>JBAMCI010000206.1:2697500-3297500 GCA_037075265.1 Drosophila nigricruria | reverse complement strand
ATCCTGTGAATGAATGCCAGCTATGACGTCATCCGAGCCAGACCAACACCAACACCAACACCAATAAAACGATACGAATATAAAATTTCGAGTCGTGTGCGCTTTCGCTTTCGCTTTCGTTTTCGCCTGTGCTGACGACTCGAAGCGTCGCGACGCGACGCGACAACGACAACGACAACGACGGCCTCGCCAGTAGGTCACTGTGTTAGCAGCTAGCATCCAGCATCCATCCAGCATCCAGCAGACACACACAATCGATGCCTCGCCTAACGTGCCACACAATGACGAAGGCAGCGTCGAAGAGAGCATGTTGAATGATGATTCTCTGTTGTTGTTGTTTTTCTGTGTGTTTTTTGTTGGCACTTGGAGCCTGGAATTTGGTTTTGCTCTTTGCGTGCAGCTTGCGATGACGTCGACACCTGTTTGACCATCGCACGGCTACACACACACACACACACACACACACACATGCATTTGACACTTTGACCTTATGGCTGGCTGGCAGGCGCTGGCTGGGTGAAGTGCTGCTCTGTTGCATATTGTTGGTCCAGGCCTGGCATACCCGCCCGCAACATGCGTGCGCTGCGCTGCGTTGCGTTGCGTTACGTCCGACCTTCGCATTTATTTTTAGTGCGTTTTTTTTTTACTTCTAAAAATAGCCAAAACGGGGTCAGCGCCAGTCGAGCAGCAACACAAGTTTTGCAAATGCTGCAACTTCACACCAAACACACACACACACACACACACACACTTACACACACACACACACACACATGCATACAGAGCTTAAGAGCTACTTCAACGCCAGCTGCCAATTGTTAATCAATTTGAATTGCATTTGCATATGCGTCACATAGAGAGCAGAAGAAGAAGAGCGGCTAAAGAGGGAGCGGTTGGAGGGGAGGGGAGTTGTGGGTGCTGCTAGTTGCAGCTCTATTGTGTCAGGTTTGTTGCAAAAGGCTTGTAAGAGAAGGGGGCAAGGGGCAAGGGGCGCGCGCACACGACTGCCGCAGGTCTTTAGCGGCCGCTAGCCGAAAAATGTATTTTTATTATATGCCAGCATAGACTTTGTCTATGTATATATTTGTATATATAATATACATCATATATAGCTGCTATATATGCATGCATATGTGTATATGTTCGCCCATAGGTAGCTGTTTATTTGATGTTATGTACACACATGCTGTTCGCATTGCAAATAACAAAAAGTTTACTTTTAGGAGAAGTGCACGACTAGCAAGCACCCTGCATATTGTAGTAGGAGTGTAGGAGTGAGCTACAACGATCTATGCTGAACTCCGATGAGTTTCTCATTTTATTTAAAACACTTATATAAAAATTTATATCTATTGCTATGGTTTCCGACGGTGTGTAATTAAAGCAGAGGACACAAGTGGCTTACTTATGTCCCCATATTCGATTGTTTTATCCTTATCCTTCCTTAATGCTCTCCCGCAGATAACTTGAAGTTGTTGTTGAAGGATGTGACTATCAATAACATGCTCATACTTAAACAAGACTAAATGCAGTTAGTACTTAAGGACAGACTGAGATACAAGGATAGTAGACTATCGACTAATCAGAATATATTTATATGTAGGCATATATGAATGCTTTAAGTTATCATAGATATATATATTAAAGATTTAAAATTAAATTAGCTATTTTCTGTTACACATGCTCACAATTTGGTCAAGATAACTTGAAGTTGGACTCCACTCGATGCGTAGTCTCACTGACGGCTGAATCCAATGCCTGAGCGCTGTGGGTTTATAGGCGTTTGCAGTAGATTCTTGATGTATCATATCATGGATTGCTATTGTTATCACAGGCTCTAACCTTATAACCGTTTTATTACAGTTAGTCTATTAAAAAAAACTTGCATAATCTGCATCGCTGTATCCCAGCTCCTAAGGGCTTATACTCTGTTGACTATAAGGCGGGACGGGTGTGTTCACTATATGTATGTATATATATGTTTATACTTGAGAAGAATCGGTCGACTCTCACATATACAGCCTTTATATATGTATATATTTGAATGGCTTCAGGCATTTACTTGGTTTTCAATGTTTTGATACGCAATGTCAGTTGGATACTCAGTAGGTGAGTTTTCCAACTATAAGTCTACTTTATATATACCTCAGCATATTATATTATGCAGGGTATTCAATTAGGTAAAAATCATTTTAAATACACTGAAATTATATTTTTGTCCAAGCAAGTATATATGATATACTATATATATATATATATATATATATATATATATATATATATATATATATATATACATAATCTGTATATTTATACCAGATGTCTGCATAGAGCAAGCAGCTCGCCAAGAAATTATGAATTCAAACAGTTTTCTTTTTGTTGTTTTGCTCTTTTGTTATTTCCCTATGTCTGTGGCCATATGTTGGCATTAACTTAATCATAGATCGATCAAGTCTCTTGTATAACAAGATTTTTGGCAAGAGTTATGTACTTAAGCTCTTTAAGGCCTTTGCACGTATTATATCAAGCGTGAACCCAAAGTTTTTATATGCTACTGTAATAATGTAATAGGAATAGCTTTAATGAGCTTTCAAACCTTTATTTCAAAATTTATTTTGAAAGCTCTTATTTACTTATACATATACATACTTTATGCGTACAAAACTGAATCTGAAACTTCCAACTGTTTCGATTGAAGTGAGCAGCTTTAATATGATTTGAAAGCTGACAGTGATGAACCTTTGTATTATGGGCTTGATAAACCATAGAAAAAATGCATATAAATTATTGGAACTCACTTGTTTAAGCTTGCACTTAAGCTTTTTTCTATTTTCTTCTCCCTTCCCATATTATTTTATCTCTTCTTCTTTTCCGTTTTCTTTTATACTCTTTTCTCCTCTTATATTGTCTTCTCTTTTCTTTTGTTTTCTTATTTTTTCCTTTGCCTTCTCGTTTTCTTCTCTTCTCTTCTCTCTTTTCTTATTTTCTCTTCTTTTTTATACAATTTTGCTCTCTTATATTGTTTTCTTTTTTCTTTAGTTTTCTTCTTTGTTCTTCTCCCTTCTCGTTTTCTTCTCTTCTCTTCTCTGATTTTTCTTCTCCTTTCTTTTCTCTTCTTATTCTCTCTTCTCATCTCTTCTCTTCTCCTTATCATTTCCTTTCTTATTTTCTCTTTTTCTCCTCTCTTCCTTTTTTTTCTCAAACAAGTTTTAATGAGCTTTCGATAGACACTTTAGAGAACTCCCAGAAATGTCTAAGCTCACGTTGAGATTTCTTGATTGAGATATCCTATTTTGCTCTATCTTATTTCCTACTATTTTTAGAGAAAGAAAGATTTGTATGTAGGTGTTTTTTTTGGTGTTAAATAGAAATTCGTATGGAATTCGTATTGTTATGCAATTACGTTGCAAATCGTGGCTCATTGCAAATTGTTATTCATTATTCGCTCAATGTTACGGGCCAATTCAATCAATTTGAAATCCCTCAAGAGTCGGAGCAGCACTTACAGTTGCATTTGCAACTTTTCGATCGTGAAGAGCGCACGTGCCATAATAATCCCAGATTTTACTTGCATTGAATAGTTGTCCTTGGCAGCACTGAATATGACAGCTATTTTAAACAGCTTACGGAAAGTGCAAAAGAAAATATTTGTAAGAGTGCTTGAAATGAAAGAAGACGGTAGAGCTCGACTAGTAGATACCCTCGTCACTATATCCAAATAGTTATTCAATGACTTTAGATATATATCATTTATGTTCTGTATGTTAATTTGAGTGAGGGATTATGGAACACGATGTAGGGAGGTATTCAAGACCTGAAACAGATTAGAATATGTCAGCGAATCTTTAGTATTCCTAACTGAATTAGCATTTAAGCTATGCTGTAAACAATAATTTCATGTATCGATTCTTATCGATAACAAGGAAATGAAATGAGAAGAGAAAAACAAGTTCATTGATGATACGGATGAACAGATGGACACACAGATAGGTGGATGGATGAATAGATAGGTAAACAAACTTTGCTGATATTCATCAGGAAATGGGATTTGCTATGCCTCCTTCTTCCTATTATTATGTACTGAATTCTCCTTTTCAATGGGTATTGGAATGTATAACAATCTACGACCAAACTCGCTTGCTCATTCTCAATGTTTACAGGGTATATGGAAATGCAGTCAACGGACAAATGGAAATTACATCATTGAAAGCCTTGCAGCAAATTTTGGGATTTAATATGCATCATTGTTGCCCTTCAACACTCGAGTGATTGCCAACAATGAATGCGTTAAGTGGGAAGTATTTTATTTTAAATTGTTGGGGAATGTTCAATTATTTTTAGAATTATATAAATGCTACTTGAAACGGAAATTGATTGGAACACAAGAAAGCTTGTGGAAGGACGAAGAAAAAATAGAATGGGACCTATATAAGACTACAATGAGGGGATTAAAATTGTAGATGGAGTGGAACGTGCACTGGAATGGGGACACAAAGTGGAACATAGAATGAAACTTAAAGTGAAAGTGAAGTCAGGAGCAAAGTGGAACATGGAATAGAGTGGACTAGAACGGGCTGTGATTTATGCATTTGATCATCGAGTGGAATAGGAAATATACCACATGAAGGAATGTGAGTCCCAAAGTGGAACACAGAATGCGTAGTGAGACATGGGCAAAACTCTATGTGAATTGAATGGAATGGAACGTGGCTAAGCTAAAGTGGAAAATGGAGTACAGTAATGATAAGGGAAACAGTGGAGTTTGTCGGTGCAGCATAAAATGAAACATAGAATGGAACATGACTTAGGCACAATGTGGATCAAAATGAAACACGGAATGGAACATGACTTAAGCACTATGTGCAATATGGAATATGAAATATCTATATAGCGCAAAATGAAATATAGGATGGAACATGACTTAGGCACAATGTGGAACATGGAATAGAACATGATTTAGGCACAATGTGGAACATGGCACGGGAAACGTTTATGAACTACAAAATGAAATGCGGAATGGAACATGACATGTGCTATATGGAATATGAAATATTTCTAAAGCGCTAAATGAAACATGGAATGGAACATGATTTATGCATAATATGGCAAGGAGCATGACATGGAGTATGAAGGAACTACTATCTGAACCAATGACAAATGGAATGGTACGTAGTCCAAGCCTCCAGTGAAACAGCGAATGGAACATTATAAGAAAAATAAGTGGAGATCAATCTGTGATATATGATCACTGTATAACTCTATAATTATATATGTTCCAATGCCAAATTATTCATTTACTTGCAATAATCATAATTAGCTGCACTTAAGCTGAGTTTGAGGAGTTCTATAAATAAGTCCAATGCCAGCAGATGACGCCTGCTGCGAGCTAATTAAACGTCCATTACGGACCTGGGCAATGTTCCATGGACACTCGTTCCATCTCCCTCTCTCTCTCTCTCTCACTCTGTGTGTGTGTCGAGTGACCTCGTCTAGCTGCGGGCGCACAGTGATTCCATTGATGACGCGCTTTCATTCACAAAACGGCAAGTGCAGCAGTTCAAGGCGAGCCCTGGAGCGGGCTGCCAGCTGCCAGCTGCCAGCTGCTAACGTCAGAAACCGCTAAGCCGATTCGCAATCCGAAGTTCAATTGGAATCCATTGCATCTGTGCGAAACAAGAGTCAAAAGAGCTGACCTTGTCGAAAGGATTGGAATGCGGGAGTCAGGGAATGGCAAAGGGATATGGAACTGGGACTCGGAGTGGGACTGGGACTGGGACTGGGACTGGAAACGGCGCAGGCAACAATTAGCCGCCATTGTTGTTGCTGCTGCTGCTGGTGGCTCTGCTGGCAATGGTCGATGACGTCATTGTCGGCGCACAGTGACGTACGAAATGAAACTAGTGCAAACTTTTTGCTAGCTGCCGCAGCTTTAGCCCCACAATCTGCCACAAGCTGCACACTGCACGCTGCACGTCATCTATGCAAATGTGTGTGTGTGAGTATGTGTGTGTGTGTGTGTGTGTATGATTGGAACAATATGGGTCACAGCAAACGGCGTCAAATTGTTGCCAGGTAGAGCACAAGGCTAATGGGGTTGCAGCTGCCAACAATGGGGCAAGAGCTTAAAAAAAAACAACAACATTGTGGCTGCACTCATGACGTTTGATATTGCTTTGACGCACTCCAATGATGTTGATACACACACCTCACACGAGTGTGCATGTGTGTGTGTGTTTGTGTGTGTGTGTGAGCCTTTAACTCTTACCTTGATCTGCGCTAACCGAATGCCCGCCCGCCTGCCGTTTCCTGTTTGCCAAAGTCTAAAAATAGCGCACAACAAAACTTGACCAAAAAGCAAAACAACATTCACACACACACACACACTCGCACACACACACTGACACATCATTGAAGAGAAAGTAATATCGAGACATCATAAATTTGCTTGGCCATTTACTAAAAATCTGTTCAAAAACTGTTTCAAACGACTTTCAGCATTATAAATAGATGCGATGGTTGGAAGAAGGGGAAGCATGAATAGGGCAACAGCATAAACAGCCAGCGGCAGCAGCAGAAGCAGCCGCACCAGCCCCAATAAAAAGCAGTTGGGGCATATCCGAATTGGTCGAGTGCCTACTTTGAAGTAAGTGCATCGAATAAGTTCAAAAAGACAAGGTGTGGAATATGGAATGGAACAGAGAATAGAGAATGGGGATAAGCCGATTGAAAGCGAATAAGTTGGAAAGACAAGGTGTGGAATATGGAATGGAACAGAGAATAGAACCGATTGACAGAGAATAAGTAAAAAAGAAAAAGTGTGGAACATGGAACGGAACAGAGAATAGAACCGATTGACAGCGAATAAGTCAAAAAGACAAAGTGTGGAGCATGGAATGAAACAGAGAATAGACGATAGGGATTAACCGATTGACAGCGAATAAGTCAAAAAGACAAGGTGTGGAATATGGAATGGAACAGAGAATAGAACCGATTGACAGCGAAAAAGTCAAAAAGACAAAGTGTGGAACATGGAATGGAACATAGCATAAATCATGGAGTTAAATATGATTATTTCACATAAATTGAAATAGGATTGAAACACACATTGGCATATGGAATGGAACATGCTTAAATAACAATGAATAAATTTCAATATGCAATGGAATGTATGGGAACGTTGGAATATGAAACATTGTATATCCATCAATAATGCATTTCGGGGAATGATGAGTTATTTGACATAAATTCAAATATGATTGAAACATACAATAGAAATATGGAATGGAACATGGTTAAATAACAATAGAAAAAGGAATGAATAAAGTAATATATTCTATGGAATGTATAGGAACGTTGGAATATGAAACATTGTATATCAATCAATCATATATGGACTGAGTTTGCGATTTGGCTGATCACTTCTATAGATCTATAGATATCTATAGATATATATATATATATATATGCACACAGGAAACCCATTGAAAACTCGGGATTTTCGTAACAAGTTTTCAGTTTGTTAAAGATTTCATTAATTTGTTCCGTCCATAGGTGAAATGTCTCTGGGTATCTGATGGATGCGATGGCTAATGCGCTACATGGTTGGCTGCCTAAAATGTTCTATTTAAAAATGAAGACAAAACAAAATGCGGCCGACCAAAAGAAATACAAATTCAAAAATCTCTTAAAAATAATGAAAAAAAAAAAGAAAACAGCAACAACAACAATAGCAACAGCAACAACAATAACAATTTCGAAATACGAAATAGACAAAATTTGAGCAACGAAATTCTTTTTGTATTTTCAACACAAAATTTACACAGATCGAAGTAGATACATATTAAATACATATATATATATATATATATATATGTATGAATACGTATAGTTATGTATGCACGCCCATACGCCCACACACGCCCACGTACACACATACAAACATATTAATATATATATATATTTATATATATATATATATCAATGACTGAAAAGTTTAGCTAGAAAATTTTGCTGTTGCCTTTGGCTTTCGCATCAAAAGCTGCTGCTAGGCTACATAACAACAACAACAACAACAACAATTACTACAACAACAACAATAACAATTCATGCAACAACAACAACAGCAAAAAAAACAATAAAAGCAGCAACAATTATTTTAGTTTCGGATTTTTGTGAAATTTTTGCACATTAGCACGAACTGCAAGGCAGCTGCGTGTGTATCTGTATCTGACAGATATGTATCTGTATCTGTATCTGTTGCTGAATGTGTATCCGTAGCTTGTGCTGCGTCTGTTTTGTCTGAATTGTTTTTCTGATTGTTTGGTCTTTGGCAAATTGCGCATACGACGCGTTGCAGCGTCATTCTCACATAGCTTTTGCCAAAATCCCATAAGACATAACTATATATATGTGTATTTATGTATATATATGCTTAAAAATATACTTATACATATATATAATTTAAATATATATATACTATATTATATACTATGCACTTGCAATTGCAGTCGAGGGCAAGATTTCCGCACTCAATTGTTATTCTAAATATAATTATATATATTTTTTTTGGTTTTTCCTTATTCTTTTATTAATTAAATATTAAGAAAATACAAAAGTAATTATGTTTTTAATTTGCTTTATTATTACGTCAACTGAAGTGCAATTTCCAAAACAAAAAAGGAAATTTTTCTCATATAAAATATCCCATCAAAATCTTAATTTGATTTGAAATTCTTTACGTTTTTCAGCTGCTTAAAGCCATTAAAACTTTTCAATTTCAATTGAAATGATTTCTCGTTTCGTTTATGGTTTTGTTTGTTTGTTAAACAATTGCTTTGTGGCCTCTCAAGCTTTTTGTTACAGTGTATAGCTCGCTGGCAGTCTTGATTTCCACATTTTTCCACATTTAGAATTCATTAATTAAATATATTTTTAACTAGAATGAAATTAGATTTTTTATTTAGGCTGACCAAAGAAGAGTGTTACTATTTCCGATAAATATATATCAGCAGCTATTAAAGTTATCGATAACGTTTACCTGTTGAAATATTTAATAGCATTTGCCATAAAATATTTAATGTCCGCCAAACATGCTGAAATAATTTTAAAAATTTTACAGACATTTTTGGCAACATTCGAGATTGCATTGCCGGAATAATCGAAAGATCGCATAACTCTTCTATGGAGCCTTACGCTTCAAACACTGCCAGCAAAGCCGAGATGACTATTTGAATGTCCTACTACTTATTCTATTTGAAATCTATCTTCAAAATAATATCAGAATCAGCGTCATATCTCCAACTGTTTATGATTTATTGCAATATATTTGTCTGCTGCTCATATTTAGTCATATTGTATATATATAACATACATATATGTATGTAGTATATAATATTTCTGTATATATATATATATATATATATTTCTTAGCTCTCGGTAATTTGCCTATTTTATATCTGTTTTTGGAGCTAACGTTTTTATTAGTTATTTAGTAAAATATTACTACTATTACTAATACAATTATCACAATTACTACTGCTAATATTACTACTACGATTACTATTACTACTACTACTACTATTACTACTACGATTACTATTACTACTACTACTACTATTACTACTACGACTATTCCTATTACTACTACTACTACTATTACTACTACGACTATTACTACTACTACTACTACTACTTTTACTACTACTACTACTACTATTACTACTACTTCTACTATTACTATTACTACTACTATTACTACTACTACTACTATTACCACTACGACTATTACTATTACTACTACTACTACTATTACTACTACGACTATTACTATTACTACTACGACTACTATTACTACTACTACTACTACTACTACTATTACTACTACTACTAGTACTACTACGACTATTACTATTTCTACTACTACTACTACTACTTTTACTACTACTACTACTATTACTACTACTTCTACTATTACTACTACTACTACTATTACTACTACTACTACTATTACTAGTACTACTACTATTACTACTACTACTACTACTACTTTTACTACTACTACTACTATTACTACTACTTCTACTAATACTACTACTTCTACTAATATTTCTACTACTACTACTACTATTACTACTATTACTATTACTACTACTACTACTATTACTACTACTACTACTACTACTATTACTACTACTACTATTACAACTACTACTATTACTACCACTACTACTATTACTACTACTAATACTATTACTACTACTAATACTATTACTACTACTACTACTACTATTACTTCTACTATTACTTCTACTATTATTACTACTACTATTACTACTACTACTATTACAACTACTACTATTACTACCACTACTACTATTACTACTACTAATACTATTACTACTACTAATACTATTACTACTACTACTACTACTATTACTTCTACTATTACTTCTACTATTATTACTACTACTATTACTACTATGACTATTACTTTTACTACTACTAATATAGCTTTGAAAAGTTAGACTGGTTAAGCTTAAGAGACGACAAAAGATCTTGCAAAATGATTATAGCCCCAATCCATTATGAATCAAAATCTAAGATTTTTCAATAATGCTCCGGGTATC
Organism: Drosophila nigricruria; assembly: GCA_037075265.1. Taxonomy (NCBI): domain Eukaryota; kingdom Metazoa; phylum Arthropoda; class Insecta; order Diptera; family Drosophilidae; genus Drosophila; species Drosophila nigricruria. Next base: position 3,286,875 of record JBAMCI010000206.1, on the reverse strand, counting down.
TGCTAGTTGGGCACTCCCAACTAGAGCACTTAGAAACCGAGTGAAGACCATATTCAGCTTATTTTATATATAATCTATGTGTCATCAGGATGGTCTCTCTCCACTGAATTCCTATTATTTAATTATGTTTGTCAGGTTTATTTTTAATGAGTTTTTAGTCCAGAATCAATGTAAGCTTTAAACTTTAATCTGTTCTCCAAACATAAAATCACTCCTCTTCCATAGTTCGTAAAGAAGCAACATGCTTTATAGCCAAAAATGTATAACGATTCTTCTATCTATTTTCTCTATTCATTATATTTTTGTCATAGAGACCACAAATGAGAATAATAAAACCAAATGAGTAATAGGAGGAAGCGCAGTGTATATCCTAGCCTGATAGCCAATCGACTGTGTAAAGCCAGTCCTGAAGCTTTGAAGCTTTTGAACTTGGTGTAAAATTTGCCAACAACATATTTGTTATTATAGTAGAGGTTATCCTAATGGAAAATGAAAGTAGAGTTGGTCTAGAATAGAGTAGAATAGAGTTGAGTAAAGCATAGTCTCTCCATAGCTCGAAGCCTACTTCTGTATACTAAATGAAGTTTAGTATGAATAGAAATAAGTAAATATATCCAAGTATAAGGAAGGTTAGTTTCATATGGATTTTAACTATTATATATTTAAAGTATATAAATATATGTATTTACTAAAAATTATGAGCTACTTTAAATATATTAATTAGTTATTTATCTTCATTGTTTATGTATATTTAATGATATTTATATATAGATATATTATATATATTATATATATATTTATTTATATATATAAAAATATATATATTTATATATATATATATTTGTTTTCTCTAATTTTCCATTTCTTATATTATAATTTTATTTTTGAAACGCTATGCGACTGGAAAATACTTTTGTTTGTATATTTGAAATGTTTGAATATCGAACTGAAGTCCGAGGCGCAGCTGCCTTTGGCTGGCTGAGACCAGGGCTGGGCGTTGGGCGCTCAGGCGATTGAATCGAATGTGGCTAATGCTGTGGCGCTGTCTCCATGCCTGGCCAATTGCATATGGGGCACTAGGCGGGGCTGGGGGCATGGGGGCGAGGCCCGAATCTCTCCCCTGCTGGCCCACTCAGTGCTCAACTGGAGCAAACTTATTTTTAACACATGCATTGAATTCCAAGCGGCTCCGCTTACACCGCACACACAGACAGCCAAACAGAGAGAGAGAGAGAGAGAGAGCGAGATAGATTGTTATATGTATATATATATATATGTGATATAGCTACAATTATACATATAGTTATATAGATGCTTTGGGCGATTTCTCCAAGTGTTTGGCCGCCTGCAACAGGCTGCTCGGATTGTCGCTCAGTGTGGAGCGTACGAATTGTGGCCAACACAGATTTTCGGTATCCATTTCGATTTGGGTTGCCAGCGGCATCTATTTTTAGGCCGTGCGCCCAGATACAGATACAAATACGCACACAGATACCCCAACACACACACACACACGCTCTCTTGGCGAGCGCTAGCTAGCGAGAGAGAGAGAGAGAGAGAGAGCGCTCGAGCGCCGCCCCCTTCCCTCTACGAAAACGCAATCATCGAAGGACGGGCAGGTGGGCGGCACACATATATATATATACACGTATGTGTGTGTGTGTGCAGAATCCGAATCTGAATCCGAATCGGTATCTGTATCCACTGGTTGGCTGCCACTAGAATATAGTCTGCCGTGGATCGTCGGACCGTTCAGTCTTTTTGTATCGTTCAGTACCATCCGATTCGTGTGATCGACAGCATCGCTCAACGTTTTTTTTTCATTTTTTTTCCAATTCCTTGAAGGTGAGTGGGTTGCTGGCGCACCAACTGTGCGAAATGCCCCAACCAAGTAACAGAAACCATGAACCACGCAATACCAAGCGAAAGAAAAGCATTCCAAGGCACAAATCAACGTCAACTTAAGCCAAATTTCAAATCTGAATTGTAATATCTCAAGAAATCTTGTCAAATCTTTCGTGTGTTCCAAAGCTAACTTTTCACGAACAACAACGAGGTCGTAACGTGCGCGTGATCCTAACTATCTTCGACCTAAAAAAAAAAAAACAAAACAATGCATTTTTTTTCTTTTTTTTTTTTTACAATATTTTTTGACTTGTTTTTTATTTTTTGAAATATTTTTTTCAAGTGCTCAAGTGTGAAACACACAAAGAAAAAACAAACAGAATGAAAAAACCGAAAAAAGATACAAACGCTAAAGTTAAAAGAAAGATACAGATACTTTGGAAAAAGCGCATATAATTTTTTTTGAAATTCCAATTCTTTTTTTTTTGCCAACTTTCCTCATAATTGTTGTTGAACGCAACGATTATGTAAGGAATGTGTGTGTGTGTGTGTGTGCGTGCATGTGTGTGTGCGTGCAAAAGCTAAAAATGTAGCTGACAGATACAAGATACATTCGTGTGCGCAACAGCCACAGGCACAGCAAGCGCCACAGCAACAATTCAATGCGAACATCTCAGCGCCAAGCAACAACAACAGCAACAGCAACAACAACAACGACAACAACAGTGAAAGCAACAACAACAGCGACGAGAGCAACAACTGTTACCCAAAATAGAAATATGCCATTGTACACACACACACACACATATGCATACACAAGCAGACACACACACACACACACACACACACGTATATATTTCATATGCGTAGTTAGCAGAGCCACAAAAAACTTTTTGAAAACTAATTCGAAATTTTTATTCGAATTTTTGTATTCGCATGCAAAGTTGAAGAAATTATGAAGCTTCTTGGACAAACGTCATTAGAAGTATATAGAAAATCAGAAATTTCATTTTGATTTTTCAATTAACTAGATGCAGGCAATATAAATGCTTTCGAAATTTCGAAATTTTCAAAAGATAATTTGACTATTCTATATATGAGCTGCACTACAGCTACTTTATAGCAACATTTAGCTACTTTTAGTTACTTTATAGTAACTTTTAGCTACTTTATAGCAACTTTTAGCTACTTTTAGCAACTTTTAGCTACTTTATAGTAACTTTTTGCCACTTTTAGCTACTTTTAGCAACTTTTATCTACTTTATAGCAATTTTTAGCTACTTTTAGCAACTTTATAGCAACTTTTAGCTACTTTCAGCTACTTTTAGCTATTGCTAGATTCATGATAAATAAGTTAATAACTTTTTATTATAGCAAGATCTAAGATTTAGTTTTAGTTTTGCTATAAAATATTTGAAAACCTTTGATACTAGATATCATATATATATATATATATATATATATATATATATATATATATATATATATATATATATATGTATATCATATATATATATACTATATACTACATATATATAGCTCTATATATACATTAAACTTATATTCAATATCAGTAATTATTCATATTCAGCTATATAATCAAAAAACTTAGCTACTTTTTGAAAGGCATTTCAAGCATTCAAATTTGAAGGCAGCTAACATATTTTATTTATATATAGTCAATCTATGCTATATATATATATATATATACCTCTATATATATTTATATACTCATAACACATCTATCGTATCTGTTCTATATAGCATTCAGATATATGTGTTAAAGTTCCATAGCTTTTTGCTCTGTTTCTTCCATTGAAAGCTAAAAATTGCTTTTGAAATTGTGGCGCAACCTTCGCTTTTGGCTCGACTCGTTTGGCTATAACGGTATTTATATAGCCCATTAACTGTTGTTGTTGTGATAAAAAAACAAAAAAAACAGTTGTTGTTGCTGTGAAAGCTTTAAGCGTGAGCTTTTCACTGTGCGTGAGTGCATAAAGTGCGCGCGCTCTCTCTCTCTCCCATTCTCCCACTCTCTCTCTCTCTTTGGCTTGCTCTCTCATTCTGACGCCTGTAATTGGATATGGATGGTTGGGTAAACAGGTTGTCCTGCTTGCACGCCCAAGCAAGACACATGCGGAGCGAGAGCGAGAGAGCGAGAGTGCGCGATCAGCAGGCACTGCCCCCATATACGGTGCGGCAGCGCTGGCGTATACGTAATCGCTTTATCTATATGCATTGCGCATACGCACTGTGCGCGCCGACAAAGTATGTGTGTGTGTGTGTGATTATGTGTGTGTGTGTGTGTAGACAGTCAATTATTTTGAATTTATGGAACATCTGCTAACAGCCAATTAAATGACAGCCTGTCGGCAAACACCCACGCATTATTAGGAGTCTGTGTGTGTGTGTGTGTGTGGGAGTGTGTGTGCGTGTGCGTGTGTGTGTGTGTGTGTGCCTGATGAGCTTATGCATTAGTTGGCATTTGCATTACGATTCATTCAAAACACACTCATCGTTTGGTGCTCAACTCTTTTTACTTGCAGTAACTCAAAAAAACACAAATCAAAATGGCTGATGATGAGGTGAGGTGAGTATCAAAGACTTACTGTGAATCGCATAGAAAGGCATTGAATCAATATACGAATTGCAGTTGAAACAGTGTTGAAAAACGTCAGAATCTAGGCAGATCTAGGAACTGGGCATACAGGAAGAGGAAGTTGGCAGTGAACTGCAAGGCAGTGCAAATGGATTGAGGTGAGTTCATTGAAACATTTAGTCAAAAATATCGAATCTAATCGAAGTTAATTAATCGATAAACTAGGCTCAGCTATGTAGTCTTTGCGCTCGCTAAACCTTTACACGCATGCACTGGCTTCTCTTGCTTTCACAGATGGCGCTCTAGCTCCGATATACACAACTGCATTGGACGAACTGTCAAGTGATCAATGTTATCGATTGTCGTTTATCGATTGTCCACTGTTAGTTCTGTCGATGTGCTGTCTGTGTAGCGTTGCTCTCTATGTTGATATTAATGTTCTGTTTTTACCAAATTCTTATCGATAATTAATCGTTATCGTTTTGTCTTCTCTGTGCAATTGCAGAAAAAGGCTGCAGCGGCGCCAGCTGCACCAGCAGCAGCTGCTGCTCCCGCTGCCAATGGAAAGGCCGCCGCCGCACCCGCCGCTAATGGCAAAGCGGCTGCAGCGCCCGCTGCGAATGGCAAAGCGGCTGCCGCGCCCGCCGGCCCGCCAAAGGATCCCAACGATCCCAAAGTGAAGGCCGAGGAGGTACACTGGTGTACGTGTGTGTGGGCGCCAGCGCCAATTCGCCAAGTCCAAGAAATGTTCACGCAGCCGCCAATCAACTAGAAACCCCCAAATCCAACGTCATCTGCGTGTGCCATCTACATGTTCTTTTTCGATAACTAAACCGATAACAGTAAGCGGTGCTAATTGACATTTGTGTGTGTTCGATTCTGTTTACAGGCTAAGAAGGCTAAACAGGCTGAGATCGAGCGCAAGCGCGCCGAGGTGCGCAAGCGCATGGAGGAAGCCTCCAAGGCCAAGAAGGCCAAGAAGGGTTTCATGACCCCAGAAAGGAAGAAGAAACTCCGGGTAAGTGTGAATAGCAAATTGTGAAAATGAGTGGCAAAAACTGTAGTATAGGTGAGCTGTATAAGAAAATCTTGTGGAGCATTCCCAGATATGGACAAAGTTTAGCTAAGTGGCAACGCTATAAATTGAATTGAAGTTCATTCATATTTATGTGTATTGATCTGAAAAGTTCAACCAAGTAGTAACAGAAAGATGTAAATTTATGGTTTTTATTTGCTTAGTGCTGCCAGATTTGCAAAATTTACCAAGGTGGCAGCACTGACAAAAAGACAAAGTGAGGTTTAATAGCCAGAATCATCATATATTAGATAAGACAATCAACCAGGTGGCAACACTGAACCCTTTTGTTGACCGTTGTCAGTTTGAGCAAAGTTCAGCTAGGTGGCAGCACTGAGCACTGCCCGATAGATAGTCTGAGATAACGGGAAATCCAAATACTTACATAGGCATTTCGTCGTCTTTCAGTTGTTGCTGCGCAAGAAAGCCGCTGAGGAATTGAAGAAAGAGCAGGAGCGCAAAGCGGCTGAACGTAGACGCATCATTGAAGAACGTTGCGGCAGCCCCAGGAATCTCAGTGATGCCAGCGAAGGTGAGTGCCAGCGGTTCAAGCGAAACGAATCAATGAAAACGAATCAAAGAAAAAGAAAAAGAAAAAAGAAAAATAAATAATAAATACAATTTCTCATAAGAATAAAATACAAAAAAAAAAACAAATAAGCTGAAGCAAAAAAATAAAAATTTAAAAACTGCAAACAAAATTTTAATGAATTTTATTTGCAGTTTTTAGTTTGGTTTTAGCTTAAAAAATTACAAAATTAAAATTAAAATTAAATTGAAGCATAAACATTAAAAGTCTACAAAAGTGTCATCTATCATCACACACACACACACACACACACATACACTATATACAAAAGGTAAAAAATAAACACAACAACAAGTTGCGCTTCACACAAACACACACACACACACACATATACACACACACATACACATACACCTACACCTACAAGCATATGTTATATATATGAAATATATCACTTATTCTCTCTCTCTCTCTCCTCCCACACTTTCCGTTGACCGTCTCTGTCTATATACACCTACACACACACACCTCTACACACCTACACACACACCTATAAACACCCATGACCATATCGAATGTTACCCAACAATATGTATATATATATATACCTATATCTACATATATATACATATATATATATATCTGTATCTGTGTGTGTTTTGTCATGATGCCAAATACAAATTTTTGATTGACGCACAGACACACTGAAAACCCTGATCAAGCAACATTATGACAGGATTAATAAGCTGGAGGACCAGAAATATGATCTTGAGTATGTTGTTAAACGCAAGGATGTTGAGGTACACGCACATATCTACTACATAACTATCTACCTATCTATCTATCTATCTATCTATCTATTTATCCTGCGATCCACATCTCTAATTATATATATATATCTATATATCTATATATCAAAATCAAAAGTCTAAAACAAATTTAACGCTTAACAACAACAACAACAGCAACAGCAGCAGCAGCAATAGCAACAACAATAGCTAATGTCAGCTATATATATCTCTCTCTCTTTCTTTCTCTCTCTCTCTCACTCTCTCTTTATCTATATAAATATTTCTATTGCTGTCTAACTATCTTTGTATAATACACTTAATTTTCGTACAAAACCATTTTGTATACAGTAAATTCTTTTTACTCAAGCAAAAAACAAAAAACAACTAAAAACTAAAACAAAAGTCCTTGTACATACATAAACCCTCTTATATACTCCCCCTATATATATACATCTATATATCTACTCGTTTATCTAATCTGTAAGCCTAATTTCATATGATTATCAGACTTTAGCTAGCGTACCCATTGCTGCTAGGCCGTAATTACTAGTTAATTACTTGAGTAATTCCATTTAATTACCAAAGTAATTGTAAATAGTTATGTGCTCATTAGCTCAAGTGATTGAGTTGTCAGTAGTTGTCAGTATTTGAAGCAATTCCTATGTAATTACTTACTAATTACTCAAGTAATTGATGTGGTAATTGAAGGTAATTGATATTACACATCGAGCTGTGGCACTATGTAAGTCTCTCTATGTCTCTCTAGCTCTCTTTCTCTCTTTGGCCCAAACTCTCTCTCTCTCTCTCTCTCTTTCTCTCTCTTTGTGAAGAACTCTTCTCTCTCTCTCAGTTTATACACAACCAGCACACACACGCACACCTGCACACAAAAGCAAAGCACACTCGGCCCTTTTCTCTTACAAACACACACACACACTGTACCCAACACCCACCCAGCCACACACACACACACACACATTCGTCTGCAGTTCGTGCAGTACTTGAGATTTGACAACAAATCATATTCAAATATATTGAAGCAGAACAACAACAAAAAACAAAATTCACTCGTTTTAACATTCGCAGATACACTACAGAAAGTTTGTCAGGATTATAACAGTAAGATACTGAAATTGGAGTCTGAGAAATACGATGTGGAGCACGAGGTAGCCAGAAAGGACTTTGAGGCAAGCGTTGCACCCATAACTTTCTCTTTCTCTCTCTCTCTCTCTCTCTCTCACTCTGTTTCTCGATCTGATCTGATTTGTTCCAAGTTCCCAGCGATGCGGAACTAGATAATTCAACTAGAGATCGATGGAATTACTTGTAGTTTGATCTAGTTCTCTTTGAGACAACAAAGAACTGTTAATAACATTGGTCCAGACACACACTTCGGCTAGCGAACATAGTCTGTGAGCAGCACCTGAAAGATATATGCAAATATTCCAGAGATGCCGGCACCAAAACGCCCCCTGGCGGCCAGTCTGTGTGTGTGTGTTGCCGCCCGGGGTTACACCCGTCGCAACCCCGACAAAACTAGCTAGCCTAAACGTAGATAATCTCTAGCTCCGTTCACTGTAATTTTTGTCATCTCGTCTCCTTCCATGATTTTGATTTTGATTTTGTATGGAAGAGAGCAACGAGTACAAGTTTTGAATACCAAGAATACCAAGAGAGCACAGTTCAAAATTTGTCCCATCACCCATTTGACATACTGGGCGACAGTATAAAGAGTATATAAAACGAGTATTAATCCCAGTAGTCGTAGTGCCAATAACCAGCTAACCCATTTGCTAAATGGAAACTCGAGCCACTTCAATGTCGGCGCGACGGACCTCAACTAACCTGCGGCCTCTACTAAACCCAAGCAACAACAACAACAACAACAATGCCAAATACACGCTGTTGTTACTGCCTTTTGCTTTTTCCTCTTAGCTCTTAAGTATCCATCTATCTATCCGTATCTATTTTAATGTAATTTTTGGCCAACATTTTGCTTTTTGTGGCTTTTATTTTTCACTCTCTTGTTTTTTGGAGAACAATAACGAATTTCTAACTAGCTTAAGTACGTTTTTTTTTTAGCAATGGCTTCGTTGTCGTCTTGTTGTCGTAGTACAGCTGTTTTGTTACTTTTTGTATTTTGCAAACAGCTTTTTACTAATTCAACTACAACGAACAACGCACAACGAACAACGAATAACGAGTAACGAGTAACGCTCTGAGGGCTCAGTAGGTTCAGCGAGTGCGCGAATACGAATACGACTAGGTAGACGAGTAGGCCAGCGAGTACTTAGCCAACAGCGAGTAGCGAGTAGCTTAAGCAACGAGTAGCTTTCTTCTCGACGAGTAGCGAGTAGCTAGTTAACAGCGAGTAAAGTACGTACGACGAGCAGAGCTCTTTGCTCACTCTTACTCTTACTCTCACTCTCACTCTCACTCTCTCTCGCTCACATAGCTCATAAGCAGGGCCTCTCACACATATCCAAGTACAGTCACGCAGCCACAACCACAACAACCACAACAACAACAAAAACAGCAACAACAACAACCACAACAGACACCCAACTCATGCAAAATCAAAAATAAAGCGCACTACACTGAAAAAAAAAACGATGTAATCAAAGTAAAAAGTAAAAGTGAAAAAAAAAACAAAACAAAATAACAAAAGAAAATTGAAGCAAGCAAAGCACAATTATTATGTATTTATGTATATGCAACAATTGTAGGTGTTCCAAAAAATATATATATATATCGTAAAGCTAAGGATAAAGCTCAATCTCTGACTATTATGTATTAATTTCAAATATATTCCTTCTCTTTTCTGATACGCGCCGAACGACGCGCGTTACATGTGCGTCTCTGTCACTCGCTCTCTCTTTCTCTCTCTCTCTCCCTCTCACTCTAACTCTTACTCCTTAAACTACTTTCACAACAAACACAAAACAAAAACTACCTACACACACACAAACTTTCTCTCTCTCTCTCTCTCTCTCTCTCTATCTCTCTCTCTATCTTTCTGTCTCTTTACTGTCTTTATATACTCTTATAACCGCATATATTTGCGTCTCTTTTTGCACAAATACCCGAAAACACACACACGTACACTCACACACACACACACGTTCACACTCTCTTTTCTACACACACACACACACACACACACGAACTCTGGCGCGCGTTGAACGTTTGATTGACGTTTACTTATAACCGTTACCGCTTACCGTTTACCGTTTACCGTTTACCGCTTACCGTTTACCGTTACCGCAGCCGAACTGCAAACAATATGCAAACAATATTGGCAACGACTTTACCAATTGGAGGGCGATAAATTTGATTTAGAGCACGTGCAGAAAGTCAAAGCACAAGAGGTAAATTTCCCAACAATGAAACCCAAAATCAAAAACCAAAACCAAAACAAAAATACCAACAAAATACTATACAAAATACCAAAACACAAGCACACAAGATACCAAAAAATACCAACAAAAAAACAAAATACAAGAGCAACCAAATATGTGAATGTTTATTATTATTATTTACTATAAAAATCTATTGAAAAAAAAAACAAAACAAAAAAATAAAAAAAAAAACAAATACAAAATTAAAATTAATATTAAAAATAAATATATATATATAGCAATATATAATATATTTCCATCATTTTAATAATAATAATCAATTTATTATTATTTTTCAAATCAATTTTTTTTTATTTTTTTATATAATTATCTGCCCCTAATTCAACTTAATCGCAATTTTTTTTTAGTTCGTTTTTCTGAACTTAAACCTAATTTTTGATATTGTTCTTAACTGCGCTAAACTACAACAAAAAAAAGTACAAAGCCAAAAAATATATATTTTTTAAAATAAACGTATTATTTTATTATTATTATTATATATATATATACACACCAGATATCTCTCTCTCTCTATCTATATTTAATAATTGCATATATACATACATATATATAAATATATAAGGCGCACGATACTAAGCAAAAACAAATAAAAATCGGCGCGTGCTTTGAACTATGCGTTTGGGAGACTCCCTCAAAAAAAAAAACCAAAAAAAAAAAAATTTTAATTAAGAAACGTTATTCAATTGGGCTAGAGGTCGGTAATAATTCTACTACACATGTACAAAAAAAAAAAAAAATATATATGTATATAAATTTCTATATAAATATATATTTATATATACGAACTTTGCGCACTCTCTCTCTCTATCTCTCTCTCTTTCTATATATCTCTGTCTCTGTTTGTCTTTCTGCTTGATCTATCAATAACTTAGCCCAATTGAAAACGTTTTTGATTTACGTATAACCCACTATACCGATACCGATACCGATGCCACTACCGATACCGATACCAACCATAACCAGCCAAAAGAAAACAACAACATTAACAACAACTACAGCCAAGACATTTCTCAGTTTCCGTACGTTGCGCCCCCATTCCAAAAAAAAGAAAAAAAAATACTAAACTAAATTTCACTCCAAGTCAAAATCTATTCAAATTCAGGTAGAATTCTTACCGAACACATAACATCTAAAAAAAAAAGAAAACGAAAAGAAAAGAATATATAAAAAATAAATTATATATATTATATATATATATATTTAAATATGTATATATATATATCCATATATATATATCTGTATAAAAGAATAATTCTATAAAACATAAATCATGCATACATAAATGTCAAATAAGTATCTTAAGATTCGTCGATTATGATAAACAAAACGATAAAACGACAAACAAACAAAAATCCATTCAAAAATCAAAAATCGAAAAACAACAACAACAACAACAAATATGTTTTTACAGGCGAATTGCAAGAGATTTGCGAAGAGTATTACGAGCGTATGTATATTTGTGAAGGCCAGAAATGGGATCTGGAATACGAAGTCAGGAAAAAAGACTGGGAGGTACTGCAACAAATATTCAATTCAAAAAATACAAATACAAAACAAAATTTCAAAAAAAAATACCAAAAAAATACCAGACATACAATTTGTTTAGTATCATATGTTTTTTTACGTTTCCGTTTTTTTTTTCTGTATTTTTTCTGCATCAAATATGAAAACTTTTTGATACTAGTGTGTGTTCTTTGGGAAAACAAACCAAAGTATTTGACTCTATTTGTAACTGTGTTTCTTTCTCTCTCTGACTTGCTCACATACAACAACAACAACAACAAATAAACAACAACAACAACAAACAAACAACAACCTAAATACTCCATACGTCTCCCATACATATAAATATATATAATATATAGTATACATACATACATACATATATCTATATATAGATGGTTCCGTACTTTCAAAATTGATTCTACCAACTTCTCATTAAGTTCTTAAATAAATCTCATATTGATTTGTACTTGAAAAAGAAGAATAAGAAACTAACGGAAACACAATCCAATCAATCGAAATCGCAACAACAACAACAACAAAAGTGTAGCCAAGCATTGGAGTCTATATATTGTCTATATAGTTTATAAAGTCTATATAATCTATCTAGTCTATATATATATATAGTCTACTTAGTATATATACTATATAAGTATACAAATTTGTATTTTAAATACAGCCAACTTCAACTGAAATGAAAAACTCTCGAAACTAAGAGTTCCTTAGGGCAAGAGATTGAAGTCTCCGAATCGCTTCTAGAATCAGAATCATTCAGATTAGATTCAGTTTTTTGAGAAACAAACTCTTTATCTGTCCAAGGAATATCGTCTACTGAGCATTTGCCCTATACAATCTCTCTCATTCACAACTCTCTCTCTCACTCTAACTTAAACGATATCTCTCTGAGAATCAAAGATTGTCGAAAACTTTAGAAAGTGTCTTGAAGGGCAGTCAAGACTATTCTTTAGACTCTTCTTTAAGTTTTCGAAGATCTTCAAAGTCAGCTATAGATATTCTTGATAAAAAAACTGTCCTTATAATACAGCAACTCTAATAGAACAGCAATGTATGCGTTTGTCTTCGAATATCTAAAAAAAAACCAGATAAAATAGAGTTATTCTGACTACAGATATGATTTCAAGGTTTTGATACAGCTTGAGTTTGATTCCTTCTTATGAGACTTGATTACATTTGCTCAAAGCATTTCAAATAGCTGTAGTCTGAGCTCTATTTCCGTTTATAATAATTTTATATTTTTGTTTTGGTAAAATTGAGTTTTACGGCTATTTCTGTCAGTTACTTCAGTTACTGTTATTCAATGCACCAATTCCTTTCATTTGGCAAACGCAGCACTCACATTGCACTACACAACACTGTTTTCTTGTCGTTGTTTAGCACTGCAACCGACACAAGTACACACACACACACACACACACAAACACACACACAGACACTTCTCGAACAATTTCTGTGACATTGTTTTGTGTTTTCTATAAAAAAAAAATTCTAAAAAAAAAAGAAGAAACTTTTTCATTCTCACTTAATTTTTTTTTTCTGTGATAATTTGTTTGTTTCGCGTGTTTTTCTTACTTTCTTTTACCACTGTCCGTTGCGTCCGTTAAACTTACACTCACACACGTACACAGACACACACACACACACACGTATACGACAACGCACACTGAGCACAAAGCACGTTAGCACGCGCACAAATGTAGGCAATAGTTTTTTTTACCCTTACGAAAATTCTGCATGTGCAGCCAAAGACACATACACACAGAGACACACTCACACACACACGAACAAATAACAAGAACAGCACACAAACACCCACAAATTATCCGCTCTGCTCACCTGCCCTCTCTCTCTCTCTCTCTCACTCTCTTTGTCTCTAAAGAATAAATGCATTTATATATAAACAAACAACAAAAACCTGCAAATCCCGCAATGCTCTCGCACTTCATTGTAAATAATGTTCGAAAGCGGGCTGTAAACAATTGACTTCATTGTAACCGTATCGCTCGCTCTTTCTCTCTCTCACTCTCTCTCACTCACTCTTTCCACCTGACGCGCGCCCTAACCTCAATGATTGTAAAGAAGAAAAGCAAAAAGCATAAAATCCAAGCAATTGAAGAGCATCAAAGCCAAGCGTCGATTTCCTGGAATTTAATAAAAAAAAAAAAAAAACAAACAAAAAAAAATCTGAAAAATATGAAATAATTATTAAATAGTTGAGGCAGGCAAATTGGAGTTCGAATTTCGAATTCGAGTTCGATTTCGAAGTCGGTTCGCTTTTACCTTCTCTTTAATAGCTAATGCTAGTTACCGCTGCCCACTAAATGTTACCGTTACTTAATTACCGTTACTATTTATGATTTATTACCGTTATCACAAGCAACAACAACACGAAGCCGAACAAACAAAAATAGAGAAAAGAAAATCAAAACGAAAAGGAAAACACAAAACAAAGCAGATAATTATACTCGCTCTCTCTCTCTCTCTCTCTCTTACTCTCAATATATAAATATACATATATATATGTATCTCTCTCACTCTCACTCTCTCTCTCTCTGTGTGAACCCCTATGTAGCTGTAGAGACGTACAATCAATCAATCAATCAATCAATCAATCAATCAATCAATGTATCGTATGTTATGTATGTATGTGCCTTGCTGTGCAGTACCTCAGGCCCCAGTTCCAGTACGCTCAAGTCTCATCTAGGTCAAAACTAAATATCAAAAAACAAAAAACAAAAAAAATATCAAAAAATTAAAAACAAAAAAAAAATCATAAAAAAATATAGAGAAAATCGACATTTGGATGTTATGCTGTTCTTCAATCGACTACAAAATAAACGAAATTTAATTAAATGAAAACCGACCTTTTAGCTGCCCTCTAAAAAACAGTAAAAAACCAAAAGAAAAAAAAAACAAAAAAACAACCGTTAGACCAAATAACCTAACTGCACATTCGGCTTGTCTTGCTAGCTCGCTCGCACGCATGCATCGGCTGCACAATGCTAATCTAGTAATAAGTAATGACAATGCTAATGCCAATGATATGCGTAGACTTTTAGCTCTAAGTGTAACTGTAACTTGTAAGCGTAACTGTATCTTGTAACTGTAACTTGTAACTGTAACTGTAACTGTAACTGTAGCAGTGTTTGCTGCATGCCTCGTGTGCACGTCTTCTTGCCCCCGATTTGCCCGCATTTTGATTTTGATATTTGAGATTTAAAGTAGTTTTTTTTTCTATAGCACATCTAGAATCTATTGTCGAATCTGTCTCGCATATATTATATATCCGTATGCTAACTGTACTTTTCTCTTTGTTTCTCTTTGATCTCTCTCCCTCTGTTATTCGCTAAATATAGATCAACGATCTCAATGCTCAAGTTAACGATCTTCGCGGCAAATTGTAAGTAAATGGAGTTAAGCTCAAGATACACTTGCAGTTCTGGATATATACAGGATATAGGATTTATAATCAACTGATCTTTATGAAATACAAGATGTGATTCATAATGGAAATATAGTTAGATAATAACATGTTTCCGCTAGACATTTTATACATATTTTCTAATGATTTTCCAATGAAATCCATAGTTAACTCGAGAAGTACTAAAGCAATCAAAGTGATTTATGAAAAATTAACTTTCTATAGCTAAAAAGAAGCTCTAAACCAAAATTCAGAAAGAAAGCTTAACTAGAAGCTGAGTTCACATGGATAGTTGTGGAGAATCTGGTGTAAAATAAAAGTAAAACATTTTCCCATGATATATCAGCTGCAAGTGTATAAAAGCTAAATGAAATTTGTCACGAACTGCACTAATCCCATCTAATCTTCCATATATAGCGTTAAGCCAGCCTTGAAGAAGGTCTCCAAATACGAAAACAAATTTGCCAAGCTGCAGAAGAAGGCCGCTGAGTTCAACTTCCGCAACCAATTGAAGGTGGTTAAGAAGAAGGAGTTCACATTGGAGGAGGAAGAAAAGGAGGTAAGTTCGATGAGATCACTAAATAGACATAGGCTAAGCATTATAACTTGATATATACAATATACTATACTATACTATACTATATATGCTACGATCAACCAAAAATTGCTGTGAACGCTCCGATAGAAAAAGATAAAAGATGCCTCTTCTCTAAAGCAAGCCAAAAAGTGTAAGAACTCTGTGAAATGATGATGATGATGATGATGTGTGTTTAATGTTCGAGCACCAAGTGTCCTCCAATGTCACTCTATGTACTACACACACACTCCATCTCTTTCTATCTATCTATCTCTCTTTCTATCTCTATCTCTGTCTCTCTATCTATATGCAACTGTTTGTCTATTTATATGGTACACACAACACAAGAACCTCTATTTAGTCTAGTCTCTGTATGTATGTATGTCTCTGTAGTTTGTAGTCTCGTAGTGCCCACAGCACAGCTCGTAGTGAACTGTTCCGGAATGTATTATAGTATATAGACATATATATATACGTATTTGACAGCACTAATATATTTCTCTCTACCAATCTATATTCTCTGTTCGTTCGGCTTGGATATGCGCAGAAGAAACCCGACTGGTCCAAGGGCAAGCCCGGCGATGCCAAGGTAAAGGAGGAGGTTGAGGCCGAAGCTTAAGTGTCCACGTCCACGTAGTGTCCACTGTACCACCCGTGACTCCCGCCCTAAACAATAATAATTCAATACAATACAATTATTTCACCAAAAAAAACAAAACAAAACAAACAGAAAGCAAACAGCAAATCAACATTTATCTGATATCAAGCCAAATATACGTGTATATATCTCACACTATATATATGCACACACATACATTTATGTGTGTGTGTGTGTGTGTATGTACAACAGTATATAGTATATCTGTGCATATATGCTATATATATGAAGTCTAGATCAGTGAATGATAAAACATTTCAAGAAACACCAGCTATCGAAAATAATTCACATCATGAAGGATTCGAACCAACAGCCCAACATCTGAACGCTCTGATGAATTATTTTTTTTATTATATTTCATTAATTACAAATTCTATTTTTTAATGTAAATTAAACTAAATTACAAAAAAAAAACATGCATACCTCTTACTATTATTATTATTTTTCTTTCTTTGGGCTCACTTTCCACTCGCTCTCTCTCTCTCTCTCTGCACATGCCATCCCGAGTTTCCTCTAGCTACCTCGTCTGCAGTTTGAGTTTGGTTTGCCTGGTCAATTGATTCATTTGAATTGTTGCATTGAACTGGTTCCGGTTCTGGTTCTCTGCTTGCAGGAACAGGCGCCCGAGACACCAGCGCCAGCATAGTGCGCTTCGCAGTCTCTACTCTCCCCATTCTTGTGGACTGCAAATCGATCCAAACTTGCAATTTGTACTTTTATTTTCGACTAATAAAACACTATATATATTATTGAATATATCGAGTTATCCGCCGGAAACATATTACGGGTAAGCATTTAGGTACAGTTGTCGACTCCGAAACATAAGCTGAACTTTGAATAGCTGAAGTCACATCTTTGTCTCGTCCATCTCGAACAGATCTCAACTATCGAAGTACATTTAAATCGAATCAGTCTAGTTTTTTCTTTCGATCGACTCCGAAATTAGACTTCGAATGATTGTAGCTCGACTTAATCATCATTCGCTCTTCGAATCTGTTAGTTTTAACTATCGTAGGCGTTATCACAACTATCGAATGGTATCCATATAAAAGCAGTCAATTTTGTCATTGAATTTCATTGACTCCGAAATTAGACATCGAATGTTTGTGTCTTGGTTCATGATATTCGATACTTGAATTATTGTATATAAATTTTATTATGATATTTGATATTCGAATTATTTAACTTGTCTATGTTATGCGAATCTCAACTATTGAGAGACATTCGCTTCGATAAAGTCTGAATTTCAACCCAAAAGGTAAGGTAAGAAATAGAACAACTCCGAAGACAGAATTTAAGAACTTCGATTAAAAGTAGTTAATGTTCGATTTTCGAAAGTAATAGTTTTTCCAACTAATCCGAAAACATTGAACATTTGAATTTTGAATCAAGCTAAAGTAGACAGAGAATTGTCATTAGTAATAATAATATAATACCCATTCGTTGTCAAGTTTAACGCGATTCGGAATTCAAATGTTTTCGGATTAAATAAACATTTTCGTAGATTTTCGAACTCGCAATTTCCAAGAAAAAAGCTCGATTTACGTAATCTCGGACTCAAGGAATTCCAATTAAAATGTGTATCAAAATTTGATAGATACTGAATAAGTAAGACTCCGAAATTTAGCATAATATAACGTAGCATAACTTCAATCTAAATTGTTATCTAAAAGTAAGTATTTGTTGGAGTGTATTATATAAATCTTGGCTTTTCGAAATCGAAACTAGCGATTAGCGTTACGAAAGATCGCCTTTTGGTAAATTCAACTCGATTTCTTAATTCAATGTGGATTTAAATGAAAGTCGATATTCAAAAATATCACTAATATAGATTTAGAAGAATCGAAATGAAAATGGAAACGAACAAACTAAAACGACTCCGAATGTGGAGAACTCCGAAATTTGAAATTTATTGAAGAAGATTATAAAAAATAAAACAATTAATATAAACTGAGTTCATTTTGTATTCTGTTTTTATTGTGTTTATCGAATAGTTTAGGAGATTTTTGTGTGTGCGGAAATTTATAGCACTTTAACCTAAATATCGATATATATATACCGATATATATATATGAAAAAAATTCAAATTCTTGTAAATCTAGTTAATATTATGGCTTACAATTAAGCAGCGAGTTAAAGTTAATAGTTGAACGACTTACAAAACTAAGTTCTTAACTAGGTTCTACGACTTCTGCTAATCAAATGGGGGCGTGGTCTTAGGGAACTACTCGCTAATGTAGTTAATCGTAAATGTGTGCGAATTGTCGTTGCGTTAATCAACTAAATAAATAAATAACACCAGATATAAAGAAGTTCAGATACATATATATATCTATATATATATCCATGTAAGGGCTCGACTAAATACAACTAAAGACTTAAAGCTAAAATCTAAATAAATTAGCAAAAAAAAAAAAGGAAATATTTTATTCGAATTATGTGATAGATGTACTTATAGCGAGGGCGAGGGGCGTTTGGGTGTTTGGTGTGGGGGCCATGGGGCGTGGCTGAGGTCTAGACCTCAATACTGTTGAGACTGCCCGACGAGATGTTGTCCGTGTGGCTGCCCAGGCGCGTGCGCTTGATCAAAGCCCGCGCCGGCATGGGCGAGCGCTGGACGCGCGGACTGCCCGGGACGTGGGGTATGCCAACGTTGTGGGGATGGTGGTGCGCGTGGTGGTGCAGCAGGTGGTGCGGCACATTGTTGTTGTTGTTGTTGTTGCTATTGTTGTTATTGTTGTTGTTGCTGCTGCTGTTGTTGTTGTTGTTGTGGTTGTTGCTATGATGATTGCTGAGATTTGTGTGGCTGTTGTGCGGTTGGCTGCCCGAGGCGCGTCGCTGCCGACGCAGCGAAGGTATGCGCGTGGGCGTGGCCTGGCCATCATCTAGGCCATAGCCAGGATGTTGTTGCTGTTGTTGTTGTTGTTGTTGTTGGTGTTGCAGGCTGCGTACGCTGCGCTCCAGCGTGCGTCGCTGTTGGTCCAACATGGGCGAGGCGCCGCTTGCCACCAGCTGCTGTTGCTGCTGCTGTTGTTGTTGTTGTTGCTGCTGGTAGTAGGTGGCGTGCGGCGGCACTGGAGGCGGCGACTGCAGCTGCTGAAAGTCGTGGCGCTTGTGCGGAAAGGTGGGCGTGCCGGGCGCATGATACGGCTGCGCATGATGCAGGCCCGGCTGATGCAGCGCAGCGGCGGCAGCAACAACCATTGCATTGCCCTAAATGAAGTGAGAGAGAGAGAGAGAGAGAGAGATGAATATTAGTGCGACTGAATAAGGTAGGACGTAGCTGTGTTGCATGCAACAAATGGTGGCTGGTGGCTTGGCAACAAAATTTCAAAAACGTTTCTCAACTCCCAAATTTCTTCGCTTTCTTTTTTCTTTGTTGTTGTTGGTATTTACGTTTAGTTGTTGTTGTTGTTGCGCTTTGGCAGCGACTGTTTTTTTGGGCAGCGGCGGCAGCGGCTTGCTGGGCGCCTCCGTGGACACTGGCATCGACTGCGACTGTGAGTGGGGCTGGGACTGCGACTGGCTGAGACCCTCGCAGGCCTCCAGAGTCTCGCAGGAGGACGAGGCGCACGTCTGAGCCTTTTCGCTGACAGCAATATCCGCATCGGCATCCGCATCCGCTTCCATTTCGGCATCGACATCCGCATCCGCATAGATATCCGCGCCAGCAGCTGGCTCGCCGTGCCGCGCTGGCTGCTCCGGTGCGGCGCCGCTGGTGCCGCCGATGCCATTGGCGGGCGGCAGGAAGCGCAGCTCCATAACATTGCGATTCTGGAACAGGGGACGCTCAGTTTGGCAAATGGCGAACGAGTGGAAGAAGGGAGAGCGACAAACAAGAGAGAGAGAAAGAAAGAGAGAGAACGCGCACACGAGAAAGAAAGAGAAAGAAGAACAAGCAACCAGGGGAGATTGAAACTAGTCGAAAAGGTAGCAGCGGGAGGGAAAGGAGAAGCGTTGAACTAGCAAAAGACAATTGAGCAGCAATAGAAGGGGAGAGAGTGGGAGAAAGAGAAAGTGAGAGAAATAGAGAGGAGAGAGACAGAAGAGAGAAGGAAGAGGGAGAAGGGAGAGAGAGGAGAGAAGAGAGAGAGGGAGGAGAGAGATGAGAGAGAGAGAGAGAGAGAGAGAGCAGAGAAGAGAGATAAGGAGAGAAAGAGAAAGTTAAAGTAAGAGAGAGAGAGAGAGAGAGAGAGAGAGAGAGAGAGAGAGAGAGAGAGAAGGCGAAAAAAGAAAGGAGCTACGAAGAGAAGGATAGACGAAAAAAAGGAGATAGAGAGAGAGAGAGAAAACAAATAGATAAACTGAGGTAGAATCTCCAGAAAGTGAATGGCAAACGAGTGAAGGAATGCAAGAAGAATAAGAAATAGTGAAAAAGAAATAGAGAGAGAGACAGAGAGAAATAGAGAGAAAAAGATGCAGTAGTGAAAGAGATAAGAGCTAAAAAAAATTTAGAAGGCGGCAAAGAAAATCAGAAGAGCAACAGAGAAAGAGGGAGATATATATAAGGTATATAAAGGTTTTCTCATAGACAGAGAAAGGGAGTACAAAATATAGAGGAAAGAAAGATAACAGACAAACGTGGCCAAAAAAAACTCAAAGTAGAAGGCAAAGAAAAAGGAGAGAAAGAAAGAGGTGGACAGATAAACTGTTATCTAAAGGGAAACAAAGTGTATATATACTGTTCTACATCAAGATTTATAGATATCTAACTCAATTTGCATACCCCTAATGATATTCAATATTTCTAATGATAATTATTTCCATATACAAATTGTGATTGAGCTAAGCTAGCTGCAGATAAATGCCATGTTAATGACATGTTAATGTCATGTTAATGACATGTTAATGTCATGCTAATGTCATGTTAATGACATGTTAATGTCATGCTAATGTCATGTTAATGACATGTTAATGTCATGTTAATGACATGTTAATGTCATGCTAATGTCATGCTAATGTCATGCTAATGTTAAGCTCTAAGCTATAATTGTATTTTGATCCGCTTAAGCAGATAATACTTAATACCCGTTTGGAGTATCAGAAATGACTAAAGCAACAACATGAGTGACGCCGTCTATAGCAGAGTTGAGCATATTTAAATTGATTCAAAAGTTGACTTTAGTTGCTAGTCTACAGATAAAGATATAGATAACAAATATGAATAGATTTATATACATAAAGTATTTGCTACAATGAGAAGATCTTCCTTGAACAATACAACAAAATATTAGCCGATGTTGGCTTGCTATGAACCTAAGCCAGTTTCTAGGCCTTTCAAAATTTCTAATACTTTACTAATAGATAAGTCCTAAGAGCTATGTGAGAATATATAGTTTGCTCTAAGAAAACTATAATTGGATAGCTTAAGAAAGGATTAGACTTAGCCAACTCTACAAGAGACAACTCAAAGCAAAAGAATGATTCAGAAAGAGAGAGAAAGAGTAATAGAGAGAGAGAGAGAGAGAGAGAGAGAGAGAGAGAGAGAGAGAGATTTGCCAGCAGCAGTGTAGGCGAGACAAAAAGACAAAGGCAAAGGCAAAGGCGAAGGCGAGGCGAGAAACGTTTTAAAATTTTGACCAAGCAACCAGCGAAAAGGTTTTTTGTTTTTGTTTTCTTTTTTTTTTGGATTTGCCTAAACATTTTTGATTTGTTTTTGATTTGATTGCGAGATTTAAAAGCCGTAATTGGAAAGCGGATCAGTTGTCCGGATACTGTGAGAGCGAGACAGTTGGAAAGAGAAGTAGACACGAGCGCTTACCTTGTCGGCCGCGGGATCCTGTGCGAGCGGATTCGGAGTGATGTTCATGCGCGGAATGACGCCATTCAGGCGCCGCAGGTCGCCCGGCTTGTGGCCGTGATTGTGATTGTGATGCGGTGCGACGCCCAGCACGGCGGATGTAACGAAATCCGCTTGAATGTGATCCAATTGCGGCTTGTTCTCATCTGAAACAGAGAGAGAGAGAGAGGGGGATGAATGAGGAACGGGCTTAGTTAAGGGCCAGGCACTTACCCTCAGGCTGGGGATTGTTGCGGCGACGCAGGCACAGACAGGCCACGGCAATGGCTATGAGCAGGAGCAGGCCGCCACCAGCGGCGCCAGCTATGACCGGATAGATGGAGTTCTGCTGTTGCTCCGCGGATTTGTCATTCGGAGCAGTCGCAACGGCGGGCGGCGTTTGGATCGAAGACTCTGCAGAAGAAGAATTTTAGATACAGATACTCCAGGTACTACTGCTACTCTACTCACTTGTCGTGCGTCCCTGTTTGATGTCGCTGAAGTCGGAGGCGGCGTGCGCATTGAACGTCTGCAGCTTGAACTCGTAGGCGGTGCCCGGCTCGAGTTGGTCGATCTTGAAGCGTCGCGCATGGCCGCCATCGACAGTCGCCTTCAGGTACTCGGAGGCAGAGGCAGCTGGACGATAGTAGGCGTAGTAGCCGTCGATATTATGCAGCTGGGCGGCCGTCGTCGAGGCGAGTGTCCAGTGGAGCAGGACGGCCGACTCCGAGTAGGATTCGATCTCGCGCAGCTCGGGCACGGGCAGATTCGACTTGGCAGCGCCGCTCCGCAAGAAGAACTTGGCTGAGGTGTTGCCCTCCTTGTTGTCGTTGTTCGAGTAGACGGCTATGATGCGGAAGCGATAGTTCCGATCCGGACGTAGGCCTGTTACGGACGATGTGAAGTTCTTGAGGCCCGGCTCATGGTGATCCCGTTGATGATCCCGATCTCTGTCGCGCTGCCGCTCGCGTTCCCGCTGTTGCTGCCCGCCATAGGGTATATATTCGTTGGTTGTCTGCCAATTCTCGCGGGGAATCTTCCGGGCGCTGTCGCCGAGCATTCGATATTGGACTTTGAAGAACTGGATGGCGAGGCCGTCGTTTTTGGGCACATTCCAGCGCAGCATGACGGCGTCGTCGGCCAGGCGTGTGACATTGGGCCGCGATGGCGGCACCATATTCGCTGCAATTGCAAGTTTTTCATTTTAAAATCAATTTTAACTCAATTTTTGTTTGTCTTTATCACTCCAGTGTTGGTTAATGCTGCCGGCGCAAGCAGTGCTCGCAATGCTAACGCAAAAGTGAGTCAACAGCACGCAAAACGGAGCAATGAGCCACTGTTACAGGCATGAGTAGTATCGCATTGTAGCATTGAGTAGTATCGCTGCACAGCATTGAGTAGTATTGTTATAGCTGCGTACGCGTTTTGAGCGGAATTTTTTTGTGCTTGCTGCTGGCTCTGCTTGCCACAAATATACACATATATACAAATATATATATAAATAAAAAAAACCTCAGCCAGTCAAGCCCGCGCATTTACATTAAATGCCAAACTTAATTAAATCAAAAGCAATTTTGTGTGGCAAACGCGCAGCTAAGTTAAGCGTTGCAATATTCTCATAGCAATTTGTAGTGCAATATCAAGTGGCAGTTCGCTCGCTTCCTCAGTTGCAAGCGGACGGACGGAGCGGACATCGGACAACGACAACAGACAAAAAAGACTCACACTGACGCTCTCGCTCTCGCTCTCACTGCTGTGCATGTATGCATGTGTGAGCATGTGTGCGTGTGAGTGTGTGTGCTAGCAAAACGAGTGCAATTGATTTTCGTATAGTACTCGCTACTCGGCAACACTCGAACTTGGACTCGGTATCGGACTCCGACTCCGACTCCGACTCGGACTCGGACTTGTTTGTTCGTTCGCTCACTCGCTCACTTGCTCGCTCGCTCGCTTGCTAACCAAGCCGGAACTGTAACTCGAGTGATTCGTGTGGTTCATAAACAAACTCAATTCTGAATAACTCAAAACAAAAGGAGAAAAAAACGCGAGTGGCGGAGGAAAAAGAAAATAATATAAACAAAACGATAACATAAAGAAAAAGATATTTGCAATTCAGTTGAGCTAGGATGTCGGCCACCGGAGATGCTGGCGCCGGTGCCGCCAATGCCAGCAACAATGTGACCGTCGTCCAGGCGACGGTCAACGTCAGCGGCGACGGCAGCCCCACCAACAACGGCAACAACAACAACACCAACGGCAACAACAGCAACGCGAACAACAACGGCTCATCGGCAGGCAGCTCAAAGGGCCAGCTGCCGCTAACGCCCCGCTTCACCGCCGAGGAGAAGGAGGTGCTCTACACCCTGTTCCACCTGCACGAGGAGGTGATCGACATCAAGCACCGGAAGAAGCAGCGCAACAAGTACTCCGTGCGCGACACCTGGGACAAGATCGTGCGCGACTTCAACTCGCATCCCCATGTGAGCGCCATGCGCAACATCAAGCAGATACAGAAGTTCTGGCTGAACTCGCGGTAAGTGTAACGGGACTGGGATTGCTCACTAAATTCGACTAAAACTAATCCCTTGGCATCCCTTGCAGCCTGCGCAAACAGTATCCTTATAGGGATGGCAGCGGGTCGGGCGGCAGCTCGGCCATGGGCAAAGTGAACGCCGTCTCGGCCAACGCACAGCAGCAACAACAGCAGCAGCAGCAGCAGCAGCAGCAACAGCATCACGACAACGTCAAGGTGGAGCCGGAATATCAAATCAGTCCGGATGCCTCCGAGCACAATCCGCAGGGCGACACCTTCGACGAGATCGAAATGGATGGCAACGATGTTAGTGAAATGGAGGACGATCCGCTCGACGCACAGCAGCAGCAGCAACAACAGCAGCAACAGCAGCAGCAGCAGCAGGCGGCCCAGGCCCAGGTGGAGCAGCAGCAATCAGCTGTCGCTGAGATGCAGAAGCTGCAGGTGAGCGCCGCCGTTGCTGCTGCAAATGCGAGCATGTTGAACACGCATCGCATCAACGTCGACTCCATAAGTGCCGAGAAGCTAACGCTGACCGATCTGCTGCACTTCAAGCCGGCGCGCCCCCGCGAAGAGATAATACTGCAGATCAAGCATCCCGCCGATGCGACAGGTGAGTCGAGTGCAATGATAACAACAATTTGTATTTAACTCTCTCTCTCTCTTTGTCTCTCGGATAGCCACACAGATACACACGATACCCACGCAGCCGCAGCAGCACACAATGGCCACAATCACAGCCGGCGGCTACAATCAGCAGATCATCAGCGAGATAAAGCCGCAGCAGATAACGCTCGCCCAGTACCAGGCGCAGCAACAGCAGCAGGCGCACGCCCAGGCCCAGGCGCAGGCTCAGGCTCAAGCTCAGGCCCAGGCTCAGGCGCAGGCGCAGGCTCAGCAATTGGCACAGCAGCAGCTGGCGGCGCAGCAGCAACAGTTGGCGGTGGCGGCGGCAGCGGCGCATCATCAACAGCAACAGCAGCAGGCGGCAGCAGCTGTTGTTGTCCAGCAGCAGCAGCAGCAACAGCAACAACAACAGCAGCAACAACAGCAGCAGCAGCAACAGCAGCAGCAGCAGGTGGCTGCAGCAGCAGCTGCTGTCAAGATGCAACTGACCGGCGGCACGCCCACCTTCACATTCAGCGCTCTGCCCAACGTAACGGCAGCCACCTCCGTGCCGGTGCCTGTGACTGTGCCGGTGTCGGCGGCTGCGGCGTCCGTTGCTAATGTTAGCGCAAGCAACGTAGCCGCAGCAGCGGTCACCCAACAGCAGCAACAGTTGCAGCAGCAGCAACAGCAACAACAGCAGCAGCAGCAACAACAACAGTTGCAGCAACAGCCAGGCGACAGCTACGAGGAGCGCATCAATTACTTCAAGGTGAAGGAGGCAGAGCTGCGATGCAAGGAGCAGCAGCTGGCCACCGAGGCCAAGAAGATCGAGGTGAACAAGGCGCAGGACGAGCTCAAGTATATGCGCGAGGTGCATCGCCTGCGCGTCGAGGAGCTCAAGATGAAGATTCGCATACTGGAAAAGGAGGAGGAGCAGCTGCGCAAGTGCAGCAGCACATGAGATCTGGAGGACATTAGCGATGCCGAGGCAGATGCTGAATTCGATGAGGAGCAGCAGCAGCACCAGCAGCAGCAGCAACACCAGCAGCAGCAATATATGGAATTGGATATGCAATTGTTGCTCTAAAGGGAAGCTGCAGCCAGATATATAAATATATATATATATATATAGTCTATATCTTTATCTATAGTTATTTTATTGCCTTTTTTTTTCCTCAATTAACTTCTTTTTTTTGAATGTGAAAAGAAATATTGTTGTACGGGTGGGCGGGGCGGCGAGCTGTGTTCGGCTGGCCGTATTTTACGATTACGATTAGCGATTACCGATTAACATTTAAAGCGATTAGCGATTAACAATTACCGATTGATTGATCAATCGCTCTTAGATCTAAGTTATTTCTCAAATTGTAATTGTATCTCGTATATGAAATACAGTGAAACCAAGCATGAAACGAACAAAAACTTACTCATGTATTTGCGCTTCTTGTTGCGTGAGCCGCCGCCCGAGGACGAGCCCGACGAGGACGAGGACGACGAGGAGGCCGCGGAGCCGGACGAGTAGGAGCCGCCACCATTGGCCAAATCGTGGGCCGATCGCATGGGCACCTCGCCAAGCGGCTGATAATCATCTCCACTAATCTGCATCGGATTCACACGCAATATGTTGCCTTCGCTCGTCTGCAAGTGGGGGGGAGGGAAAGGCAAATGGATTAGCTTATGGAATATCAAGTGATCTTAATATATATATATTATATATGTATGTACAGCTGTGATCATGAAAAAAGTAGTGCGACTGAGCCATTTGTGTATATCATTTAGGGCTCCGCTCAGTCGCACTGACTACAGCTGTATATACAGTTGTGTTTATGGAAATAGCAGTAATGCACGGAACTTAAACCAAATGAAACGGGATATATATGCTGTGTAGTGCAGCTCTACTATTTCCATAAACACAACTGTATATACAGCTGTAGTCATGCAAGTGCGATTGAGCCCTAGAGACATACATGTCTAATAGTGGTGCTCAGTTACACTATATACATATATAGCAATTTCTTCTGCCATACGAGATTTCAAATTTGTAATTGAACTTTATATTTGTATATAGAATATATACTGCATACCCTGTATCTATTAACCATGAGGCATATTGTTGCAAATGATTCTCCAACCACATATATCTATATATGTTTATTCCTGCCCATCAGCTGTCTGTCTACACCTATCTTATATATAGACTGTCTAGACTCTTTAGTTTCAGTAATCGATAACTCACATTATTCATATATCGATAAATATCGCTTGTCATCAAACATTTTTCAGAACATATCAGAATTCTATTTCACAAGCAAATCAATATTATTGTTAGATTGTTAAATTTGGTCCCATTTTAATAATATCGATAAGTGTCGTTATCGCTTTTCGACTATTTCAACATAACTCGAGAATTTTAAGAGCTACAGACATCAAATTTGGTATTTAAACTCTTGTTGAGTATAAAGAGCTGTAGAATATTTCATTTATCTTATAACATTCGGAGCAGTTTAGTTTTAGCAGCATAGTTAGTCTCTTCTGTCTAGTAATTTAATTTTGACTTTTATGAAAGGGTTTGATTCGAGTGACTCGAGTAAAAGAGAGAACTAGGGAGAGATACAAATTCTAATCTATTTTTTCTTCTATATTCTATTCTATTTATTCTATATCTATATTTTCTCTATTTTGACATCTCCATCTTCCAGTTGAGAACTCTGCTCTGCATTATTAAATACTTCATATGTCTGCCATAACTCTTTGCAATCAGTTAGCAGCTTGAGCTATCTTAGATATTTTCATTATTTATCGATAAATATCGATTTCTATACTTGAGCGCTACAAATATCAATATTTGGTATGCAGATTCTACATTCATTTATAGAGAGTCTTTAGGTTTTACTTGTTTAGGTAACAGGAGATATGCCATATCCCATATCCCATATCCCATATCCATCTCCCCTCCATAGTTCTATCGATCAATTGGCATTATTTCTAGTTCATTTTCGAGCTAGCGACTTACCTCGCCTAGTTGATTGCGCGCGAAACATTGGACGACGCCCGCATGACGCTTTTGGACATGATGGATGAGCAGGCGTCCGTGCTCGATGAGGGTTTCGTTATCATTGCTGGCGTCCTCGCCGTTGATCAGCCAATAGATTTCCGGCTGGGGATGTCCGGAGGCCGCGCACTCCAGCGCAAGGGCCTCGCCCTCATTGGTCAGAGTCGTGTCGGGGCCACGCAGGATGCGTGGACGCTCCAATACACTGAGCTTGATCATGTGCACGAGCACGGGCGCAATGCCGTTGTCGAGGCGGCACACATAGGAGCCCTGATCCTCGGGACGGATGTCCGTGATCTGCAGTCCGTAGGCGAGCACACGGCTGCGATTGTGGTAGATGTTGGGCACATTGGGACTGCTCCAAACGGCGCCAGGACGTGGCGATCCCACGCCCGGACACTCCAGGACAACAGTGTCGCCTGGCCGAGCGGCCAGCTGTGTGGCCGGCTGCTGCAGCAGAAAGTAGGGCGGAGTACGATCCGTATAGTCGACACGCAAGTCGATTACCTGCGGCAGTCGCAGCTCGACGCCGGTGATAGCATTCGTTGCCGCACAGGTGTAGTTGCCCGCATCCTTGGCGCTGACCGAGTTGAGCACCAAAGCGCCGGCGGCACCTGGCAGCAGCTCCGTCTGCGGCAGCTTCTCGCCGTTCCGATAGAAGCTCCAAATGGCCGGCGGACTGGAGCTGACCGAGCCGCAGCGCAGCAGCACACAGTTCTTGGGCGCCACGCTCCAGCGCACGGCATGCCGGCTCACGCTCGGATTGTCGATGGAAATGGAGACCAGCGTGAGTCGGGCGGGCGTCGAGGCGATCGCACCGGGTCCATACCAGGCCACACACTGATAGTCGCCCAGCGTCTGGGCATTCACATAGATGCGCAGCTTCCAGGTGCGCTCCTCATTGCTGCTGGTCACATTGTAGCCGGCCGCGGGCCGCAGGTAGCGATACGGCTCATTGCTGCTCGGACGGAAGCGCCACTCCAAGCGATCCGGCTCCAGGTTCAGCTCGCACTCAAACACCACTTCGTCACCTTTGGGTGCGATTGCTGACTCGGGTGCTCGCTCGATATAGACGCCGAGCATGTTGCTCGAGTTGTTGTTGTTGTTGTTGCAGCTACAACTGGCTATGAAGCAGCTGAGCAGCAGCAGCAGCCCAAACATGATCTGTCGTGACATCTCTGCTGCACACAGAGAGGGAGAGAGATAGAGAGAGAGAGGGAGACTGGGAAATCTGAAAAGGAAAGAGAATTGATATTTAGACAGTTTCAATGGCATTTAGTCTGTATAAATATATATAGAAGGAAATCTGGAAGGATCTATTAACAGTTATTACAATTCTAGAACAAGACTAGGAGCAACTGACGGCACAACACTCGTTCACAGCTCAAAATCAACTTCATTTATGGCATTTACCAGGCTCCAATGGAGCAGCTCATAACTTGACTATCCAAACTCTAAAACTGTCCCAGATATGCTATCTTCCGACTTGTCACGCCCCCAGTAGTCTTATTTACATATATAATTGTTGCTTAATCTATAGATCAATATAGTTTTTTTGTTTGCCACGCCATACATAGGTATAGGACCTATAAGAGAAGAGTATAGATACATCCATTATCAAGTCCCTCTACCCCTGGGCGAGTTAAAAGAATAATAGACTTTAGACTAAATACTATATAGTAAGTGCCACACGCCTCTAAGAGGGCGTTTCGAGTTAGTCTTAACACCTTGTAAGACTGGGATAGAGATTACGATATATTTATGTATTTATATATGTATACATATATGATCGTATTCTAAATATCGAATACTTATCCTCAATACAGACAGACGGTCTGCATACCAGTTCTTATAAGTTCATTTACAAAAAATATTAAAAGAAAATAAAGTTAGAACCAAAAAAAATCATGTGCTTTCCAATGTATTTACAAAGAATTATATGATTTATCATCGCAGATAAGAAACTAAATTTTGATATGATTCTAATGGAATGCAAATAGAAGAAATTCTATTATTTTATTACAGAAATAAACATGATTATCATCTATATAGAACTATATTTAAAGCAATTCCACGTGTCTTTAATCTTAAATATATATTACTTTAGAATTTAACCTAAAAGTATTTTATGAATAGTCATAAAGGGAGCTTAGCTCAACTGAAGTCTTTTAGGAGTTTCAGCAGGGAGTTAAGCTTTACTCCCTAAAAGGCCTCAGTTCCTAACTGAGTTAAGCTTTACTCCTTAAAGAGGCTTCAGTTAAGCTGGTTTTAATTCCCATTAAGCTTAACTCCCTGAAAAGCTTTTATTGCAATTTTCCATTTAAGCAAATTGAAAAGATTTTCCAAATTCAGCTCCATTTCCAATAGTTTTCCAAAAAAGAGTATAGAATTTAGAATAGATTAGATTAGATTAGATGTAGATAAGTCCAATAAAAATTGCAGTCAGCTTGGCTTTAACTATTGCTTTAATCTATGATCCATCAATCAGACAGTAGGAATATAACAATATAATGGACATTCTCTATGCGGAAATACTATTTATATAAAAATATGAATATTATATGACACATTTATTATAATATTAATATCAAGAAATTGAACAAAAATAAATTCATAAAAAACCTATATTATTTTTGTAAATTCTATAATATTTATAAATAAAATCATAAAGCAAAAATAAAAATTAAATCATAAATCAAAATTTTACAGAATTTACAAATATCAAAGATTTCTTAAGAATTTATTTCTGTAAAATATCCCAAAATAATTTCTTTTTTTTAATTTCCCCCTCAAGTCTCAGAAATCCTTTCAAAAAAAAAACTTCCCTAATTGAGCTGCCAAAAACAGCGCAGAAATTATGGATTTTTTTTTTGGTTTTTGGTTTTGCGTTGCAGGCAAAAGTAGGCGTTAAACTGTGTGTGGAATGTGGATGTCTTGAGCGCAACTGTACCACAAGATGAAGGAGCAGCAGTGGCAGGGGAAGGGGCAGTGGCAGCGGCAGTGGCAGCGGCAGCGACTGAGATTGCTGTCCTGTGGTAAGCGAATGGGGCGTGACAACGGAAGCACAGTCGCTCGCAATATGCCATTTAAACTGGAGCCGAGGCCAGACGGTCGCCTGGCTGCCTGGCTGGCCGCATGTTGCATGCAGCATGTGGCCAGTCCTTGTGGCATCATCAGGGCATCAGCTTCTTAATGGCGTGTCATTATTATGAGCAGGCTGCAGGTGCTGTGTGGCTGTTGCCCTGACTCTGGCTATGGCTCTGGCTGTGGCTGTGGCAAGTGGCCTGCGGAACGGGTTCGTGCAGCATTTGCCCTGCGACAGTTTGCGCCTCTCGATTCGAAAAATAAAAACTAAAAAGCAAAAGGCAAAAGAAAACAAAAATGGTACACAAAAGCGCGCGCGGAATTCCAAGAAAACGGCCGCCCGGTCTGCCCAGTTCCTCACCTGTCCCGCCCCCGCCTCTCTCCCTCTCCCTCTCTCTCTCTCTCGCAGTCTGTTTGACGCACATAAATCGCTGTGCGGCTCCCATTTGAAAGTCATTATGGGGCAGGCAGGCAGGCGCGTGCAGCTGCCACAGCCAATGCAGCTGACTGCGCTGCCAACTGCGACTGCGACTGCGCTGCTAACCACTTGTTAACGCAAGGAGCTGACCGCAAACCGGACTGCCTACACGGACGAGCGCCCAGCCCAGCTCAGCTCAGCCCAGCCCAGCCCAGGTGGAGCTGGCTCGATCCTCGCGAACGCTGATTTAAAACCATCTGACAACAAAAGTAAAGCGCGAAATTGACGCAGCTTATGCTCTGGCTGCCTCCTCTGGCTGCCTCTTCTGTTGCTGCCTCCTCTGCTGCTGCTGCTGCTTGTTGCGTGTGTTGAAAATTAATGCGCATTCCAAGCAACAACAGCAACAACTAGTCAAAGCCAGAGCAAGAACTGAGGAAATGAATGGCGCGTTGCAAGAATGTTGCGCACACTCACACACACACACACTCATAGTCATGAGAAAGAGGGGAGAGAATAGTGCTTGCAGCTACTAGCTCCAAATAGCAATCAAAATAAATGTGTAAAGCAGTAAAAAGACTAAAAACAAAGAACATTTCACATGGGGTACGTTTGATTGGGCAACATGTTGCTGCAGCATGTGTCTAAGAAAGGATGGACATTAGAATATGAATGTATCCATGTATGTATGATGTATGAATATGAATATGAATGTGAATACATTTATGAATGTGAATACATTTATTAATGTCAATATGAATATGAGTATGATAATGAATATGAGTGTAATTATGAATATGAATATTAAAATGAATGTGAATGTGAATATAGGTGTATACATATGAATGAATGTGAATATGAATATAGGTGTATACACATGAATGAATATGTAAATATGAAAATAAACATGTGAATATGAATATCGATTTGAAGATGAATATAAGTATAAATATGTAAATGAATATTCATTCATTTCGAAAGTGAATATGAATATGAATATGAAATAAAAATGAATGTGACAAAAAGTATAAATATGAATATAAATATAGATACAACATATGCACATATGAATATGAATGTGAATGCTATTATGAATGTGAATATAAAAATGAAAATAAACATAAACATGTGAATATAAGTATGAATATGACGGTGAATATAACTATAAATATGAATATGAATATTTAAATGAATGTGAATATGAATATTTAAATAAAGGCAAATACAAATATAAAGGTGAATGTGAATGCTATAATGAATATGAATATTAAAATGAATATAGGTATACCTATGTATATAAAACTAAACATGTGAATATGAGTGATGATGTTAAGATGAATATTGGCATTCATACTAATATTCATACTCATATTTATCTTTATACTCATAAAGATAACTATAACTAGAAATATGAATATGAATATGAATACTAGTACGAATGTCAATATGAATATCATTATGAATGTAT
Organism: Drosophila nigricruria; assembly: GCA_037075265.1. Lineage (NCBI taxonomy): Eukaryota > Metazoa > Arthropoda > Insecta > Diptera > Drosophilidae > Drosophila > Drosophila nigricruria. The sequence goes on along the minus strand of JBAMCI010000206.1, from coordinate 3,253,500 downwards.
TAAAAAAATATAAATGTGAATATGAATAAGAGTACGGATTCGAATACGCGTATAAAAATAATAATAATTATGAATATGAGTATGAATATGAATATGATTGTGAATAAGAATATGAATGTGAATATAAATGTGAGCATGAATGTCAATGAATGTGAATGAGAACATGAATACCATTATGAATACTTATATGAATATGAATACCATTATGAATATGTCATATGAATACATAACATGAATATGAATACTACATGAATATGAATACTATTATACAATTATGAATATGTCATATGGATACATAATAGTATTCATATTCATATTTATATTCATAATAGTATTCATATTCATATTCACACTTGTATTGCGTGTATGAATTTAATTGAGAATGTGATTTTGAATATGAATTCAAATAAAAGTATAAATATACTACATGTAAGAACATAAATCTGAATGTATTTTAAACATTTTGATTGCATTTAATGTATGAATATATGTGAATATGAATCAAATGTTATGCAAATTGAATGAATCATATCAATGTGTATATGAATATGAATATTTACATATTCTCTTCTATCTTCTTCTTCTTTTTGGTTTCTTCTATTTAGTTTATTGAATTAACATGAAACTGTTTCAACTTTAGATCACTAATCAATCGAATAATCTAGCAATCAAAGAGCAATAAAGCTAAACACGTTTACTGTTACGGTTTACTGCTCAAGCGCGGGCAACATGCGCTTATGACTCGGCAGCATGTTGCTAGCTTTTATGAATGTTGCCAATGCTTAATGTGCGCAATTGGTTAATATGATTGTTGTTGTTGTTGTTGTTGTTGCTATTGTTGTTGCATGCTAATTCGATTAGTCACACCTCGAAAAGGCCACATTAAATTAAAAAATACAAACTAGAACAATAACAAAACGTAGGACAAGTTTTGTTGTTGTTGTTGTTGTTGTTATGTTGAAACAGAGAGAGAAGACATTCGAGACAGACAATAACAGTTATTAATCAAATGAAATGCCAAATTAAATAGCATAAATTAACAGTTCAAATACACATGTTCACTAACAACAACAACAACTAACAACGAACAACAACAACTAACAACGAACAACAACAACAACAACTAACAACAAGTTTGGTGAATGGCAAACGTTGTTGTCCAGCGGCTTCTTCAAATGTTTGCGCTTCGTCCAGAAATTAGCATAAAACTGTTAGAAATTAGTAAAGTAGGCGCAAAAGGCAGTGCAACTAACCATGCCACATGCAACAGGCCAGAGGCGGGGGTGGAGTGGGGGAGGGGAAGGGGGGTTGTTTGGGTTTAGCGCTAAGTTAAGTGAACAGAACTGAAGAAGCTGAACAAGAAGTTGTAGCAGCAGCGAACAAAGCTCAAGTATGTTATGTAATATAGACTGCAAGATACCCTGTAATTGCAGCTAATTGAGTAGATTACAATGTGGACATTGTTGCAATTGTTTATTGTTGCTAGCTAGTAGAGCTAGAGGCACTTTAAACTATATACTCACTTTAGCCTATACGTACAGGGTATGTGCTAGTCGTGCACATGCGTAAGAGCAGTTTTTGTTGTGTTGTGACTTGCGTTGAAGGCGTTTTTCAAAGCGAGGCGTTAAGCAGAGACAGACAACAACAAGAACAGTTAGTTAAATATTGTTGTTGTTGTCAGTTGTTGTTGTTGTTGCTTGGCCATTAAGGCCGCAGCAGCAGGCAGTTAACAGCTTGTAAAACACTAACACCTGCTACAAGCTTGTTGCCTGTTTGTTACACAAAGTTCAATAAAACCTGAGAGAGCAACAACTAACAACCAACAACAACAACAACTGACAACAACAACAACAACTATTGCAATAGAAAAATCACGAATCGAACAACAACAACAACAACAACAACGAGATAAGAACACAACGATGGACCCTATACAAACAAAAAGCTAAAACAAAAACAAACACAAAGCAAAAGAGACAACAACAACAACAACAACACACACACACACCAACACACACACATGGCTATGGCAAATTCTTGTGGAATGAAACCTGTTTTGGTTTTTGGCCGAGCAGCTGGAAGCTGGAACATGGAAGCTGGAAGACAAAGCCAAGTCCAAAGAAGACCGGAACCAGGCGAAGGCAAAGCCAAGAGACAGGGGCGCAGCGCGGGCAGCAGCGGGCCCAAAGCGCAGCAGAAACGGAGCAAAAAACGAGTCTCTGTAGCGCCAGCTACACACATGTAAACGAGTTGCAAATCTGCATTCCAGGCGACCAGGCAGCCAGGCAACAGGATTTGCGGCATGTGGCATGTGGCATGTGGCAGCCTACATAGTGTGGGCCCAGCAGCTGCCGCGTCTGCCGTCTAATTTGAGCGCCCCACCTGTTGCATGCTGCAGCAGCACTCGACTCCAATACCCACCCCCTGCCTCTGCCTCCGCCTCTGCCCCAGCCTCTGCCGCTGCCACTCCTGCTGCGTGCGTGGGCAACACGCAGCAATTGTGTTTCTTTTTTGGGCGCGCCACAGCGCAGGCGTGGGCGCCACAAATTGTGGCAGGCTTCATGTTTATTATTCAATTGCGAATTTACCTGATTTTTGCTCTGAGCTCTGTGCTTTGTGCTTTCTGTTGCCCTTTTGATTTGCGGCTCGTTGTCCTCCACGAATGTTTCGCTCTGTACACGATTTGCTGTCTCTTTCACACAGTCCAGCGCTCGCCTGCTCGCACCTGTTGCCTAAGAGCGCATCTTCAGCTGCAATGGAAGCAATAACAGAATATATATAGAGAAGTTGAAGATATATATATATATATATGTGTGTGTGTCTATATGTCTGTATACATATACATATAGCTGGCAGGGTTGCCACCTCGCATCGTTTTCGAAAAACAACATTTGACACTTTTGAAATGAATTTCAAAATAATTGAGGCCTAAAGTGGCACAGAACAAAAAAAAAGTAAAATAAATGAAACGAAATTTAACTCGGCGACAGGCCAAGGAAATGTGTGTGCGAAGAGGCCCATAAATAGAATGGTAAAACGAAACATGTAGAGAGAGAGAGAGAGAGAGAGAGGGAGAGAAAGAGAACAAGTGTCGAAAGACAGAAATAGAGAGAGAAAAAACTAGAGAGTTAGAGAGAGAGAGAGAGAGAGACTAAGAAAGAGAGAGAGAAATGAAGAGAAATAGAGAGGAGATAGAAAGAAGTAGAGAGAATGCGAATTAGTGGGGAAAAAAAGAGTGAGTGGGAATGAAGTAGAGAGAGAGAGAGAGAGAGAAAAATGAGAGGTATAGACAGATAGAAAGAGAATGACAAATAGACAGAAACTTAGTTAAAGAAAAAGAGAGATTGAGAGAGAAAGAAAGAGAGACATAGACAGAGGGAAAGAGAAGAAAGAGAGAGAGAATGAAATAATTAAAGAGAAAGATAGGTAGTGGGGAAAGAGAGAGAATAGGAGAGGAGTAGAGGAAAAGAGAGGGAGATCGAAAGAGAATAAAAGATAGACAGAATGACAAGTAGAGAAAAAAAAGAGAGATTGAAAGAGAGAGAGAGAGAGAGAGAGAGAGAGAGAGAGAGAGAGAGAGAGAGAGAGAGAGAGAGAGAGAGAAAATGAGATATAGAGAGAGATATATATATATATATATATATGTATATATATAGAGAAAGAATGGGAGAGAAAAAGAGAGAGAGAGAAATAGACAGATATAGAGAGTAATAAGCAGAGAGAAGGAACTAGAATGTAGAGAGGTAGAGAGAGAGAGAGAGAGAGAGAGAAAAAGGAAAAGGGAATGACAGACTGTCTGTATGTTAGATAGAAAAAGTGAAAGTGAGAGAGAGTGAGAGAGAGAGAGAGAGAGAGAGACAGAGAGAGAGAGAGACAGAAAATTAAAGTTTGAGGGTGAAAAAAAGAGAGATATAGAGAATAGAAAGCGACATAGAAGCGAGAAACAGAGAAATAGAGAAGGAGAAGAAGACACATATATGTATATATACATATGTATATAGAGAGAGAGAGATGGTGAGAGAGCTAAACATAATACAGGAATAGGAACTAAGCGCTAAGTTAAAACACTTCAGCTAAGAGGGTGGTCTGAAAAAATGCTGACTGAATTGCTCCCGATCATAAATACAGAAATATTTGTATTTTAATATATATATATAATATATATTCTTGTCATCGTGATAAATGACAAACTATAAAAAAGCGAAAGAGGAAAAAGAAGAGCATTGGTCAGTGCATTAGGGTCATTCAGTGTGGAAATCTAAAAATTTGTATAATATATAATATATAATATATAATATATAATATATAATATATAATATATAATATATACTATATAATATATAATATATAATATATAATATATAATATATAATATATAATATATAATATATATAATATATATAAAAAAGAAATTTCTTAAAAATAAAATATAATAATAAAATTGTAAATTTAATATTATATTTTATTCAATTTTCGAGTTGTTTGTTTTTTAAGTAATTCATTAAAATTTTATTCTTTACACTTTTCGACAAATGGAAAAACAAACAAGAAAAGAAATTTAAAAAAAAAAAAAAACAGAAATAATAAAAAAAAGCTATAAAAGTTTATTGTTGACTTTCGCATTAATCGAAATACAAATAAGAACTTAAAGCTCACGAAAATCTCCCAAATATTTATGCAGCATAAATCAGAAAATGAAAATCAAGAAAATTCGCTTCGGCTGAGCGCTGAGTGCCCCTAATGTGTTAGGATCTGGTGCTGAAAGTCCCTTTTAGTGTTTGCGCTGTCCATTTAAAAAGACATTAAATTATGAACACGACTCGAGCTAACACCGCACCGCCCCCTTCTCCCCCTCTCGAGCCACCCACCTGCGCCCCTGCGCACAGTGGAACAAGTCATAAATAACTCGAAATCATTTCTGGTTGACGGACGCAAACGAAAAATGTGCCAAAAAATCCATAAATAATAATGAGAGGGGGCAGTAGAGCGAGAGAGAGAGAGAGAGAGAGAGGGAGAGAGAGAGCAGTGGCTGCTAGGACTGGGCTAAGGGGGGCATCTCCCCCCCCCTCTCTCTCTCTCTTTCTCTCATTGTGCATTAAAATTTGCTTTTAATTAATTTATGTTTTGTGATCTGCCTCGCCTTGCCACATGCCACACCTCTTGCCCCTTCCATCAGCACCTCCCCCTGTCTCCCCCTGCCTGCCACCCCCTTCCATCCCCCCCTCCCCATTCCTGCCTCTGCAGTTGTTGGTCCATAATTTTCAAAAATATTTTGAAATGTCGCCAAGTCGAACAGCGCGTGAAAAAAAAAATACAAAAACAAAAAAGAAATTCTCGAAAAAAAAACACATTTTTGGGGAAATAAAAAACAACAAAATTTGTTGTACAAACTGAAGCAACAACAACCATAAAAAATGAAAATAAAATACAAGAGAAACGAGCGCCATCTGAGTGCCTGCGTGTGTGTGTGTGGGTGAGTGTTTTTTTTTCATTTTTTCAAAAATATTTTACAATTCCCAAAAAAAACCATGAAAAAGTGAGGTTAAGCGACTTGATTCGAAATTCGGGCTCAATATGTTTAGCAACAATTGGCAATAGTTAAACTTGAACAACAAATATGCTTAGCTACAAAAACAATCTGTTGCTAAGCTCGAATTGTTGCTTAAACTAAATGTTGCTACAAAGTGAACCGATTCGAGAGCGCAACATAAACTCATATTTTCTTTCGTTTGACTATAAAAGGCATGCGATTTGCACTTCAGATGTTTAGCAATAAATGTTGCCAACTGCAGATGTTGTTGCTGCTGACTGACGTGTTGCTGTTGCTGACGATGATGATGAGGTTTAGCAATAACAATAATGTTGCCCATTGTGCTAATTGTTGCCAAAATTAATGTTGCTAACTGCAGTTGTTGTTGCTGCTGACTGACATGTTGCTGATGATGGTAATGATGATGATGTTTAGCAACAACAATAATGTTGCCCATTGCGCTAATTGTTGCCAAAAATAATGTTGCTAACTGCAATTGTTTTCGCTGACTGACATGTTGCTGACCAAATACGTTGATGATGATGATGATGGCAATGATGATGATGATGATGATGATGACGATGACTCATTCCAGTCGCGACACGTTTTTGGTTTATTCGCTGTGCCATTTATTGGTCAGCAAATTGGAAATAGCTGCAGCAACAGCAATAACAACAACAGCAACAACAACAATAGCAACATGTATATTGTTTTTGTTGCCGTTGTGTGGGGGCGTGTGAAGCATGCGAGGCGTTTGCTGCTGCTGCTGCTGTCACTTTGTAGCCGCTGTTGCCGCTGCCGCCGCTGCTGCTGCCATTTGCTTTTGTCATAATTAATGTGCATCTCATGCAATTTGCTGCTGCTGCTGCAGCTCGCTTTGCTGCCAGCTGTTATTATTAGCAACAGCAGCAGCCGCAGCAGCAGCAACGTTGCCCTGTGGCTTTAGCATTTGAGCTAATTTGTTGCTGCTGTTGCTGCTGCTACTGCTGCTGCTCGCATTCCACGGGTGAAAGCACCAGGTTCCAGCCCCATTCCATTCACATCCATGACATTCACATGGACACGCGCCCCGTTGGCAATTGCAGCTGGTTCTCTAGCAACATGCAAAAAAATAAAATAACAACATAACGACAGCAACAACAACAGCAACAGCAACAAGCGCTCGCAACATGCTCCAAAATTTATGCGTTGCTGTTTGAGCTGCAGTCACCACTTTATGTTTTTTTTTTTGTTTTTTTTTGCATTTTGCAGTTTTGCCTCGTATAAGGCGAGCTCGCCTGCCGCCACTCCACTTCCAGTTTCCAGCGCGAGGCTCGCTTTATTTTGTGCTCTCGCTCTCTCCTGTGTTGCGCGCGCTCTCACATTCTTTTCGTTTATGCCGTTGCGTTTTTGTCCATTTTTGGTGCTCGGCTTGCACTCTCTCGCTCTCTCTCTGCCTCTGCCTTTGCCTCTGCCTCTGCCTCTGCTGCGCTGTCGGTTTATTTGCATGGCTCCTTATGCATTTTTCAAATGCTTCACTTTTGGTGAGCCGCTCTCGTTAAGTGCTGCCGGCAGCGACGCGAGCAGCGCGCAACCGTAAGCCCACCATGTTTAGTGATTGCTATCGTTGACATTGTTGTTGCTGTTGTTGTTGTTTGCCTTTTCATTGCAATTTATTTGATTTTCATTGCATTAAATTTCTGTTGTCTCGCGCTGTGTGTGTTGTGCCGTCTTTTGTTTTTGGTTTGTGCGCGCGCGCCTTTGCCGTTGCCTTTGTTTTTGGTGCGTCGCCATCTTTGATTTCGATCTTGGAATTTCAATTTGCATTCATTTTCTGTCCGCTGTTGTTGTTGTTGTTGTTGTTGTTGTTGCTACGCTTTGTGTGTGCGCGCGCGCCCTCTCTCACTGTCTATTCTTTCTCTTCGCTTGCTGTCTCGCTCGCACCTAACGAGCTACTTTTGGAGCAATTCATCATAAAAACATTCATCAGCCCCGCAACACCCTGCAGCTGCGTTCATTAAGATCTTTTTTTTTTCGTAGCTATTTCCGTTGCTTTCCAATTTAGATTTTGTTTTTTTGTTTCGTTAAGGCGGGGTGGGGCGGTGTTTGTGTCACCTTTACCTGCCTTAGCTGCCCTAACGCCCGCTGGCGTTCGTTTCATGCCGGCAAACAGTTGCAAACGGCTCATGTGGGCGCCCTAATGGGCCACCTAATGAGCGGTAATCTGCCCCTGTCGCTGTCGCTCCTCTGCTGCTGCCACTGCCACTGCCCACGCTGGACAGTCGGCAAATTGTGCAAATTAATTTGAAATTCATCAACAAATTTATTTGGCAGCCAAACAGGAAATGCAACACGCTCTCTCTCTCTCTCTCTCCCTCTCTCTCTCTCTGTCTGCCCCCCTTTCGTGATCGCTGGCGGTGTCTCACCTGACGCCCGCTGCCTCCTACCTTTGCTTCGGCTTCATGTGGGCCAAACATATAAAAATAATTTTGTTCGCACGACAAAAGGCAGCAGCAGCAGCAGCAGCAATTGCCGCACACCTTGCCTGCTGCTACTTGCGCCACGCCTCCCGCCTTCGCCTTCACACATGCTGCTCTCTCTTTCGCACTGGTCTGGCTGTCAACTCGTATGCCTCATATGCCTCATGCCTCATGCCACCGCTGTTAGTTTTCATATTTTTGTTGCAGCCAGTTGGCAAACGGCCATCAGACGACGACAACAACAACAACAAGATGATGCCACCGGGTGGCATCGAATTGGCCCACATTCAGGTATATATATATATATTAGATATATACATATGATATATTATGCATATATATAAATATATACCCTAGTCTCAGTCACCCAACAGATATGATAGATATCCCATAAGACCGAATCGACAAGTAGAAATACTCTAAGTATAGTAAAGCACAATTAATACAGTTCATAAATTAAGACTATTTATCATATTATATAATATATATATCATCATAAAGTATGCATATAATATATATATTATTATAAAGTATACACATAATACCTATACCAATAATACATATAATAGTAACTGTCCACATTAGTTAAGCTTTACTGTAGTTATCAGCTATATACTATTTTATCTTTAATCTATTTTAAATAATTTTATATAATTTAGTTTAAGTGATTAGCTTATGCACTAGCTAAGGGACACAAGAGTGACTAAAGATTCATATATAGAATATGACTATATAGACAGATGCTGTTCTATCTAATCTCTGATGATGAACTGTCTACACACCCAATTGATATATATGAATAGATCTGCCTATATCTACATATCTGTATGAGATATACAGCTGTGTTCAAAATAATAGCAGCGCATCTAAGCTCTGATTTTAAGATTGATAAATAATATCATAATGACTACAGATCAATAATTTTTTTTTTTAAATTTAGTATTTATATATATTTAAAAAAAAAAATAAGAGTGTTTCTTCATCAAAAAACTTCTTTAAATTTATGTTTTACATATGATAATAATGGCGAAATTGTCATGTTCAAAATAATAGCAGCAAAAATCGAAAATCTTAAATATATTAACAAAATTTAGTTTATAACTTCATTTACTGAATTAACTATGTTATATAACTATGTATATATATATATAAGGATGCTGTTCTGTTTATCATCTATCATCACCTATCATATATCATCTATCTATACAGACCGATTTCTTATACATGTATAGATCGTCTTATATCTAATCTCTAATAATCTTCTGCCTATATTTTCGTAGTCTTTATATGAAGATAAAGATATAGATGCTGCATTATCTTATCTTATCTTATCTTTGCTAAGTCTCTATATATATAGACAGTTTCAGATGCTGTTCTATCTAATCTTGAATGAGTAGCTGTCTATATAGCTACTATATATATATCTTATAGTCACATTCATTATATGATTAGATGTTAATCTATATAAATTTATGATCATCTCTATCTATATAGCAATATTCTTCAGATGGAAATGCTATTCTATTCAATCTCTGCTGATCGTATGTATATATAGATCAATTCCTTATAGGAATCATTGCTCTTCCATCTAATCTCTGATGATTATTCTTATTATCTCTTGCTAAGGAAACCTTATATATGATATGATAGATATATATGCATAACTGATATGTATATAGAATATTTATTAATATACTAATAAATATAACTAATAAAAGTATTTAATATTATTTTTAACTCTTTTCCATTTACATTTATCATATTTCAGTTGGTAAATTAGTTTGGCGAAGGTTTGCAAAGGGTTGCCAGAGGTGTTCAATTTCTCTTCTTACTCATCTTTCGCTCTTCTTCTTTTAACCTCACAGGGTTGCTCAACTTGCGTCAATGTTTTTTACTTTTTTTCATATTTTGTGTTTTAGTTTTTGGTCTTTTCGCTTTTTGTTTTTTTGTGTAATTCAAAACGCGAGCCAAGTTCTTCGGTTACCTGCGGGCAACAACAACAACAACAACAACAAGAGGAGCGAATGGCCCATTGTCAATTTTTATTGTTTGTTTGTTTGTTTGTTTGTTGGCTTTCCTGCTGGCTGCGTCTAATATGTTCATTAATTTTAATTATGCATAAATAGCCCAGAGAGTCGGGCCCAACCGACTGTCCAATGCTCGCTCACTGAAGGAAAATAACTAAAGTTCTTTAATGATTTGAATGATTGTTCGATTTTGATTGATTGTATTTTAGTATATCATATATGTATGTATCTATATGTATATATATATATATATATTCCATTTTGGTTCCCTTTGTATGGAAGCTCTAGAGCAATGCAACTCTGATATTTTGAGTCTTACAGCTGCTGGGAGAGATAGAGCTAGACACCATTTGATACGATCCTATTGAGCATTTACAGACAATTGATATATTTTATGGAGATATTTAGTCCATATCCCAAAATCGAAGTTCTCTAGAGCCCATATACTCACTGTCCACTTTGCGAACGAGCATAGCAAGCAGCAAACCACAGTAAAAATGCCAAATATAAACAAGATATTAAATAAAAGCAAAGAAATAAGCACGAACATCAGATACTCTGTCATAAATAAATAAATAAATATATATATATATATATATATATATATATATATATATATATATATATATATGTATATATAGACAAAAAATTATATAAAAAGACAAAAAAAATAAATAAAATAGAATATATATATATATATATATGTATATATATATATATATATTTTTTTTTTTTGTCTTTTTATATAATTTTTTGTCTATTCTTTTTTTCAGATCAACAAATTTTCTAATGCAAATACCAACTATAATAAAATTTTGTATTAGCACAACTTTTCTCTCAGTGTATTAGGACTTAATAAAAAATTAATATTAATAAAAAAGTAAATAGAAATAAATTTCAGATTTCACTTTTCAAAAAATACCAAAACAACATAAGTCGACATCAAAATTTGTATAGTTAGCCAATGTTTTTCTTACAGTGTAGTTAGTTTAGAATAAGATAACTATAGTCTATATACTTATATTCTATATATACATACATACACGTTCCATAATGCATGGAAGAGTTATGTGATGCGCTCCATGTAATTTCATTGCGAGTAGCTTGAAATTTTCACGGAAAACTTGATACTACGGGCTAAGGCTCTGGCCAACCCGACCCCAACGCTCCCCCCTCTCTCTTTCTCGCTCTCTCGCTAGCTCCTTAAGGCGCGCTTTCCATGGACAAAGGGGCGAGCGGTTGTTGCTTTGCTTTCGTTTTGGCCGTTTTCGTTGAATTCATTTTTTGTTTTTTTTTTTTTTGTTTCGGCCTCACAGACTGCCAAAACGTGCCCCGATATCGGTTTACAATTTCATTAACTGAATGTCTGTGTGGGCGTGAGTGTGTTCATATGCATATAAATGCAAGCTGTCAGAGAGACGGCACGCCGAAGCTCAAATACTCTTCAAGATATGAAACCAAGCAGATTAGAATGGTTCCCATTGAAGCTATAGATCGAATTAGGCATAAGCTGAAAGCATGGAGTAGCTCATCAGATCGGAGTTTGGAAATTTCGAAGTAAAACCTTTTATACAGATAGAGTTACATATATAGTAGATATCATAGATAAGGATAAAAAAGAGGATGAAAAGAGTTATTCATACAAAAATTGCATTTTTAAAGATTTTAAGTAGAAAGTCACATATATGTATGTAACATATAGTAGTTCGATCTGAGCTAATGTGAGTCGAAACATCAAAAGTAACAGACAGATAGATTGACAGAGATATGACTATAAAGACTTCTCCACAGGAAATATACGTTATCCATATACGTCACATAATGCATGACATAGTCGTAATACCCGACGTTGCATGCCTGCATTTGCATGCACTTGTAAAAAAAACTGTAAACCAAGAAGCAAAAGCCAAGACAGAAGCTAAAAAAAACTGTTTTTTTTGCTGTTGCCAATCTGGTCAACGCGTAAATTTTTAAGGCGAGAGCGAGACAGAGGCAGCGTCGAGGCGGAGAGCAAAAACTGAAGCTGGCGTCTGGCCAAATATAAACAAAACGTGATATAAAAATCACAAAAACTCAAATTAATTATATAATTAAGCACGCGTCGTGGTGCGCCGAATGTTGCTCGTTATTATTGTTGTTGTTGCTGTTGTTGCTGTTGTCACAGGCTAATAATCATAAACAATTACACGCAACAATGTCTGCATTAGCACCAACAACAACAACAACAGCAACTTGAAGATGAACCGTTGCAGGAATTAAGAGGCCAAGCAGCATTTTGATTGGCCGCAACAGCTGAAGAGCGAGAGAGGAGGGGGTGACTGGGTTTGTTCATTGCAAAGAGAGCAAGTAAAGTGGAGAGGGAGAGAGTGAGCAGAGTGGAGAGTGGAGAGCGGTTAGCTTAAGCACAAGTGATTCGATTCCTTTGAATTGAGCTATGTGTGAGTGTGTGAGTGAGTGTGTGTGTGTGATGGAAGTAGTGTAAGCCGAAGAGAGATGACGAAGGAGAGGAGTCGGCAGTCGGGAGTCGGCGGTCGGGGCTCGGCAGTCACACACTTCACAATTTATTTGCATTTGCGCGTAATGTGAACCAAAATGAAGATTTCCCGTTCTTATTTCGTTCTCTCCGCTTGCGCTCGCAATTCCCATGAAAAATGCAATTGATGCCGAACCACAGGCACGTAGTGGGCGCAATGGGGCGTGGCAGACAGCCGGCAAATGCAAATGCAAATGCAAAAAAAAAAAAAAAAATCAAGAAATGTTGGAAATAGGAAACGCCAGTAAAACGGGATCAAGCTGTGGCTTGAAATGTTCGTTTCGACTTCGAAACGAGAACTCAGACTTCATATAGGAATCCAATAAAAAGTCAATTGGTTAAAGTCTGCATTTTTGTTTGATAACGGTTTTTTGGTCGGTTTAGAGGAATTTTGTCTATTGGGTGAGTTTGATATGATGTTGATTGGGAATATATATGCATGTATATATACAGTTGTATGTACTTATATCTGGGGAGCTTATCTAGCTTTGTCCCTACGACTGAGACTTGTACTTTTACATTTGGGTTCCTCTATAGCAAAGGCGTATCAAATTTGCTTTAAAATCATAAATAAATTTGAATATTTTTATGTGATCGATAGATCGATATGTGATCGATAGAAATTGATATTTAACTTTTGTCAATTGAGCATAGATCCTATGTTTTGAGATCAAAAGCTATGATATTTGGTATATAGATTCTTCGTAAAGTAAGTACAAATATGAACATTGGATTTTTTTCAAATCTTTCAGAATTTTTCAGTAAAAGTGTGGAAAACAGGGTATCTCCTACTATTTCACTCTCAACTAGAGCCCTAGAGCGCAAGTCTAGTTAATTTTTAGTTAACTTATATAGTCTAAATTTCCTTCATTGTTTTACCTGATTTTACTCTCACTCCTAAGAAATCTGATTGACAATTGTTACAGAGCCTTCCCTCTCTCTCTCTCTCTGTAAATAGAATTTCATTTGAATGCAAATCACTTCCCATTCACTCACTCACTTTTTGCATGATTTGAGCTGAAGATCGTATAGAAACCAGATTTGATGATCTCATATTAACCATTCATTTAACATTGCCCATTATTTAGGCTTGGAGCTGTAAGGGCCACGCCCTTTGGGGCTGTTACATGAGCTCTCTGCCGGGATTGTCCGATTGGTTGGTTCTTAAGCAATTTCTACTTCTATTTCTATTTCACTTTTGCCTTTTAACGATCTCTAAAGTTGTTTTTGTGCTTTGCATTAAGTTTTTAATTTGAAGTTTTTTTTTATTATTATTATTTTTTTTTCTTTGGTTTTTGATTTGTTATCGGAAAAATGTTGAAAAACAGCTTCGTCATTTTCAATCGTTGCCTGCTTTTTGGCCCAGCTCTGCCTCCGCCCCGCCTCCTGTCTCACGCCGCCCAGTAACATCTTTTGTATTTTTTTTTTATATTTGTTTCGTGGTTTTTATTGTCGCGCGGCTGCTCTTTCAATTTTATTAGATCATATTATCTATTTTGGTACGACAAATTTGTAATTTAGATCGGACGACGACGCCGGCACTTAACCAACCAGTCAGGCAAGGGGTGGGGTGGGGCAGCGGGGCGAGGAGGCAGGGAGGCAGGGAGGAAGAGAGAGACAGGGGACTCTACATCAACTGGGAGGCGAAGGGGTCTAACCGTTATGGGCTTTTAATTAATTGGCATTCGGTTATTTAATTGAAGCAGCCGAAAGCAAACAACAATCGACAGGGCAGCTCGCTGAGCTAGCGATGCGTTAAGAGCCCCACTTACCAGACCCCCCCTTCTATAAGCCCCTCCCCCTTCGTCCGCCCACCTCTCTAGAATCGATCGAGCATGCTGTTCCACATTTCGCAGAAGATCAATTGAATTGAATGCCTGTTACCCTGCTCCATTGGGCATTTTGAGTCAGTCAACCATATTTTCCCAAAAGATCTCTGAAAAGTGAGCCTTCTTCAATCGACATCAATCACTATGAATTTGAATTAGTGTCACATAATATAAGTATAATGTCGAGTTCAGTTTTCCAGCTATGCAGCTCTGATCAATCATCAGCTAGTCCGTCAATCAATATCAATCGATATCATTAGAGTCAATCAATATCAATCAATATCGTTAGAGCATGTCTTTGTTATGCAGGCACAAGCTGTCAAGCTTTAAACTTTATAGTTCTAACACTGTGTTATATAATTGCCAATCAATCAATCAGTCAGTCTGTCAATCAATCAATCAATTTAAACAGTTTTAAGCATATTTTGAGGTAAGGAATATCTCAGCAGCTGTTGTTATTTCTCAAGTTAAGCTTTAGCTGTTCAACTCTTGTGATTTTAAATGTACATTCATCATCAATCAGTCCATCAATCAGTCAGCATAGTCCATTTGTTTTATATATAGTATGTATGTCTATGTAGACAATATATCGGTTAAGTCTCACTAACTGTTGAGTTTCAATATCAGCTTTTCAACTCTCCAACAATAATTTGCATTTCATTTTGATTGGCCATCTGTCAATCAATCAATTAATCAGTCAATCATATGACAACATATCAATCAGACAACAGTCAATCAATCAGACAAACATATATAGATGTATCCGCTATAACATATAATTCCCTTTACGCTTTATAGTCCTAATATAACTTTTTAGACTTCGTGGTCACCCATCAGTCAGTCAATCAATCAGGGAACCTTTTCGATTTCGACAGCTGTCGCAGTTAGTGTATTGACAACTTCTGCTACGCAATAATCATTTTTTGCTTGAGAACTTTCTTGTTGTTCGTTTGATATGATGGACTGATTGAAAGAGTTGAATAGATGGATTCCATATGGCAGCTCTTTAGTTCTTTGGATCTTTATCGATTGCTTCGATTACAACAAATTTGTGGCGTTGCTGTTGTTCTTGCTATTGTTGTTGTTGTTGTTGGTCGCGTTCTCGTTCGCCTTTCACATGAAATGCAATAAACCCAATTTAATTTTTGTTTTTATTTGTTTCATTTATTTACTCGCCCGGACGTGAGACGCGTCTGTATGGGTGAGCGCATGTATGTGTGTTTGCTTGAGCCCCAAATTTAGAGTAGGCGTGGCAGCGGCGCAGAGGCATATGAGAGAGGGCGCTCGCCTTATCAGCGAGTTGAATCAGCGTTCAACAAGGTTTTTATCACGTCGCGTAAACCAAACTTTAGACTTGAAAAACTGTACGAGAATTGAAAGTCAGTGCGGAAAGGCATTAAAGGAGGTGGAGGGCAGTGTGCGTGTGTGTGTGTGTGTGTTGTATTTAGACTTATCTATGGGTTCGCTGCCCCTGCCCCAAGCAAAATACCAACGTTTCGCTCTAATGGTTCACGCAGACGCATGGGAATTCAGTTGTACGACAACAAACAGAGATAGAGAGAGAGAGAGAGAGCGAGATTGATTCTTGAGCTATAGAAATTGAGTGCCCAGATGGCAAGACTTTGCTCGAACTTAAAAGTTCTACAATGCCCCAAATCTAATCAAACAATTTGTATAACACAGATCGATCATCTGTTTTATAGCAGGGTTAAAATTTGTTCAAAAAGTCTGATATGTATTGTCAATGGATACTCTAACTCAGTCCCTAAAGCATAGTACTTGACTTACATAACTAGGATAGGTATAATCGACTAAAGATTCTTCTCCATTGAAAACTCATTCGTTAGCTAACAACCTATTCCTTATAACTATTGGGCATCATTAAATTTAAGATCATATATTACTAAGGTTTCTCCTTTAGTCTATGCGAAGTTCAATCTCCTAACTATTACCCTCAAGAATTTGACCAATCTGCACTATGGACTTTAAGATCTTCAAATATATACGCAAGATGTGAGCTAAGATCTTCTTCAATTCATGATGTGATAAGATTGTCTTGAATTGTCTTCAGCCCAGTCGATCTTTCAATCTGATTCAGCTTAAGATCTGCCTCAATCTCTCTTCAAGCTCGAGCTTAACAGAACTCAAGAACTCAATGTACATTTGCGGGCTAGGCTAGATGAGATCTTCGAGCTTAAATGACAGCTCAGCTGAGCATTGAAGATTGTCCTTGGCTAAAAGTTATGAGCTGAGCGAGGTAAAGCCAAAGTCGGAAACAATTAGCAGAGACGCTGCTGGGGACTCGAGCAAAGCAGAAGTAGGGTCCAATAGCAATACCAATACCAATACCAATGCTAAAGCCGCAGTCGATGCTCAATGATCGCAATGAGCGATGCCTTGGAATGCAGTCAACTGGTTGCCCATTGTTGTTGCTGCTGTTGTTGCTGTTGCTGTTGCTGTTGCTCGTTTCCAGTGAAATGAAACGGGCTATGGACTAAGAAAAGGTAAAAGAAAAACAATCAATGAAAAGGTTGCCCGACTGTTGACTACCTCCGCGTACCTCCTTAGCCCTATCTCCCCCTCCCCTCTCTCTCTCTCTCTCTCTCTCTCTCTCACACTCTTTCTCTCTATTCGTCTTGACCACGGCTCTTGTGGTATGCGGTGCCAAGGTGAACTGACGACGACGACGACGTCTACGAAAAAGTTGCAGCGACAAAAACGTGACTTGGACTCCTCACAGATCCGTTTCGGTCAGCCCAGAGCTTAGCCTTGACTCTGCCAACAAGTTGGTCTGTGGCTAATGCGGATGCGGATGTTGCAGCAGCCACTGGTCACTGTCTGACATAGCCTAAAGCCAATGCATTACAGGGTATCTACTGTGACTTCATTTGGGAGAGCATAACAAAGCGGATAAGAAACAAGCGATAAGGGTGAAGAGCACATGAGATGAAGAACTTGAAAGCTAAGAATATTGATGAGAATCACAATTATAATATAAATCATAATAATGCTAATGATAATACTAATAAGAATAGACAAAATGATTGCTCGAAAAACAATAAAATTTCCTATACAGACAAATTAGATGAAATTAGTTTTTGCTCAATGAAAGATAAGAAAAGTCGGCTTTAACGACTTCACTTCCTGAGTTCTATAGCTTTATTTACAGGGTATTTGAGCGTGACACACTCTGGCTTAGTCCAAGTTGATTTGTCTTATAATAAAGCAGTTAAAATGTTGCCGATGTCGTCGAATGGCATCGTTAACCTTCAGGCCGCAGTCTCTCCCACTCACTAGATTTCTCTCTCCCTCATTCTCTCTCTCTCTCTCTCTCTCTGACTGTGAGAGCTCAGGTAGCGCTTGCATGAGTTTCAGATACGGTTTCAGTTTGAGGTTCGGTTTCGGCTTTTACATCTTACGATCTGTGCCCTGTGTGGGCGTTATAAATGAAGAGGACAAAGAAAATCTGTTGAACTTTATGAATGAAAATGCGTTTAGAGTAACTCAACCACGCAGCATCAACAGCACCAACAGCATCATCATCATTTTTCCATGAATGAGCCACCGTTTGTTCATTTACTTTTCTTTCTGGTGTAACCCATGAAATACTTGTCCAACTTTGTGGGCTACGAGGAAAGCCAATTGCTTGTCACATGGTTCAATGCGTTTGCCAAAATGTTTCACTCTATCCCATTCGTTACGGGCGAGCGCACAAATTGCAATAATAAGACAAGACACAAGTCAGTGACAGCTGAATATGGACAGAAGATAAAGAAGAGGATTGAGAGAGAGAGAGAGAGAGAGATTTTTAAGTTTAAGCTGAGGATAAAAACCTATTACGTATTTGAAGATATAAATAGAAAAGTTGAGATAGTGAAAAGGCGGAAATAGAGAGATAGAGCAAGAGGGAAAGAGAGACAATGGGAGAGACCGAGAGATAGATAGGAAAAGGCAACGTGAGCGAGAGAGAGAGAAAGACAAGAGTGAGAGAGAGGCAACGAGAAAGATAGAGAGAGAGAGAAAGAGAGGCAATGGGAGAGGGAGAGGACGAACGAGAGTGAAGAAAAAAGAGAAATAGAGAGGGAAGAGAGGATAGAGAGAGAGGGAAGAGAGGATAGAGAGAGAGAGAGAGAGAGAGAGAGAGAGAACTGGAGAGACAAACAGAGAAATGGAGAGGGAGAAAGAAAGATACACATAGAGAGAGAAAGAGAGCAGAAAACGGAGCCAAAAAGAGAGATAACTATTTGTTAGACTAAATATCTCAAACAATCGTAAATCTTTCGCTTATTATCAAATAATATTAATGAACGAATGAAGTTAATGAAAAAAGTCTTAAGTTCCTAATACTAAAATAGCTCTAATTAGTTCGACCTTCCGCTCAGATAATGTAGCATTCAAATGATAATCGGTATAGTCTGGCAATGTCATAAAACAATTAGCTATCTTTGTTTCCATTCCAAACAAGAAATGGAAGTGTTTAGGGTTTCGTAATACCTATTTACTATTAGTACTAACAACGTCTATAGTTCACTTTGTAGAACTGACAACAGGTTGCAATCTTCAATATATATATAATCTCAATACAAAAAGTTGTCATTGTTTCAATGCAATTTGCGACTAAAGATCCTAAGGTTTGCGAATACCTTATACTAAGTCGAGCTCTAAAGGCATTTAGCCTTAATCTGTAACTTAATCTTAAGCCAAATACAATAAACTGCCCTTATTCCATTTCCGTACTATTTCTATATCTATTCTGTGTCATAATCTTCCCAAATCCTTTCCGGTGGCAGAGCATCAAAAGAGAAGGAATCAAATACCTGGAACAGTTTGCAACCGAATTGGAATGTGAACCAAACTCACACACACACATACACATTTGTCTATAATATACTATTGGTATGTATATAAAGGAAATGGGTAAGCTCTTCGTCTTCTTCTTCTTTTTTCTTATTTATATCTACCCATCTAATCATTGAGTCTAAACTGGCGCAAACTTTCAAAAAAAAAAAAGATGCAGAAAACGGCAAACGATGCCATGACTCGACTCGACTCGCTTCGACTCTCATGAGGCCCATACAGACGCCCGAGGGGGGGATCTGACAAAATCTTCAGATAAAGAAAAAAGGAACAAGTAAGTGTGCTTTAGTCGGGAGTGCTAGACTCGCAGATGCCATATGGCCGACAAAATATTCCTGTTTCCTTCCAGACAAAGTCCAAAACCTTATAGAGGAGACATCTTTAAAGTCAAATCTTTTCTATAAGAATTGTTGTCTGTGCCGTTTCGTTGAGATCTTTTCTAGATCATTACTGCATTTGCAGCATGCTCAGTTGGCAATGATTACAGGGTATACAAATGTATTGCTGCGCTGGTTTGCTTTCTACTCACGCAGTTTCGCCAGTGTGGAGTCCATTTGGATGGCTGCTCCTCCAACTGGAGTGGGGAGAGGGGCGCTTATCATGAACGCTGATCTATGACTCGGCGCAAGTTGGTGCGAGTCGGCGCAGATCTCGAAGCTGAACTCATTTTCTAATTGCCCCACGGTGTGGAATGTCTATTCATTCGGCTCCACATGCTGCTGCTGCCGCTACCGCTGCCGCTGCTGCTGCTGCTCTGGTATGTGTTTATTACAGCATTCCCCTTTGCCCAGTCGCTCTCCAAAGTCCAGCTACCACACAGGTTTAATTAGACGCGCAAAGTTCGAACCCCGATCGGAATCTGTGTAGCATTTGCATGTGATTTTTTGCCCACTGGAGACGGAAGTGCTGGGTGTGGGGCGAGACATTCGTACAGGGTATCTTGTCTGCTATTTTAATTGAGTTCACAAACGCTACAAAACTGACCCCAAACACAGCTGGCGGCCTACTATGCCGCTGACAGCCACATGCTGCGCTCCCTCTCCTCTCCTCTGCTCGCATTCAAACAAGATGAAACAGTCGGACACATAGCCACAGAGATGTTAGTTAGACAAACGAGAGATGGATAGATAGATAGTTAGTTTGGCTTACATGGCTGTGGATTATTCAATCTGTTCACAGCATTGTGAGAAATTAATACATCATCATCATCATCAGCAGACAGCAGACAGCAGACAGCAGGCAGCTCCAGCTATGCCTTTCACGTCTCGCATCTCATATCTCTGAAATTCGAGGTCTATCTCTCGCTCTCTCTCCCTCTCTTTCTCCTTCCCGATCTGTCTCTATTTCAGCTGTGGGAAGGTTTCACATTGACTCTAATTAAAAACGCAAGTAAGCAGGGCTTTCAATCGCAAACGTAATACAAATAGCTTTTAATTAACTAGACTTGGCGCATACCCTGTACGAGTTGTGACCTGTGAAGATAGAGAAGATAACTAGTCTTATCTCCATTGATTGATTCCCATTTCGTTTTTATTTAATTGGCCGGGAAGTATACTCCATTTCTATTGAATCATATTATTTGTTTTCTTCTCTTCTTCTTCTTCTCTGCTTATCTCTTTGGCCAAAAAAACTGTTTGAAGAACTTTTATAGAATTGTACTTCGATTTGAAAGGGAATCGAAAGTGAGGAGCAAATTCATATACGATATTGGTAGGGTTCGGCCGAAATTATAATCTAACTTCCTCTTAAATTTCACATATAATATAATCGTTGGCCTTTGATATGCAAATTTTGTGAATTATGTTTTTCCAATCTTATCTTATTTGATTTCTTATATTTGCTCTATCAATTGAGGGTTGAATTTCTGAATGAATCCATTATACGACCTTCTTAGAATTCTGGGAACAAGCGATATCAATTGGTATAGCTTAAGACGAAAAGCTTCTAGTTTTTTTTAGTCGAATGTAGAGGGAATATAACATTTTGAATCTTAAAAGATTGAAAGTATTATATCAGAGGTTATATAGTATTTAGGCAAAGCCTTACTTCCAATCTTTTTCAACTCATTTTAGGAACTTTCGCTGAAATCAAAGAGTTCTGGTTATAGATCCATAATCTCTAAATGGAATTTGTTAGTTAATTCTTTTATTCCTTCATTCCCATCTGTTGGATAGCACAGCTCTAGACGCATATGAATCACAGCTTAGACTTCTCCTGAGCCATTAGAGCTGAACCGTTATGAGCACGGGGTACTTGCCGTTGTCCTGTCTTCAGCTACCTAAGTAGTTGTATAACGATCTCGAACCCGGGCTCGACTGTCTGTCTATCTGTCCAATTGTCTCGCTGTCTGTCTGTCTGTCTTTTACCTGTGTCAATGTCAACTTCAGTGCTAAATTGTCGCTTATTAAATGTCCCGCTCGCCCTTGCACCGCTTTAGCCACAAACTCTATATCTCTCTCTCCCTCTCACTCTGTCTCGCTCTGTCTGGGCTTAACTGAATGGAACGCGGCTGAGCTACTTTATCAGACTAAATTCCACGTAATGCCCGTTGTCTTTTGTCTGTTGTCTGTCTGCCGAAAATTATGACTTGTTTGGAAGTGCAAATAGCTCACTTCCTGTCTGCTTCATCTGCCATACAGTGCCCCTCTCTCCCTCTCTCTCTGTCTTTCTCTACCCCCTACATATCCCTCATCTCGTTATACTCTTTTGCTTGGGGTTATTCGAAATTTTTGCCACGAAAGGTGAATGAATATTCGCCGAATCAGCATAAACTGTCGAGTCGAGTCAAGTCAAGGTCTTATCATGATAAGTCACTTGTGGTAGAGAGTTCATATAGCGAACTATAGACTTGCTGTGTAACTAACTTATGTAAGATCGTAAGGAACAGATGCACATATATCTTAAGGATGTCCAAGCATAAAATTGGGTTGGAGGTTGAACAATGATACTATTTAAAGACCTGTAGACCTTCACAATTATAAATACATTCTTATATATCTTACGTTAAGTGAGCTTAGACTAAATGAGTTATATCATATATCATAATATCTAGTTATGTCATATAGACTCTTACATATCATTTCTATTCGCCATTTAACTTCTAGAATACCGTCTTCATCCTACCTACACACATGTCTCTGAGATCTTTCTTTTTCCGGGCTGTATACATCTGGGTAAGGGTATTTACACTTCGGCTATCAGCTTGATAACATATCTTTCTTCTTTTTTACTCTGATTGTTCTGATTGTTGTTGTTGCTGTTGCTGTTGTCGCCGTCACGGCCCGCCGATGGTCGCTGATAAGAAGCAGCCATAGCGTTCCCCATTTTAAGCACTCCCACTCCTCGCCCCTGTCTCGTACTGCTCGCCCCAACTCCATCTGCTCCGATATCCTCGGCGCGATAACGTTGTCCGCTACGTGCTACCGAGTTAGCTTTCTTGTTTGCTCTCCTTTCTACCCCTGTTCGCGGCGCGATCTCAAGGTTGGCTGTACCTTTTCCACTTCTTCGCCTTCATCATCTTTGTTTCTCCTTAATTCCTCTTCGCATCTTCGGCGTGTGGGCGTGTCAGCGTAGTAGTTCACAATAAATGCTATCACATTACGCATCGCATATGGGCTTGTAATGCGCTTCCGTTTTCCACGCCGTAATTGCCCTAACCGGCGATGCGAACGGCGCGGGAGGTGGGCAACGGCAGCTGGAAGGGGGCGTGGCAATCAGCTAGCAATCCAAAGGCAATCCAAAGGCGCCGCCGACGCTTAGCGAACGCCGTTTTTTCGGCTCATTTGCGGCCGCTACTTAAAGGTCGTCTAAGACACGGATTTATATACCCTGTACAGTCATTGTGAATGGACAAACTGGGTATATTGGTTCGATTCAAAAGACTGTTAAACATGGAAATATATGCTTGAGCAGAAAGACAGATGGACTAAGAGAATCAAATTTGGATAAATGATCAAATGATCTAATAAATTTCGAAAAATTACGATACAGACTGAATTTAGAGGGAAATCTATGCAGATAGTATTAACGATAACAAAAGTCGGCTAAATTTTATCAGTTTGGAGTTAAGGAGCTTAGAATTAGAACACTATATGTAACTTTCTCGAGATCCTAAGCTTTAAGGTATCTGCTAGCTGGGCACGCCCGACTCGTACGCACTCATACCTTGGGGTTTTCTTTTATTTTGGGCACAAAACCCGCAATTATACTTCCGCTATGAGGCTGTAAAAAAAAAAACAAAACGAGAAAAAAGAAAAAGGGCCGAAGATGAAGTTGAAAACCAAGTCGCTTCATTCATCTCGCAGAGATCTGGAACGGAGGCTGAATCCAAGATTGTTTTGTTGTTTTCATTCAGTGATCGGGCGCGCATTCATTCATTCGTTCATTCAATTCGTGTTGATTGCCACCTTTGGGCCTTTTGGGGCCGCCTCTGCCACATGCCTCACGGCAGCCGCATTTAATGTTGTCCCCATCTCGCTCTCGCTTGTTCTCTTTCTCTCTCTTTCTCTCTCTCTCTCTCTCACTCTCTCTCGCTACCTAGTGTGCTAATGAACAGACGGCAACGGCTACCTAGTGCAAAAATGGAAACAGCTAAAAGCCAGAGTTTGCTAATTGCGACTGCTCGATTGCTATATACCCTGTAAAGATTTGTGTAGAGGTAGTCTACTCTAATTAGCACTTTGTATGTCTGATTGCCTATCTATATTTACCTATAGTTTAGCTTTTTTTCTTAACCTTTTTTTAAGTAAATATTTGCTCTCTCATGATTACTAGATACCCTGTAAGGAAGTTGAATGAAGTCTTTTCCAACATTTTACAATCAAGTAAGCTTGCTTAGATATATGCATATAAGTTGCTCCAGAACGATTGAGAGATACCCTGTAAGACAGTCAAACTAAGCCTTTTCCAAACAGATACCCTATAAAGAAACTTTTTCCAATTTGGCAATCAAGTATGCCTGTTCAGATATATATATAAATATATTTAAGACTCTTTTAAATCTTTTTTTACTATCTCTACATATGCACAACTATTGAATACCCTTTTCTACTCATTCATTCAGAGTATACAGGGTATAAATTATGAGTTCAAAAAGAACAAAAAAAAAAAAAAACGCCAACAGCTTCACGAAACGCGGTAAACAAACAGAAATCAAATCCAATTTATGTTTTTTTTTTATTTCTTTTTCTGCTTTTTTTATGATTTTTTATTTGAGCAACATTAATCATAATTTTGGGGTCCAATCGGCAAGCGTGAAATAATTTTTATGCGCCGTTTTTACGGAACGAACCCGAAATCTGAAATCCCAAAAAGGTGTCAATCGCTAATTTGACGGCCGATGCGACTTGATGAGAAGCGCAGAGAACGGAATGCACAAAGCAGAAAAAGAAGAAGAAGAACAAAACTCGAGTTGCATTGTGTTTTTGCAATTAGCGTCAAATGCGTCAAATGATTCGAATCGTGAAATTATGGATGTATGTATATCAGGCCAAGCCGGTGGAATGCTTTGGGAATTGGAACACAAAACCAGATCGAAGTCAAAGTTGAAGACAACGGATAAACGGACTAACTAATGGACTGACTGACTGACTGAAGATCTTTGAGAAAAACCATTTAACAGGTGTTTCACACACAATAGCTAAAGGTGGGCTAAAGGTCGTTTGAGTGAAAGCTTAAGCTTCGACTCTACTAATAACAGTTAATGCCTGAAATGTTTAAGATGCTTGAAAGTAATCCCTTAGCTCAGGTCAACTCAACTCAACTCAACTTAAGGTACTGCCCACGCCGATTATCCGAGTTTATTGTAATGCAAGTAGCGTCGGGAACCTCATCATCAACAGAAAATATCGTGAATCATATTGGGAATTGTTATACAATAATAAAAGATCAGCTCAATTTGGTATGATGATATGAGAAGCGCACAGATTCCCAGAGTCTGGCGAGAATGCGTTGAAAAAGGTCTTTATGGGCATATCTTTCAACTCGGTAGCTGACAGATCCGTCCGAGGGGACAAGAGGGAGAGACAGCTCCGACTGAGCTGACCAGACCAGAGCAGACCAGAGCAGAGCTGAGCAGGGCAGACAAAGATGACGCTGCAAGTGTGTAGGGGCTGTGAATGACAACGGTGCATGCAGGCCAAAAGGGAATACAAAGAAAGAGAGAGGGAGAGGAAGAGGAAGAAGGAGCTGACGCTGAAGCTGACGCTGGAACCTGTTGCAGTTTCGTTTAGCCACTTGAAAAGCAATTTCTGAAATTTATTTTCCATTTATTGCTTTATTTATTTTATACCTTTTCAGTGTGGCCCATTCTACATACCAGACAAGCTATGTATGTGTGTGTGTGTGTGTGTGTGTTGCTGCTTATGCGATTAGAGCAGAAGAGTAGAGAGCTCATCTGCCTGCTGGGCTGAGGCTGAGGCTGAGGCTGGGGCTGGGGCTGAGGCTGGGTCTGGGGCTGGGCTGCTGCAGTCTGTGTTTATTTGTTTTGGGCCCAGAACAATTCTCGGCCAAAGCGTAGCAGCGCTTGGGCCGCTCTCAATGGGCGCGGACAACAATCGAAAGTAATAATGAAATCTCATAAACAACAACAACAACAACAGCAGCAGCAGCTCAGCAATGAGTGCAAGCGAGAGAGCGCAACTGTCTGCGCCCTTTTGCCTGCGCTCACAGTGCAGTCGCAGTCGCCGTCGCCGTCGCTGTTGACGTTGACGACACTTGCCTTGATTTTTATTATGTTGGGCTTTTCCACACACACACATACACAAACGCACACACATAGGCACATGTGCATTTCTGCATTGTTGTTGATTGTTGTTGCATTGCCTTTTGATTTATTGTTAGCAGGAATGAGAGAATGGGCCCAGGCCCAGGCCCAGGCAAAGAGCAAAAGGCACTGCAATAAGAACAACAACAACAACGACGACGTCGACTGCACAGCAGGCACCGCTGCCCTCACTTGCGCGCGCTCTCTCTCTCCTTCTCTCTCTTGTTGTTTTAGTGCTTGCATTCCGCACTCAGCATTTTTACCTTTTGCCAAGAATTGTGCGTGCGTGTGTTAGTTCGTTTCTGTGTTGGTTTCTATTCTTGTGCGGGCAGCAGCGTCGCGACGCGTCGACGCAGTTGTAGACAGTTCATTAATGTTATCAACAGCATGGGGCATGGGACATGGGATATGGGATATGGGGTCGGGGGCTGATCGCTCATTTCTTCGCATTTTGGCCGCATCGTTGTAGGTAACAGCTACAGCAACAATAACAACAACAACAAGAGCGAGCTGCGCTGCGCTGCTTGCGTCGCTGCTCCTGTCTGGGTTTGTGTTTTCGAGCTGCGTAGCACTTGCTGCTGCGGCTGCTGTCGAAATGGGCCAAAGTCGAACTAAGAAAACAACAAAAACTGGTGGCAACTATTGGCCAAAAAAGGACACAGCGACATGCGTCGCCGACTTGGCCTGTACAAATTGTCAGCTCGCATGGAACGGGCCACTCGCATTTTATGGACAACTTGTTGACCAGATGAACTACTTTCCAGTCGCGCAACTGCCGTTAGCTGTCGCTTGGCCGATCAACAAATATAGAAAATGGCAAAAAAAAACAACAACAAAAAACAAATGGAACTCACCTGTACGATCCGTGCAGGATTCCAAGAGCTGTTTCCTTCCTTCACTCAATTCACTCAATTGTCATTGCGCACTCAATACCGAAGAGAGACTTTGCCGCTCTGCACTCTCTCTGTCTTGCACTAGCAACCTACATACATACATACACTGTAACAACAATAGATGAGAGTCCATTAGATTTCGAATGGCAGAAGAGAAGCGAAAACTTCTTTCGCGCTGCCTCCCCTCCTCTCCACACTTCACACTCACATCCGTTGGGCCACAGGCGGCACAACGGCACATTTCCGAAATTCTACTCAATCTCTGTATGTCGCTATCTCGCTCAATCTCAAATAAATTTTGGCATGCGAAACGGGAAAGAGGAAGCAGCGTCAGAATTGTGTCCCCAGGCGGAATGGCAAAACCGCAAGAATGACTATTTAACGGTTATTCGTATGAATGAGCATAGCATGTGTGTATGTGATATACAAATGTATATGTGTGCAGCAGTTAGAAGTATCTTACATACATAATATGCATGCATGTGTACATCAATTAGAAAGTTCATTCATATGTCAGTTTAATATGCACATGCATAAATACATACATACATCGATACATCACACACACACACACACACACACACACCTATAGCCAAGTATTTATGTCATTTTGTCGTTTGCCTTTTGCAGCTGTTTGCCGGCCGCCGCAACGTTTTAAAAATAAAAACAAAAATAAATATATAAATATATATAAATACAAGTCGAAAGGAACAACAAAATACATATATAAAGATAGAATCAAAGAGGAAGAAAACACTAACAAAATGCAAACGGCTCAACCACTTCGCACGCACTTCTCTTCTGCTTCTGATTTTCGTTGTTTTGTTTTGTTTTCTTTTTTATTTGGCAAACTGCATTTGCTGCCAATTAACGCGCACATTAACAGGTAGGCGCAATCCTCATTAGCCAGATGATCATTGGCTGATGTAGCTGCAGCTCATTGATAACAATTTCGCACAGTTCCCGGGCTGCGAGCGCACACAGTACAACGGCAACAACAATAAAAAAAAAACAATAATAATGTTGAAACAGAACAGAAAAAAAAAACACGTCAAAAGCAATTTGGGAGGAGACGAACGTTTTAAGATGCGCGCACAGCACACACACAACCTGTCAGCGTCGCGTCACGTAAGTAACTGAACGAAATTGTCTTCGCGCACGACAGCGAGACCGGCCGACGCGACGCGACGCCGCAACGTTCGGCATGCTTCGGCCGAAGACGAAGCGGCGCGGCTTTCGAGAGCAACAAAGGCCGGCGCAACGCCATAAAGCTGCTCGTTGAATCCAGCCAAACATGCGCAGCGCTGTCGTGCGTTAAGGAAACTGCGCTGCTGCAGGCGCGCGCAGCCACAGCCAGACCGCCCACCCACCCACTCTCCCCCAACTTGCCCAAAACATGAAACACGTGCCAAAGGTTTTTTTTTTTTAATTTTTTTTATTTGGTTTTTTTTTTGTTGTTATCCACTTAACAGTTTCGATCGTATTATACATTTATGTTGAGAATAATTTTAAATTTTTTTGTTTTGTTTTTTTTTGTAACTTTTATTCTTGTTTCAATTAACTGTAATATAAGTATATTTAGTTTTAAGTTTATAAACTTTGTGCATATGCTTGTTTCTCTGTGTATGTGTATGTGTGTGTGTGTGTGTGTGTGTGTGTGTGTGTGTGTTATATGCAATTACTGTCAATTGTCAAGCTGCACAACATTTTACACTGGGCGAAACGAAATCATTAAAATCGACAAAAAAAAAAAAAGAATTATAAAATGCTTAGTTATATGTAGTTTGTTCTTGGTGTTGTTGTTGTTGTTGTTGTTGGCTAGTATGCGTTATTGTGTGTGTGTGTTGGAGTTAGTTGGGCCTTAGAAGTCTATATATATATGTTTATATATGTATTGTAGGGTATATGAATCCATTAAAACATTATTGTTTCGTTTCGAGTTTTCACTTCTTATGGCCGTTGTACGTTGTAAAGTTTAGTTGGTTTGGTTTTGCCTCCTCTATTATTATCATTATTATCATTATAATCATTATTATCATTATTATTATTATTATCGATTGCTCTCCATCTTTTAAGATTAACCATAATAATTGTAGTAGTAGAAGCAATTGCAACAATTCGTTTTTGTTTTTTTCTCGACACAACATTTTTTTTTTTTAACTTTTGTTCTATATATATTTATATATGTGTAGATATAAAAAAAAGAGTTTATTTAAAAAAAAAACCTAACTTTTGTGGGGTTTATTTTGCTGTTGTTGTTGTTGGTGTTGTGGTTGGTATAACTGCCTTAAACGACAGGCGGTTCGGTGCCACCCAAGGCCTCATCGTTACTGGAGTGGGCCGGAAATGAAAATAAGAAAATTACGGAAAATTATAAAATAAGAAAAAAAGGAAATTAATCAAAAATTAATATATTATATAATATAAATTATATGTTTTTTATTATTAAATGTGAAAAAAGAGAATCAAAAAATTATTATTTTATAAAATAAAAAACAAATAATAAAAAAATAGATTTTTCAAAAATAGTTTTGTTTTTAAGTTATTTAAAGAATAAAAAGAAAATTTTATTTTAAATAATTCAGGTTTTAAAATAAAATAGGATATAAAATAAAAAAGAAAAAAATGCAACAAAAGTATTATAAATAATAAAATAAATTTCTATGTAAAATTAAAAAAAAAAAAAATTATTAAAATAAAAAAATTAAATATACAAAAATAATTTTTTTATATTATTAAAATATTAAATAAAATTGATGCTTCATAAATATTTCATAAAAAACACATACATATATCTATTTACCCCAGAATAACTAATAAAATCAAAATAAATGTGAGCTTTTCTATCTTGAGTAGGTAAAAGAAATTAAAAAAAAAACCCCAATTATTCTAGCTCTTATTTCTATGTAGAACTGAGAGATGCTTTTATCGATTTTTAATTAAATGTTGTAGCTTAATTTTAATTTTTTCAATATATTTGGAAAACAGGAAAAGCTTTTGCTATACCGCTTTTATAAGCTTTTAAGACTTAATTGCGCTTGGGGAGCTTTCGAGGCTAACTTAACAGAGTCACGCGCGTTAATCATCTTTCAACCAAGCTTTAATGAGCTTTCGTAGCTTGTTCGCTAATATCAACGAAACTTAAGTATATATTAGACATATATCAATTAATATAGCTATATAGTATATGTATATAATTTTATATCGATATAGTTGTACTCTTGCGTAGGCATAAAAAATTTCACTACAAACAGATAACGCTAAACAAGTGTTAAAAATAATTCTTTCTTCTTTAAGTTAAGTTTTATACTAAACAGAAAAGAAAAGAAATAGAAATTCTTCTGCAATTTCAGACTTTGTCTCAACGCTTCGAGTTAAGAACTCACATGTGCCAGCATTTCAAACATATATATCTATGTATATATATATATATATATATATATCGATATATATATATATCCAGTATGTATATCATATATGCATATAATTTATATATATATATATATTTTATATTTTAATTGATTTTAGTATATTTTTCTTTTGATAGGTTAGCTATACGTTCCATATTGAATATATTCCTTGACTAACCCATTAACTGCTATAGTTTCTTAGTAGCTAAAAAAAAAAATATCAACGACTTTTTTTTTGTTTAACAATATATCGGTGCTAACTACAAAAAAAAAAATTATTTGCTCTATATATATATATATATATATATTTGTTATATATGCTTGATTCCTTTAGGATCATGTAGTAAACAGTTATTTCGAATATTTCTCTATGCTTTAGCTACAGTTTCTCATTAATATACTCGGTATATGTATTTATATAACATGATATTTTGCAATGATATGGCACGATAATTGTTTTCTTTTTTCGTTTTTCGCTTTTATAGATTTTGCATGCAACAGATGGCGCCAGTGTGCTGGGCGCTTAGCTGGGCGCAGGCAGCAGCCAGATGAGGCTGCTTGCGAGTAGGGTTAATGGTGCCACAGCCACGCCCACAGCCCTAACGCTCGCATCGTAGGCATAGCCATTGGCATTGTGGGGCAGCTGATTGAGATTGGGTCGCGGATAGATGATGTGCACCGGCGGCGGTTGATCGATCTTATCGAAGAAATTCGGATCATATCTCTTATCGCTCGGATCGTAGTCGTGATAGATGAGACTGGATGGATTCCAATAGTCCCTAAACTCCGACCAAAGTCACAAGCAGCGTGCAGAATTGAGAGATAAGTTAAAAATATAGAAACGTGGACACTCCAAAACCGTGAGCCCATAACGCGACTTACACCTAGAGCTTAAGCTTGATCTAAGGAAAATATACAATTTTCAACCCTTCATATTTGGTGAAGAGACTCTATCGCAGATTTAGACTCGAGAGGTCATAGATCGCAGCAGATATGGATCGTATTTCAATAGTTGGCAATCTATAGCAGATTGATACATAGAGCCCAACGATCCATTAGTATAGTTGATTCTTCTCGAAAGATAAGCTCTTTAATGTAGCCTACCTTTTGGGGGAATACTTTCTTTTTCCCATATACAAAATGTTGAATTTAGACTCTACGAGTCTTATTCAATTTAGAGACCCTTTTCGATTCAAAGTCAATTGCCAATTAGACTATAAACCTTAAGACAGCGCTTATCTGATCTGAAACAAGAGCTGCTAGATACTTACACAGGACAGGTATCCACGTTGACGCCACTGACAGAGGCCTTGCCCAGATTGATCTGGCCCACGGCATCGCCCTCAACAAAGACGATGCAACCGTTGAAGTTGTGCGAATAGCGTTTGCCAGTGAATCCTGAAATGTTCGGAATGCCACCTGAAATTGAGAAAAAAGACAAATTAACGTAAGGATCCAAGGCTAAGATGTTTCTATCAGTAAACTTACCAATGAACACATTGCCCGGCAGATGCATCTCCTTTTTGCTGGTGGGTCGCGTCTCGCCGGAGTCGGATATGCGATCGACCTCGAGTATGGCAGTGTTGTCCGCACGCTTCACAAGCACAATATGGCGCTGGCCATCGTCCACAGGGGTGTCCACATTGCGTATGACCACCTCTTCGCCGTCCAGACGCAGAGCATACTCCACAAAGCCATCGACGACGGCTAGGGCTATAAAGTCTTGGCCGGTGAATTCTTCGCCAGATTTCTGGCCCCACCAGAGCAGCAGGCCGTTGGGCTTGCTCGTAGAGAAGACCACCACTGCTGAGGTGTACTGTTGGTCTATCTCCGAGCTAAACTGGCTGCGGTCCACCTCTAGATATCCATTGCCGCGGAACGAGGCATTGAAGCTCACTTGGATATCTGCACGGAATAGAAGCAAATTCAATTAGATCGAGAAGAGTTCTAAACAATCTCTGATTGATCTACACTTACGCTCCTCGCAGTGCTTGCCACTGTAGCCCAGACTACAGGCACAGATCGCCTGTTGTTCCACCTCCTGGCAGGTGCCGCCATTCTCGCACGGCTCGTTGGCACAGGGCGACATCGCATAGGGCTGCTGTTCCTCCTCGCGATGGGAGGCGCGAGTATCGCTTGTTGGCGCCACAGGCACCACGGGCAGCTCGCCCTCAAAGTCATTGTCACCGATCTCGTTGAGTTCGCCGCAATTTTGCACATTGGCCGCATCCTTAATGCTAGCCAGCAACTGAATGGGGCGCATCGAGTCGTAGAGACGCGAAATGCAGCCATCGAAGCCTTCGGTGATATTCACATCCCGATTGATCTTGACTGTGGCCCGATCATAGCCGCCCACGTACAACGGCGTCTTCAGCGAGAGGGTGCGTGGTGCACCCGCTGCCTTGGCCCTCTGCTCGGGCTCATCGCCCACACGTAATATGCTCTCGCCCTGGCGACGCAACAGCTCGACTCGTGTCCATCTATGCAATGGCAGCGGTTTCTGAGACCGCACCACGACAGGCTTAAGGCGCGCAGCCGTATTAATGATCAGCTCCACATGACCATCGCGCAGCACAAGAGCCACATAATCACCGCTGGGCAGCTTCGACTCGGCCGTATACAGCAGCACCGCATCCCGTAGGCTGGATGGACGCAGCGATAGAGTGACATTGATGCGCGATACACGAGGTGTACTGTAAAGGAAAGGAAATAAGTTGAAGTCGCAATGTACTAACGCAGCTTATGCATACAAATTCCCGAGAAGTCTTATCTTGATTGGTCGAGTAAAGAAAGTAGTTGGAGGTTCGGAAATGAGTTAGGCCCAATAGGCAAACTGAATTCAAAAATCGAACTTTTTGACGAGGCTACATACTATGTGCTGGTTAAGCAGTAGGAATCTAGGAAATGGTTAAGCCTCCACATATCGACTGGATTGCGTCATCGAAATTTAAGACAAGACTTGATAGAATTAGAATTAGGAAAGACCTAAGAGTTTATTAAGCCAGTTAGTCCCAATATTACGTGTGAGTCAATGCCTTGACATTGTGGGACAATGCTTGATAGCTTACAGACATTTCACTTCAAGCAGCTTATCTCTTAGGTCTATCTAGCTGAAGTATAATGATCCATTTCATTTTTTTAGTTTTGTTTAAGTTCCAGTTAATCTAGGATTATAATCTACTTTTTTTTCTAAAGGCTTCAGCTCTTTATCCTTCAGGGTTATACTCTCCGACATTCAGCTGAACTATTTGAACTTGGAATTAGTCAAAATTTCTTCTATCCTATCCAACTGTTAGCTTATAAAACGTCTCTAACCTCTAAGAGTTGGGTTGGTTTGGGTCTGACTAATACGAGTCGTTAACAGAGTGCTTTACTTACTTGTAGGCCGCATAACTGTTTCGCTTAAAGTTGAGACTGTGTTCGTTTAGGTGTTCCATGTACTGACAGCGATCGCCGGTGCGGTTGAGTGGGCACAGGCATTCCATGTCCAGTTCAGTGTTTTCACAACGTCCGGCACCACACAGTCCCGGAGTGCATTGAGTGCCCTCTACGGCGCAATTGCGGCCTGTCCAGCCCTGCTGGCAGACGCAGGTGTAGGCGAGTTCCGTTTGGCTTTCCAGGCAGATGCCGCCGTTGGCGCAGGGCGATGCGGCGCAGGGCTTGCAGCTAGTGATGCCCTCCTTCAACTTGGCGTCCTTCATCAGCTCAATGGTGCGACCTTGGAGCGTTAGACGGCTAATGCAGCCAACGAAGCCCGTTTGCTGTGACACCGCCTCGGCGGGCAGCTGCTCCCAGCTGGGCACGCCGCCAATATACAGATCCTCGATGAGCTCCAGCTGTGGTATTTGGGTGAGTGTGGGGAATGCAACCGGATGCTGTTCGTCCAGCTGAATGTAGCCGTCGCGACGTGATCGATGCACACGAGCCGTATGCCATTCGTCCAGCTCCACAGGCTGTTCGGCACGCACCACCATCGGCTTGCCGCCAAAGTCGAAACGGAATTCCACATAGCGATCCTTCAGCGAGAGTGCAATATAATCGCCAGCTCCGCGCGTTTGTCCATTGAACAGGAGCACTCCGTTGGCTGATTCCGGCCGGAAGGTGATCTCAAAGTTGAAATTGAACGAGGAGTCTGGCAGGGTGGGGAAACTCATGTAGCTCAGTGGTTGCTGATTAAACTGTGGTATGACGCCCGTGATGACCAAAATGCTCGGATAATCCACGGACTCTCCATCGTTATAGACGGCTGTGCAAATATAGCTACCGGCATCGTTCGCCTGCACGCCCTGCAGCGACAACTCATTCTGCAAAGGAAAAATTCGATAACTTCGGATGCTCTCCCTCTCCCTCTAGGGAATCTACTTACGCTGAGTATATCGCGTCCCGATTGCATTTGTCCGTATTGACGTGACCAGCGATATGTGGGCCGACGACTCTCATCGGCGCCACAGCTCAGCTGGGCCTGATCGCCGACATTGGCATGCACAATCTTCGGACGACGCAGCTCATGGGGTTGCTCCTCAATGGCCAGCTCATAGCTGGTCGTATAGAGATCACCATCATCCGTACGGCACTTGCACACATAGTTGCCCGCATCCGCAGCGGTTACTTGATTGATAACCAGACGGTTGCCCACTTGCTGCAAGTGAGAGAGACAGAGAGACAGAGAGAGAGAGAGAGGGAGAGAGAGAGAGATTAGATGATATGCCAGATCTATGTGGGATTAGGACACTCACCTGTATATTGGCAGAGAGTGGTACACCATCGGAACGTTCCCAGATGACATCCGTGTAGCTGTTGTCCGAGGAATAGCATTCAACTTCGGTCGATTCGCCAACGTGTAACTTCGATGATTGCTGATCCAGTTTCAGGCTGTAGTCACGTGGCACGACTGGCTCTGGTGCTGGCCGCGAAGGCGGCAGATAGGCGCCCGGTTGGGTCATGCCCGCTGCAGAGCAAAGCCAAACCACAGCCACAGTAGGTGGCAGCACAATACACAGTAGACACAACAGAAGACGAAGACGAAGCGGTACGAGGATGAAGACGACGACAACGACGAAGACGACGGGGACGACGAGGACGACGAGGACGACGAGAACGACGTGAACGACGAGTCGAGGATGTTTCGGCGGTTGCAACGTTCACAATTGGGCGACAATTCACAATTGGGTTATGGGATGAACAAGTGCACGTGTGTGTGTGTGTGTGTGTGTGTGTTTGTGTGTGTGAACGGTGAGTGTATGTGTGCGTGTATTGTGTGTTTGTGTGTGTGTGTGTGAGATGAGGCATTGAGATGGGAAGGTAAGATAGTAAAAAATACACAGAGAGAAAAAAGCAGTTAGCAAAATACATGTCAAAAATGGCGATTTATACAGATACATGATGCGATATATGTTTATCGAACGCTAACAACGACAGATCTATTAATAGTTCTGATCTGTATGTATGTATGTCAGTGTGAGTGTGTGTGCGAGTGCGTATCTTTTGAATACGCATTCACATCATGGGATGCCCTTGTAGAACTCGACTCGATAGAGTGCAGACAGAGTGCAGACGGAACAATTGGATTGGCTAAGATATGCCTAGCCTATGGGTGGACAGACGTCTTTGATTATATAGAGCAGAAACATTTGTAGAAGTGGGAATGAACAGATGAATATATCAGATTCTTTTAGAGTCTTTTTCTATGCAAGCTAGACTCTCAGCTTTAAAGGTAAGGAGGTATATATTTATAGATAGGTGCAATTGGATAGAAAAATCTTCTTTGGGCCTTGCCCAGGCTTTTTGAGTTGTATATATATACATATATATATATAGCATATAGTACATGGAGACCTATAGAAACAATTTACTCGATATTCAGACTCAAGTCGACAAAGAACTTAACGAGATTCTCTCGCAAACGTAACAGGTATAACCCGTTAAGGAGATATCTTATATGACTTTCGCCAGGATCGAGATTCTTAAATCTTTTTTTCTACAAGGGCATTTTTAGGCTTTGGCTTGCCAAAGCTAAATGAACTTTGTTTTTAGTCATATTTTATGTTTTTTTTTTGTTTTTTTTTGGAATTTCGTTTTCTAGTTAGACAAATAAATACATAGATGTAGTTGTTTTTGGGTGGTTGGGGTCTGATAGAGGGTAAGAATAGAGTGGTGAAATATTTTTGTTTTGTTTTCAAACAAATTAATAAAAGATACAACAAAAAAAAAAAAGATAATAGAAGTATATAGAAATGATAACACTAGAACACACAGCTACATAAAATACTAAAAATGTCTACTGGTTCGAATCACACAGAAATACGAGTACATGTGTATGTGTAATGGAGGGAGTTATGGGTTTTTTTTGTTTTGGTATTTTCAGCTTATTATAAAACGAATGACAGATATAGATATATATATAGTATATGGGGTTACCACTAGGCCAATACGTATTCAGATATACATATACTTAGCTACATACACACATATGTCTAGGCTACCAATACAATACGAGTTCTACTCAATGGTCAATTACACATATAGATATATAGATCGGGAAGTATTTTTGGTTTATGGCAATTTTTGTTGATCGATCGAAAGAATTTTTTTAAAGTTTTATTTGCTTTTTTTCTTTTTGTTTCCAGAAATTTATTTGGCTAGTCAGGTGTGTGTGTGTGTGTGAGAGTGTTTGTGTACGTTTGTGTGTGTGTGTGTGTGTTACATTTTATTTACAAAATTTTGTTCGATATATTTATCGATATTTGTACAGTATTTTTATACAGTTTTGGTTAGTTGGAGTTACCCACATGCAGACGAGCCCGAGACCAAGAGGAACAAAATTATAAATGCTTTGATTTATCGACATGCGCGCGTAAGCACCTTTTTGCTGTTATCGTTGCTTGTAATCGTTATCGATAACACTACCGTTACGACTTACGTACTAGGAACCTGCACATGTTCTAGAATTAAAAGCAGCTCTACCCACACACACTACGGCTAAATGTTGTTGTTGTTGTTGTTGCAGATGTTGTTGTTGTTGCAGTAGTTGCTGTTGTTGTTGCTGATGTTGTTTTTGTTGTTGTTGCTTTGCTAAATTCATATTGTTGTTGTTGTTGTTGTTTACATTTATATATATATATATTTAGATTCTTAGTTTCGATACGTGAGTTGAGTGCGAATTTGCAATTGTTGCAGATTTTCTCGTTGTGCGCCTACGGAACGTAGTTAGAGGAGCCAAAACAGTTTGGATAGATAGATATGCCAGTTAAATAGATAGAGGATAGTTGAATGATATGATAGACAGGTAGTAGATCTGATATGATAGAATGAACATTCAAGTTTTCCAATCTTAAGATGCTCTCAACTTGTTCATGTCAAATTTTGACAGCTGCTTGTTAAATTGTAGCTGCAGCGTTGCCACTTAGTTAAGGAATCAGTTTGAGAGCAACAGAGATGAGAAGAACTCGAATGACGAGAGATGATCAAGGAAAATAAAGGTTAAACAGTTGTAGATATACAGACAGAGAGAGAGAGAGGGCGGGAGTAGGGAGTAGAGTAGAGGCTAGTGAATGGAAAGAAAAGTGAATAAGAAATTGTGAAAAACTTAAGACGAACCGAAGAAGCCTTTGGCCTTTGGCTGCCCAATTCGTTGCTGTCTATCTGCCTGCTGCCAGGGCTGATGTTTCCTCCAGCTCTTCTTCCAGCGCTTGAAACTGTTGCCCGATCCAGTTGAACTGCCCATGCTATGGCTTGCGCTCACGCCCACGCCCACACCCACGCCCGTGCCAGTTGTGGCCCGGCCAATTGTCTTGCCAGCCAGATCGCGGCTACAGTTGAACTCGTCCGAATGGTCCGTGCAGTCGTAGATGCCATCGCAGACCATGCTCGACTTGATGCACGTGTGTGGGTGGGAGACGCACTTGAAGTCTGTCGCTTGGCAGGCGTATGTGCTGAGGGTTGGGGCGCGTGGGGGCGTGGCCAACGGTTTGGCCGGCGTCATTTTGTTTAGTTTGAAATCTAATTTGTTTTGTCGCGTTTTTGCATTTTGATATTTGGTATTTTGTGGTATTTTTACAGTATTTTCGTAGTATTTTTGCAGTATATTTCAAAATGAATAGTTTTTGAAGAGCATAAAAGAATAGATTAGCAAAGAAATATAGACGAAGTAGTCGTCGAGCCACGGTTAGTAAAGAGTTGCCCGTTTCAAGTTGCTGCTACTGAGAGTATTACGTATACGACCCGTACTCCAACCAAATGTATTTTTATCAGTATTCCATAGTAGTATGTGTTGTACATATCTATATATACGTATATAGACATATAGTTGTTTGAATGTGCTTTGGTGCGTTTGCCAGTTGCACTAAATACCAACAAAATACTAACACTAAATACTCCTCAATTGCGTGTGTGTGCGTGCGTGTGTATGTGTGGGTGGGTGGTTGTCTATGTTTAGTGGGCGGAAAACAAAGAGGTTTTTTTCTTTTCTTTTTTTCTGTTTCTTTTTTTTTCGTTTTTAGTTTAGTTAATTTCGATTCGTATATACAAATTTGGAAACTAGTTTTTAGTATTTTTTTTTTAAGCTCGAAATAAGTACAAAAAGAAAAATAAAATAATACAAATTATACAAAAATATATACTACTAAATATGCAGGTGGTATTTAAAAAATAAAAACAAAAAAAAATACTCAAGCAAAAAATAATAATAATAATAATAATCATAATAATAATCATAATAATAATTGGTTTCAAGTTGGGCTGAAAAATGAATTTCAATTATGATTATTACGGTGAAACACACCTGTGCATATATATAGGACAACGCAGGGAAAATCTTGGCCGCCCCTATATAAGCTATAATTGTTTTCTATTGGTATTTATTTGGTATTTTGTTGTTGGTATTTTGTTTGCGTAGTTTATTATTGATTTATTTTGTTGGCGATTGTTGTTGTTGTTGTTGTTGTTGATGCAGTTGTTGTTGTTGTTGTAGCAGTTGATGTTGTTGTTGTTGCAGCATATCATATTAGATATATGATTTATATATATATAAATGAACAAAGTTCGTTTGGTATTTTTTTTTCGGTATTTTATGCGAAGCACCCAAAACAAAATTTCATAAAAATTAAATATATATATATATAATTAATATATATATATATATATATATATAGGTGTGTGTGTGTATGTGTTTTTTTTTTTTGCACAAGCGCACATGTAAGAGAGAGAGGGAGAGAGAAGAGAAAAAAGCAGTAAAGAAAGAGAGAAATAAAAAAATATTTATCAAATTATTTGATGTGTACGATTTGAGGAAAAAAAAGGGGAGGAAAACAAATCATATAAATCCTAAGCTAAAAAATATTCAAAAATATTTCAACTTTTGTTTTTTTTTCAAATGAAAAATAAATATTAACATTTTATATTTATGATCAAAGATAGACCTTGGCAGAGCAGCGCTTCAAGTGGTTTGAGAATTTTCAATTTGGAATTTGGAATTTGGAATATTTGATTTTTGG
Source organism: Drosophila nigricruria (assembly GCA_037075265.1). Lineage (NCBI taxonomy): Eukaryota > Metazoa > Arthropoda > Insecta > Diptera > Drosophilidae > Drosophila > Drosophila nigricruria. Next base: position 3,213,708 of record JBAMCI010000206.1, on the reverse strand, counting down.
TATTTTCTTTATTTAATTCTTGCCAATGTGGTATTTTGTTGGTCAAGAAAACGTTGCTCAGAATCGAACCTCACATTTTCATAGAATTCCTTTGCTTTTAAACTGATTTTAACTTATTCAAGGCAAACAGTACGACAATACGAATATTTTTAAGAACAATTTACTGTGAGACTGTCAACTGGAGATTATTTACATAGTTATAATTTGGTCACAAATACATGAGGAATTTTAATTATTCGTATATTTTTGGTATTTTTTCTATATATTTTTTTTTTTTAGTGCAGGTGCAGCTTGATGTGCATTGTGGATAGAATGGATAGAACGGGGCTAGGAGGGGTGTTTAAAAAAAGGTATAAAAGAGCGCAATATTGGATTAGGAGAGATAAAGAGAGAGAGAGAGAGCAACAGAGAGAGAGAGAGAGAGAGGAGACTTAGGGTGTGTGCAGTGCAGTAATTAATTTGTTGTTTGAGATAGTCTTTATGCATAAAATTAAAACCAAACACTACGAGTAAACACAATAATAACGCCGCTGATCCAATAAATTAAGCTTAGGAAACAAACCCAAAAACCATTCGAAACCAGAACCAAAACTCAAAAGATACAAAATAATATTTTCGGTGTAGACCAAGTGAATGTAAGTGGACCGACACCAGCCAAAAATGACAAAAATGACACCGAGACCAAAATTTAAAAAAATATATATAAAACGAAACATGAAAGATCAATAAAATACTAAACAAAATTGATCAAATTCAACATAAGATATAAGAGAGATCCTTGGCAAGCCAAGGACTAAATACCCTTGCAGTTTAATCATATATATGATATATGATGTATGACAATCAGAGAGAGAGAGAGAGAGAGAGAAATATATGAATTCTATGTCAAAGTTCTACCTCTTAAGCTGTCAGCTATTAACAGGTGAAATAGTAAAAGATCAAATAGTTAAGTCATTCCGACTGCCTAATGCTCGTTCCCAGCTTCAGACTACTTGAATTTTTAAATATATTCTTAGACCTTAGTTCCTTAGTTCCTTAGATCTCATATCAAACAGACCGACAAAAAAAGCCTCTTTTGATATAAGAGTATATCAGACTAACGTATAATCTTTATAATCAATAACAATATCTTGAGCTTTTCATTAGAACTAACTTGAAAATAGTTAAAAGAAGAGAAGTATATAAGATATACCAAAAAAAATCTTTTGACTTTAATCTTTTATATATAACATATATCTTTAATCTTAATACTACGATTTGCCCCAATCACAACGCATACTTCTTAGCCTTTGGCTAACTCTACTCATACCAAATTTCAGCCAGCTGGCTAAGCTCTCAGCCCAGTTCGCTTGGTCTACTGCAAGGGTATATCTGACTGAAGGTTAATCAACGAAATAAAAAGAAATATGTTACAAGTTTGTTTTGTTGTTTTTTTTTTTTTTTTTTTTGTTTTTTTGTTGTTTGCTTTTACACAATTAATGTAGGTTAATTATTTGTTATTTTATTTGTCGGGACTTAGAGCAAAAAAAAAAAACCACAGCTGGGACTTAAAACGTATTTTGGTATTAGATTTATGGCAGCCACTGTTAAGCTTAAAGTTTTATTGTTTAAAAATAGTTATGTTTACGTAATATGTGCTTGTGTGTATGTAAAATAATTACAAAAAAAAAAACATATTCATTAAGTATTATAGCGTATAAAGAATTTCAATTTGTTGATGTTTTGTTTCGTATAAAATATGAATTGAAAAGTTTTTTTTTTGGGAATTTTTGCAACTTAAGATTAATAAATTTCAAATAGATCGATAAAAAGAATTATATAAAGAATTGTTGGCTGTGTGGGAGGGGGGCGTGGCTTTTTTTTTCAAGATTTCTTCTTCTTTTGCGTGGTGGGTGGGTGTGTGTGTGTGGGGGTGTTGTGCGTGTGTCTGTGTGTTTGAGTTCTTGTTATTGTTTTTCGAGGCGTTTTTTTTTGGATCGTTTCGTAGGTTCGTGTTTGTTACTAGTTGTGTGGGGCATGCCGTGAGCTGTACATAAGTTAAGAAGTTGCTTAACAATTGTCATACAATATAGTATTTTTTTGGTATTTTTTGGTATTTTTGTGGTATTTTTCAAATCATTTATTTGTTGTGTGTCGGTGTTTGTGGCAGTTCAAAGTGAGTGTAAACACCTTCACCAGTTTTTGCAAAATTAATCGGGTGTTATATATATATCATATATAGATATATCTATATATCATAGTGGTATCTTGTACTTAAATATGTATGTGTGTGTTTGTGTGTATGTTACAATTGTTAGTGGCTTATTGTCATATATACAGAGTGTTTAATACCCTAGAACCAACAAATCCGTATCCGTTATAACTGTTTATATTACCTGTGTCTGTGTGTGTGTGTGTTTGTTTGTGTGTATGATTACATTTGTAGGTAAGATACTTGATAAGTTAAAGGCTCGCATATTTACATGGTTTGTTGTTGTTGCTTTACCGAACATTGATCAGTTTTACAGGGAATATATATATATACGTATATATATACGTGTGTGTGTGCTTGTGTGTGTGTGTGTGTGTGTGTGTGTGTGTGTATGTGTTTAGTCAAAGTAGTAGTAGCAGCTAGAGCTATACATACACATATGGATACACATATACATATGGACATTGAATATAGATATCTATAAAGTGTTACCTACATATATATGTATATATATATATTCCTAAATATATATATACATATATATATAGGTTGGATAAGAACAAAGTAAAATCAGCGAGCGAGAGTTTTTTTTAATCTTTCAATATCTGCTCTTCGGTTTATATCGTATATATATATATAGCATATATATCTTTCATCGATTTGATTCAATAGATATTTTCTCATATTGCCAACAAAGCCTAATCCTTCTTTTTCTTTTGATTTCTTAAACTTTCTTTCGATTTCTGTTAATATTTAATAATAATTTTTTTTTTGTGATATTTTTGGTATATATATTTCTTGTGTTTGTTTTTTTTTTTTTGGTATCATTTTGCAATTGAAATTCTCTGGCCTAAGAATCGTGTGTGTTGGTGTGTGTGTGTGTGTGAGAGAGAGGGGGAGAGATAAAAGAGATATATCTGTTGTGTTTGGGGTTTATGTGTAGAGGGAATTTCTTTGTTTTTTTATATATTTTTGTTGATTTTTTTAAGTTTTTTTTTTTTTTTTTGTTTGTTTTGTTGGTTTGGTAGGATGTTGTGTGGTTTTTCTTTTTAAGGGGGACGTTCTAGGGTTTTACTCACGCTGTACACTCAAATCGACGTAGGTGGGCGGTGAACGCTGTCTGGTGTTGATGTCGTACGAGTCGCAGATGTAGCGACCGGCGTCCTCCAGGCGCAACGATGTCAGTATCAGGATCTGGCTGTCGGAACGAGCATTGTTGGGCAGTGGCTGTCCGTCCTCGCGATACCAGTTGAACTGTTCGAATCGAATATAGTCGAATTGCTATCGATGCCATTTATTGATCTCAATCTCAATTCTCACCTGAGTATTGACGCGCTGCTCGCCGCGCTGCGTCGTCACAGTGCAGCGCATCTGGATGCTCTCGCCCTCGCGGCGCTGCTGCTGCATCGAGATCGGCTGCTGCGTGTAGGTGGCCGGCGGACGCACAACCACCTGGGCGGTCTTGCTAATGTTTCCATATTCGTTCGATGCCGTACAGCTATAGCCGCCCGCATCGGCCGGTGTTATGGCTATGAAGCGCAACAGTTGTCCCTCGATGTGTACGGAGCTGAGAGAGAGAGAGAAAGAGAGAGAGAGATGGAGAGCGAATAAGAATGATGTTATCGATTGACGATTGACTATGCTGCTTTACAGCTTGCAGATCGATCTTTAGAGTATGGAGCGAACAGTCGAATAGGCTTTTCTATGCACGATTCTTAGGCCTAAAAAGAGTTGAGCGTTTGGTTCTCTATCTAGATCTTTTGATATCTAGTCTGGTTACCTAAGGCTGTAGCAATCCCCAAATGTGATTCTCAAACTGTAACCTGGACTTATAAAGATATAGAGATTTGAAATACGATATTTAGATCATTAGACCTTGAGCACTTGGGCATGAGAGTGTCCAACTGCGACTGGTAATTTGAGTTAGAGAGAAGCTCTAACCTCTATCTACCAAAATTGTCCATATTGACTCTTTCATGCCGAAAACTCTGTTTATAGTGCATACTTTTAGGATAATTCGATTACAGAATAGTTGAGATCAATAAGACTTGAAGTGATATATTTGTATATAAAACAAAAGATACATATCTATTCCCATATCATTCTTCAGTTAGAAATCTCTTTGGTTTAAATAATATGAAATCGATAAATATCGATTTCAATACAGAGGGACTAATACTTGAACTAACTCTAGCTAGCAATTTGCGTTGTATGATAAATATATAAACTAGAACTAGTAAGTATATGATACTAAGCTGAGACTATAGTTGCGCACTCACCTGGGCAGTGGTCGGTTGTTGTCGGTTGCCCAATGGACGTCCTCGGGTCGGGCGCCGACAACATCACAGTAGATTTCGACATTGCGATCGGCCTCCACCTCGAGCGGTATATTGGGACGGAAGGTGATCTGTGGCAGTGGCATCCGTACCAATTCTCGCACGACATATGTGACAATGGAGCCGCGATTATCCATGGCATTGCAGCGATATTGGCCGAGATTGTGCTCCTCAACGAATGTGATCGTCAGTTGGTTGTGTTCGGAGCGAGCATTTGGCAGTAGCGGCTGTCCATCAACGCGCGTCCATTCGGTAATCAGATAGGGCTCCAAGTTACAGGTGAGGGTCACATTGTCGCCCAGGTTGGTGGTGAAACGCTGAATGCTGTCCGAGTTGGGTCGCTGTGGTGGATAGTATGACGGCGCGTAGGGATCGCGCTCCACATCGCCGTCACCTGCAAGAGAGAGTTGTTGTTATCAGCAGGCAGTGTTGTAAAGCGTTAGACAGTGTTGGTTAAGCTACTTACGATCACCGATGTCACCACGCTTGGGCTTCACATCGATGCGTATGGCACGCTCGTCGCTGCCCGCCTCATTCGTAGCCTTGCAGATGTAGACCTTGGCATCCGCCTGAGTCACCCGATTGATAATCAAGTAGGCCGTACTCGAGCCAACATGTCGGGTGTCCAATGGCACAACAGCCGGTTGGTTATCCCATTGCACGATTGGATTCGGTGTGCCGCTAGCAATGCATGTAATGCGCACCTCGTCGCCCTCGGTATATGGTATCAGAGATTCGCTCGGTTCCAATTGAATCACCGGTGGCTCTATCACTTGTAGCGTCACAACGGCTGTGGTGCGCCCAACGGTGTTCACGGCCGAACACTCGTACTCACCGCCATCCGCAACCTGAATCTCATTGATGCTACAAACGAAATGGAATTGGGGTAACTCCGAGTCTATATTGGCTGTGTGCATCTATATATACTCACACTATGAAGCCCTTGGCCTGTTCGATGTGTCGGGGCGAGAGAGGGGCATCGTCGACGCGGCGCCACTGCACCGTCGGCTCAGGTATGCCATGGACGCGACAATAAAGCATTCCCTGTTCGCCGACGGTGAGCGTCCTTACTGGCTCTATCTCAACGCTCGGTCGCTCCCGAGCTGCAAGCAAGTAAATTATGGTGGTTGTACAGATTAGTATTAGGATCAGACTGTGCGGACCTGTCTTATTACCGACTCCGTTCTTGTTCACTTGCATTTACAAATTATATATATTATTAAGTATAAAGTTTTTTTTTATATATATATATATATGATTAGTTTTTAGTTAAAATAATTTACCAACATTGTCAATTGGGCGTGGCAAGCAAATGGGAAAGAAGAAACAGAGCAAAGAGAGTTGTTATGCACTCGGCGTTCTTTGTTTTTGTAGGACTACATCATCTAGTTTAGGCTATAGTTGCAGAGCTTTTATTGAAAGTGAGCGATTTTATTTGTCAAAGAGAAAATATCATTGAAGCTTCTCATACTAAACTATCGAAGCGTTGACTGTTCAATTCAAATTCAGTTTAAGTCATTAAAGCTTTTAACTGAAAATATAGCTTTCCATTGTATAACTGCTCTGTTTTATTTGCAGATTGAGCTTAAACTGAGCTGAAGTCATAAAAGCTCTTAGTAGAAAATTAAGCTTTAAATTGTATAAAAGTTACATCACATTTTCAGATTTAGATTAAGATTTATTAGAGCTTAAGTCATCGAAGCTTTTAGTTGAAAAATAGACTTTCAACTGTACAAAAGCTTTGTCCAAATTTAAGATTTAGATTAATCAATTCAAATTCAGCTAAATCTATTTATGCTTAATCGGAAAATTAAGCTTTCGATTGCTTAAAAATTTCATCAAGTTTTCAGATTTAGATTGACTATATTGACTATATTGACTATATAATTGGTTCTAAATTATAGAAGCTTAAGCTGAAAAGCTTTTTATTATTTCAAAGCTTTGTACAATTGTATGATTAATATTTAAAATCTGTTTAAGCCATTTAAGTTTTTAGCTAAAACGAAGCTTTCAATCGGAAAAAGCTTTATTAAAGTTCTTAATTCACATTGACCATTTAATTGAGCCTAAAAGATATATGCTTTAGCTTAAAATTACGCTTTCATGTAAATAAAAACTTTAGAAAATTCAGTTTTAAATGCAAATTTGTACGAAGCTCTATCAAAAGCCCCAGCATTAATGCATAGACTGCATTACCTTAGGTTGAGCTTTTAAGCTTTGTCGAATGAATTCTCAAATGAGCTATTATATACAAGCTTCATGAGCTTTAACTCATGCTTTCAGAGTCTTGAAGGACTTGAAAACAGCTTAATTCATATTTTGGACATAATCTTTAGAGCTTGCTCTATATCTAAACCAGATGATGATGATGTTGATGGTCAGTAGCAATTCGCTGGGTTAATATATAATCATATAATTATAGAATCATAAGGATTGTCTAGGCTATATACGTATAATAGAATGGCACTTACGTTCAACGTCGATATGAGTGTTGGATTGATCTGTACCATGGGCATTCTCGGCCGTGCAGACATACCAGCCACGATTCTCGATCATGGCATTGTGAATGCGCAAAACATTGCCCGAGATTTGTACATTGGATGGCATCGAGTCACGAACCTTGATCCATTTAATGCTTGGGTAGGGAGAGCCGCTCGATTCGCAGGTAATGCTCAAGTCGGTGCCCTGATAGATGACGTGCTCCTCCTCGAGTCGTACAATGCGAGGAGGAATGCTGCCGAAGAACCAGAAAGCAAATGTTAAGTATGAAAACAAACTAAATCCGAATCAGAAACTATAATTAACCTATCACGATAACTTAAATGTAACAAATCAAGTTTTTCTTACTGGCAAACTAGTATTTTTATATACTAAACCCACTCAAAGTTCTAGTTTGGGCTATAAAGGGATTTTTACACTATATGCACTGGTAGAAGGGGGTCTGTCCGATACCATAAAGTATTTATATTCTTGATCAAAATTAGCTTTAGAATTAAATTAGAATTTTATTCGCCTGGCTGCCCGTCTTTCTGTCTGTCCGTCCGTCTTTCTGTCTGTATGTCCGTCCGTCTGTCTGTTCGTCCGTCTGTCTGTCAATCCGCCTGTCTGTTTGTCTCTCCGTATGTATGAGCGCGTCGCTCACGAAACCTTCCAGAGCCTTCTATAACTTGGTCAAATTAACAACATACTCAAAATTGATAGCCTTTCCCATTTTCACGAAACTGATTAACAAAGCTATAAGCCGTCATTTCTTTAAGTATATCTGTGAATAAGGCTAGATAATGAATGCTACCGTGCTTTTGAAAGGAAAACTAATCCTCTTCATGTTACATGATCTTAATATGATATTATAACCACTCGAAATCCTAAGATGATTCTGATTTTCAATACACATTAGACAGATCAAAACAAAGTTTTTTGTAAGTGCTTAGGCCTCTTATTGTTCCTTAACTTACCCATTTCCAATGGGTGGCGGTTGTCGGTCTTCGATATAGACGCGTGCATCTTCGGTATAGTTGCGATGTGTCCTTAGGTCGTTGGCAACGCAAGTGTAGACTCCATTGTCCCGGGTGGTGGCTTCTCGTATCTCTAGCGTGTCTCCGCTGATGATGACGTTCGACTGCTGCTGGCCATTCAATGGATAGCCATCGTGCAGCCACTCAAAGTGTAGCTGGGCGCCGCTGGTCGATTGGCAAACGAAGCGAATTGTGTCGCCAGCCTCGCCATTGTAGTTCTCAGGCTGAATGTAGAGACGTTCCCGTGCTGGTGGCTGTGGCTGCGGTGCATTGCCCACGACATAGACCTGCACATATTTCTCATGGACGCTGAGATCGTTTTGCGCCTGGCAGCGATAGCGTCCCTCGTCCGATTTACGTGGCGATTCGAATATCAAGCGTGAGCCATCTGTACGTGTATTTCCATCCGCTTGGCCATCGATGCGTGTCCAGGTGACTGTGGGTGCTGGGTTGCCTTCCACCTCGCAGTTGATCTCGTTGACAACGTATTCATTGAAGGTCACCGTTGGCGGTAGATTGACAATCTGGGCGGGTGAACGTTGTGAATGAGCTGTCAAAGGGAGAACGAGAGCGAGAAAGAGAGAGGAAGAGTATTAACATGGATTGTATTAATAGAAAGAAATCAATTGAATCCTCAATAGCTACCATAGCGTGCCAACATTTCTTTGGCATATCCTTAAGGCAAATGCCGCATGTCAAATTAATTAATTTTTAAGATTAGCTGAGTTAAGGAAAAAAGGCTGAAGGCTTACGTGTTATGGTTATGGAGACCATGTCTTCGTAGGCGCGTAAGGTCTGATTGTTGACAGCACGGCAGATATAGACGCCAGAATCGGTCACTTGCATGTTGTAGAGACGCAGAACTCCGCCCGATATCTCAGCTGAATTGGGCAATTGGCTGTTCTGCTTGTACCAGCTGACGAAGACAGGATTCTAGGAGGAATAGAATTCACCCGAATGATGTTTTTTGTCAGCACTTCACATTGCAAAATCAATCAATCACTTACATTGTTCCACTTCATGCGACCGTTGCAATGCAGCGATATCGAACCACCGACAGGCATTATTGTGATCTGGGGCTTCGATATCGATACGATTATTTGGGTGCGGATATTGTCGGGTTGTTCGGTAGTCGATGGCTCTGGGATTCCGTAGTCTGATGGATTAATGTAGAATTGATTGAAACGGTTAATTCGACTCTGGATCCACTTATATTATTAACTGTTAGAAATTCAACTCTTTACGATTGGGTTTAGTGACACAGTTGCGGTTTATTAACGCCAAAACAGAAAAACATTTGGAAGATAGGGTAAGGTCTATGGGCAATGGAGATTTTGGGACTGGGATTTGATTTGTTTTTTTTTTGTGGTTGGGTAGCTTCCATAGTTTTTAGGCACCAACTACTACATAGGTTTATACCAAATGCCAGCCGGAGCTAGACTTTAGGACTACAATAGGTTGAGTTGACATATAGATATATATTGATTTATTAATATATATGTAGAGTATCTATATAGTATGAGATACGTTGAGCTGTCCGTGATCTTAGCTCAGAGTGCAGTTGTGTAAATGGGAGCTCCTCTAAAGAGTTGGGGTTAGTTAAGAGTTGCTAAATTTATCACCGACTACTTGACAACGAGAGCGACAGCGACAGTAAACTGTAGAGTTCTAGAAAGTATTCAAATATTGATTTTTATACTCTTGCAAAGATGGATTTTTATTTGGTTTCCTTATCTCGTATATTATATGGAATCTTTGCATATATCAATTGCTTATAGATGTGAATCAACCCTTCGATCGAAGCTTAATATTTGTTGTTTTTACTGTTAAAATTTAAATAACTATATTAGACTATAGCCATATCGGAAAAATCAGTTAGAAAATGTAAATTTCTCAAGATATCTTCAAAATATCTATAAAGGTTTTTGTAGTTAAAATCTCATCAAATCGGACTATCACTATTGCACTTTCCATATATAAATCTGATATGATATTTTATTAATAGAATATATCAATGCACATCTTCTGCTGCAAGAGTATTTAAACTTCGGCATGCCGAAATTATCTTTTCTTTGCTGTCCTACTATAGTAAATGTTTATACACAGAGTTATCCAACTATGAATACGTAGCATAGCGATGAGACACACAGATTTTCTTTATACACAAATAAAATACTTTTTTAAGAAGGTGCTAGAAAAACAAATCGAAAACAAATTAAACAACAACATGGGAGTAGAGCTTAGGTCTACAGGTATCTAGAGCGTTATAGCTCTGCAATAGTAAGCACATGGAGAGACACTGAATGAAGAGAGAGAGGGAGGAAGACAGGGAAGGAAAGAAATAGTATGATATAGACCGAGAGAAAGAGAGACTCAAGGACAGATAGCGCCTACAAAGTAAACACACTGAGAAACACAGAGGGAATGACAGTGAGAGAGAGAGAGAGAGAGAGAGATAAGTAGCATTTTGCTTAGCAGGGTGGCAACCCTATTGGAAAATATTGACTTATTTTACATGTAAGTTACAAAATATAGAGTATAACAATTATTACGAATTTTACACGCCTTTTTATTCTAATAAACTAATTTTTAAAAATTAAAAACAGAAGTTAAAAAAAATAGTTGAGTATAAATAATAAATCAATAATTATAAATTCTTAAAAAGTTTTTTCTTTCTTCTGATGCAGCAAAGAAACTCTCTCTTGTGTTACAATTGATGTGATAATACATGATGATTGGGGTTATTATTGAGCACATTGGGGGCGAAAGGGAAGAAAATGGTACAAGACGAATGACTGACAGAAGGAAGTATAAGATATGTATGTGTGTGTGTGTGATTTGATTTAACTACTGGGTCAATGGCTTTTTTTTCAGTGTAAAAGTAGTTTACAAACAGCTGATGTGGGACAAACAGAGATAGAGCAATAGGAAAGGGAGAGAGAGAGAGAGAGATAGCAATTAAAGAGTGATAGATAGCGGTAGTTGTTGTTGTTGTTGTTTGTTTGTTTTGAAGTGTGTGTGTTTGTTTGTTTAATTGATTGATTGCTTGATCGATTCGATTGATTGATGATTGGCGAACCTCGCTGATGGCAGCCGTTGCGCAGTTTCGTTATATTTCCTATAACTCTGTTGCCCTTATATATCAGCAGAGTGTCATTATACGATATTGTCTCGTTGGGCTCAATATCGAACCGAAAGCCGTTGCAACAGTATCCCCTGTATATATCGCATAACTTGGGCGGCTCTTCAATCATGCGCGATGTGTCTAGAATGTGGATGGATTGGATGTTTGTTTTGATGATTTCATATATTTCTCGGATAAAGATGATCGTAGATTGTTTTTTTTTTAAATTATATTTTTTTTGGATTTTTTTTTGTGGTGTGAACAGGTGTGTGGTGAATAAAAAATAAAGTTGAAAGATATGTAGAAAATTGTATAAAAATATGAGAGAGCAGCTAGGCTTAAAATAAGAGATATATATAAATATATATATGTCTATATGGCTAAGAGGGTTAAGAGATAAAATCTCGTGTATGTGTTTGTGTTTGAGAGAGAGACAGAGAGACAGGACAAGAGCGAGGTAGAAAGAGAGAGAGAGAGCGGGGTAAGCGAAATTCTGATAAGAGCTGGATCATGATTTGGGGCAAGTTCAATCTGAAAGAGCTGAACGTTGTCGTTCGATTGACTTGGGTTGAAGGAGGCACAATCGGTTTATATCTAAGCCTGGTGCCCATTGCAGACCAGACTATAGATCGATCCAGTTTAATGGGTTCCTCTTCTTGGTTTCACTTAGTTTCTCGTCTTATGTTCGATTTTTGTTGCCAACACAGCTACTTACCGAAGTCCTGACAACGATCGCCTTTGAAGTTCTTCTTGCACTGGCACTCCACGTAGCCACTGCTGCCCAGATAGCAGCTCTGAGTGTTCTCCTCCTGGCACGGACAGCTGCGACACTGGCCGTTCTCCTCGCGATAGTTGAGCGGAGCGCAGTTCTCACAGGAGTTGCCCGTATAGCCAGCCGGGCATTGGCACAGCTCAATGTCCGTTACCAGCTCGGCACCAGGCTGTGGTGCGTCCAATGACAGTTCCCATGTCACATCGCTTATGGAGGTGCTTTGGGTGGGGATTTTGGGTGTGGCACGTATGAGCAGATGCTCGATATTGACTAAAACGCTCATGATGTCGTGTCGGGAAGCGGGAACGGCGCTGCCACTATCTAGGCGCAGCCATTGCTCCTCCTCGCTGAGGCGCACACTGTACTCGTTGAGTTGGGCATCCTTGGCCGGACGGGACCAGACCAAGCGCACGCCATTGCCAATGAGCACCACATCGTTGCCGGGCTGGTAGTCGCCAAAGGACTCAGCAACCAAGGTATATTTCAAATGGCCGCCATAGGCGTGCAGCTGATTGCCTTGGACATTGCCGCGCAGACTCCAGTATTTGATCGAGTATGATGGATAGCTGTAGGTATACATGTTGGTTGGTATGTCCACTTTGAGGTTGCTATCATCCATTTCCATTTGCTGTCCATATTCGTCCGTAATCAGAGCCTTGTTGCTAATGAAGTCGATGGCGATTAGCTGGCGATAAGCAACGGCAGATCGGCATTGAGACGAATGGCCAGAGCAGAAGCAATCTTTGCATCCATCCGCATTGGTGGGGGCCAGACCGAAGGTGTTCGGACGGCATTGGTCACAGCGTGTGCCGACCACATTGCGCCTGCAGTAGCAGACACCATTGCGGCAATCCTCTGTACCGTCTCTGTTGCACCATTGGCATTCGCGTTGATCGTCTGGTTGTGGTTGCGGTGGCTGCGGCGGCTGTGGTCCATTGTTATCTGGCTGGCAGTCATACGGTGTGCCACGAGTAGCATCACCCGCATAGCCGGCGGCACAGCGGTCACAATTCTCGCCCTCGGTATTGTCAGCGCAGCTCTGTGTGAGGGTAAATGCTTATTAGAAGTAGGACAAGGCAGAGACTCATAGTATACAACAAGCTAATGAGTCTATTATTATTTTATGTTTTTAAGGAAGAAAGGCTTAAGCTTCAATACTTATTCATAGAGATTGCCATTTGGCTACGTATAGCTAGAGCTCTAGGTTTCTTTAGTTCTTTTCAGATTTTTAGGACTTACCAAACATTCGCCAGATTCGGCATCACATTGTGTTGAGTGACCATTGCACTCGCATGGCTCGCACAGGCCCAGGTAGAGACCTCCTTCGAGATTGCGCTTGTAGCCGGGTGCGCAGCGTTCACAGGATAATCCAACGTAGCCCTGAGGGCAACGGCATTCCTCCACTTCAAGGGCGCGCTGAGTGCCGTAGCCATTTGAATTGGCAACGTCCATGACGACCTGCTTCAGGGATCCCTCCATGGTGCCGGTTGTGTAGGTGGCCTTGATGTAGATGGCATCGATCTTGCTGAGCGCCATCAATAGATGCTCGCGATTGGCACCTTCACCATCGGTTCTCTGCCAAGCGCTCTCAATGATCGGCACGGCATATGAGTTTGAGGTGCTGGGACTGACGGCTGCTTTGCGGAAATGAATGAGGGTTAGATCCTCGCCGCTCTTGATGACCACATCGGGTGCGCTATTGCGCGACATCTGGCCACCGGGCAGTGGGCTGTAGCTAAGGGTATAGTTGAGGCGTCCGCCATAGGCGGTCAGTTTGTTGCCCAGGAAGGGGGCGGGTAGGCTCCAGTATAGGGTGTCGGCGCTATATTCCGAACCGGACCTGAAGCTAATCTCATTGGAAAGCGTATCGAAGGGCACAGACTGAGGCGTGACAAGTGTGTAGTCGCGTACAAGCTGGAAGCCATGTGGCACATGGGAGTGTCCAAAGCTGCTGCTGACCTGTTCGCGATACCACGAGGTACTGCTACACTCTGCCTGCAGGCCGCTGCAGAAGCACTCAATGCAGCCGGAATAGGTGAAGGAATTCAAATGGAAGCTATTTTGTGCACAGGTGTCGCAACGATCTCCGGTGACCAGGGCCTTGCAGTGGCAGCTGCCATCGGGGTATTGATTATAGGTGCCCTCCACGTTGCAAGTCGATTCGGGTGTCTTGTGGCAGGCACCGCCCGGTATCAGTGGATTGCCCTGATAGCCGGCGGCACAGCTTTCGCAGCGTCTGCCTTCATAGCCCTCGTGGCAATTGCAGATGACATCGTTGTCGGGACTTAGCTTGCAGCCATTGGCAAAGTTATTGCTGCCGGTGTGTGGGCACGGGCAATCGCTGCAGGGCACACCGCGGCGCGGATCACCGAAGGTGCCGGCCGGGCAGAGCTCGGGCACGAAGGGTACACAGCGACCCAGCCAGGGACCGCCCGGCTGGCGTACGAATCCAGGTGCACAGCTTTCACACGAATCACCAATATAGCCAGGTGGGCAGTTACATTTCTCAACCAGAGAGGCACTGCCTAGACCCTGATCTGAAGAGCCCGCGGAGTCCATGGCAATGTTCGTTAGTTCCACTTCACGCGCCACCGTATCAATATAGCCGAGACGAATCAAAATATTGTCCACATTGGCCAGAATCATCATGATCTCCTCACGTGTAGCCTTGCGACCGTCGGGCTTTTGCCAGTTGCCTGGCAGGAAGCTAATCTTCACCTTGTTCAATTGATTGGCTTGGGTGCGGACACGATTGGTGAGTATGAAACCGTTGCCGGTGATAATGGCATCGGGACCGGAAATAGGACGTCCATTTCCCATATAGTTGACCTCATACCTAAGCTCGCCACCATAGGACTTCAGCTGATTACCCATGTAATCGCTGGGCAGAGCCAAGTAGGGTGTTTCGCGGCTATTGTATTGCACATCGGAGGCACGGAACTGTACACCATGATGGAGCGTAAGCAAAGAATGTCCGCTACCCTCATTGATGACGATCTGCTGATAGGGTGTTAGGTCGACGGTAACCACGCGGTGCGACAGAATTGGCGGTTGTATGGCATAGGTGAAGAGATTGGCACTCTCGCAGGAGCTAGCCACGCCGAAGCAGAAGCACTTGATACATTCATCAGTGGAACGTGCCAGCATATTGAAGAAACCGGCCTCACAGAACTGATTGCGATCAGGTGTCACCTTCACTATGGTATCGGGCGTTACGAAGATGGTGCCGCGCGTGTTCATAATCTCACAGGAGTAGGCGCCGCTGTCCTTGTACTGCATGTTGGGGCAATACAGATCGCCGCGACCGTTCGAGCTTGTGAACGTGCACTGGTCGGGCACATGACCCCAATTGAGACGCCAAATAATCGTTGGAACGGGCACACCCGCTCCCGTGCAAGTCAAGTTTAGGGCCTGTCCCTCCAGCAGGGACTGCATCGGTGGTGGTTTTCGTAGTGGCTTAGGGTCCGCTGTAATACATTATATGTATGCATGTAGATATATTAGTATATAGTCATTATTTGCCTGATTTTTTACTACTTACTGCAACCGAACTCATCGCTGCCATCACGGCAGTCGTTAATACCGTCGCAGTGGAAGCTCTTGGGTACACAATGACCGGTGGAGCACTGGAATTCGTCGTAGCGACAGGGCGCACCACTTGGCTCGGGATCGCAGGACTCCTCATCGGAATTGTCACCGCAATCGTCTTCACCATCGCAGCGCCATGTGCGCTCCACGCACTTCGTGTTTCTGCACAAGAACTGATTCGGCTGGCATCTACGTCCATGGCTGCATCGGTGCTCATCGGATCCATCCGAGCAATTGGGCACACCATCACAAATCTCCGACTTGTCAATGCATTCGCTGTTCATACAGGTGGCCTGGTATTCGGTACAGGCTGTCGGTGGGCGTTCGTGTTCGTCGATATTGACTGTTGAATAGAAGAACGAACGTGCAGCTATAGCTTAAGAAATCTTTCATAGTTTTGACCTGATTACTCTTACCAGCAATATGGCCAGGTTGGCAATAAGGGAATTAGAAAATATAACAAGAATTAGCTTAGGTTCAAACTTGATTCATGGAGCTGCCGTTGGTCTAGGCCTTACAGTTAATGCTAGCTAACACTGAATCGATTTAAAATGAATCTTCATAAATTGGTGGAAAAACGTTTGCATGAATTCACCATATTTCAATTAATAAACTAGTTTTTATTGAAATCCCTTAAGTTTTTCCTATCAAAGACCAAGTCCAGCTCCAAGTGGGCTTACGTAAATTCACATTTCCACATTTACCTAGACCAAAGAACTCGAGATCAATATGAGGAACGGTGCCATATTTTATGCGATTTGATTTGGGCTCCTCGTATTTCTGCTCGCCCCAAGCTGCGTCCAAGCAAATGCGTAACAAACGGAGAGTAGAGTATTCAACAATCCAAAAACCCAACAAAAATTTCTAAAGTATAATAAAGAATCACCCAATGCGATACTTACAGCGTTCAACAGTAAGATGGACGGTCACTTGTTGGCCCTGAATGTAGTTCGGATAGCCGACAGCTTCGCACACATAGGTGCCAGAGTCCTCCACCTGCATGCATAACATAGTTAGATTATAATCGAGCATGATTATGGCAAGAGCAAAGACAACTTACGCGTATGTTGGGTATTTCCAGACGTCCGCCCTTGTCGGTAAAGCCAACGGGCAGTGCGCGACCGCCGGGACGTGTCCACCTGACCTTGGCACGGGCTGGACCCTCGTCACGGCAGCGGAAGATGACCTCGCGACCTGCATGCCACAATAGTCATTAGGAAGTATTCGTAAAGGGACACAGATTTATATAGAAGTTTATCTAATAGTCGGTAGCATAGCGAGCAAATTATTGGATCTAAGTAGGACTATAATACAATTGAATTGGGATTGTGTGAGGGGGATTTACAGTTGTGATTGTTCTAAGGTATCTAGCAGGTGTGAGTGCTGACTGCAACATCAATAATAATAATAATTTCGACAGAATGTACAACGCCGGACCTGTTGCCAATTGCTGTGGTGCAGTGGTGGTGCAGCTGTACGAGACGAGTGACTACTATTTATAAAGAGTGTGTAGTTAGGCCAACTTACCCTCCCTAATATATCCTGTAGGTATTTAATTTATGGGTTATGTCATTTTGGTTGGGTTAAGCATTAAAAGTAATGGTAAAGCATTATGTAGAATCAAACAAACCATTATAACCATTGTAAGCAAAAACAAATAAAATACAACAAAACGTTCTTCGAATGCGTTCGAAGCTACTTTAGAGCCTTGCAAAAGGAAGATCTGCTTCAGTTGTTGGAGTTTATCGATAGACATTGTTCGATTATACTTATCTAGTTATGCGATATTATTAAATAATAACGGACAACGATATCACAGATCGAGACAGACCTATCGATTGTGAAATCGGGTTTGATAGTTATAAAAGTTGTGAGTTTCACTCCTCGATAGAAGAACTTGAGCAATCAATATAGTAATCGAGATCTAATCAAATCAAAATCGATATATCGATATTGTTGTTTCGATAATATCGAGAATTCAATCATACACATATAGAGTGTTAAAGAAATATTATATATTAAAATACAACTATCGATATTTCCCATCGAAATTTATCGATAGCGGGTATCGATTAAAAAGAATAATCGATCTTTTGCAAGGCATTCTATTTAGTTTTTCCTTTTGCCTTTATCACATTAAGCATAAGGGGGGAGAACACATTTTTCTCTCAACTCACTTTCTTTGATGATCTGGCTGTCGGGATAGGTCTTCAGGTTCAACTGGTTGCGTCCAGATGGAGATGGATCGGATGCTGTGCAAACAAAAAAGAAAGCAAGTACACTTGGCGCATTAATATAGGTTCTATTTTAGAGCAATTTGATATTAGTTGTATATAAAGAATGTATAAAGTATTAAATGTAGAATGGAGAGAATATAGATAATATAATAGACCCGCACTGTTTCCTGAACCGTTTAGTACTTTGATTGATTGGTTAAACTAAGATAATAGTTGTGGTTGTTGGTGGTGGTGGTGGTGGTGTTGGTGGTTTGTTGGGGTTGTTTGTGCTGACACCGTTGTTGATCGGGAAAGTACACGGGTCGTTGAGCACTTACTATCGATTTCATTAGTGATGGGCTCACAGTCCAGCTCATCGCTGGCATCGAAAGGACAATCGATAACACCATTGCAGCGCGCTGTGAGCGCTATGCAAGGACCATTCTCACACCGGAACGCCGTTGGTGGGCAAATAATGCGCAATGGCCCCACCGGCAGCATTGTTGTTGTTGTTGGCACCACCGTTGTGGTTGTCGTTGTTGTGGCGGTGGTGGTGGTGGTGGCTGTTGGCGATGCAGGTCTGTAGCTAGCTAAATGTTGATGACCTCATCACGATCAGTGATCAATCAATCAATGACAATGATAATGATTATGATGACAGTGATGATGATGATGATGATGTTGTTGTTGATGATGAGTCAAGCTGGTTGCCTTAGCCTAAGCCCCAGTTAAGGACTCCCACGCAACTGGCTACTTACCACAATTGCTCTCATCAGAGCTATCCTGGCAATCGGTCTTGCCATTGCAACGAGCCGTCCGGCTCACGCACTGTCCGTTGCGGCAGCGGAACTGATTATCCTGGCATTGCATTATATCGCAGTTCTCCTCGTCGGAGCCATCCATGCACTGTCTGATGCCATTGCAGACATCATCCTGGGACACACAGTTGCCGTCACGGCAACGGAACTGATCCGAAGCACAGCCTGTGTGGAAGCGAACAAATGCAGAGATTATTAACGGAACTAGTGCCAAACGAACTTTCGCTACAGCTGTTCGGAATCGAAAGCTAGACAAATCAAATTCATATAGATTATATATACTCTATATAGAGTGGTAGACAATATATATCGTATAGAAACGAAAGAGTGCATACACATGTGTAACTCGTGTTGTCATTGTAAATATTCAATAATTTTGGTATCTTAAATTTGGACTAGAGTATCTTTCGCTTAGCTAGCATGCAGTTGGCTTAGATACGAACTAATAACAAAGTACAACTACAACTAAGATAAGGGCTAAAAGAATTGCAGAAATTTGATTATTAACCAATACAGTTCTGTTCATCGGAAAAGTCTTTGCAGTCGTAGTACCCATCGCAGTGCTGTGTTGCATTTATGCAAAACTGTCGATCGTAACAGAAAAACTCGTTATCCTTGCATTGAGTACCTGTTTAATATTTATTTAATATTTCGTTTGTTTTTTTTTGTTTTTTTATTTTTAATTTTGGTGCAATTGCGCAAAAGAATTGATTAAAAGCGACAAAAAAGAAAGATGTCAGAGATAGTTAAAGTACATATATATTCAAAGAGAGAGAGAGAGATAGTGAGTGAGAGAGAGAGACAGAGAGGACAGTCATATATACATAGATAGATCGGTGCATTATATTCATATAAGTGTGTGTGTGTGTGAGTGTAAGCAAGTGATATAGAGAGACAGAGAGAAAGAAAGAGAGAGAGAGAGAGAGTGAGTGAGTGAGTGAGAAAGAGAGTGAACAACATTGATTAGCAACTTAAAACAGAAAGCATATAACTAACTAGACATATGTACGATTACGAGTACATCAATCAAAAACTAACTCAAACTAGGTGCCTCAGTGCTATACAAGTTACAAGTTCAAAAATTGAACATAGTTCCAACAGTTATCAAAATCTCGTGTGCTTTAAGCAGTGATGTAAAACTAGCAATGTAAAACTAAAACTCCTTAAATTCTTTTACTAATTTCTTGAAGAAGAAAAAACTTAAGATCGAAAGCAAAAAATGCTTTATATTGATAACTTTACTCTTTTGCGATCTGTAAGAGCAACTTTCTACTTTGATCTATAGTGTCATCTGTATAGCACCTATGTAACCAAGCAGTATCTATCAATTCAATTTTAACAATTCACAATCTCTAGCAAGGGCTAACTAAACTGGAGCAATAGGAAAAAATATTACAAATTGCCATATTTCAGCTTATTTTGTAGATTTCACTCCATTATATAATGAATCGAACCACATTCGAAGGGCTTCTGACAATGTTTTCAACTAAGATTATATGACTTGGGAATGGCGTTTTACTCAAGACTCCACTTGAGTACTGCCAGAGTGAATCGGCTTGTAAGAGTAATCCCAATAAAAATAATTGAAGAGTGTTAAATCGATGAATTTCCCCGTCACAACTTCCAGCGTAGTAAGCGTATCGGAAATAGTATCCTTTGGTTCCCCTTTGATTTCAATCTTATCCGACTCAAAGAGTCAGGTACTCTACATATTATGAGCTTAACTCATGCCTAAGCTGAAGCCTATTGATAAATATCAAAGAATGTCATATCAATGACCGATGAATCATCAAATTGCTTCTTCACAACTTCTTGTGTAGCAGGCGTTGGGCATTTTCTTATCAACACCTGGAAATTATCTTAAAAGAGTTGCTGAAATATAGTTATCGTAAATAAGATCTATTTTGGTAACCCTTTATATACATCTGAATAGACCTAAACTTATTGTGAGGAAGCCTATCGATAAACACATACCTTAAGTACATGTTCGCAACTTTCTTCTTGTGTTTCATGGACTCTCACTTTCTGCTGGTGAGTGCGTTTTGCATGCGCGCTTACGTTATGGAAAATGTTTGAGTAACGAGCTGTGATTCTGTTTTATGGCGATGATATCGATTGTCAGATTGAAAATGAAATACTTACAGTTAGCCTCATCGGAGCTGTCTTCGCAATGACGACGGCCGTCGCAGCGTTCACTTTCCGTGTAGCATCTGCCACTGGGGCACGTGTGCTGTGGACAGGGCAGTGGCGGATACAATGGATGGCGTGTGGTATGCAAATGGCAGTCGCGCTCATCGCTGCGGTCAATGCAATCGATATGTCCGTCGCACAATATCGAGCGATCGAAGCACGATTCATCGCAGAAGAACTGATCCCGTCGGCAGTCACCAGCGGTCAATCGATCAGTGGCTATGATGGCGATGACGATATCGATGGCGATGGCATGCAATTTATTTGTGATGGGTGTGTATGTCGATATCGTTAACGATAGCGATAACGATAGCATTTACGTGTTAAGCGTGTGTTCAGTAGCATAACAAGAAAGAGAGAAGAGAATCGAGATGAGCAATGCTTGTTTGGAACAGTCGAGTAGTCGAGATTAATGAAGCGCAACTTTCACTTGACAAACACATAACTCACTTAGTAGTATTACATATATACAGACAATACAAACCTGTTGCGATATACATTGTATATCTATCGCATAGTTATCGATAAACACTAGAGAGCCTAACTTACAGCTAATTATATATAGTTAAAACTAATTGGAATTGGGTTTTTGACTTGGATACTTTTCTTTGGATTACGATTTGATATTGGGTGATTGATTGGATGAGTGGGTTGATTGGTTGGTGGGGGCGTTCTTTCATTTTTTTTTTTTTTTTGTTAAATGGAATCGTGTGTATCGTTACCCTGTCCCAAGCATCTACTTGGCAATTCATCCGATTCGTCCGTGCAATCGGCATGTTTGTCACACAAAAACACGGCGTTAATGCATTCAGAGTTTGAGCACTGCCATTGATATGGTTGGCATTTCCTAACTGTTGTGTTTCTAAAATGTTTTTTGGCAGCTGTGTATGTGTGTGTGTGTGTGTTTGAGTGTGTGGCGTTTGTTGAAACAAAATGACAAAAATAACAAACGTAAAAAATAAAAAAAATAAAACGCATGAGCATTACAAAAATTATGCGAAATATATGTGACTTGTGAGAGCAACAGGCTTAACGAGATAGCGAAAGAGCGAAGAAGAAGAGAAAGAAATAAGAAAGAGAGAGGGAGAAGGAGTAAAAGTGTGACAGAGAAAGAAAGAGAGAGAGAGAGATAGATAGATGACGGTGTATGTAAGAGCGCGTAAAGCAGCTGTGGTAGAATTCTTCAAGAATAATCGATACCGATCGATATTTATCGAAGCTAACTTTCAAGCTTTTTCATGATATTAAAATATATTCAAAACATAATAAAGGCAAATGCAATAACAGATTAAAAAGAAAAAATCTTTGAAAAGTTATCGATAATCAATAATAGTTATCGATGGTAAAATACAAAAAAAACAAATATTTTGAAAATAAAACGTGTTAAATGACAAGGCAAAAGCAATGCAAAATCATAGCTATATCATGGCTGCTCAAACTGTTATCGATAGCTATCGATAACAATGTAAAAGTATGCTTAATAAACAGAGCGAACATTGCAAACAGAACGCAAAGAAAGCTGCCAACAGTAAAGCTCAAAGTCTTTCAGCCAAATGCCAAAATTAAAAGCTATCGCAGCTTAAATAGAGATCGATAACTATCGAATGGCAGAAATGATAAGATTAGAGATAATTTTGAAGGAAAAAGTCTACAGAATTGAAAGTATAAAATTGAATATGTAATTGTTACCCGGACAATCGATCTCATCGACGCCATTGTCGCAATCGCGTATACCGTCGCAGCGCAGCGACCAATCGAGGCAGGCGCCGTTGCAGGCGATTTGATTTACTGCACAGCTGCTACCTTCAAAATGTAATGCAAAACAATGAAAACATATGGGAAAAAAGACTACGATATTACCGATTAGACACAACTAACTACAGAAAAATATCGATTAAAAAATATCGAGAAAAATAAAAGAAATAAAGATTCAAACTACATAAGTGCTACGACTACGATGCAGCTACGCTTGCAGTGCGAGGGTCTGATACGGTACATGAGTACATTTTCGGGTTGCGGATTACTAGTAGGTAGAGGGTAGTATTTGGGGAGAGTTTCTTCTTTTCTTCTATGTAATGTGTGCTTACCACAGTTGCGCTCATCGCTGGCATCGGAACAGTCCGCGATGCCATTGCAATGCAGTTTGGCTGCAATGCAATCGCCCGTGTTGCAGCTGCCGATTGAGCGATAAGTTTATCGATTATCGATGATGATGATGAAGATGACCATGATCGTGTGTATCAGTGTGTGTGTGTGTGTGTGTGTATGTATGAGTGCGTACATGGAAATATATAGAATAGTTGATCAGATTTGTGTCGTTGGTGGCTAGGATGAGTTGAGCCCTTTGGGAAGGTGTCTTACAGATAGGCCTCATTGCGACATGAAGTACAGTTGCGTTCGTCGTTGCCATCGTTGCAGTTGACAATGCCATCGCAGAGCTGATCGCGTGGTATGCAATAATCATCGCACTCGAATTCGTGCTCTAGACAATGCTCTGCAAAATGTTTACGATCATGATTATGTATGTGAGTGAGTGAGTGAGATAGTGTGAGAGTGAGATAGTGCGAGTGTGCGTAACTGGTTAGGCAGTTCTTAAGCAAATACAGTAAAGCCACGCTATAGAGGGTGAGTGGGTGTGAGCGATGTATGTGTGTGTTTGTTTACCTGTAAAGGCCGGACAATCGAGCTCATCCGTTTCATCTTGACAGTCCGCATAGCCGTCGCACTTCTTCTCTAAGGGTATGCACTGGCCAAAGTCACATTCAAAGTAATACAGATCGCACTCATTCAATGGATCATTATCATTGTCTGTGTCTGAGTCACTGTCTATATATATGTATGTGTGTGTGGGTGTGTATGGGTGTGTGTATGTATAAGATAAGAGAAATGTAGCGTCAGATATTTGATAGATGATAACTCGCTCTGCTCAGCAGTTGCTGCGAACCCATCTCTAAGCTCTAAGCTAATTAGTTATATATGTATATATCTTTGAGGTTAGTTTAATGTTCTTTTTGCCTTGCTGTACCATAGTTCGTATCGTAATTGATCAGACAGTTGTACTCATCGGCGCTATCAGCGCAGTCGGTGATGCCATTGCAGCGCTTATAGCCAGAAATGCAACTTCCGTCCCCGCATTGATATTGAAAGCTCTGGCACTCGACGATCGGGCGGCTCAGATTGAATTTGGCATGAAAGTCTGATGATGTATGTTGTATGATGTTGTATGACGGTATGACGGTATGATGTGTTGTTGTTGTTTGTTCAGGTTTGAGCATAGTTCACAGAGAGCGAGACAGAAGAATAGTGGAAGAGCGAAAGAGGAGACGATGATCGCACAGTATATATACAAAAATTTATATATATATATATATATTTAGGTTATATATGTATATATATAGATTTATTTTTTAATTTTTCAGATAAAAGCGTAGAGCGTAAAAAAAGAAGAAGAGAAAAGAGTACAGTTAGCGGCATGAAAAATGATAATACTTTCGTTTCTTTTATAGGAATTTCGGGAAGGCAGGGGAAAGCGGGATTGATTGAGGATTTGAGTTTTAACTGTGATTAATAGCACTATGTAAAAGCTATCTATATCTATTTTAAGCCAATCAGACATGCTAAATAAATATAAATATATAGAACAATATACCAAAATAAAATAAATTTTTAAATAAATAAAATAATACGCAAAAATAATAAATAAATAATAATAATATATTACTGTTAGATGAGATCATATAAAGTGTTTACTTGGTAATTAATTTTAATTTGGCTGCATCGTGTCACGACACGCGCCCTTCGCTAACCAATTTAAACAACGCTTAAGATCTAGATTAGATATGTTGTTAGTTGGATAATTAGTTCATACTGCAGGCTAGATACAAGCGCCAGAGTGTGGGTGTGTGTGTGGGGGAGTGTGTGTGTGGGTGGCTGTGGGTGGGTGGGGATAAATGCATGATTTGGGTAGGCAGAAACTCATGATGTTTTCTGTGTTTTTTTTTTGCTTTTAATATTACTTACGGCATGCGCTCTCATCGCTACCATCGCGGCACTGAGATTTGCCATCGCAGACTTGAGTCTTGGGTATGCAACCGCCGCCCCTCACACATTTGTACTGGGAATACACATGTTGTTGGTGAGAGTCTCTGTGTGTGTTTGGCTGTATGTGTGTGTGGGTGGGTGTGTGGGTGGGTGTATGTGTGTGAGAACTCACCTTGTCAGCGCTGCAATTGCATAGCGTATAGTCCTCGTCCTCGTGCTCTTGGCAGTCGGGAATGCCATCGCAGACGCTCTCAATTGGAATGCAATCGCGATTGTGACACGCGAATTCAATGTTTTCGAGGCAATTGCTGCCCAGTGATGATGATGAGGATGACGATGACGATGATGATGATGATGAGCTGTCTATAAATGGTGTTGGGTGTTTGTTTTTGTGTGAATGGCGGGATTCGGTATTGGTGTTTGGCAGGCAACAAGGCATATTTATAATAATACGAGCGAGCACGTATAAAAAAATAACATAAAAAAAGAGAGATAGAGATTTACAATAAGTGCATGAGAGAGACAGAGAGAGAGATATATATATATATATAGAGGGAAATGGAGGCAGTGTATACGTATCTGTCTGTGTGTGGCAATTATAATTGAAACGATATAGGGGTAATAATATTTAAAAATAGCGTAACATTAAATGCTAAATTAATCGCTTTACTTTATAACTAGTTGATTGGCTCTATGTTTATGTGTGTGCGTGTGTGTGTGTGCGTGTGTATGCTTAGCTTAAGTAAGTTTCAATGTTCACAGCTAGAGTCACAGACATGGCATGCACTTTGTTGTCAAAGTCGTCTAACCCAAAGAACTAAGCCAGAACCCAGAAGCACATTTCAACTTTCGTTACTCGTTACGTGATAACGTTGTAACTTGAAACTAGTGAGTAACGAGTAACTGCATAGCTTGTAACTGCTTACTCGTTACTTGTAAGTCGTAACTCGTTACTTGTAAAGTGTAACTCGTTACTCAGAGCTGGTGACTCGTTACAATTCGTAGCTCGTTACTTTAAACTCATAAGCAGCGAGTGTTGCATAACTTGTAACTGATTACTCGTTACTTGTAAGTCGTTACTTGAAGCTCGTAACTCGTTACTTGTAAAGTGTAACTCGTTACTCGTAGCTGGTGACTCGTTACTTGTAACTTCATTACTTTAAACTAATTAGCAGCGAGTGTTGCATAACTTGTAACTGGTTACTCGTTACTTATAACTCGTTACTCGTCATATTCGTAAATCGTTACTTGTAACTGATAACTTATAGCTCGTAGCTCGTTACTTGCAACTCCTTACACGTTACTCGTAGGCAGTTATTAGTTACTTATTACTCAACAATCCTGAATCGCCACTCGCGATTCGTTCTTCTCGCTGCCCTTAAGCCCATACAGAATGCAAACCAAGCCGATATTCGTTAATACAATTAGGGAACCTACTCGATGCAGCTCCACTCGTTGTTATTGGTATTGGGTTAGTGGTGGGACGCGTGGACGCCGCTGTTACTCTATTGAATGGAGGCGCAACCGTTGTCTGACGTTCCAGTGGGGCGGGCGGCGCGTACGTTGCCCAGGGAGAGCGCGTGGGTGCAAGCGTCATGGGTCGCCTGGTGGTCACCGGAGGCCTATATCGATCGCAATCGACCTCGTCACTCCGATCATTGCAGTGGTGGGTCCCATCGCAGCGCAGATGGATCGGAATGCAAACGTTGTTCTTGCATTTGAAGTGATTGGCGTCGCACGGGTTTTGGGGAGTGGCTTTTGCGTAATGATCCTGCGGATGGTACAGCTGATAGTCTTTGGCATCGAGCTCATGCAGGCCGTCCACATAGATATTGTTATCGTTATCGTTATCGCGGCCAGTTGACGGCGGTGGACGGCGATGGTCTCCATATTGTCGTATAATGCCATCATGATCAACCACATCGGCATCGTTATTGCCTTCGATATCGTTCGGATCTGTGAGCCGCCGCGTGCATTTATCGCAATCGATTGTTATCGGTTTTGGGTGGGCAAGGAAAGGATTTCGGACAGTGGTAATGGTAATAAACCGCATGCAAAACCCGACATATATATATATAAAGATATATATATATGGATATAGGATATAGGGGATATTAGACAAATGGATTGGACATCGATATTCAATTTTAATGAAATTTTTGTTTTGTTTTTGTTTTTGTTAGGTTTGGAGCATGCAAATTTTGCAGTTGAGCCAATTGATGTTGTTGTTGTTGTTGTTGTCGATTTCGATTTGTTGTTTCCAGTTGCGGGGAGTTGGGTTGTTGTTGTTGTAACGTGCAATTAATCGATTAGTTTTTGGACATTCGATAACCACAACCAAGTTCGTTCACATATTTGTTTTTTATATAATTGTTTGTTTGTTTTTTTTCGAATTGTTTTCAAGGCGAATTGGAAAAAAGAGAAATAAAATGTAAATTTGTTAAGAAAAAATCATAATTTTGGGCAGTTGACACGCATAAGAGCTAAACATAGAGACGCAAAAGCAATCGATAAATCAATTATCGAAGAAGCGCTAAACATGTAGAGGAAGAGAAGAAGAGAGACAGACAGAGGCAGTGGGTGTAGAGGGGAGAGTACTTAAGAGAGTCGCTGTAAAGTAGAGCCGTCACCAAGTAGTTACCAAAACAGTTACCAAAAAGTTGCGAACAGAGAACCGCAGTAAGCATTTCAAGCATATAAAACTTATATCAATAACACACAGAGAGAGAGAGAGAGAGAGATATATAGACAGAGAGACGAAGATACACAGATAATAATTATCGATAACTATGCCAGACGAAGCACTTACCGCAGTCTTGCTCGTCTGTATAATCGTTACAATCGTAGATGTTATCGCACACCTGACGCATCGGTATGCACTCACCGTTCCGGCAGCGGAACTCATTGAACAGACACTGATCGGCATCGTAGCCACCTGAGTAGTTTGAGTGTACGTATGTGTGGGTGTGTGTGTGTGTGTGATTAATAATGTATTATCGATATACCGATAGTCGGCTATGTGCGGATTAGTTATGCGTCTCGAATGTGGCGAGTGTCGAAGGAAGTCAGCAACTGACCAATACAACGGCTGACAGTTGACAGCTGTCAGGACTCGGGAATCAATAAGTGCAAAACAGTGTTGTGCAATGACAGAAGGCAGAGAAAAAGACACATTGAACCAACTTACCTGCGAGTGGGCA
Organism: Drosophila nigricruria; assembly: GCA_037075265.1. Lineage (NCBI taxonomy): Eukaryota > Metazoa > Arthropoda > Insecta > Diptera > Drosophilidae > Drosophila > Drosophila nigricruria. The sequence continues at coordinate 3,185,717 of JBAMCI010000206.1, read as the reverse complement.
CACACTCTCTAGCAGCCAAACAGAGCAAGACACACGCATTCATACACTCACACACACACACAGACAGGCAGGCAGGCAGACAGACTCACACACTCACTCACCATCGCAGTAGCGCTCGTCGGATATATCCTCGGGGCAATCGATATTGCCATTGCAGAGCAACTCCTTGGCAATGCAAGTGCCATCATCGCATTGCCATTTGTCGTACAGACAGGCTGCATGAGCAGTTAACGAAAGAGATAGATAGGTAGAGAGAGAAAGAGAGAGAGAGAGGGAAATATACGCAACGTATAATATGTTTTATTAAAGAGCGAGTTAGAGAGGGAGCACGAGCGCTATTAGACATACGGCAGCCCTCCTCGTCGGAGCGATCGTGCGGACAATCGGCGCGTCCATCGCAGCGATGCACAATCGAAATGCAGCTGAGATCGCGACAGGTGAATTTGCCCTTGGGGCAAGTGTAGCGCAGCCTTGGCACAACTGAGCAGCATGGCACAAAAAAAGTTCAAAGTGAGAGAGAGAGAGAGGGAGAGAGGCAGGGGGAGTTTGTCGTGGAGAGGCAGAGCAAAATTGTTAGATTATGAGTACAATGCATATGATGGATTGAGTGATTGATGGATTGTTATGTATGCTGATCTAGGCACTGAATTTCAAAAGCATTTAGCAATTCTTGGCGGCAAATTTGATTTGTATTTTGCAGAAACTGTACTTTTGTACAATTATTGATCTGAGTTATATATCTAGACTGATAATTTAATGAAGAACTTGATCAATCAAAATGATTGAGAGAGACAGACAGTGAGAGAACGGGAGAGAGATGGGAAGGATTGCAGATTATGTCTTAGGAAAAGGTCTCAATTCAAATTGATTGAGAGGAAGAAAGAGATAGAGATAGAGAGAGATGTATATATAGAGAGAAAATATTCTCTGTCTTAGGTAAACATTTCAATCAAATATGATTGAGAGATAGACAGTGAGAGAGCAGGAGATAGAGGGAGAAAAGGATCGAAGATTCTATGTCTTGGGAAAACATGTCAATCAAAATTGATTGAGAGAGAGAGAGGAAGGATAAAAGATGCGTTAAGAAAACGTCTCAATCAAGAATTATTGAGAAAGAGAGGGAGAGTAAGGATTCAATATCTTTAGAAAAAGAGAGATCAATATTATATGCCTAACAAAAACATGTCAATCAAACATAATTGATTGACTGAGAGAGAGAGAGGGAGAGAAAGAGAGAGAGAGAGAAAGAGTAGATTCTATGCGCGTTAAGTAAATGCAGAGCTTTTGAGTTCAGTTTGATCAGCAAATAGATGTGATTGATTGAGTGTTTGATTGAATGATTGATACTCACTTCCATCGCATTGCTCCTCATCGTCGGCATCGCTGCAATCGGCGTGGCCATCGCATTGCTGGCTGACGCTGATGCAGCGGGTGCCATCGCGACATTGATACTCCATGCCGCTGCAGGCGGCGGCTGGTTAGCGTTAGTAAACGGTGATCGGATAACGGTAATGATTATTGTTATTATTATAATTTTGTTTCATTTTTATTGTTATTTGAGTGTTAGTTGTTGCCCCCATTTGCGGGCGGACGGGTGTAGGCGTTCAAGAGCGAGCGGGCAAAAGAGAGAGAGAGAGAGGAGAAAGCAGAGAGAGAGCAAAAATAATTCGGTTAGTGGTTAGTGGTTAATAAATTTGGTGGTTAATCAAATTGGCTTATGGGGGACAGTTACCGTAAGCGGACTTATGCCTACCGGACCGGCTGGTCGGATATCGGCTTACAGGTAGCGGTTATAGATTATCGATTATCTAATATGTCTTACAGCTAGAAACTTAGTCAAACTTAGTCAACGCATAGACGTATCCAAAATAGTTTTGGGCTTACGTCTACCAATAGATATACATATAAGTGTGTGTGTATACGAGTGTGTGTGTGTGTGTAGTTGTGTACATAGGGTAGGTAGGCAAAAAAGGATTTTCTTCTGGTCAACTACTTACGGCAGTCATCGCCCTCATCTTCGCCATCGGCACAATCCACGATGTAGTTGCAGACTTTGCTGTTATCGATGCACTTTCCATTGCGGCATCTGTACTCAGTGGCGCTGCATTCTGAAATGGCCAGAAGAGAGAAAGTTTCTTGTTTAGACAAGTGTATATACATATGTACTCAGTACATGATATGTAAGAATAACTGGCAGAAGGGGGAACTTATCAACAGCCGAATGTGTATTAGGAGCGCAATATGCATTTCTTCCAGCCCCCTGCCAAACACAGGTTTAACAGACTTTTGTCTTTCATTTTTGTCATAAACAAAAGGAATTTATGCTCATTTTATCAAAATATCTCCTGCTGTTTTCATAATAATAGCAAAGCATTTCAACATGAGACTTTGACTCGACAATTCAAAGAGTTGTCAAATGCTTACAAATTGCAAGGAATTCATCTTTTGATTAAAGCTTTTGATATGTATGCAAAAAAAAAAAAACAACTTATAATTACAGGGTATCTGTTCAAATTGACACCAGCACGGTCGACTGAGACATGTTTTATGTCATCAAGAAAATGAATTTGAACCTCTTTTTGCTTAATCACACAGTTGCTCTCAATGCGAATCGGATGGATTGTTCTTGCTGGGCTCGAGATGCTGAAGGCAGGTTTTGAGAGGCCAAACTACCGGCAAGTCACATTCGGGCAGCTTACGAGTCGTTTCTTGACAGTCTGAAGATTATAGTTAATTGATTCTGAATTTTTGTTTACTTACACAAATAATGAACTTTCACAATAAATATAACTCAGCATAATTCTTTTCACATTAGCTTTCTTTGCTTAATTTCTAAGTAATTAATCTACTTCTTGTTCATCCCTATTGATGGTACTCTCGTTCACTATAGATGGTTAGTACTATTGTTAACTATGGATGGTACTATTGCTAGCCATAGTCAACCATCGTTAACCATTGATTATTATATCGTCGGTTATCGATGACTCGTATTACTATTGGCCCACTACAATATATATATGGGCTAATTGGGATTCTTTAATCTTTAATACTGAGTAATATTCCGTCAGAGTGCAGCGAGTCTTGCCCTTTTTCTTAGCAGCCTCTCAATGTGCTTTTTTCATCATAGCACTCTCATCTGGCAATGCCTAAGCACTAATATCCCACTCAAACAACACTGTCTCTAACACTGATAGAAATATCGATAAGACACTCTAGCCCAATTATAATCTCTGATGTATATATAAATATATATATATAGATTATTTAACTCTATTATAAATTCTCTTTGCTATTTACTTTTAAGATAGATTCAATTTCTAATAGAGCAATAGCATTTCATTTTCACTTTTACAGGGTATTCAGTGTGACACAACTCTTCTATATTTATACTTTTTTCAGAGAATATATATTTTTGGCCAGCCAATGGTGCAATTAGCCCTCAACCGGATGCAGTTTAACAAGCATTTCCCACTGATTTTTATGTTTGTTGTTGCTTCTGCTTCTGCTGCTGCTGTGTGTCGAATTTGTCAGTTGCCAACTTAAAAGCAAAAGTTTGTTAGGTGTCTGTCTCTGGTTGTCTGTGCGTGTGTGTGTGTGTGTATGTGTGTGTGTTGATAAGTTGATAAGCCTGACAACCTACTCGAAATGACACAACAGCCACGCCACACCTCAAGCTCAGCTACGCTGCTCTGCTCTGCTCTGCTCAGCTCTGCTCGATTCGGCTCGACTTTGCGACAGCCAAGCATCGTTAGCCACAGTTTCCTGTGCATGCTGCTTTTGGCCTTTTTGAACCCTTTTTTTTTTTATTCAGCGTTGCCGTTGCTGTTGGACGCTCAAAATTCCAGTCAACTTAAGCATTTTCACAAATATTTTTCACACTTTTCATTCATCTGCTGGCGTTTCAAAGTATGCACAACACAAAGTGGAAAGCAACGCGGATTTGATTACAAGGAAATGAGAGAGGGAGACAGAGCGAGCGAGCGAGAGAGAGAGTTAGTCCACGGGCGGAGGCGGAAAGAACAAAAAAATGAGTAGATGAAGAAGAAGGAGAATGGTCGGGGCTTAAGAGCAACAACAGCGAGCAGTGGGCTAATTAAAAGCAAAGACAAGAGGCGCACGCCAGCGCAACTGGAGGCGTGGCACTTGGCTCAAGTGTAATCAGAGACAGCTTTAAGTTTTTCACAGCTGCCGCCGCGAGCTAAATCAAAATAAAATCTCTTACACTCGCCAGCCCTATATAGATATATATATATATATAATTGTACAGATTATGTGCACAATTAGCGGGGCGATTTCATTTGAAATAGATTCTTAGCGCATTCCACTGGCTGAAAGCTGCGATAGTCAAATTTCCATTGCATACTTTCGAGCGCACGGGGAAAATCAATTTAACAATCTAAAGGGAAAATAACAAAAATCATGACATCTCCTAGAGCGGACCTTAACTTAAAATCTGTCGAATCTCCTCGTAAACTTTATCTGTAATAGTTGAAGCTCTAAGTGTCTAACTCTCTATAACTCTTGCTTTCCCTCAACCTATATATATTTTCCCTTATACTCTATTGAATGTCTATTTAGATTAAGCTAAGGTAGCAGGACTCTTATCTTTACATATTTAATTGAAAAATCTAAAAATGGAAAACAAAAGTCAGAAATTAGCTAGATATAAGTGAATTAACTTTCCAACCGACTCTGTATGGGATCCTAAAGCAGTCTAGCTCTTGGGCTGTAGGAAATATATTGTAATTTTCTCAGCCGTCGTACTCCATGATAGGCATAGACAAGACATAAATATGCCAAGTATCAAATTCTTACTTATTTTTTTACTATCTGCACTTATATATCTCACCTTAAAACCTTTTAAAATCAATTAAAATGAATATACTAAAGCAGAAAGGCCTACGAAGTTTGACTTTTAAATAAGAAATGATTTGAGGAGCGAAACAAATTGATAACTTATATGAAATTAATATGCATAGCTGATAAATTAGCAGACATATATATAATGAACCGATTTTAGTCATCAAAATCACTTTACTATATCCATACAGTTCAGAGTAAAATCAAGTTTTATGCTCTGAAGCCATTGAAAATGATAATTTGTTTTAGGGCAAATATCTACAACAGGCAGAATAAGGTTTAGTGGAGCTATTGTAATGTATATATGTACATATACTATATATATCTTGAATCGAATGATGAACTAAGTTAATCTAGTCTGTGCATCCGTCCTTCTAACTGTCCGTCCGTTCGTTCGCATGACATTGTGTAAGTCACAACAGCTAGAGACATGAGTTGATTTGTTATATTCCTGTTGTACCATAAGCAATACAAGCTGATCAGTATTATAAGTTATCGATAACATCTTAGTATCGATAAAAATCGATATTTGAATTTCTTGCTAATGCATAAAAGCGAGAGACGATTGTAGTTTCCACCGACAAATACTCTGATTATGAATATAATTTTATATATATACAAAAACATCTATATATTTATATGATGACATTATAAATAAACCTTATATATTTCTATATATATCTGAGAGTAGGTCTGTTGGGTCAACTTGCTCTTGCGAGCCATTCAGGCAACAAGGCAGGCAGCAGCTGCTGTTGTTGCCTTCAGCCTAATCTGTTGTTCAAATTTGCAATTTGTTTGATCTAAAGATATATATATATATATATTGTTGTTTACCGCTTCTTCTTCTTCTTCTTCTTGTTCTTATATATTTATTTCTTGTTTTTTTTTTTTTGCTGTTGATTGCCTTGGCGCATTCAATTAATGCAAATGCTTAACTTTGAGCGAGGCAGTTGGCTTAGGCTTTTGGAGCCTTTGTCTTGGGGGTTCATTGGGGCCATTGGCCGCCATAAATCAACAATTGTTGTCCTCACCGTCGTCGTCGTCAGTGTCGTCAGCGTCATGGTTAACTGCAGCGCCAACTTTAACTACTTTTTGGGCGCTCACAAATCGTCAAAGTTTCTTCTCCTTTTTTTTTGTTTTCACCGCTCCGCTTGCAATTTGCAACACGAAGCTGCCAAAAAGCGTTTTCTTATTATTATTTTTCGTTTGTTTCTGCTTTTTGCATTCGAAGTTTGTCTGTGGCGCAAAAGGGCACGCCCCGTGCGCCTACCCGGGCCCACATGCCACGCCCCAGCGCCCCATCGCCCCAGCAATGCAGTTTGACAATTTCGTTTGCCGCACCTCAAAGTAGGCAACACAAACCAAACAAATGGCAGCAGCAGAGAGAAGGGATAGCTGCCAGGTGGCAGGTGGCAAGTGGCAAGTGGCAGCAAGCAAAGCTGCAGACAGGCAGCATCAACAAAGGTTTTGCTTATTGACATTAAAGATTCAATAATGGCCAACATATGGCAGCTGCCGGATTTGGCTGCCAAACTCATCAGCACATCAGACGAGGAAAAAACGAAAAAAGTGAAAAAAAGCGAAAAGTGAGAGATGAATTCGCTTAGACGTTACCCTGCACAGCGAGAGAAATGTATATAGATAGATAAGAGATATATATTCTCTTGAGAATTGTAAGACTTACAAGAATTTTATTAGAATATAAACTCAAACAAAGATGAAGGGCTGAGCTCATAGATAGATAGGTATATATATAGCTCATAGATATAAAGGTAGATTCATATACAAATAGATGAATAGAAACATATAAGATATAGATAGAAATATAAGAGATATATATAGATATGAATTTGGGAATGTATACATAGGTATATAGACTGAAGAACAGATAAGTAGATAGGCATATAGATAGATATAAAGGTAGATTCATATACAAATAGATGAATAGAAATATATAAGATATAGATAGAAATATAAGCAGATAAATAAAGTATTAAATTCCCCTTTAAATATATAAACTGACAGAGATAAATCAATTGAAATATATAGAAGCAGACTTGCCTAAAGTCTTTATAGAAATGTAAACAAATGAGTATCTCTATAGATAATAGATAAATATAGATATCAAAGTCTTCTACATATGCCAACCTGTTTAGCTGCTGAGAGGCAAACAGGGTATAATGCAAAAGGGCTTCCAATTATGTGTTTGCCTCACACAAGAACACAAGACAATGGGTTAGAGCGGACAGACGGACAGACAGACAGAGAGACAGACAAATGGATGGAGATGCTTGGACAGACAGCTGGTAAGCCATTTGCCGGCTCGTTTGATGCTCAGGACATAGGTAAACAAATTACGTGCAGCATTTATAATCCGCCAAAAATCCCCAATATAAAGATAAAGGTAGGCAGCCAAAGCTTGCTGAATGCTGCACGGGCAGATACCCTACCTAGCCAGTAGGGCCCATGCTTACGTTGCTGCCACGGGCTGTGGCACACCTTCCAGACGGCATAGGGTGTGTATCAAGCGGGTTGTTCCCGTCTCAGCTGGCAATGGCAGCAACAGGCAAACAGCAATTGGCAGCAGCTGAATGCAAATCGTAGTTGCAGCAGCTTTTGCTCTCTCCTCTTTTTTTTTTTTTGTTCTTTGGCTGCTGTGTGCCTAATGTACGCACCGACACACACACACACTCATACACACACACACACACACACACACACAGCGAAAGAGACAGGAGCAACAACTTGTTCAAGTGTCAAAAGGCCGTGTGGAATTTCTCAGTCTGTTGCTCAGTCCACACTCTCTCTCTCTCTCTGACTTGCTCTCGCTCTCTCTACCCCTCTCTTTCTCGCTGTGTCGCTCTCTCTCTCGCTCTCGCCAGCTTGTAATGAGAGCCTTGTCATCAGGCGCACAGCGCCAACAAGTGAACAAATTGAGTGAGTTCATGTGAGTGTCGGAATGATTGAGTTGGTCAGCTGCTCCGCTCTGTTCTGCTCTGCTCTGTTCTGTTCTGCTTCCGTTTGCACTTGAACTTAAAGCGTGCCGCCTGCAAGTATGCAGCACAAAACAACAACAAGTAGGTGCACACGCACACACACCTGGTGCCAGGTACTAAATTCGAGACGATAATTGATACGCGGCGCATGGAAAACGCAAAAGCGCAGAAGCCAAAACCGCAAACAAACAAAGTTCGAGAGGTGCACGAATTGCTGCGAGTGGTGCTGCGGGTGGTGCCCTATGCTCCATGCATAGCTGAACCTAGCAGGCAAGGCTGTCAGCCAGTCAGCCAGGCAGCAAAGGATAAACAGGCAAGGGACAAACAACAAAGGGGCAGGCCACATTTTCACTTTGCGGCATCGAATATAGCGAAATAAAAAAATGAGAAAAATTGATAAAAGAAAAGTCTGATAAGAAATCAGTGGAACGACGCACAAACGACCCTGTAAGCCAACATATATAAACTTTATATACAGCTTGATTTCATATATATATAGGAAGGCAAAGAGCAGAGGATTCAAGACTTGTATTAGACAGAAGAGTTTTGGGTGGGAGCTCTCTAGAGTATTCAAATAACGATTTGTTTTTACGCCAACATATTCATATACTATATACACTATATACTTATATCTAGTCTTGTTGGCTCGCATACCTTTCTTATACTCTATTATATACTTGTATATGATATTCGAATACTCTTTTACTCTTTCTTATACTCGTGCATGTTTGTATATCGTTCTTATATTGTTTCTTATATGAATACTTATATCGTATATGCTTCTTATACTCTATCATATACTCGAATATCCTTTTTATAATCTTTCTTATACTCCATTATTTGAATAAACTTTAATATAGGAATAATCAAATACTAAAATACTCTTATACTGCTATATTGTTATACTCTTGTGCTCTTATATTCTATCTTATAATCGAAGATAGACAATCTTATACTCCTTTACTTCTTATAATCTTCTTTATATTCATAGACCCATCTTCAACTCTTGCACTGTACGATTTCATTACTCCATGACTTATATACTCTCTTACACTCATATTCTATTACTCTAATACTGACATACTCTAATACTCTATTACTATATTGATCTATCGATCTTATACTCTCTCTCTCTCTCTCTCTGTCTTACACTCATATTCTATTAATCTAATACTGTCATACTCTAATACTCTATTACTATATTAGTATATCGATCTTATACTCTCTCTCTCTCTCTCTTACACTCATATTCTATTACTCTAATACTGTCATACTCTAATACTCTATTACTATATTGATCTATAGATCTTATACTCTCTCTCTCTCCGTCCTTTATTCTATATGTTTACAGGGTATACAAACGAAAATGCAAAGCAGCTACATCAACCACATTGACTCCGAGTGGGAGTGGGAGTGGGAGTGGAGTGTGGGTGTTGTTACTGTCGTTTAAAAGCGTTTTTTTTTTTTTTGTAGCCGCTTAACAATTTTGTGGCTGTTGTTGCTGTTGCTGCTGTTGCTGTCATTTGGTAATAATAAAAAGTATTTTGATTTGATTATTGCTCGTTAGCGCAGCTCATCCCCCGACTCTAAACACTCAGCCAGTCACTTTCGGTCTGCGCTGATCGACTCATTAACTCACTTATTTTGCCGCAAAGTGCACACAACAGAAAAAGAAGTGCCCCAGCTCCAACCTTAAGCCCAACCCCAACCCCACCACGCCACCTAAGCCGCCGCCAATCCCATTAGGAGCCCCATCTGCTCTCCGCCGTAGAGAATGTCCTTGAAGCGGTTTAAAGCGCGTTTTGTGCATCTTGCACGCTTAAGGGTCGGCGCCACGCAACTGACAAGTTTTGTCGAGCCATGCAAATGAGTTATTAGGCAGTTCATACCCTCGCACCCTTCTCCCTTCACTCTTCACTATTCGCTCTCCAGTTCCACTAACTGCTGCTTTAATTAAGCCAAAAACTATAAGCGATAAGCATTTTGCCGTCATGTCTAATCGATTTCCGTGCGTTGCACGTCGCGTATACGCAACATTCCGACTTTCTTTTCGACGGAAGCCCATGTCACATGCTAAAAACTGTAAATGTAACGGTAAAATGTAAGTGTAATTGTGACATATACAGCTGATTGTTGCTGATGATGTCTGCTCTGGGATCTTGATGGCCGTATGAGTAATTACAGCATATTCCACATGCTCATCGGAAATTGAACAGACAGGTAATATGTAAGTCCCCCCGCCCGCATTCCCATTCCCCATCTCCCATCCCCATTCCCACCCTTCTTCATACTGCATAGCTTACGAGTCAGTCACTAAAGGCATTCAAAGTGAATATTCATATATATATATATATATATTTAATAACAAATTTTAATATAATATTATATAAAATGATAAATATAAAAAACCTATTTGTATTTACGGAGTCATAAGAAGATTTTAACTGAATTTTCAGTAAGCAAAAAACTATTAAAAATTCTTGTAAAAAAGTTTTTACTTTTAAATATTCAAAGAAGTTTGCTTTAGCTTTACCTGAGAAGTCTATGGACGCATATGAATATATTAATGAGCGCATTGAGTACTTATGAGTATATTCATTCAGTGCAAAATGAAGTATGAGTATTCATTTAATACCAAATGCAGTCTTCTAAGCAGTTCGGAATACAATGCAGGAAACTGAATATCAATATGAATCATTTAAGTATTCATGAATATTCAAAAAGTATCTGTGAGTATATTTTGGGAAAAAAAGTTGGGTAATTCCAAGCATTTTGATAATTGAAACAAATTTCACAAATAAGTAGCTAAATGAGTATTCATACGAGTATTCATTCGAGTATTCATATGAATATTTAAAAATATGCATGAGTATATTTTGGAGGAAAAGTGCGTAGTTCCAAGCAGCTTGCAGAAAATTAAATAACTTTGGCAAATGATTATCTAAAATGGGTATTCATACATGATTCATGAATACTTAAAAAGTATTTTTGAGTATATTTTGGAAAAAAAGTATGAAAATTGTATTAAATTTTATAATTGAAACACATTTCACAAATAAGTAGCCAAATGAGTATTCATACGAGTATTCATATGATTATTCAAACAATATGCATGAGTATATTTTGGAGGAAAAGTGGAAGGAAATTCCAAGCAGTTTGCAGAAAATTAAATAACTTTGGCAAATGATTATCTACACTGGGTATTCATATATGATTCATGAATATTCAAAAAGGAATGCAATGCGCAAAGTAGATTCACTTTGGCAAATGAGTTTAATTCATATTTGAAGCCAGTCGCCAACCCATGGCAGCAGCAGTAGCTGCTATACAGCGCTCGTTGCGTCCACCTAATGTGGCAGCAACCTTCTATGCCCAACCACTTGCCACAGGAATCATGTCAAGTGTCTGTCGTTTGTCGTTGTCGTCGTCATCGTCGTCGTCGTCGTTTGGTTTAAGCAAACGAATTTTCAAGCTGAGTTCGACTGACGCTTGCTTGATTGATTGTCATATTCATATTCATAATCATACTCATATACACTCATTGTCATTCAAGTGCACTGTCTCTCTCCCTCTCTCTCTCTCTCTCTCTCTCCCTCTCTCTCTCTCTCTTTCTCTTCAGTTTTGTTGCTGTGTAAACACGGGCAGGCAACGTCAAAATGGCAGCTTAACACGAAGCTCCTCACGTCGCATAGTTCATGAATATGCACAAGCACACACACACACACACACGCATACACTGCACTAGTGTGTAGGTAAGCGCTGTATAGGCCGACCATGCCCATATCGTAGGCGGCTGCAGCCGCAAGTGCCTTATTTAATGAGTCATTAGCCGTCGGGCATTTCAGACCAAAAGTTTGGCTTGGCTGCAGCCACTGCTGATGCGCCTTGTCACACACTCACACACACACACACACGCATACATATATATGTATGTAAAGAGAGCTATCCGTGTCAAAAAGTAGCTGCAGCCGCGACAGTTGTCAGTTGTGTGTTGCAGCTGCAGGGGCGACAATTATGTGGCGTCTGCACTTTTAAGTGCCCCTTTGCATGTGGCGCTGTTTGCACAGGGCGGCCGCTCAGGCAGACGCTCGGGGGCGTGGGGGGCGTAAGGGGGGGGCCGGAGCAGGACGGGAAGGGGTCACAGTTCATAGGCATTAACACACAATGTAAACATTGCATAAATACTTGTAAGCCAGCGCTTCAGCGCGTCGATATCAGTGGCAACTGCCAACTTGTTGGCCAAATTCCACAGCTCCAACACATAGAGTATATACCCTGGCAAGCATAGTTAGAGGGCATATTGGGTATGTGAATAAGAGTTCTATCAGTTGGCAAATCGTTTCTGATCTCATTTTGCATTTTTACAGGGTATTGCACAGCTCATTCCCTAAAGCTCTGGCTGCCACTCGCTTGCGACTCGTCTGCCACAACAAAATCGATTAAATTGTTCAAAGCTCGCAGTTATGTGCCTCTGTCTGTCTGTCCGTCCGTCTGTCTGTCCGTCCGTCTGTCTGACTGACTGACTGCCTGTTCCTTAGCTATCTAGGCCCCGTCCGCAACACCGTATACCCTTGGAAATTGTTGGCAAGTTCCCACTGATTTGTCGCATTCCCTGCGCAATGTGACAAACGTTAATTTTTATACTCATTCACAAAGTGAAATGAGTATATTGGTTTTGTGCAATGTCCGTCACGCTGTCCGTCCGTCTGTCCGTCTGTCCGTCTGTCCGTCTGTCCGTCTGTCCGTATGAACGCAAACCATTTGCACAGTTTTGAAGCTAGAGAGTTGAAATTTGGAATATATACTCGTGTATACCCTCGAATTATAAAGTGTCAAGATTTTCCCGATACGCCCACTAGGGGCGTGGCAAATCGGAAAATGCATTTGCCCATACCTCAGAAACACTACTTCTAGAAGTGCTAGAGAGTTGCAATTTGGAATGTAGACTCGTGTTGACAACTTAAGATAAAAAAGCTATGGCGGATATATCTACGCCCATTGGGGGCGTGGCAAATCGGGTAAAACTGTATCTTCTACAGTTTTAAAGCTAGAATGTCCAAATTTGGCACGTAGATTACTGCTATAATCCTATGAAGATCGACCAAAAAACTATATATCCACGCCTACTAGGGGCGTGGCAAATCGGATCTGACTATATAGTGATTTTTCAAATTCTGTAATATTTTGAGCACTATGAATGCTAGAAACTTGAAATTTGGTATATATACTCGGGTTGACAACCCAAGACGAAAAAGATATGGCGGATATATCTACGCCCATAGGGGGCGTGGCAAACCGCAAAAGTTTATAGCTCCTACAGTTTTAGAGCTAGAAGCTTCAAAATTGAATGGTTGAGTTACTGGTGAGCTCCTCTATCGACGCCCAAAAAATAATTTTTACGCCCCTTTTGGGGCATGCCCGGCTAAATAATACCCTGTAATTTTCGCATTTTTTGAGTGTAAGCATCCAAATTTCACACTTACGTTAGCCTTCTATACTTCTAAGAACTGGCCAAAAATTATATGTCTACGCCTACGGGGGGCGTGGCAAATCGGGAAAAACTGTACGTTTTTCCGACTCTCAGTAAGAAAATCAAAATTTTATGACGATATTACTGCTGATCTCCTCTATTGATTTCCAAAAAATTATATATGTACAAACGAATTGTGGGCGTGGCAACGGGCGTGATCTGTGTGGGTGTGAATGAGTATTCCGCAGTCGGTAGCGCCCGACTGCAACGTTCTTACTTGTTGTGTCTTGTTTTGCATACAACAAAAAACTTTTGCCTGGCCAAAGCGTGGCCCAAACTCCCTCTCCCTCTCTCTCCCTCTCTGTCTCTCTCTCGCTGTGTGTTGCTGCCACGACATTGCGTGCGTCGTCTTAGTTACTTGAGCAATTTATGGCAAATTAAATAAATTTATCATTGTGGCCAGGTTGCGGTGCGCCACACAAACCACAAAATCCAAACCCTCAGCCCTAACCCCATTCCGAATTCCATTCCCGCCACCAGTCCCCAGCTGCCCCAACTATTGCCACTACTGTTGCTGCTACTAGAGACGACAAAGTCCAGTTGCAGCTCACCGCAAGGCAAATAATTGTCATTTGCTGCTCGATTGCTGCCCACGTAAAACAAAGGCATTGCCGCAGTAGTTGTTGTTGTTGCCGCTGTTGTCGCCTGCAACAGCAATTGTTGCTGTTGTCGTCTTGACTCTACCTCTAAACCTGAGCCAGAGCCACAGTCAGAGCCTGACCCAGAGCCCCTACCCACTGTGGCAAAGTAAAAGTGTCAGCGTGTGCCTGGTACCAACAAGGCAGCCCAAGTTTTTTCCTTTTTTTTTTCTTGGCAACTTTCTTAAATACTTTTGCGGTTGCCCTCAAAACCAGCAACTGCTGCCGCCGACAGCCAACGGCAGCAACAGCAACAACATTTAACGCCGATTGTCTTACAATTGGTTAAATGTTAGCGCACTAATAAAGCGCCGCAGAGCAATATTTGCTGCCGGGCGAATGCGGCGTATACGTGATTTTCATATGCTGAATATATGAAGAAATGCGGAAAAGTATTTCTCTCTTGTCTCATTATCTCTTTGTGTGATTCTGTGACTATCTCTCTCTTAGTCTATATATGTCTGTGTCTTTATCTCTCTGCATTTCTCTTTCTCTATATGTTCCGTACTTTCTCTCTATATCCTTGTAACTCTCTCTCTCTCTCTCTCTCTGTCTCCCCCAGCCTATATGTCTATATCAATGTCTCTACCTCTTTGCCTCTCACTCTATCTCTCTCTATCTCTCTTAGTCTCTACTTCTTCCACTCTCTATCTCTCTCTCTTTCTCTATCTCTCTCTCTCTTTCTCTATTTATTCAACTATTCTCTTCTATCCGTCTCTTTGATTTCACCTCTTTTTCTGGATCTCTCCCTTTTACCCTTGAGTTGCCTATTGAACTTTCTATTCATCTGACTGAAGACTCTTAAAGATCTTCTATAGTTCATGGATCATAGATAAATTTCGATTAGCAGTTGTCCTTTTAATTCCTAATTCAGAAATATATATTTTGAAGAGTTCATTTGACATTCCATGTGGTCCATTCACTTGATGTTTGCCTGATACCCTGTGTATCTCAAGTGAACAAGCTGCAGTCATGTGTACACAAATTTTAAATAAACATTCTCTATGATATATGTGCTCATTTTTTTATTATTATCATTATGTTTTGTTGTTGCTGGTTTATTAATTTCGAGTCTTAAGGCCCAAACAACAATAAGCGCACGACAAACTTGTCGATCCTCCGCCTCCGCCTGCGCCTCTGTCAGGGTCATGTGTGCTATCTTTGTGATATATCGCAAAGCAATTAAATGTTATCGGGTACAGAGACGTTCCCAGAGATAGCAGACAACGGACAATGAAACAAAAGCCAGAGAGAGAGAGAGAGAGAGAGAGAAGGGAGAGAGAGAGGAGGGAGAGAAAGATATGTATATAAATGTATATAGAGCGGAGTGGACAATCAGAATCACACGGACATGGGACACGGATACGTCCAAAAAATTGTCATTAATCATCGCGAATGACGCGCGCTGCACGCAATGCCACCAATAACAACAACAACAACAACAACAACAACAACAACAACAACAGCAACAGCAGCAACAACAACAATCATAATAACAATTTGTGGCCAAATATTTGTTGGGCCTGTCGACCGCAAATTTTCTATTGCCATACACATAACATGCAAGCCCCCAACACACACACACACACACACACACACAGAGAGAGAGAGACACTCACACAGACACGCATACATCAATCAGTATTCAAATGCAGCAGCCGAAATGATTCATATGTCAGCTCTGATGCAATATTCACTAATACTTAACTCAGTCTCTCTCTAGCCCTATCTCTATCTCTATCTGGTCTCTAAT
Organism: Drosophila nigricruria; assembly: GCA_037075265.1. Lineage (NCBI taxonomy): Eukaryota > Metazoa > Arthropoda > Insecta > Diptera > Drosophilidae > Drosophila > Drosophila nigricruria. The sequence goes on along the minus strand of JBAMCI010000206.1, from coordinate 3,169,940 downwards.
ATGAGCTCAGAGACTGTCGTCATAAGCATGACCGAATATACTCTGAGTCTTATTCATATTCACGTAGGGCTAATGGTGATGCCATAGCTTCATCTCCTGAGATAACTGTTTGATTAGTCACGGCCTTTGTCACGCTTTGAACTTGCTTCATTTAGCGCGGCACGCGTTGCCAGGCGCTTGATTCTGATGCCATTTGCTTAGCTTATTATATGGAAATAGAATGTGATAGCCAATGCACTTTGCGCCCTATTAACGATGTGTCCCATATATGTATATATATATATTCTGAATCCGTATCACCAAATGCATGAGATTTAGCTTCTAGCTATTTATAAATAGTGAATCAAATCAAAAGTTTTCTTTTCAATTATTCACTTAATTTTTCATAGAGTTTTCATTTAGAGTTAAAACCTCATTGAACTTGGAAGCTATTTAGGCTGTAGATAGAGCATTTCGGGCTAGTCTATCTTAAATGCCATTACAGTTATGAAATCTTAAAGCTTTTATATCTATTACAAATCTAATTCTATGAAGATCGGAATTATTTTAAATAATTATTTTGCGCAATGACCGTTTTGGTTGGTCCGTCCGTCCGTCCGTCCGTATGAACACAAATGGATTTCGCTGGCAAATCGGGCACTTCTATATCTGGTATCTCATAAATGCTATTCTTTAAAGTGATAAAGACTTAAAATTTTGAATATAGACTCGTGTGGACAGACAAAAGTCAGGGAGTTTGAGAGCTTAGAAATTTAAAATTTCGATAATTGAGTTATTGATGAGCTCCCCTATCGATGGCGTCCAGTTTTGGACTCCTCCTGACTACCTCCTGACCTCTTTACCGAAGAGATTCAAATGCATTTGGACCGATAATGAGTATTAAGCAATTATAACATTCTTACTTCTTATAATTATTTTATGTTTTATAATTTTCTTCATCTCTCATCTTCTCATCTCCAGGTTCACTTTGTCGCTAACAACTTTGAAATATTTGTTTCAATTTATTTTATATATTGAAAATATTGTCTTAAGATATCAATTCGTGTCGCTCGTTAGCACTTCATGTTCACTTTGTTAATCATTAGCTTGACAATTATAATTTATAAAACTATTTGCTCGGCATGTTCACATTATGCATTCGACACGTTTTTCATGCATTCGTATGACACTCCCGTTTGTTGGTTGAGTCCGTCCTCCATGGTCATATTACTCAGATGCGAACAGCTGATTCAGAGACTGATTCACAGACTTCTTCTTTTGAGTTGGACTAGGTAATAGCGCCAATCAAAGTTGGCAAGGCCCAAGCTCGATCGACTGGCTGCAGTTGGAGTGAATACAATTTGTATTCACAATGCAATTAGAGCAGACCGAATACGTTTCGGATTTGGCTACAGACTCACAATTCACAATTCCAACTGACACTCACTCACACTCTCCGCTGTCCATTTGAATGCATTCATGGCTGCATATTAATGCGAGGCCCGCTGCAAACATTTCTGTATGAAATTCATTCAGATTTTATAGCCAAGCGGCGGCACTTTTGTGGCTTTGATTCAGTTGGGCGATAAAAAGATGGGTTTATCGAGATCTGAACATGGGCATGGGCATGGGCATGGGCATGGGCATGGGCATGCCATTTGCATTGGCACGCGTAACTTATGATGCTAATGCAGCTGCAGCTGCAGCATGCTGCATCAGGCGATGATGTCAAGTCGAGCAGCTCTGTCGCCCGGCAATTGAAATTGCAATTACAAATTGCAATTGCAAACTGTTTGTATATGTATGTCATACGGCAGCGTTTGCTCGTGCCAAAGCGACGCCGCCCCCTCCTCACCATGCCACGCCTCCTGCCCCCTGCCCCCTGCCGCCTCCTGTCCAAGTTCTTTTAAGCGATCTCTCGACGCTGCGCCGCCATTTATCGTTGACGCTCGATTAAAATTCTTGGCGTAATTTAGCAACTGGTGGAAGGCAGCGGGGGGGTGGAGTGCGCCTCGAGGAGCTGAGCGGGTGGCTGGTTGGCTGGGTGGTTGACTGGGCGGATGGCTGTGTGGGGGTGTGGGAGCAGCATCATTGCTGATATCAACTCAACTCGTGCATGCGTCGCATACACGCAGAGCACACGCAGTAACCCAGTTAACTCTTTGCAGCTAACCGAAATAAAAAGCTAAGCAATATCTGCATGATAGACTCGGAAAATACCCTGTAATTGAGCTATTAGGCAGTGGAGTCTGGCAAGCTCATTTGCACGCAATTTCTAGCATCTATATAGCACTGCAGATACCCTATAATTTTTGCTAATTGTCAACACTTTTGTTAATATGCACTCTAGATACCCTATAATGGGCGAGAGGGATTATAACTGTCTTCAATCTTCTGTTAAATCATTCAAAATTACTTTGATAATTCGTAAAACTTTTTCCACTTATTTTCCACAATTACAGATGGAATTTCGCAAAGTGTGAAACAAAAGTAACTACAGGCAAAGGTGCTAAGCTGTGCATTGATCTTCAATCAATCAGTCTGTCAATCATTCAATCAATCATTCAGCTTTGCATTTTGCACACAAATTGACAGGGGCGTGTCAAGAGCACTTGACACAAGGTGTGCAGAATGTCCATTAACATTCTTGGGGCATAAAACGCGATTGCTTTACAAATTGACTCAATGAATACCCTGTAATTTAGTCAATTACCACAGAGGCAAATAACTATCTATTTGCCGTTTAGCAATCACAAATACTGCTCTCTCTCTCCCTCTCTCTCTCGCTCTCTTTCCCTCTCTATCTCTATCTATCTATTGACAATCCATATTTCAATGGACACGCCCACGCGCTGTCCCCCTCCTCACGCGCCTCCTCTCAAAATTTCGCATTCTTCTAGCCGCATTGAGTGGTCTTTCGAGTGGATTCGTGAATTGTTTGGACTGTTTCGATTGCGATGCGCATCTCGCGCAATTCTAAAAACAAGTCAAAACGATGCCGCGCCGAGCATAGCCGACTGCATAATACTCGTGCGTCGTTTGGGAACATTGAATTTGAGTTTTCCTATAAAGACTGGTATACATGCGGCAACATATAGAACTTGTAGTTCTATTTGTAGAGCAGCTCAACACTGATAAGGATATACAATTTCTTTTACCTCTATGATTTTTATAGAGGAGGTCAGCATTGACTCTCTCTTGATATTCTAATCTGACATTGGCCTATACGAATTTAGATTTTAAAATCCAAGGTAAATGCAATCATAACTATAAATTCCCAATTTCAACTCAAATTCATTGCACTAAAACCAATATACTCTATTCAATTTGCCAGCGAGTATTAAAACAAACATCGAAACGCGTCGCGGCCACAAATTGAAGCTAAAGCGACGCCGTATCTATGAGATACTTTATGCGGTAACTGCACTGTGCTCATAAATTCATTCTTCTCGCTGCGCTAGTCATTTGTCATGCAAGTCAGTCACTCAGTCAGTCAGTCAGTCAGTCAGTCACTCAGTCAGTCAGTCAGTCAGTCAGTCAGTGAATCAGACAAGTCAAGTCAAGTCAACATTGCTGTCGCTGTCGCTGTTGCTGTCGTTGCTGAGCCTCGATTTGCATAAGACCAAGACAAGTTGGAATGCAAATAGCGCGGAATGCACGACTAGCAAATACCCAGCCCTGCTAGGTCTATATTGAATGTTGTCCTACATGTTCTGCTCATACTTTAATAACTGCTAAATGTTATGTTCCATGTTCATTTGAGAGAGAGAGACTTGGCAGTCCGTTATGGTCAGCTCTGGATTACCTCAGCCAACTGCCTTAGCTCCAACAACATTTCTAGTTCACATAGCAACTGCCAGGTATTACACGCCTTTACAGGGTATTCGCCAGAGTTGAAGTGTTGCAGATACACGTGCCGCAAAAGATATCAGTAAACGTTTCGCTCCTCAGCTAAGCACATTAATTGCGTGTATTAACAAGTTGTTCTGTTGAGTGTTGTTCGAGTTGTTTGCCCAAAGATGACACAGATGCGGCGCAATTGAGATCGCTTGGCCTTAACTTTGCTGGGTTGGCATGCGATCAAGGTTAATCGTTAATCGATAGCTTCCACGATCTATCGATGGCAGTGGCCAGCGCCCAGTTGTGACAGCTGCATAAATTTGCATTTTCTATTTTACATTAAGCATTTTGCATTTTGCATTTTGCATTTTGCATTTTACACTCTGCCATATGACAGATAAAGTAAAGTATCTTGTATCTTGCAGATACATAAAGCTTGCAGCTGACTTGTTTATGGGCGAGTGCAGCTTTAAGCCGCTGCAACAAACTCGGCTTGTCAACAATAGAATGAAGTCACGTATTTAATCAGCTAAACATTATGCCGGGCTATGAGCCTGTCCGGAAAATGGAAAATAGAAGAAAATCACAAAATCGCAGCTAAAGAAAAGTTCTTTCTTTTTTTTTTCTCTTTACATTTTGCACAAAATACAAAATACAACAACAAAATCAAATCTCATTCCGAAGGCAAACTTTCTTATAATCAACTCACACTTGCGCTCTCTCTCTCTCTCTCTCTCTGTCTCTCTTACACATACGCCCTCACACTCTTGCCCTCTTGCTTGCTGCTATTGCTGATTTTGTTATATTTTTTAACATTTCGCACGCGCTTCAGCAAGCAAATTACGTGCCACGACATTGCGAATCCATGCCGCCACCCGCCCTCACCTTTTCTGGAGAGAGTGTGGGAGTGGTGGTGGGGCGATGTCTGTTGCTCTAAGCAGGAGAAGGGTGGGCGCGGGCGGGGGCGTGACTGCATGCCCAATGGCATTTTGACATTTTTGTTAATGGCATAAGCATCAAATTACACACGAAAGCCCCGTCACCAGCCACAGCTACATCTGCAGCATACGTAGAGATGGAGATACAAATACAGCGACATCTTTAGCCAAAGATACATCTCCGGCTACAGCCCAGCTACAGCTAGAAGCTTTAGCTGCACAGCTACTAGCTGTAGCTACATCTGCCGAGTATTCTGTTACCCAAGCCTGCGGCTGGGCGGCCAGCGACAAAAGGGGCAACAAATAAGTAGCTAGTTTTTTTTTTTATGGGAAAAACAGAAGAGGAAAAAATCCTAATATGTGCGACGTTTTGAAGCTAAATATAAATTTTATACTCAGTTACGAAATAAAAAAGAGTGTATTAGCTCTGTGCAAAGTCCTCTGTTTGTCCGTCCGTTTGCCTCGCTATCCGTCCGTTCGTCCGTCTGTCCTTCCGTCCGTCTGTCCTTCCGTTCGTCCATTCGTCCATTCGTCCGTCCTTATGAACACAAACACGTTTTGCCTTTATTGAAGCTAGAGACTTGAAATTCGGCTCATATATTCGCTGATTGCCTCGTCTTGTAAAGTACTCAGATTTGCCCGATACGTCCACTAGGAGCATGGCCAATAGCGAAATATTACATCTTGTATAACAGAAACAATTTATTATTTTAGATGCTAGAGACTTAAAAGTGGGAATATATACTCGTATAGACAGTACAAACCTAAAACTATATAGTAGATATAACTACGCCCATTAGCTAGATCTGCAAAACTTGAAACTCAAGTTGCTGCAGACTCCCTCGTGATTCAACTGCTTTTGGTTCGTGAACGAGTATTGGGCAGTCGGCTGTGCCCAACTACAATACTTTTCCACATTTTGTTGTTGTTGTTCTTGTTTAAAGTTTCAGCAAAAATATATGAGGAGAAAAAAACGCAATTCATAAAAGTTTGTCAGCTTTAATTTAATGCAATTTTTATGCATTTCTTTACATAGCTGCAAACGGGCATATTAGTGGGGCTTAAGTACAGTTGAGAGCTGTGCGAATTTGGACTTTAAATTCTTTTTTTGGGATTTGAACTTGTATAAGGCATTGGAGTTTATGCTTAAAGTTTGAATTGGCTATGATTCACTGTGATTTGATTTGAAATGAAAAACTACAGAAAGTGAAGTTGGTCATTCACTAGACTTTACATTGATACACTATTCGGATAGTCCAATAAACTAAACTGATTCTAAAAGAATTAAACAAACTTTTCTCTCAATACAATTTTTCATTACAATCTTCAATTAGAATTTGACTGAGATATTTATTTATTTATTTAATTTTTTCTTTTTCTTTCATTTATTATGATTATATATATATTATGATATTATTTTACAAAAATTGTTAAAAAGCTAACTTAAAACTTGTGCACTTCAGCATAATTAGATAAGTTCTTCAATCACAAATTTCAAACCATCTTCGACTCAATCAAATGCTTTATAAAGTTTGTGCCTTGAAAGAATCTAGCATATAGGTTCTTTATATATAAGAAATCTATATATATATCTAATTTATCTAAGCTATATATGCATCTAATATATGTTACAATTCTTAATAATATAAAAAAGTAAAAGAAACAACATTCGTTTTAAGCAAACACCCTTACGAAACCTAGCCAAGTTTTTGCTGAATTGGCATCGCTGCTCTGGCTACACTCACACATCCACACACACACACACACACCTACACACACACACACACTCACACACATAAATGTTGCACTTTAATTTTGTTGCCACAATGAAAAGCTGCACAAACAAGCGCAGCTCAATGGGGCAACCGGGGCCATCAGCTTGGACCTGGCCCTGAAATGCGCCGTTTGTTGTCGCACAATATCAACACACACACACACACGCACACATACCTAACAAAAGCACACTTGTTAACTGTTTGTGAGGTAGTCACCGTTACAGCAGTCACAGTCACAGTTCACAGTTCACACTTCTCACAGTGACGCTTCCCACAGTCACAGGCGAGCGACTGCAAATAGAAATGCACTTTACAGCTTTTAATTGTTCACACACACACACACACACACACTTGACTTGTGCTTACATCAGCGCATGAGCATGCAGCTAGGCAAACACACACACAACACACACATACACATACTCATACAATCTGCTCCACAATAGTCGCATCATTTATTTATATAGCAGATCTCATTTCGGTGCTCATTTCATTTCATTTCATTGCTGCAACCTAGCCCCGCTGCTCCTCCTACCCCACCCCCTCTCCCCTATCTCTTCCTCTTCTTCTTCTTTTCTTCTTCATCTTTAGCTTTTGTCTGCTGCTGCTGTTGCTGCGGCTTTTTGTGGGTTCTTCAGGAAGCGCTTGACGCAGGCAACCAGAAAATTCAAGTTTTTTTTAGCTTTTGTATTATTACAGCTTTACAAATCTTACACTCTCTACACACATACATGTGTGTGTCTGTGTGTGTGTAGGTGTATGTGTGTGTGTGTTGTGGGCGTTGCATTGTACTATAAATAAATATTTAGCAAACAAGCATAAAAAAATAAATATATATTATGAAGTCATTCGAGATGCGCAGATTAGAAGCCACCGTTGAAATTAAAAATAGTTCAAGCCAACGTGGACCCACACTCACACTGACACACACTCACCACACACCCACACCCACACACATACACACACACATACACAGTCACTCACAGATGTCAACAGAAATAAACAAGGAAATTCAGTTCGCAGATTAAATGCCTTCGTAGAACTTGGAACTGTTCATATTTAAATCTTAATTTACTAATCAAGATTTATGCCTATATATGATAATTCCAGATCTATCTATCTTCAACTAGATATAGATCATGTATATTCAGTTAGAGATCAGAAATCATATCATATAAGCTCAAAATTTCAAATTTAAAGAGGTTTCAAAGGAGGAAAGGCGAAACAATTGATCAATTAATGGAAAAAACAAGTATTTGAGATACCAAAACTAATCAGCTATAAATCGGCTATAAACAATAAAGTATTAAAAAGACTAGAAATTAAATTAAAATAATTTATTATATTTTTTTTTTACTTCTTCAAAGTATTAAAAAGGCCAGAAATAGAATAAATATAAAATAAATAAATATTTTTTTTTGTTAGTTTTTAAGACAATTATTAAAGTATTTATTACTAATAACTTATAATAACTTATAACTAATAGAAATATTGATACAAACATTTTTTTTTTATAAAGATAGTTTAATAGTTAATCAAATTGTATTTACATTTTTTTTTTTTAATTTTCACGCGAATAATATAATAATTCCCAAAGAAAAAAGTTGTTGCTGCTCGAGGTCATTATTGGTATATTGTATATATGAATATATATATATATATATATATGGTTTAAGTGATATATGTTTCGAATCTAATCAAATTGAAAATCTCAAAAATTCAATAAAAACTGCTTTCGCCTTCAGCAAAAGTTTAACAATTCGTAAATATTTTCTTTAACTGTCCCGCAACTTCCCACCTTAAAACCCAAATCTTCCATAACAGTTGCCCCATATCCTTACTCTCAAACCCAACCCCGAAAAACATCTGCTTAGTAATTAAGTTCCTGAAAATAACCAATGTATACCACCTCATTTAGTCCCCAACAAAAATTAATGTAAATATTTATATTCATGTAAACATATATAGGAAAAGTTAAAGCCAAAGGCCCTAGTAGCCAGTGCTGTTAAAAATAAGTTAGACTTTAATTTTAATTATATCTAACTTTATAAAATAAATAAATAAATAATTCGTAAAAACTTCATTAATCTTAGTTCCATTATTAATTCGTCGTATCGAATAATATTTAACCTCATATAAATAAGTCAGAGATTTGGTTTGTTATATATAAAATTGTGTTGTTAGGATACTACATTTTCATAGCATGGATTCAACCCATACAAAAATATATATATTACATATAATATATAATTCCTATAAATTCTAGTTTTGTTTTGTTCAAAACCTCTTGCAGTTCGTAAGGCAACGTGAAATTTGTCGTTATATATATCTATATACTCTATATATGTGTCTAGCTCTGTATATGTATCTATAGCGCACTTTTAATATATTTGAAATATATTTAGTTAAATATATTTAGTTAAGTATAGCTTATCTAGTCAAATTGCTAAATGTCTTTATGCCGTCTCTATGTCACTCGATAAGCTAATTTTTGTGTTTTATTTATCATAATTTTCGCTTAGTCTTCGATGATTTCTTGTCAAGTGTTAAGTCAATTTGAGACCTTTATTAATCCCGCAGCTCTTGATAAGGCAACAAACAGAATAGAGCTGGCAAAATAACATTTAAAATAGCTCCATTAACAACCCAACTATATTCTACATCGAAAATAATTTATTCCTAACTAAAACGTCAGCAACAAGCTGAATATGCAAATATCAAAAAAGTCTTCACTCTTGTGTGGCCTAAAGAATGCCGTCAAATGATGAGTGAATATAGAAATATCTATATATTTCACATATATAAATTGCAGTTAATTTCGAAATATTTGTTTTTTAAGCACCGTTAAATGAAAATGTCGATCGCAAGCCAAGTCATGTAATTCGTAGAAAATTAAATTTCTTTTATTTGGTATATAGATAAAGGGATTAAAGATTTATTACCAAAAGGCATTTATGGTTAAGCTTTGTAGAGATAAATTGCGGAGAATGGAGAAGTCTCAGATTTATCAGAATTTTTTCTATTTTGCCATGATAATTTGACAATTTTGTGTCTAATGCATTTTTATTGAAAAGAGTATATTGGCTTTGTGTATTGATTGTCTTGCTGTTCGTCCAATCATTCGTCTGTATAAAAGGAAATTTTTTTTTTTTGGCTGCTATTGAAGCTAGAAACTTTGATTTGAGAATTGGTAGGATATTTTTTGAAACATTCAAGATTTGCACTTGGGAATATAGAGTTGGTTAGAGAATTGCCTAATTAAAATATATATTTATATTTATATATCATATAATAATATAAATTATATATATATCAACGTGAGCGTGGAAAATTCTAAGTCAGTTTTAGAGTAAGAACTCCAACTGCTTAGCTCCTCCTTTGATTTACTAAAAATTATGTTTAACTCCTCCTTGTGCGTGGCAAATCCCAAGAGCTTATGTCTTGCTTAGTTTTAGAAGCAATTGCATTACTGTTGGCCTTCTGCAAAGTTAGACCTAATTACAGGTTTGGCATAGAGTTTCTATAACCATTTGAATGACTGCATTTGCACGTAAGAGAGAATTAATCATTAAGAACAGTGCAAAATAATGTTGCAAGAGCGGGCATCTCTCCATGCTCCCACCTCTTTAAGATTGCAATAAGAAAATACTTTGAATTTGAAAGAATATTATATATTTATTGTGCATATTAATTTATTAATCTAATTTTAATTTCAATAATTCAAATTCAATAGTCTCCAGCTGATTGACATGATTTATCTTTAGGTATAACAGAAATATATATATATATATATATATATATATATACAAAACACATTTTTGCGAAAACAAAAGAATAAGATGAAATTCCTTGCTATCATCTTGAGCATTGGCTGAAATTTTGTTTGTTTAATTTGTAGCTGCTCGGTGTATGCGCGTGCCTCTGACTGTGTGTGTGTGTTGGTATGTGTGTGTGTGTGTGTGTGTCATCAGATAAAATTACATAAACGCTGCTATACGACGACTCAAGATACAGATGCACAGCTAAGCATCGGCAGCGGCTGCCACACATGCCATTTAATGAAGTCAAGGATGACATTGTCGTAAATACATTTAACAACAAACAAACAGACAGATACAGATACACACACACACACACACACACACACTAACACACAGAGATGGGCTTTAGCTGCAGTTTACAGTTTTTAATTTCTATGTACCTTTGTCTTTTTGCATTTGTCTTTCCTGTGTATCAAATGTCAAATTCTATTTGCCTCTAGCTATGTCTCTAATCCCCCTCTCCCTCTCCCTCTCCCTCTCGCTCTCTCTCTCTCTCTCTCTTAGTTGAGCTTTGTTTGTCTCTGTCTAGCGCTGACCGTGACTAAAGGCCTAGAAAGTGAGAAGAAACACACACAGCACAGCTCAAGCTCGTGACAAACGAAATGCGCGTAGCCCCTCGCCCCCCCACTCCTCTCCCTCTCGACTCTGTCTATAGCTATAGAAGATATTCGTTTAAACAAAAGATTTACATTCAGGAAATATCAACATAGATATACAAACAGTTCCACCTAGTTAGATAAAGAAGTTTGCATAATTGCAACTGGTGGCAAAACCTATTTATTTGCTCATCTTTTTTTTTGTCTTTGCACAAGATAAGAAGTCGACGAAATATGAAAATATAATTTAGGATAGCATAACCTGATTCTGCTCCTATTTCTCAGCATTCGAATTAGTTTCTATAAATATATATATATATATTATATAGAGTAAATATATGACAGCTCAGCTATCTCTAGTCTCTCCATAGACAGCTTTAGTCAAAAGTATTAACATAATTAACTTGTTGTTGTTATTGCTGTATTTGTACTATATATTTTTTCACATCTGAGTGGGGAAAAAATGTGGACAAGACAACATTTCAATTAAAGCAAATGAACTGATTAAAATCTGTTGTCAAAGCTATTTATACAAATGCTTTTTTTTTCCTGCCTTTAGTCTCTGTGCACAATGCGAATTCCCATTGACTCTGGCACAAAATATCGATGCATAAAATAGCTGAAAGAGTTTTCATATCAATTTGGGGCAAAATTAAAGCAGAAATTTTTGCACCAAAGATATTAATGAATTCTTTACAAATGAAATAGCTAAAAAAAACTCAATCAAAACATAGAACTTTACCAACAACTGAACAACCTGACACAAACAACGATTTACTTAAACAAGTAAGAACGTTGAATATATAATACTCATTCACACCCGCACAGATCACGCCCATTGCCACGCCCACAGTTGGTTTGTACATATATATATTTTTTGGAAATCAATAGAGGAGATCAGCAAAAATATCGTCATAAAATTTTGATTTTCTCACTGAGAATCGGAAAAACGTACAGTTTTTACCGATTTGCCACGCCCCCAGTGGGCGTAGATATATAATTTTTGGTCAGTTCTTAGAAGTAGTGAAGGGTAACGTAAGTGTGATAATTGGATGCTTACACTCAAAAAATGCGAAAATTACAGGGTATTTTTGAGCCGGGCATGCCCCATAAGGGGCGTAAAAATGATTTTCTGGTCATCGATAGAGGAGCTCACCAGTAACTCAACCATCTAATTTTGAAGAATCTAGCTCTAAAACTGTAGAAGATACAGTTTTACCCGATTTGCCACGCCCCCAATGGGCGTAGATATATCCGCCATAGCTTTTTCATCTTGAGTTGTCAACACAGATCTACATTCCAAATTGTAACTCTCTAGCGCTTCTAGAAGTAGTGTTTCTGAGATATCGGAAAATGCATTTTCTGATTTGCCACTCCCCTAGTGGGCGTATCGGGAAATCTTGACACTTTATAATTCGAGGGTATACACGAGTATATATTCCAAATTTCAACTCTCTAGCTTCAAAACTGCGCAAATGGCTTGCGTTCATACGGACAGACGGACGTACAGACGGACATTGCACAAAACCAATATACTCATTTCACCTTGTGAATGAGTATAAATACAAAGTCTCAGACTAGGACACACAAGACTTACAAAACAACAATACATTAAACCCGACAACATAACCCAATGCCCTAACTGTAACACAACAACAGACCTCACCATCCAACATATTTTCTCCAACTGTCCCGCAACTTCCCACCTTAAAACCCAAATCTTCCCGAAAAACATCTCCATAATAATTAAGTTCCTAAAAATAATCAATTTATACCACCTGATCTAGTACCCAATAAAAATAAATGTGAATATGTATATATATAAAAACATATATAGGATAAGTTAGACTTTAATTTTAATTATATCTAAGTTCATAAAATAAAAATAAAATTAAATTAAATAGCTGAAAGAGTTTCCATAACAATTTGGAGCAAAATTAAAGCAGAAATTTAATCAATTTATTTATTTAATTCAATCAGTTTGGCATTTCCCTTTTACTATCATATTCGTGAACGTTTTATCTGACTTATGGACTAAGTTCTCTAATCTTTTCCTCTGCCTTGCCTCTCATCTGTTCTTCTTTATGTTTTACATTTGCTTCTACTATTTTCTTTTCTTTTTGTGGCATATTCGCAAACGTTTTTAGCTGAAAAATTATAAATTATCTATTGACTTTTGATCTGCTTGAGCTAGAATTAGCTTTTCTTTAATCTCTCTTTTGTGCGGAGTTCCTAAAGGTGACTTTAGAGCAATACATATTGAAAGTTTTTGTTATAAAAGTTGCAATTTTCCTTATGCATATTGTGAATAGGTCTTCCGATAAACTATGTTTAGCTGATATATCTACATATATAATACTATATACTATAATTTTTTTTGTGAAGTATCCTAAAGGTGACTTTGAGCAATACCTATTAAAAGTTTTTGTGAATTGTGAATAGGTCTTCCGATAAACTATGAATAGGTCTTCCGATACACTATGACTAGCTGATATATCTACATATATAATACTATATACTATTATTCTTCTGTGAAGTATCCTAAAAATGACTGAGCAATACCTATTGAAAGTTTTTGCTGTAAAAGTTTTTCCTTATTTATATTGTGAATGGGTCTTCCGATAAACTATGACTAGCTGATATATCTACATATATAAGACTATATACTATTATTTTTTTGTGAAGTATCAAACACTATAAATAAAAAACATAAGCTGTAGAAAATTAGCAAAGCGTTAGGGATCCTAGTCGACAATAAAACCAAAAGTGCAAAAAGTAATATTAAGAAAATACATTTTATTAATTAAATTCATAATTAAACGTAACAAAAATTATTATTTAACAAACATATAACAAAAGGTTTTTATTTTTAAAATGCTGCAAGAATCAAGAATTTAACATACAAGAAATAGTTTACAAGAAATAGTTTACAAAAAATACATCATAATTAAATTATCTTCATCAGAAACTGAAAATCGTCTTCCAAGTCAGAGAGTGTACGCGTCCCAATCGCGTGCCGGAGAGTCGAGTACGGAGTAATCGCAGTTTGTTGTTGAACAAAATAGAAGAACATCTCAAATACGTATTTGTACGTATAATAGGCGTCTACAGCGGCTTGAAGCGCAACATTTTAGACATATACCAGATCGCGCTAGGGAATCGAGCTGTGAACGTTCCCAGCGCCTTCGAACACAGAGAGAAAGACGAAAGAAGTCAACGACTAGAGTTTGCAATCGAGTTGTAGCTCACAGTAACAGATCGGCTTTTACATAGGATCCGAAAATTGATTAAGCTGAAGTCTTCCGTCCAAATGAGAGCTATGAATAGATCTGCTCTATGTGCTGTCCGTGCTTCTGGATCAGTTAGTCTCACCGATAATCTTTTGCCAGTGATAAAAAATACTTTTCCTCTTCACATGGCAATCAAATTTGAATTGAGAAATAAATATCTGAATACTTTTTCTCTTGCGAAAAATACTAATTGCATCAAACTCCCTCGTCAAACATCACGACGGTTGTAAAGGGGACGAGAAAATACAGGACAATCAAAATCATCCATTTGAGCACGAGCTCAAGCTTTCTATGCTTCATATCCACAAACCGATGCTGCAAATCCGCAAATCTATGCTGCAAGACATCACTCACTTGAACATAATTACCATAAAAAGAAAATGTATTGGAATACTTTTATTTCCTCAAGTCAAATAAATATTTCTCCAAAAACTTTTTAAACATTTACACAATGAAGTAGACGACAAATTATAATAAATACTTTTCCTCATCACACGGCAATCAAATTTGAAGTGAGAGAAATATCAGAATACTTTCTTTCTCTCACGATTGCCTCAAACAGCTCCATTTCGAGTATTTTACGAAAAATACTTAGCATGAAAGAGCACGAGGAGCACGAAGAAGAAGCAAAAGAGCGAAACATGACAAATTCACAAAAAAAAATGTTTTTGTCAATAATACTTCTCCTCACACTTTACACATGTGTTTATTGAAAGATATTGATAAAATAATACTTTTAATCTCTCCACACAGCTCCGAGTATTTTGCGAAAAATACTACACACGAAAGGATACATTTTACGTAAAAAGTAAAATATCCTTCATCAAACATCACGACGAGGAAATACAGGACAATCAAAATCATCCATTTGAGCACGAGCTTAAGCTTTCTATGCTTCAAATCCACAAACCGATGCTGCAAATCCAGAAACCTATGCTGCAAATCCTGCATAATGGATAATACTTTTCCTCAAACACTTGAATATAATTTTCATATAAAGAAAATGTATTGGAATACTTTTATTACCATCAGAAAAATATTATGATGAAATCAATACTTGTCAAAATTAAGTTGGCGACAAATGATAATAAATACTTTTCCTCCTCACACGGCAATCAAACTTGAAGTGAGAGATAAATATCAGAATACTTTCTTTCTCTCACGATTGCCTCACACAGCTCCATTTCGAAAAATACTTTGCATGAAAGAGCACGAGGAGCACGAAGAAGAAGCAAAAGAGCGAAATATGACAATCAAATTCACAAAAAAATTGTTTTTTGTCAATAATACTTCTCCTCACACTTTACACATGTGTTTATTGAAAGATATTGATAAAATAATACTTTTTCTCACACTTCACTCAAATATTAAGTGGAAAAAAAACATGTGAGTTAAAAAGATGTAAGGGAAGTAGTCCAGCGGTTGGTCTGTTAAAAGAAAGTACTTTTTAAATACTTGGAAGACGTAAACCACAATTGAAATTTGTAAATGGACGACGACGGCAACGCCTCTCGAAACTTAAAGGCTTTTCTTCACTGCCAGTTTTTGTGTTTGAAATATTATGAAAACACATAATAAAATTTTAGTTTATAATATATTTATTATACATAATAAACTCGCTTCACACAGCATTTTAAGAGTTGTATGATGATGATGTCCTTGTGTTGTCGCTGATTGCACCAAGTAATACGCTGCGACTGTACACATATCACTGCAACTGAAGAACCATACAAATCTGGGAATACGCTCTTGAAATTTACAGCAATGCGGAAAGAAAAATGTATTTCAGTATAATTTGAGTAGCCCAATCGAAAATCTTAAGGCGAACATGGAACATACGAAAAACTGCCATCGAAAGGCATTCTGAAAGTTCCCAAGAAAGGAAATGAATTTACAACGCTTTGATGCTCCATAGAGCAGACGGAACAGCATTGAACATCCCTTTTGAAAATCTTTGCAAATACTGTAGGTAAAATACCTTTTCTATATGTATACATATAAAAAACATTCTTGTGAACGATATTCTCACACTAGAGTCTCATTTCCACATAAAGAAAATGTATTGGAATACTTTTATTTCCACGACATACTCGCATATCGTAATAGAATACTTCGAAAGGAATATTACGACCAATTCAATACTTCTCGATATAATTGTAAACACAATTAAATGAAAATGGGCAGATAATAAAAAATACTTTTCCTCCTCACACGGCAATCAAATTTGAAGTGAGAAATAAATATCTGAATACTTTTTTTTTTTTGCTCACGATTGCCTCACAGCTCCATTTCGAGTATTTTGCAAAAGATACTAATTGCATCAAACTCCCTCGTCAAACATTACGACGGTTGTAAAGGGGACGAGAAAATACAGGACAATCAAAATCATCCATTTGAGCACGAGCTCAAGCTTTCTATGCTTCATATCCACAAACCGATGCTGCAAATCCGCAAATCTATGCTGCAAGACATCAGTCACTTGAACATAATTACCATAAAAAGAAAATGTATTGGAATACTTTTATTACCGCAAGAAAAATATTATGATGAAATCAATAATTGTCAAAATTAAGTTGGCGACAAATTATAATAAATACTTTTCCTCATCACACGGCAATCAAACTTGAAGTGAGAGATAAATATCAGAATACTTTCTTTCTCTCACAATTGCCATAAACAGCTCAATTTCGAGTATTTTACGAAAAATACTTAGCATGAAAGAGCACGAGGAGCACGAAGAAGAAGCAAAAGAGCGAAACATGACAAATTCACAAAAAAAATGTTTTTGTCAATAATACTTCTCCTCACACTTTACACATGTGTTTATTGAAAGATATTGATAAAATAATACGTTTAATCTCTCCACACAGCTCCGAGTACGAAAGGATACATTTTACGTAAAAAGTAAAATATCCTTCGTCCAACATCACGACAGACGGAAAAGAAAGGGGGCGAGCAAATACAGGACAATCAAAATCATCCATTTGAGCACGAGCTCAAGCTTTCTATGCTTCAAATCCGCAAATTGGATAATACTTTTCCTCTTAGTCTCATTCCCATAAAGAAAATATATTGGAATACTTTTATTTCCATGACATCGTAATCGAGTATTTTGAGATAAATATTACGATCAATTCAATACTTCTTGAAAAATTGGAAACATTTATAAAATTTAATAGCTGGAAACATCTTTTATTGGCGCCCAACGGGAAAAATTATCAGCGCGAGTGAACACTAGAAACAATGGCAAATTCACTCTCAAAAAGTCCATTAGTAACGAGGCGAAAAAGAATATTCATGGACCAGCCTCCAAACCATAATTTGTCAACTAAACGGTCTCGTGCAAGCACACAGCACATAAAGTGCCTTTTGGTTCAATGAATGAATACTAAATACAAAAAAATATATATTCATGAACGCACAAAATACATTCGTCAACCTCTGCGGTTGGAAAAGACGGGGGGGAAAAAGAAAAAATACTTGTAAATAATATTTTTCCCCGCTCAAAAGCAATCACATTTTACTTGAAAAGCAAAAATGTTTTAATGCTTTTTCTCTCACGGCTTTGCCGGCAATTCCCCATGGGACATTGCGAGAGAAATATTATGATCATGTCATAATAAAAACATTAAAAAATTCAGCAAAATAAATGCTGAAGCAAAAAGGATAACTTCCTTGATCTCTCAGGGCTTAGCCGGCAACTCCTCATTGGGTATTGCGAGAGAAATACTTTGACCAAGTCAATATTAAAAAAAAATTAAATAGTTCGGCTAAATAAATAACTTTGTCCTCACGGCTTTGCCGGTAATTCTCTACGAGAGAAATATTATTTTGACCGTGTCAAAATAAAAAAAAATTAAAAAGTTCGGCAAAATAAATGCTGAAGCAAAGAAGAAAACTTCCTTGATCTCTCACGGCTTTGCCGGCAACTCCCAAAGGGTATTGCGAGAGAAATACTTTGACCAAGTCAATATTAAAAAAAAATATTTAAAAATTCGGCAAAATAAATAATTTTGTCCGCACGGCTTTGCTGGTAATTCTCTTCGAGAGAAATATTATTTTGACCGTGGCAAAATAAAAATTCAGCAAAATAAATGCTGAAGCAAAAAGGATAACTCCTTGATCTCTCAGGGCTTAGCCGGCAACTCCTCATTGGGTATTGCGAGAGAAATACTTTGACCAAGTCAATATTAAAAAAAAATTAAAAAATTCGGCAAAATAAATAATTTTGTCCTCACGGCTTTGCCGGTATTTCTCTTCGAGAGAAATATTATTTTGACCGTGGCAAAATAAATAATTTTGTCCTCACGGCTTTGCCGGTATTTCTCTACGAGAGAAATATTATTTTGACCGTGGCAAAATATATAATTTTGTCCTCACGGCTTTGCCGGTATTTCTCTTCGAGAGAAATATTATTTTGACCGTGGCAAAATAAAAATTCAGCAAAATAAATGCTGAAGCAAGGAAGAAAACTTCCTTGATCTCTCAGGGCTTAGCCGGCAACTCCTCATTGGGTATTGCGAGAGAAATATTATGTCTAAAAAGTCATAATAAAGGGAGACAACTAGGTCTCAACCAAGTGAGTCGCCGAAGCAGACTGATTTGAAGTGCGTTTTTAGATGTATAACATCGACTTTTTGAGCAGCTGCTGGCCCTTGAGTTTCCTCGTTTTTCGATATCGATAGGTCGTGCACATGCGTCACTGGCTTAAGGGTTGCCAATAAGTTTTTTAACTGTTATTTCGTTTTGAATATTTTCAATAAATAATTGATTTATAAAACTATATATAAGGGTAAGGCATTGATTTATAATCGTGCAATATTAATTTGATCATAATATTTCCCTCAAAATACTCGATGAGCATGTGTGAAGAGGTATTAATAAGTTTTAAAAATTTATTTTAAATTTTGCATTTTTTACTAAATTGATAAACATTTAATGCACATAATGTAGATCATCTGCTGAAAGTTTCATTGAAATCCGAACAGTAAAACAAAAGTTATTAAACAAAACGTTTGGCCAATGGGTTACGTGGCCTCTTCCTATTCGAGAAATCACAATTGCCTTTGAATCAGCTGTTATCAGCTGTTCATTTAGTTTCGATTTGCTTGCTAACGGAAAATAGTTTGGGAATTGCAAAGAATGAAATAGTTGGGAATTGCAACTTGATGCTAGAGCAAGGAAGTGGCTAAGTTGATAGAGGCGATGCACGATCGCCTTGAAGTTGCGGGTTCGAAACTCGACTTTGATTAGAGTTTTTTTTTTGTTTTATTTATTTATTTATTTTTATTTATTTTTTACGAATTTGCTCTTTGTTTATGCAAGTGCGAGTTCGAATCCAGCGAAAACATGTTTTATTTAGTTGCTAATTATAATCAGCTTACACTTTTATCCACTTTTATAAAGACATTGCGTGGTTCGGGGTATCTCCTAGTCGAGGTATCACCCCGACTAGAGTTTTCTTACTTGTTTTGTTTAAAATATGATTGCAGTGTAAAGAGGAGAAGTATTGTTTATAAACATTCTTTTACAATTATATGTACAGCTGTGTTCAAAATAATAGCAGCGCATATAAGCTCTGATTTTAAGATTAATAAATAATATCATAATGACTACAGATCAATAATATTTGTTTTTAATTTAGTATTTATATTTAATTTCAAACAAAATGTATATAGAAAATATATTGAAGCTGCCGTAAACTAGATATTGAGCAAATGGCATATATACATCATGGCTTATGTGAGGGGCGACAGACAGGCAGTTGGGCGAATAGACAACAAATGATCAAAAGCCGATAGACTTTAGGTTACGACATAGAGTATGGCTAAGAGTTAGAATATGGCTAAGACATAGAATAAGACATATCCATATTCTATGTCTTAGCTATATTCTATGTCTTAGTCATATTCTATGGCTTAGACATAGAGCGAAGAATCGCTCCTTCTCTCTTCAGCTCTAAAACTTTATCTTTCTCAATCATATTGAAATTGAGTTGCTGGCCCAAGACATGTTAGTGTAATACCCAATATCAAATGATCAATACCATAACAGAAATCTATATAAAAATCTCTATATACACTATATATAGTAATACATATCTAATGAGCTAACAATTGAGTAATAACATTTGCAGTTGCATAATATTTTGAGCTGAGCATTTGGTATAAAAAAAGATAGGCAAAGTCAAGTGTATTGGTGTGTGTTGGTGTGTGTGTGTGTGTGTGTGTGTTGGTGTGTGTGTATTGCTGTTCTCTAATTTCCAAAGTTAAGATGTTTGTGCGAAATTAATTGGTCGGTGGCATCATTACGACAAAAGCGACAAACAATTAGCCTAGATTTGTGCACGCCTTTCGATTGACTCGAAAGATAACTAGCATCTATCTCTGTCACTCATTCAATATGTGTGTGTGTGTGTGTGTGTGTGTATTGTGTGGTCCCTGATCTGGCGCCAATCTGTGCAGCTGCAGTTATTTGCTGTTGTCAATGCTCACGGCTCTTTGCAATTGAGCAGCAATTAAATGCGGATGCCATTTACTGATTGAAATTAATTGTAAATCAAGTCAAATGCACATGTGTGTGCGTGTGTGCGAGTGTGTGTGTGTGTGTGTGCAGTCTCATTGACTTGATTCAAATATGCAATACATGTATGTATATAGTTTTCATCTCTCTTTTATCAGTTGTTCACAAACCACCCCCCCACCCGACAGAACTTACCCCGATAATTCCAGCCACGCGCCTCTGTGCCACGCCCCGCGATGTGGGCGGCAGCTAGCAGCGCCCACAGCAGCCAGCTGGCCACCAGGGGCTGCAATAGCCTGGCCATGGATCCGTTCGCTTGTCGCCCGTCCGCTTCTGTCGCACAGCAAGGCAGGAGCAACGCGCTTTTGACGCTAGAGACAAACGCTGGCAGCTGCAAGAGATTTTTCCAGCCTCGCTATAGCTCTATAGGTATTTCTGTAGCTCTCGGAGTGGCCTATCGAAATGTCAAGTAAATATTGTGTAGCCAGGCCAGCACTCGACATGGTCAACATTCGCCTTTCCCGCTATCCTCTATACAAGTTCGCGCTTACGCACGCACACACACACACACACACGCACACACAAAGCTGAGCTGCCGCCCGCTGCGCTGTGCATAAAGCTCACAGCGGGGAGGCCACAGGAGCCGTTGGGTGGACAGTGGAAGGGCTTCCGGTCAAAGACAAAGCATTAACACCCAGAGCAACAAACCGCACAGGACGCACAAACCCAAACACTCACAGACACACACACACACACTCGCACACACACACACACACAAAAGGATATTTTCACAAACATTTCCGTTACAAATGAAAAGCAATGAAGAGCCAACCGCCACGCCCCCGCCAACACTTCCGCCTTTGTCTATGCGAGTGAAAAAAAAAGACTATATAAAAGGCCAACCGAAAACGAACTCAGAAAGCGAGACATAGGACACACACTGGGCAAGGAAATAGAGCGACAGAGCGACAGAGAAAGGGCGAGAGAGAAAGGTAAAGAGATAGACAGAAAGGGAGAGGGAGACAGAGCTAGAACATATTAAATGTTGTTTAATTTTAAATAACGAAATATTTTCATAAAAAGGCTAAAGAAAAACCAAATTAAATGTGAAAATAGAAAATAAAAGTAAACAGAAATATTACATCAAATTATGCCCCTCTCTCTCTCTCTCCCTCTCTCTCTATCTCCATCTCTATCTCTTTTTCTCTATGTCTGCTCATCAGCATTCAATTGTTCAATTGTTGTCGAGAGTCACATCAAAAATGTCAAATTCCTTTCTAAATTTCATTAGTCAGCATCGTCGGGGCGCAGGAAGGATTCCCTCTGAGCAATTGTCAAAGGTTACCGAACAGCATTCAAACACCAATCCTATTTGACTATCAAAAGACAACAAAGCAATGCACAGGACGCTTACAGCATTTAGCACGAGTTCAAATCGCACATTCACAAAAAGCATTTCATAAGAGTGAAAGAATTTTTCATACTTTAAGGTTGCAGGAAATACTTTTGTGTGCTTAGTTTTCTAGCTTTCATAAGGTTGATGGGCTGTGCAGCAATCAATCAAGGCATCAATTATGTGTAATAGTGAAGCTGAACATCTTGAAATCAATAATAATAAGTCATGAATTACATTTAGGCCAGACATCAGTCTATCAATTATGTATAACAGTTAAACTGCATCAATCAACTAATCAATCAAACAAGTACTCTATTTAGAATATGCATCAATCAAGCAATCAATCCATCAAGCTGAATATCTACGCTGTACTTCAATCAGTCAGTCTATCAATCATGTATAACAGTTTAACTGCATCAATCAACTAATCAATCAAGGAAGTACTATATTTAGAATATGCATCAATTAAGTAGTCAATCCATCAAGTTTAATATCTGCACTGTACTTCATTCAATCAGTCTATCAATCATGAATTGCATTAAGAATGGACATCGATCAATTAATCTATCAATCAATATATCAAATATTATATTTAGGATGAGCATAAGTCAGCAAATCAATCAATTATGTAATATCAATGTCAGTACATCAGTCAATCACATAAAAACTATAATTAGGCCTCCCATCTATCAGTTCAATCACTCTCTCAATCAACCAATGGATTGAGAGATGGATTGATCAATTAAGAATGGACAGCAATCAAACAGTCTATCAATCATGTATTACATAAAGGATGGACATCAATCAATCAGTCAATCAATCAGTCTATTAAATATTATATTTAGGATTCAATCAATATCAATCCATCAGTCAATCACATAAGAAATACAATTAGGCCTCTCATCTATGAGTTCAATCACTCTCTCATTCAACCAATGGATTGAGAGATGGATTGATCAATTAAGAATGGACAGCAATCAATCAGTCTATCAATCATGTATTACATTAAGGATGGACATCAATCAATCAGTCTATCAATCAATCTATTAAATATTATATTTAGGATGCAATCAATATGTAATATCAATATCAATCCATCAGTCAATTACCTAAGAACTACAATTAGGCTTCCCATCTATCAGATCAATCACTCTCTCAATCAAGTACTATCCTTCAGCTCTTAATCAACCAATCAAATTTGATATGAAATCCAAGTCTTACAACATTTACTGAACAGTTTAGATAAACGATTCACAGTAAACTGTGTCGCTTACCAGAATTGTTAATGGAATTTGATCTTAACCATGAGAAATCGCATTTCTTGAATTTGAGTCTTAAATGTATATATATATATATATATATATATTTTATTATAATTTCAATTTACCTAATTGAATTGAATTTCTCTTTTTTTTCATACTTTGAATTTTTTTTTTTTTTTTTTTTTAAGTTTCAAATTTGTTTTTAGCCCAATTCATAAAATTCCATTAAATACAAATCTTTGTTACGTTTCACATGTCTTCTAAGTGTCGCTCTATCCCCTTCTCTATCTCTCTCTCTCTCTCTCTCTCTTTCTGTCTGTTCCCAATTTGTGCAAATATTGCATAAAAATGTTGCGCATAAATTACAACAAATTGCGCGAATTTTAAGGTAACAAAAATATCGCGATGTTTATGAACTTGAACTTGAATAAGCCAAAAGCTAAACCAGCACACACACACACACACACACACATGGTGTGCGTGATGTATGGGCGTGGCCGAGAGGCGTTTTGCCTTTTGACTTTTTGACCAGCTGCTACTGCCAGTGCGAAAAAAGCATCAAAATGTTTGAATACTCGAATTTTTGAATGAATATTTGAATGCGTCGAATGCTTTGAGCGCTGTGTGACGTGAAAGAGATTGTTGTTGTTGTTGTTGTTGTTGTTGTTGTTGTTGTTGCTGTTGTTGTTGCTGGGCATCGGTATCTATGAGATACGCGTAAAAGCTTTGTAGTTTATGCGGCGTTTTGGCAAGCTGCCTGCTTGCATATCTATTCACATATATATATATATATATAAATGAATAGATATATATATATATAATATATATATATATAATATATATATATATATAAATATGAAAACAACATTAAATGAGATACAACAAAAAGCAGTTGCCGTTATTTGTTGACGTTGTTGCTGCTGCTGTGCATGTTTCAATTAGTTAAACATTAAAGGAATGCTTTTAGCTGCGGCCCGACTATTAAGTGGACAACACAACGGCTGCTGCGCACAGTTTTCTTTATCTATCTATATAAATTTTTATTTTTTTTTTTTTGGCTTACTCAACATGTTACGCATAATAATTGGCAACACACAGAATTGCAACACAATGGGGCAGCAAACTGGCTGCCACAAACTGCATTTGCTGCTGGCCTGGCCGGGGCCCATACCATATTTATTTGGCCAAACAATTAGTTAAGACGCTTTGGGTCAGCCTCCGCACATGAGCGCAATTGATGTGACTTTGTATGCCGCGCAACGCCGGGTAATTGCAATTATTAATATAAAACAAGTTTAGGGATTTGCTCTAAGCCACTCAAAAGATAATGAATTTCTTTAAAGAAAAAACAGAATCAAATGTTTTTTTTTATTCCTAAAACTTGACTTGACTTTTTGGTATATAAGGGAAATACTTTAGGAGTTATAGAACTGATACTTGATACACTCATTTCTAGAGCTTTCAGCATAAGACATACCAAATTTAAAGTGAATTCATTGATAAATTGTAGGAATGAACGTATGAAGCTATACAAAGTTCTCATAGAAAAAGTTTAAAAAAAGGAAAAACTTTTAATTTTTGTATTCTATTTGGATATACCAAGATCTAGACTTAGGACTGTTTTTTCTTTATTTAAGCGGAATATTATTTGTTGAAATCTATGTGAGATGCTGAGGCATGATTGAAAATCTATATACATATATGCGCTGCTATTATTTTGAACACAGCTGTATATATGTACATATATATAGTCTTAAACAGGGCTTAACTCTATCTAGAGCTGTGTTCACGAAAAATATAGTGCGACGGACCACTAAATATTGGACAACAAAATTGAATGATATATACAAATTTGAAAACTATTTGATATGAATATTAAGGTTAACATTATTTTATTAATTGAAATATCTTTTCTTTTTTTTTTTAGAAATTTAGGAAAGCATATTTCAGGGCTTGAGAAGGAGAAACTAACAAAAATTTGACTAGTGGCAAAAAATGGAAAAGAAAACTATTTAGTTTTGGAAAAACTTCATATATTTTATGTTTCACCTATATATATTAGTCTAATATTTAGTTATAAATTTATTATATCTTATAAGTCACATCATGGCATATACATATATAAGAAAAGTTCTATAAATCAGTTTTCTTGTCATTGCGAACCAACATTTAATGATTCCTTATATATATAAATTGAATCGAACTACTATATATTATATATATTCACTATAGCAACAAGCAACAATCATATTTTCAACCTCAAACTCTTTGCTCAACTAGGGTATTTGGTCTTCTAAGCTTTTTGCTCTTCGCCTGCATATGAAATTTGTTTACAAAAAATCATCTATTCAAAACGCCAGCTCACAGGCTGCCTTTTCAGGCTCTGTTTTTGAGCTGTTTGTTCTTCTTCTTCTACTTTCTTTTTTGTGGCAAGTAATGAAGCCTTTGCTGCCACACACACACACACACGCACACTCACACTCTGTGTGTGTGTATAACTTAGCATATATAATTTGTATATTAAGATCTCATCATTAAAAAGTTGACTAAGCGTTCGCTTTTTGGCGCTCGAAAAGTGATTAAAATTAATGAGGCATAATGTGGGGCAGGAGCAGCAGCTCCACTGCAGTGTGCCACTGCACTCCACCCGCCACAATTCGCCATTTGAATGCTCACTTAGCAGCAGGCCATACTACTACTTCTCTCTCTCTCTCGCTCTCTCTCTCGCTCTGCTTCTGCCACTTCTTGGCATTCCATTCAAGGCCTGGGAAACCCAAGCGAAGTCTTCGAATTGCAAACTTTTCACACAAGCAACGCGATCCTCACCTCAGCAACAAATTCAGAATTTTTTCAAATTTGCAAATGCTGCAAAAATTCAAATTTTTATGTATAGAAAGAAAAAAGTATTTCACAGCTGCTTAGCGAGGAATTTTTTTTGGAATTCTCAATTGAAAATCTGAAATTGGAAATTCGAAATTCGAAATCCGTAAAAGGCAGCTACAAAAATAGTTTTATTCAAATATATATTTATATATATATATATATAGAGATATATATTTTGTTTTCGGCTTGTGCCTGTTTTTGGGCCTGTTATTTATAAGATTTCTTGGCCACCCTCTCCAAATGAGGCAATAAAAGAGAGTGAGTGAGAGAGAGAGAGAGTGAGGGAGTGAGAGGGAGAGAGATGGTGCATAAGGAGCAGCTAGGAAAAGTGCGCTGCGGTGTTTTTCTTTAGATTTTGTCGGCAATTTGTCAGGCTGCACAACTTTCGACACTAATTGTTGTTGTTGCTTGTTGTTGTTTGTTGTCGTTGTTGTTGCTATTTCTATCTTTGTATCTGTCAGATACAAAAGATGCACGAGCCGCGATCAGTGCCAGAAACGTTTACTGTCCGCAGGCAGATTTATTGAATTTAAGCGCTGGCTCAGCGACTTTTCTTGTCTCTGGCGACAACAACAACAAACAGAGCAAGGCAAATAGAGAGAGAGAGAGAGAGAGATATAGAGAGAGAGCAAGACAGAGAGGGCGCTATCATTTATAACTGCTTAGCTGTTGGACAACAAATATTTTTTGCAACATCAAAACACAATTTGCAACTATGCAAAAAACTTTTAAATGCATATACAAAGATATATATATATATATGTACATATATATACATATGTATCCAAATATGTATTAAACATATATATATATTTATACCAAATATTTTGCTCAATCATACGATTAAGTAAAGATCGTTTGCTATATACAAAGAAAGCTGACAAGAGTGAAAGCTTAAGAACTTCCTAACTACAATTCTTCCTAGCTTGAAATCTTTCTCAATGGAATATATATCAAATATGAATATCAATTATATAGAACCAATAATTCATATTGCAACCTATAGTATATAATAGTCTATAGTATATATATATATATGACTAGTTTTTATATAGAACCAATAATTCATATAGTCTATATAGTCTATAGTAATATAAGTTGGAAACAAATCTTTTGGACAAACACAAAAACTTTAGCACTGAAATTTTTCACTTTTTAAACAATTCATTGTTTAAAGCTATATCATGAAATTCATTCGAGATCATATATATATATATATATATATATATAAATTAAAAATTTTTAATTTTGGCAAACTTTGTTTTGTTGTATAAAACTTTCTATTTATTTATAAGAATAAATTCCTAAAATATTTCGAACCTTAGAAAAGCTAAGAGTTTCTTAATGAAAACCTAAGAAAATTCAATTGAATTCAACAAAATTTTGTATCGAAAAAATATTTTAATATTTTAATTTTATTCTTTATTGCATACTAAATAGATTTTATATTTTCCTGTTAAAGATTTCCTTTAAATAGATTATATTATTTTTTTTTTAAGTTTTCTCTTTGTAAATGAGTAAAAGTTATTAATTATTCTAAATTCCAAAAATTCAATTGGAAAGCATTTAAAGCATTAGAAAAATCATAGAATATTTTGGAATATATTCTGAAATTATTTGAATATTTCTAGTCTGCATTCAAATATCTAATTTTTTTTCACTAGATCTCGAAACAATACAGAGCTTCCAGGAACTGCTAAAATATCAAGAAGTTATAAACAGAATCTGCTTTCCTAGAACTTAGCAACACTTGCAAAAAAAGAATTTGACAATTTTCAACACATTCATTCTGGACGACTCTAGACTTGACTTCACTTTTTTTTACTTCTTTTAAGAAACTTCAAATTGAAACAATTTAAAAACAATTTTGCAAATGCTCACAAAAGAACTCGGCAATTAAATAAATTTAACACTCAAAATGGGTCACAAATTGAAGAAATTTCACAAAAGGATAAGCACAGGAAAAACAATTTTCATTTTCATTTTCATTTTCATTTGAACTGGAGCAAAACCTAACTTCAAGATCGGGAAAGGGATCTGTTGTCGGGCACTAGAATAGGGCTACACTCCAAGAGCTTTGGTCCAGAAATATTTCTTTTTTGTTGTTTATTTTTAGCAAAAAAAATATATAAATAAAAATTTTGCAAAAAATCCAATTGCAACACAATTTGAAATTTCAGTTTGCTGTTTTTTTTTTGTTCACACATTTTTCGATTAACTTACGCAAAAAACAAGAAAAAAAATGGAAAAGTTTTTGCTGGAATTTGCTGAAAAAACTTTCAATAATTTAGAAGAAAAAAAAAAAACTAGAAGTTGATTCTTTGAGTGGTTGCACACGCGCCACAGTCGCAGTCGCAGTCGCAGTCGCAGTTGCAGTCGCAGTCACAGTCGCCAGTCACAAGTCACCAAAGTCACCAAGTCGCCAAGTCACAGGTCTCAGTCTACACAACGTAACGCACACGCAAACGCTTCAATTTGAACTGACGAAGCGGCGATGCAGTAAGCGCCGGCATCGACTCGCCCAGCGACCCAAGCGAACGCCCTGCGTCGGAGGAGATGTTGTTGGTCGATGACGACGACGACGATGGCAGCGACGACATGCGAGCCGAAGCTGCTGAAGCTAGCGAGGCGATAGCAACCCAGCACGACAACGCTACGTCGGCCAGCCGAAGTAGCCGAAGCAGCCGACGCACACGCAGCGATAACAAACGAAGCGAATTGCACAGCCGTTCGGCATTTGGTCAGCGTGTTCGGCTCGGCTATGGCTGCGTGGTGGGCATCGGTGGGTGTCGATGGTGTAGGCATGACGCTTCAGCGGGCACAGCCAACCAGGTTGCATGCCCTGGCAACATGCCGATGGCTCAATTGACGGCAACATGTTGCCAGCATTGGGCTGTTGATTAGGCGCCGCTTGTTGCTGCTCTGCGACAGCAACATGTGGCTGGCTTCTATGTTGCGCCTGCGCTAGTCGTTTGAGTTTTGACCAACGGCTGCCGTTGCTGCCCTAAGACACAATCATTTTAATTTTATGCACAGCAAAACTAAAAAGCAAACAACAAATTCAGCAGCAGCGGAAGTTGAGCGCATTCACAGTTGTCTTTCAGTTATACATAACATGGCAAGGGGTATTCACAGCTTGTTATTACCTTTGTAACACAATCAGATACAAATTGTAATGCTCTAAATGAAACATACCCATTTCATACTATCACACTTGTTAATAAGTCAATCAGTCAAACAATCTGTAATTCTGTCAATCAGTCAGTCAATTAGTAAGCTGACAATTTGTTAGTTTCAATCAATCTATCAGTAAGTTGGTCGATTAGGCAGTAACCTGTTTGTCAGTCAATAAATCAGTCAATCACCAATTCCATCAAATAGTGAATAGTCAACCTATCATTTAATCAGAAAGTGAATCAATCAATGAACAGTCATTTGTCTTCAATCAGCTAGCAGTCAGTTTACTAGACAGTCAATCAGTCTATCAATCAATCAATTATTCAGCATTGGTAAGACAATCAGTCAATCAATCTAAGTTTCACTCAGTCAGTCAATCAATCAATCAATAAGTCTTTCAAGTAAGCAGCAGCCAATTTGTTAGACAGGCAATAATGTTGATTGCATCAATCATTTAGCATTGATAACTTAATCAGTCAATCAATCTGTGATGTAGTCAATCAATGATTCAATGAGCCAGCAGACGGTTTGTTAGAGAGTTGACCGATCCATCATCCGTCAATCAATTTGAGATTCAGTCATTCAATCAATTAATCAATCAGATAGCAGTTGGTTTGTTGGGCAGTCAACCAA
Organism: Drosophila nigricruria; assembly: GCA_037075265.1. Lineage (NCBI taxonomy): Eukaryota > Metazoa > Arthropoda > Insecta > Diptera > Drosophilidae > Drosophila > Drosophila nigricruria. Next base: position 3,139,828 of record JBAMCI010000206.1, on the reverse strand, counting down.
TCTACCATTCTGCACTGGATAGTCAATCAATCAATCGGTCAACCAATCATCATTCAAGATTGGTAACTCAATCAGTCAATCAATCTGATATTTTGTCAATCAATCAGTCAGCTGTCAGTTGGTCAGACAGACACTCAATCATTTAGCATTGGTAAGTCAATCAATATTAGTTTCAGTTACTCAATCAATGATTCAGTAACTCCTTCAATCATACAGTTAGTTAACTAGAAGGTCAATCAATCAATCGGCATTGATAAGTCAATCAATCTTACATTCAGTCAGTCACTCCATCAATCTCTTTCAGATGCTACATATATAAAGACATATAGCTTTATATATATGCAAGAATATTTAGATTCTCGCATATTTGCTTAGCTTATCAGACATGCATAACTCCCCTGAGGTGTGTGTGTGTGCGAGGGTGTGTGTGCTGCGGGGGTGGGTTGTTGTCCGTGCTTACGTTGTTTGCTGTTATGATTTTTATGATTTTAACAGCAGTTACTGTTGCTCTGGCTGATTGTTGTTGCTGTTGTTGTTGTTGTTGTTGTTGTCTTGCACTCGTTGCCTTAATTTTTTGCGCAGGTTTTTATCTTTTTATGTTCTCTCTTTTTTTTTTTTTAGCTATTTTGGCTCGAAGTGTGAAAAGAAAAGCGTTGGCTAGCATATTCAATTTGCATATGCGGTCCCCGGAGTCTGTATGTGTATGTGTGTGTGTGTGTGTGTGTGTGTGTGTGTGTGTGTGTGTGTGTAGCAGCCAAATCGTCAGCCATTTAACGCAGCACAGCGAGCGAGCGAAGCTGCTAATTGACTGCTGCTGCTGCTGCTGCTGTTGCTGCTGCTACAGAGTGTTGCAAGGCTTGAGAGGGGGGTGGGTAAGGCTGGTGGTTGATGCTGGCATGCGGACTGCCCGGACTTTGTGGGCCAAAAGTGCAAGTGGCAAGTGGCGAGCGCCAAAAACAAGAATCGATGCCAAACAATTATAAACAAAATATTTAATCAAGAGCCAAGCCAAATGCAACCGCAGCAGCAAACAACAAGCAAAACAATATGAAATATAACTGTAAATTGAGCAGAGGCCAGCAGGCACACACACACACACATGCACACACATGCACCCTTTTTTCCAACTGCTTCAAAAGCCAACTTTTTGTGTGGCAACTTTATGGAGAGCTGTGTGTGTGTGCGTGTGCGTGTGCGTGTGTTTTGTTGTGCGTGCGTGTGTGTGCTTACATAATAATTAAAATTTAGCGGCGCTCAAGTACAGCAGCAACAACAATGACAACAACATCAACAACAATTGATTCAAATGACGCACTTTGCAGCAGCAACACTTGCAACAACAACAACAACAACACTTGCAACAGTTTCGTATTGCACAACACTGCGTCGCAAAACAATAAAAACAAATGTTCTTGCAACTTCAGAGCCTCCACTCTAGCACCAACCCCTCCCACCACCCCGCCACCCACCACCCATTCCCCATTCGCTCTTTATTCCAAATAGAATCGACCTTAACAAGCTTCAGCCTCAGTCACAAACAATCTTCAAGTTTTCTTTCAACAATTATGCGGGTACTTAGAGATGCACACATATGTATATGTCTCTGTATGTGAGGCATACACACATACATACACACAGACATATATATATATATATATATATATATATATATATAGAATATATAGATATATATGTAGATAGAAATGCATCTATAGATACAATAGCGTATTAATTTCAAGACATTGCGGAACTAGACAATTGCAAAACATACATAACATATACATAGATATTTCAGATATATATATACATTTATGCATAACTGTACTTTTGTTCTTTGATACTCGTTCACAATGTGTATAGAGTATATGAGTGTTATATAATGTCCATCTTTTCTTTTAGACTTTGAAAGAAACTTAGATTAGCGAGAGTAGTACAGCATAGTATATAGAGTTCACATATCATGCATAAACTCGCCTTATAGAGTATGCATATATTTTATATACGCCCACTTGAGGGCGCGGCATATGGTAAATTACTGTATATATTGAAGCCAAATACTTCTAAATTGAAAATAAATATATATTAAAAATGAATAATATGAGACAAAACTATATTTTGCATAGTTTTGGATATATATGTTGACTGATTCTCTATAGATAGCCCATAAGTTCTATAGGCTTTACTATTTGAAGCTGCAAATTAAGGTGATAAACGATTATTCATTTGCCAAGTTTGAGCTTGTTGAAGTTTATTCTATAGCAAAGCCAAACTTGAACCCTTTCGATTAGCGATAAACAGTAAACGAATGTTGGAAGAGAATGGAAGTGATCATTTGATTTTGCTCCTTAATATATATATAGTGACATATGTAGCCAATCCACGCACACTTTGCTACAATCCACAATACACTTTTAATGTAAGCAATGTAACAATTCTCAAGTGGTTAAAGCTGAACAAGAATAGCAAAGGCGCAGTAGTCTACAATAAGTTTAAAGTTTTATACTCCATAGTATCGAGGTATTATTAAATAAAGTTATACTTTGTTACCGAATAACAATCTATGTAATTATATATATTTTTACTACATATGATAAATACATGAATTTATATATTATAATGTATATCTCGTAATGGCTAAGTTATGCTCCTATTTATACTGTATATGCACATGCGTTCATTTTTTAGTTTTTTAAATAAATAAAAATAAGTATAAGTCATAGTAAAATAAAAATTGTTGGAAATTGTTTATAACGAATGTGTTTTTCATTAAAAAATAAAATTTTGTCAATATCATACCTATAAGTATTTTTTTTCAATCAAAGTTTTGCATTGTGTTTGTACGCATAGTTTTTCTGGTAAGTGTAGATATACCCAAAGCTAGTTAAACTTTTCATATAATAAGTACTAAATAAATATATATTATATATATCTTTATTATGTATATATATACTATATCTACAATATAATATGTTAATAATATATAATATAGTATATACCATGTATTTATCTATATCATACATATATACTATATATAGAAATAGATCCATTTTCATAAGATACTTATACAACATCAAATTTGGCAATGGAAATTTGATTTTACTTTTGTTCCTATCAAATACTTTTCGATTCATATGGCTAAACTTGAACCAATTTCAACAAAATATGCAAGAAATCAGAAACCTGACAATGGATTGTAATAGATAAAAATGAGTTAGGAATTGTTCCATGTAAAGCAATAAACAAAATACAAATAACCTTTAATACTCGAGTATTATATGATTAACTTTATATAACTTTTAGATACATCTCAGCTTAAGGTTAAACATTCTATCTTTGACATCTGAAATTAATATATTTAGTTCCAGTTCCAGTTCCAGTTCCAGTTCCAGCTGCAGTGTTCAGTTCACACAAGCCAAATGAAAGAACCTGAACAACAACAACAACAACAACAACAACAACAACAAGAGTGAAGTGTCGAAAATTCATTAAATTTACAAGGACACAACTTTGGACACTCGCTGTGTGCGTGGGTGTTCGTGTGCGTGTGTGTGTGTGTGCTTGTGTGTGTGCGTGTGTGGGAGTCTTTTTTGTGACCTCTGACATTGCATTTAATCTCGTTGACAGCACTTAACACGCCCCCGAGTAGTAAAAGCAGCGACGCCTGGCTAAATAAAAGCTCACTTCAGCTTGTGGGTGGTTGGGTGGCTAGGAGGTGCGTGGTGCAGCTGAGCGGTGGTGGTGGTGGTTGTTGCTGTTGTTGTTGTGTGTAGCGGATTATTTAAGTTTATAATACGCTTAGGGGTAATTTTAATCTGTTGCAAATTGTTTTTTTGCTGCTGTTTTTGCTTGTCTTGATACAGAGAGAGAGAGAGAGAGAGCAGGAGAGCAACAATCGACGGCAACACCCTGCACCACCTCGCACCACCGATGAACCAGGCGAAAATCAGCATCTATAAAACATCTTTTTGCATCTCAGTGGCTGCTGCTTGCATAGCGCATACAGTTGCTCGCATTTGTGGCATATTTCATGGCAATATGGTAATCCACATGTGTGAGTGGGGCTAGAGTGGGACTGGAGTGGGGCTGGAGTGGGGCTGGAGTGGCGTTGGAGTGGGAGTGGGGGGTGGTTGGCACAACTGCGGTTCTGATTTGGATTTCGGTTGTGCGCTGCTTGGGTCGTTTCATTAGGCGAGCGCTTGCCGGCCAAGCGTGGGCGAGGGCGTGAGTGTGGGCGTGGCTGGCTGCCCCGTTTGGGGAACAATTGTAATTTCACTTTTTTTTTTTTTGGAATGGAAAAATGGATTTTCATAATTTGTTGTTGTTGTTTTCTTCAGTGTTTTGTTTTATACAATTTATGCTACGAGTATTTGGAGGCGGGTCAGGGTCATAACGGCGAAAAGTCGCTTAACTTTAATGGAATGAAACATCAAGACAAACGAAACAATGGAAGTGGAGCAACATAGCTTACAGTCGTTCCATATCCGACCAATAGCGTTTCGTTTCCACTGTTTTGAGGGAAAAGGAAACAGCACAATCATTATCACAGAAATCAATAAATACTATGCGTAGTGGAACAGTGGAATTCGAAGCATAGACTATGTTTACATTGTTTACCTACAGCATTTTGTTCAGCATCAATGACTATTGAGCCACCAGCTCTTGTTCCATTGCCACTTGTTGCAAGGGGTACAGTGGAATATAGTGGAACACCATTCTTTTTAAATGAAACAGTGGAATGCCAGTGGAGTAAGGTCAACAGCTTTTGGAATGAATGGTAATGGAACACCAATCGTTTCAGGTGAAACAATGGAATGCCATTTTACAACAGCAACAATATGAATGAATCAATTACTATGGGAATGCATGGAAATGGAACACCACTCGTTGCAATACTATATTATTACAGCATTTAAGTTGACCATCAACAGTTTTGTTCCATTGCCACTCGTCTCAAGTGGAACGATGGCAGTGGAACACTCAAACTTGAACAGAGCAAACCGTACAACTTTGAATGGAGCAACTTAAAGTATTGTCTTACAGTTTGCCCACATTCACTGTTTCATTTCCGCATTCCGCATTCCGCAGCCAATCACCTTCGGGAATTCCAGGGAAAACTGCCAATCGAGCGAATACAGCAATCTTTAATAAAAACTTTTTATGATTTTGGTCTATTTGAATAGTTTTCACCATATGTTCCACATAATATCCACAGACCGTTAGCGTATTACTGTAATTTAGACACAGTTGGCAGCCAAGCGGCACGTACGGAATCAATTCTCATTTACTGAATAAGTGCTCTATAAATTTGTTGTAATTATCCCCGCCCGATGTAGTTTATGCTAAATATTTTCACAATTACAAAACTTACATATATTTCTCGAAATTTTCTCCTTTTTTGTTTTTTTGCATTTATCAAAAAGTTTTTCTATGATGAAAATTCTTTGCATAGCGGCACGTGGCCCCATGCCAATGAGATCAGCGATCGTCGCTGACATCACACAACAATATATACTATATATACATATATATAGTATATAGAGTAAAGGGGAACAAGAAATCATAAATCATGGGCAAAATAATATAATAAAATGGCAAATGAAAAATTGAAAATCTATAAAAGAAATTCAACCTTTGAGTCAAGTCAAAGATATTGAAAATTCTTAAATGGGAAAAACTAAATAGATTTTGATGAATCAATTAAAAATGAAATGAATGAAATTAGGAAAATAAGTAAAATAGCAAAAACTCACCCTGTGACTGGGGCTCGGGTTCGGGCTGACGATCTTGTTCGCGATCTTGTTCACGATCTTGTTCACGATCTTGTTCACGATTTTGATCACGATCGCGATCTTGTTCATCTCGATCTTGATCCCGATCTTGTTCTCGGTCGTGTTCTTGTTCATTTTCTTGATCTCGATCGCGATCTTGGTCTTGATCTTGCTCTTGATCGGTATTCGGTTGCTCCTCTTCTTTCGGGGCGCAGCCAGCCTCGTCTGTCTGATCATTGCACTGCGTTTGGCCATCGCAACGCATGTGCAGCGGCAAACAGATATCGTCGCACTTGAACTCTTCGTCAGTGCAAACTAAGTAAGGCAACAAATCGCAAAGCAAAACGAATGCAAAGAAAGAAAAGAACAAAAAATAAACATAAACGGATGGACTTGAAAATAGCTGATGAAACAAAGTTTTACAGAACATGATAATGAGTCGATGGTGATGACGACGAGCTCAGATCTTGATCGATTCCACAATTTATTTGACTGAGCAAATGAAACTTGATCTAGGCAGATCTTCAGTTTGATTCTCAAATGAAATGGGATGCCAATGCAGAGATGTTGATTGTTTTTGCTATAAATTGTTGATCATTACCCTTGGGGCAATCCTCCTCATCTTCGCCGTTCGGACAGTCTTTTTTCAAATCGCATTTCATTTCGTCACAGACGCGCGTATTGGAGCGGTAACAGAAGAATGTCGCATCGCCACGGCATTCCGGCTCGCCGGAGCCATCTTCCTCGTCTGTTGGTTCAGGCGTTTCAGGGGCGTTAGGATCTATGTTGTGTGTGTGTGTGTGTGTATAGGTGTGCGAGTGTGTGTGTGTGTGTATATATAGAGGGCACGTCAAAAGAAAAGTTAGCAGTCTTTTAAATAAAAAAATGTTGTATCAAATGTAAACCATGGGACAAATGCGAATGAGAGAGGGCGGGGTAGAGAGAGAGCGAAAGACAGACGCACAAAGTATGAGTGAACGGGTGAGAGACAGCAAGAGAGAGAGAGAGGGAAAGATAGGTAGTATGTGTGGAAATGTTTTCATGTTTATAATATATATATATGTATATAAAAATCACATTTGACGCGAACTTTTACTTTAAGCCCAGTTCCAAAGTTGTTGGTGAGCTCCTGTCAAACCCGAGGATGTCCTTGTCATGCACTAGGACAAATTCGAGGAAATGTACGTCCTGCAGCCTTGAGCACATGTCATGAATTTCATGTACGTTCATTTGAAAACTTAAATGAAAATTTAGCAGAGTCTTCAGAACCTTCTCAACTGAAGTTGGAAATGGAAGAATTTACAATCGGATATCAATATCTTTTCTGCCAGGTTGCTAGGATCCATAGTAGCGGGAAACCCCTTAACAGCTGCTAAGTACTTAATATTTTCGGATTTGTCACTTTACAATGGCACACAACAGAAGCTATAAATCTATATGTACAGGCCAATACGAGCATTGTAGAAGATAAAGCTTTCGCTGACTTATTATGCCTCAATGGACGTAGCTGGACTTAGTCTCTAATAGTCTCTTCTAGATGAACATATTGTATATATATTATATCATCAAATATCATTTCTCTATTTCAAAATGTAACTGGATTAAGACACTATATAATAATTCCACTATATAGTATATGTAATAGCCCAGTTACCCAACTTAGACACATAAAATTTCATCCGATTTGCCATGCCCACAGTGTATTGATGACCTATATATATTTTCATACCAGCGCTGTATATACCTAGCATGTATGCACCCGAACAGATAGCACAAACTCAGTATACTCTTTTCAATCTGTGAACAAGTATACATATACAGATGTCTTCACTTAAGGCTAAGACAAGATTAGTTTAATGAAATGCCAACGAATGTCTGATCACTATTGTTTTGCTCGAGAGTTCTATATCCATTTGGAACTATCCAAAACGATTCGTAGAGAACAGAACGAATGAGCATGAAAAGAGACAACACGTACGAGACTTTTGAAAGGCGAAAGAGTGAGAGAGAAAGAGAGAGAGTGACAGAAATAGTGAGTGAAAGAGTGGGAACATATGAATCATAGTGACAGTCACGACTTTATACTAAAAATCAGTTACATTTACTTAGTTATTAGTCTAACATGCTTTCAAATGAGATTAGGGTTTGTCGATATGTGTGTGTGTGTGTGGATTAGTGTTAGTATTTGGAGTATATATAGTGTATTGTATAATTCCCCTGCCCTAATACACAGCGTGCTTAATAACGGAGACAACAAAAATATATATATAGAGAGTGTGTAAGAGAGAGAGAGAGACAAAGAGAGAGAGAGAGAGGGAAGAAACGAACCCTTGTTGGGGCGCACATATTGGCACACTCGATTCTCGCCCTCGCCGGTACAAGTCTGCTCTGGCGACTGAGCATTTTGACGGCACACATCGGCACTCTCATCGGAGCCATCGTCACAGTCTGCCTGCCCGTTGCAGACATCGTAACAGGGTATATTCGCGATGGCGCCACTGCGACATTGGAAGAACTCATCTTTGATGCATTGATCGTTTCGGAGATCGCCGGTATTGCCGTTCGGGGCTTGTGGTAGGCGACGGGCACAGCGCGCGGGATCCTCATCGGAGCCATCATCGCAATCGGCCCGGCCATTGCAGACATTGTGACAGGATGTGCTCAACTTGTCGCCCGACTCACATTGGAAGTCCTCCTCGCAGTCTGGTGCATTTTTATTGTACGCAGTGGCATAGATGCGGCGATCGCACATCTCCTGGTTCTCGTCGGAGCCATCTTCGCAGTCGTTGTAGCCGTTGCAGATGTTGGCACAGGAAATCTGGAATGGTCGACCGCTGATGCACTGGAATGGTTGATCCATTGACAAGCATTGATCGTCATCCAGATCGGCATCGGCATCGCCATCGCCATCGCCATCGGCATCGGCATCAGCATCGCCATCTCCATCCAAATCGGCATCGCCATCCGCATCAACGGTATCCACATCGTTGTCAGCATCATTATCCGCATCCGGATAGGACGGACTCTGCGTGCCCTTTGATGATGGTGCATAGGGATTGGGGTAACGACGACTCAGGCACATCTCCTCGTTCTCATCTGACCCATCGTCGCAGTCGGCTCGCTGGTTGCATATGTTCGCACAGGGTATGCTCTCGGTTTCGCCGGACTCGCACGTAAACTCTTCATTATCAAACTCCCGCGGATTGCTGCACTGGTTATCTGTGTGTGTGTGAGTGTGTGTAGGTGTGTGTGTGAGTGTGGGAGGGGGGTGAGTGCATTTTGGTTTGTTTGTTTGTTTTAGCAACAGTTTGACATACTCTTTGAGTTTGTTTTTACTTATTTACAATGATGCGTGCGCTACTTGCTAAGCTTTTTAGTCTCGGTTAAAGCTTGAAAGCTCACAATTCTACTAGTTTTGAAAGCTTTGACAGTGTGAGCGAGCCAGCACCAAAGCATCCGTTCGAAATGAACTCTAGGGAAGTTTGAATGTGTTTGAAGTGCTGAAGGCAAAACTTACCCAATGTCAAGCGGAAGTAGAAATCATCGTCCAGGGAGGCGCTCTGGTTGCCAATGCGATTATAGTTCTGCAGCTGTTTGCGCAGTTTACCCTCAAAGTCAACCACATCGGTGGGTATCTCTAGATTGACAATCACATAGCTCTTGTACTTGTCGTTCGTGGGCCTAAGAAACAGCAGAGGGAGTTGGTAATTAGATAACTAAGAGCGTGGCAACTGTTTATTTTAAAATATATATAAATAATTAATCAATCAACCAATCAGACTGTCAATCACATAGCTCTTCTGCAAATTATTACTCCCTAAGTGGTAAAGCTAAGTTCCAGTTTGGTTTGATAGAGCAGGGATAAAGTATACAGAGCTCAATCATTAGTGTGGATCAATGAATCAATCGGATTGAGAATCACATAGATGTTCAAGCTATTCAAGTAATTGGATGGCCGTGGAAAGAGTATAATGTCAAATAATCAATCAATCCATCAATCAGATTGACAGTCACATTGCAGTTCTGCTGAGCATTAGTACCTAAATGATGCAGGTAAGCTTGAGTTTGGATGAATATCGATAATGTGAATCAATCAATCAATCAATCAGATTGACAATCCAATAATTCTAGTACTTATCGTTCATAGGTCGAAGCAACAGTTGAATAGAGTTATTATATTCGTAAATATACGCTTAAGGAATTAAGCTGAGAATTGATATAGATCAATCAATCAATCAATCAGATTGAAATGCATTGAGTCAGCTTCAATCAAAGGTGGAATCAAGTTTTAAAAAGCTCTTTTGATCAATATGATGTAGTGAAAGCATCTAAAATCTAGCTTTAAATGTCTAACAATCAATCAATCAATTTGATTGAAAATCATATTGCTCTTTTATTGATCAAAAATGGACCTAGATGACAGATCGAAATAACTAGATTAGTTACACCCAAAAGTATATAAGACTTATTTTTTAATGTGGATCAATTAATCAATCAAATTGATTGACTATTGTCTGCATTCAATTATTAAAACTCTTATGCAAAGCAATTCTTGCTTCTTTCAATAAATTTTAAATATCGATAATTATCGATATTACACTACACAAAGAATCTGAGAGTCTAAGGCTTCTCTTGCTGCATTTCAAGCCAAAGAGGCTTTCAAGTTTTCATCTAGACCGCCTAGACGCGACAGGCCAACTCGTGCCCTACTTCACTCTCTGACATTAATGTTGCATATAATGGACTTACCCGACATGCAGCAAAGTGCTGCGCAAATCCACTTCATCGTCGTCGTTCTCGTAGCTGTGCCGGAAGAGATCGCGCAGTCCCAGGCCGATCTCCTCGGTCAGATTGAGGAAATGCTCGCTCTGTTTATCACTGAAGTCGTTCGAGTACGGCTCGTTGACGGTGAATCGTGTGCGGTCTGCGTTTCATGATAACAAATTACAACAACAAAAATCATAAATTACAAATTACAAATTACAATTCCAATTCGCTCTTTCACATTTGACTGATTCTTTTAGACACTCACATACAACGGTCTCCACGCCATAGGTGCCGGAGCCAATTTCACTCTCATAATCATCGGAGGCCCGCTTCCGGGTCATCATTCGATTCTGTCGCTTGGCCAGGCGCTTCTTCAGAGCCGGCTTCTTGGCGCGCTTCTGCCTGTGATGGACATCGTTGCTGCCAAAGAGCCGGGTCAGCTCGCGACGCACACGCTTAACGCCCTGATGGAACCAATTGCCCTCAACGGCGGAATCATCGATCAGAGGCGCATACGGCTGCAAGTTGTCGGACCCCGTGAACGGCGTCTGATCCTCCACATCGAAAAACATATTTTCATTGTCATCTAGGCTTGAGATTTGCTGCAAATTCAAACAATTTTACATTTATTAATACATATATATATTTATATTTTTACATAATTTAACTTGCAATTAATTATATTAAGAGTTATTTTAGGTTACTCAAGATATTTGTTTTCCATCTTTATAAGTCATATTCAGAGAATTTATTTTTATAATATTAACTTAAATTTAATAATATTATATTTATATTTTAGATAGAAACGTTTTCTCAGAAGTCGTCAAGCGAGTTTAAATAAAATATTTTAAATTTCGAAATGTCTATATTGACTATATTGATATATATTATTATTTTTATTAGTTTTATTATTATTATTATTTTTATTAGTTTTATTATTTTTATTATTATTATTATTATTATTATTATTATTATTATTATTTTGATTAGTTTTATTATTATTATTAGTTTTATTATTATTATTATTATTTTCATATAATATTTTGAAATGAATTTAATTTTCAGCTCCTATTTCCTACTTACTCTCTTTATTAATTTTATTTTAGTTATTTTTGTTTTAAAATTAATTTTCCAGCAAATTTTTAAGATTCTAAGTTAATAGTTTCATATTGATTTTTAGATTCAAGATTAAATGTTTGCTTAAATAAGTTAGAAGATCACTCTTGACTTTCTTATATTTTAATTATATTTTTTTATTATTGCAAGAATATAATTTTAAGAAATAATAATAAAATATAAAAACATTTCCACACTTAAGTTTGAGCATCTTCTAATTGGCTACACCAGAACATTAATACCTTATTAACAATCCTATATTTTCAATTTATTCACATTCAACAAATTCATCAATTTAATATTCATTTAGACATTTGCATTAAATGTTGTTTAGATATAGAATTTTATATATGTTATGATTAACATGTAAAAAAGTCTCAATAATAATTTATCATTTATTTTTTTACTGGAAAAGTCAAAAGCTTTCAAGTTCCAGCTGGGTTGTGTTCCATGCTAAGTGCAAAGCTGTACAGTTGTGAAGGCACTATTTGCTGTTAAGCAGCTTTTCAACATACTGTTAAGCTTAACAGCAAAAGCTCAGAGCTGCGACACGTCTCTGTTAAGTGCAATAGCAGTGTGTTGAACTTGCTGTTAAATGTTAGGCGTGTGGGCAAAAGGTGAAATGGAACTATGTTAGGGTATATGTCTTATGATAGGGCTAAGACTATAAGACTGCAAATTAAGTTTTTTTATGTATATAAAGAGTTAAGTTTTTTTATGCATATATATGTATGTAGTAGAAGGAGTTTTGTAAGGCTAGATATTGCTATGTTTTCCATAGGTACGTAAATTTTATTACATTTTTTTCCACAGATTTCATATTTTGGAATAACTGTTCTTCATCAAATTTCTATATATTATATATAATATATTTTATATCATATTCAATTTATAATATATTTCATATTATGATATAGTATAGTAGTAATCTATATTATGATATATATAGCATTTATAGTCTGCTATTGATCAAATTAAATTATTTCTCTAAAATCAAGAAGGAGATATAGTTATAGAAGAGATATAACTATCTAGATATATATAGAAATAGTCTAAAGATCCAGCACTTCAATCAGATTTCTAATAACTTTCAATAGTTGATTGATTTACTTTATCAAGAGTAAAGTTTGTTTAGATCGCTTTTAAAATTGTTTAATCAATCAAATATTTATTCAAACATATATATAAATAGAATAGAAATATATATATATGTGGGATATGATATTTGATAATTGTCAAGGTGGCCAAGGCATGAATGAATTCCGTTTGCTTAGGCTTTATTATGCCATAAATATTAAAAAACAAAAGCAAAAAAAAAACAAAAACTGCAAAAGACTTTGTCCAGCTTTCTTTGGTTACCTTCATTTTTTGTTAGCTTTTATTATTATTTTTTTTTTATGACTGATTAAGAACACGTGTGTGTTTGTGTGTGTGTGTGTTTGCCCGTTGGTTGTTTTTTTGAGGAACTAAATTCAATGACTTGAACTTCTATATAAAAAACATTCACGCAGTCGATGAAGCACTTGTTTCTTCGCCTTTTGCAATTTCTCAATTAGCTCAAACGGGTGTATGCAGCTGAGCTATGCTCTGCTGGCACTCACATTGTTGTTATATCAATATTTAGCTTTATTTATTTATTTATTCAATTTAATGTTTGACTTTCAAACTGTGCCCAGCAGGCCTTGTCGAACTTCTGCTTCTATTCAAACTTTTAATTCGATTGCAATTTTGTGTTTTGCTTTGCCTGCCAGACTTTTCGTTGTTCAATCGATTTCCCAGTGACCCATATAAATGTATCTGAAATGTTTTTCTTCTGTTGATCAATTTATGACTGCAACAAGTTGCACCAAACAGACAGCTGGACAGACAGATGTGAAGGGGGCGTCGTTGGGCTATTTTGAGTCTGGCAATTGATTTCAAGTGTCAATTTTTATTTTATGGCTATTTACTTGAGTTTGATTTCCCTCTCTGTGCTGCTCTATGTGCTCAGCTGTCTGTTTAGATGCACTCTGAGGCATCATATTTCATTTATATGATTTGGTTTTAAAATAAGACTTCGCTTCTAACTCGATCTCTCAGCTCTTATCTAGCTGCTAGGAGCTGCAGTTGTCAAGTTCTCAATTTTGTTCTTCTCTTTATCATTCAGATATGTCCAGAGCTTAAAACAGCTTAAGTATTCATCTAATCAGACTCTTTAGATGTGAAACTTACTTAAAAGGAAAAGCAGAGAGGCTGAAATTTGAAGAGTTTCTTATATGCCATCAATCAATCAATCATAAATCAGATTGATTTACAGATACTTGAGATGTTTCTCTCTTTCGTTATTGCTATTTGTATCTGTCAATCTCTTTTTCTCCTTATCTTTATATCTATATCTCTGTCATCTCTGTCCATCTTTCTCTCTCTTTATATAGCTCTTTCTATCTATATCTATCTTTCTTACTCTCCTTTGACCCATCATTCAATATTTCTCTAACTCGTTTTTCTTTCTGTCTCTATCTTTCTGCTATGCTTTTTCTTTTTGTTTCCATCTCTCTTTCTCATTCTCACCTTCTCCTCCTTTTTCGCTCTCCATATTTCTCTACTTCTCTACTTCTCTTTCTTCCTTTTTCTCTTTTTTATTCCATTTTTCTTCATCCCTGTTGTCTCTCTTTCTCTTTCTCTTCCTTTATATTTCTCTCACTCTCTCCCTTTTTCTGTTTTTTCTCTCTCTTTCTTTCTATTTCTCTCCCTCTCTCTCTATCTCTCTCTTTCTTTCTATTTCTCTCCCTCTCTCTCTTTCTCTCCCGCACTCTTCGTCTCTTTCTCTCTCTCTGTGTTTCTCTCTCACTGTCTCACTCTCACTCTTACACTCTCTCTTTCTTTCTCTATCTTTCTTACTCTATCTATCTCTCTGTCTTTCTTTCTCTCTATCTCACTTTCTCACCTTCTCTCTCTCTCTCTCTCTCTCTGTCTTTCTCTCTCACTCTAACACTCTCTCTTTCTCTCTCTATCTTCCTGTCTCTATCTGTCTATCTCTCTTTCTTTCTCGTTATGTCTCTATCTCACTTTCCCACCTTCTCTCTTTCTCTCTCTTCCTCTATTGCCATATTTGGCATTTGGTGTTGCCAGATCGCTGATTCCAAAGCTCTTGTTGCTAGCTAACAACTGAATTCCTTTCGTTTTTAAGCTACTTCCATACATACATACATCTATAGGCATTTATATATCTATCTATCTTCACCTATATCTTTTATCTGAGTACTTTACGCCTTTGTTGCCTGAGACATTTATGAAATGTGGGTCAAATGTGCATGGAGCCTCAACCCAACCCCCACCCACTCACTCGCAAGACAACGACTCCACAGCTACCTCGTCACAACGACACCGACACAGACGCCGAGCTCATTGATAAACTTCGATAAGGTGGCAAACGATAATGCAAGTTAGAAAGTGGCCAAAGGCGTTGCATTTGTCATATCACACACATATACATACATATCTCTCTCTCTCTATATATATATATATATACATAGATATTTACTATAATGTATATATCTATAACATTTGTGAGAATGCATTAAGCTCACGCATAGTTCTCAGGGCGGAAATGCAGCACTTGAAATTCTGCTGAAATTTCATCAATCAAAAATCGAAATATCGAAAAATCCCAACAATAACATAACAACAACAACAAACAAACAAACAACTCGACAACAACAACAACAACAAAGTTGAACAAACTTTTCTGTGCGGTAATTTTTCTCAGGCCTTTCGCTTTTGTTGTTCACTTGTTGTTGTGTTGGTTTGTTGTTGTTGTTGCTGTTGTTGTTGCTGTTGTTGTTGCTGTTGTTGTTGCTGTTGTTGTTGTCATTTTGTTTGGCTGCCTTTTAGCGTTGTCTGCGCTGCGTCTGCGACATTGTCTGGCCACCATCAGCCTCAACGGCCCGACCCGCCTACCTCCCCCGCTGCTCATAATTGGAGTTGCTACGTGTAGTGCTTACTGCGATGGTGTGTGTGTGTGTGTGTGAGTGTGTGTGTGTGTGTGTGTATGTGTGCTGCCATATCGATAACATTTTGATTGCGTGGAGCGGGCTGGGCTGGGCTGGGCTGGGCTGGGGGGGGCGAGCGTGGCCAGCAGCCGGCTTATTAAACTGCATAGTCACGTGTCGCGTCTCTCAACTTTATGTGTTTACTTGTTTTGTCAAGTTTTCGAGCTGTTGCTGTTGCTGTTGTTGTTGTGCGTAAAAGTTGGCCTGAATGGGCCTATCTGGCAGTATCAAAACAAACGCAAAACTCTTCAACTTGGCACTTTTAATGCATGAATTTCAATATTCTTTGGTTTTTACTTTGACTTTAGTCTTAAGCAATAGTTAAGAAGATTTTATTGGCTTTACATTAAACTAAATTTGATCGATAAATGTGCAAGTGTTGTTATCGATAAGTTTAAGTATTACTGAAAGTATGGAGATGGCCTATTGAGAGCAGCTCTATGTTGACTAATCGATGAATAATGGCTAAGCTTGTGGCTAAATGGGATCTTAAGTTGATCAAATTTCATTAGAATTATCCGCCAGATTGATCGATAAATGCTCAGCTGCCTATATTATCCATAAATTTAAGTTGCATAGACTTTTAAGATTCAGTAAACAGGCAAAAGAAAAGAATATCTTGTAATAGAAATATACAAATTCTAAGCTCTCTTAAGCAATGATCAGCCACGATTACATTATCGATAAACTCCAGATGTTTATCGATAACTGTGCAAGTGCTCAGTAGGCTTATGCCATAGTAACCAATTGCGGCCTATTTAAATGCTAATCGCCTTTGCTCGGAGCTGAGCATTCGTCCTCCATGGTCAGTTTGTTTGCATTAAAGCTAATAAATAAACCAAATAGTTGGCTATGATTTATGCACGCGGAGTGTGTGTGCATTCTGTGGCCTACAAATTGGCACAGAATGCACGGCGTTTATTTTGTGTGTGTGTGCTCGGCCACATGTGCCACACATATATGATTATGTGTGTGTGTGTGTGTGTGTGTGTGTGCTTGGGAGCAGTGCGTGTCCAACTGTGCCAGCGCAATGCTGGCCGCCCACGCAGCGTATTAAGCGAAATTACGCATACGCCGCGTTAGGCAAACAAGCAACTAGAAATATTTGCAAACTTGTGAGCGAGCGACACGCAGATGTCGAGTTGAGCAATGTCCTTGAACCAATTCCAAAGAATTATGAAGCATTCCAACTAGCTGGCACGACACAAGCCGCAAGACTTGTTGCAATGCAGGTGCTCTTCTTCTTCTTCTTCTATCATCACATGCACACACACAGACACACGCACACACACACACACACACATATAATCCAGTCAAAGGCACGCCTTTTGCTGGCGCGTCCATTGAACCCGAAGCCGCTGGCAAATTAGGCCGGACCCCACAGGCAAAATAGACAATGATTTTCGCTCATTTCCTGCGAAAACAAAAAAAACAAAGACCCAAAAAAAAACCAAAAAAAAAAAAACAGGAAAAATTCAAAATTACTTTGCTGCGCTCTGCACGACTAGGCAATACCCTGTATCGAACTGGTAGTAAAATCTGTATAGAAATCTAATACCTTGAGTTAGCTCTTGACTAGTTATAGTTCTAGAATATATAAAAGATCTAGATCGATAAAGTTTTAGAAAATTCAATAGATCAAGATCAAAATATAGTTAAGATTTCAGATATTGAATATGCATGAAGAAGAAGAAGAATGATCGATAAAATGAACTTTTCTCCTCAAGAACTGTCTTTCTTAACAATAAGTTCAAGCATCGGATGTCTATGCGACATATAACAGACTGTGTTAGAGACAATGGTTACACATAGAGGTTATAGATAATACACAATGCATTGCTAAAGCACTGTTAAGTTGCTTCCGAAAAGAAAAGACTATTCAAATTGAACCGGGTAATATGAGTACAGGGCGATCATACACAGAGCAAATCAAATCTCTTAAGACTCAACTATCAGACACAGACAATGGTAAATCTTAAGCCAAGTCAGACTAGGCTAACCTCACTTAACCTAATCTAACCTAATCTAAACTAACCTCACCTTATCTAACCTCACTTAACCTAACCTAACCTAACCTCACTTAACCTTACCCAACCTAACCTAACCTAACTTGAACTTACCTAACCTTTAATATATACATAGATGTATATTTGTATATAATAGAAATTTCTCCAGAATAATGCATATACGCTAAATGCTAAAGAATTCCATTGCATTTGTCAAGGCAATCAAGCTGATATCTTAAGTGTTTATATAGCTTTTATGTTTATTGCGCTAATAGGGTTATCGCACACAGGCACAACCCTAACCTAACTGTTTACAGCGAGTGCAAATAAGATAATATGAAGCGTACATCTCATATATTATATATATATATAATATAATAATATATCTGATATGATGTGAGTGTAAATATTTGGACTGTGAAAATGTTTGAGAATTATAAAAAGTTTTTTTTTCAAATTTAAATACAATTATAAATGTAATTAATTATTTCTATAAATAGATTGTTTCTTTATTACTGGAGTCTATTCATAGAGTCTATTACTATTACTATTTTTTAGTCTATAACTTGAATAGACTTATCATATATATCACATACAAATGCCAGCTATGCTTTAGAGTTTCACTTTGAGTGTAGGGTATAGCAATTGCCTGCCACGCCTACATACAGACCACCCCCGCCCTCCTCCCTCCCCCCTCGCCAGCTCTGTCAAATCATAAATTGTGCGGCACATGTGTGCGCTGGCAATTTATTTTCATCAATTCGCATGTAGTGAAAATGTGAAAATCGCTTTTCGCCAGACAATCGATTGCAAAGCTGACTAACTGACTAACTGACTGACTGGCAATGGAGCATTAACACACACACACACACACATATGTATACACAGGCAACAATTATAAGTTAGCAGGGAAAAAACATGTGAAAATTTGATTAAAAACTAAACTCAAGGTAATTGCCAAATGGCGCATGCTGAGGCAGAGAAGACGAAGCTACTCCTGCGGCATATTGCGCATACGACGCATTAGCCCAGCCAACAGTCTGTGTGTGTGTGTGTGTGTGTGTGTGGGTGTGTGTGATAAAAGGGATTTTTGGTGCCTGCATGGCTCAAGTATTTGGGTCTTTGGAGCAAGTGCAAAGCAATTGACGCTGCGATAAAAAAAGATTACGCGATTTAAGTGCAGCGCGTCAATCTTCATCAGCTGCCGCGCATAGCTTAAAAATCTGATCTATAAATGTGTGAAACAAAAGGGGCTCAAAGGGGGCGTGTGCTGGGACGGGGGTGGGGTATGGCTGGCTTTGCCTTGCAGCTGAACCTGAGACACAAAGCAAATTGCAAAATGGACATTGAAGCTGCTAAATGCAATGCAATTTGTTTAGTTTTTAGTTTTTTCTGTTGCCAGGTCAACAGCGCAGCAGGAAATATTTACAGCAGCTCAATTTGCCAGATATACAAATGTATATACAGATGCTACAGATACTATAAAGGCTATACACAGAGAGAGAGAGCGAGAGCGAGAGAGAAGTCTCGTATTTATTGCAATTTAGTTTTGGCTTTAATTAAACTGTAGATCTCTTCTAATTGCTTTGATTTAATTTTGTTTTTCGCTTTTCATTTTTCACGATGCTCGTTCTCGTTCTCGTGCTCGTTTAGCTCTTTGCAATGGAACCTGTTCGGATGCTGGACGACAGCTTTATCGGATCATGCATAAATTACTCACACAATCAATTCCCATTTGCCATTTGCCATTTGCCATTTGCCTTTTGCCAATTGCAGCTATGCGCTAAGCGTCAAAGACAAATTGATTTCAGCTAAGTCGATTAGCGTTTGTTTTGATATAATATAGTTGACTGCAGTTATGATTGATGATGATGATCAAGATGTTTAGGCAACAGCTCTTAAAATTCCGATATATAATTTATATAACCTTATCATGATCGACTGTACTTTGCCAAATCTATTTATCAATGACATCATATATATGCTCTACTCTTCTTTGAGCTTTATAGTCTAATATTCAGAATCTGTCACGAACCTATCAACTTTTCACTCTGCTTAGACATTATTGTTCAAGCCTTGCCAACTGTCGAGAAAGTACTTTATAGGAGTTTCCCCAATTTTGAGTGCCACAAAGGCAAAATACCTTGGTGTCACTCTTGACAGAAGGCAGAAGGCTTTAAAGCCAGACGATAACAATGTGCAAAGCCAAGTTAAAACAATTAAGAGAGCTCTAGTCGGAGCTGCCCGACTAGGAAATACCCTGACGCACAGACACACAGACGGGCAGGGCTATATCAACCCAGCGTGTCAGCCTAATCGAGAATATATATATTTATGGGCTCTGCCACGCCTTTTTCTGCCTGTTATATACATTTTAACAAAACTATTTTTGACTGAGTTTCCATTTTCAATGGGCAAAGGGTAAACAAAATCATGTGGACTCTAATACTATTTCTAATTTCTATTTAAAGATCATTACATAGAACCTTTAAATAATGATAATCAACTTTCAATTTGTTATTCTTTATTTTTTTTGGCAACCCATTTAACACGCTGATAGTTGCTTTTTGGTGATTTTAGTTTGACATTTCATTATGGATAGACTTACGCCACAGCAACGCTTGGAAATCAAATTATCAAATAAAATAATATGATATAATTTTTGATCAAATTAATGATTAAACTTATCCACACTGCGTGCTGCAATTGATTTAGCCAAAGAAACGTTTGATGAAAGATCAAGAAAGATTTACGTAATGGTCTAATGAACTGGAAAACAAGATCTTGTGATTTCATCCCATGGGACTATTTTCATTGGGGTTATGTAAAGTCACTTGTCTACGTCGATAAACCCGATACAATTAAATACCTGGATATCCAAATTCAAAAAGTTATTGGCGAAGTTTGTTCGACTTGGCGTTCCACAAGTCGTGGTGGCCTCAGGAATGAAATCATAGTTAAGCATTAATGTCATACAAAGTTTTGTCCAATAAGCCCATTTCAATGATATTCAAAATATATCTTTGTTTTATTAAAGTAGTATGTTTACAATTCGAATATCTAAATTTAGTTTATCTTTTATATTGAACTACTCCCATATCTCTTCAAGAAAACTTTAGAGTGAGTCATAGAGTTGTTGTGGGTTAATTGCTTTACTTATTCACTTTTCTTCAAAAGTTAGTTCTAACTTAGCTTAGCTTTTAGTATATAAATATGAATAGCAATAGTTGTAGAAGTCAATGTGAAAAGATAACATTAACTTCTACAACTATTGCTATTCACATTTATATACTAAACTCATTGTAGTTTTTATCGTATATCAATTCCTTTAGCTAATTGTCTCCATATCTGACTATACTTAATTTTAATATTTAACTCAGCTTCTTCTACTCTAAACTTCAGTTCTAACTTAAGTCTCTTACATTATCTTTTCCTATTGACATCTAAACCTATTCCAATTCACATTTATATAGATAGAGCTTTTGCATCTCTATCAGTTTTTGCATTAGTTCTCACGCTTATGGCATTTGTTGTTTACAAATTTGTGATCCATTTACTGCATTTAGCCTGTGACCCAACGGCACCCGCTGAGCTTTCACAATGGCAGGAAATTAAATTCCATGTAACAATAGGCAAAGGCAAATAGCGCAATGAAAGGCGATGAGCATTATGTAGATATATAAATATATATATATATATGTAATCCATATTCCCATATGCAATATATATATATATATATATATATATATATATATGACACCTGCATGTGAATTAGCTGGAGAGATTGTGAATAGGTCTCAAGTGCCCGGCATGGGAAAAGCGACAAAGCCAAAGTTCAAATGGAAACTGTCGCCTGTTGTTGCCGCTGACGTTGTCATTGTTTGGGGTCTATCATTGTTTTGAGCACTTGATAAATCTCTGCTCTTCCCTATTATAAAGATATATGTACATATATATATATATAAATTTGTATCTATGTCTGCCATACAAGTCTCTACATAGTGTGCAACTCATTTAAATGGTTCGCTTTTCTTTTCTTTTCTCTCTCTCTCTCTCTCTCTCTCTCTCTCTCTCTCTTTTTGGAGCACGTCGCCACAGTTTTTTGGCTTTGGTTAACATTTAGATTACATGAGCATGCCCGACTGGCAAATGCCCTGTAAACTTCAATCAAAACTGCACATGCATAGTAAGAAGATACATGAAAACGTCGACTGTTAAATACCCTGTAAAAAGTAACAATAATTTGATGAACTTTTTAATATGTTTTGCAGCTCCAATTGTAGAGCTCAAGTATCCAGTAATTGAAGTATTTTCTTGTTATGTTTGTTAGATTTAGATAATAAGCTTTGTCAACTTTTATTCATATAATAAGTTATCGTGTTATCGATAATTATCGATCTCTTAAACTATGGAGAATCTTGTCATAGATAAACAAGTTACTAAACTTTCATCACTCCTTTCTTACAATGAGTTATCGTGTTATCGATATTTATCGATCTCTCAAACTATGAAGATAATCTTTTCATAAGATAATCATGTGTATAAACTTTCATTTCAACACTTTTTTCTTACAATGAGTTATCGTGTTATCGATCTCTTAAATTATGGAGAATCTTGTCATAGATAAACAAGTTAATAAACTTCACTTATTTCTTACAATGAGTTATCGTGTTATCGATAATTATCGATCTCTTAAACTATGCAGAATCTTGTCATAGATAAATAAGTTGATAAACTTTCATTTCAACACTCCTTTCTTACAATGAGTTATCGTGTTATCGATATTTATCGATCTCTTGAACTATGGAGAATCTTGTCATAGATATACAAGTGTATAAACTTTCATTCCATCATTTCTCTCCGAAAGTGTTACATGTCAATTGCTGCAGCTAGTTATACCCCTTTCGCTTAGCAAGCCATTCGTAAGGGGTAGCGGGTGTAGAAAGACGGGAATGAAATGCCATCACGCCCGTCGACTGTTGATCCTGGCGCTTTGATGTTTTACAAAGTCGTCGGCAGCAGATTTTTAGAGCTTGCCACGAGGCGACGTTGACGACGTTGCTGGGCGGCCGCTGTGGCAAGTGTGGCAAGTATGGCAAGCGGCAAGTGAGGCAAGTGTGGCCTGTGGCACAACACATCAGTTGGGCATGCCGCTCACGTTTTGGCAATTTCTCATAAAACAAACGACCATTAACGCCTTTAAGTTGTCGGCAGACTTTTGACGTGGCCCCACGTCTTGGCGTCCACACAGGGGTGGGGGCTGTGTGTTTGCTTCTTTTTTTTTTTTGTGAACTGTGGCGCTGGTGTCACTTTGTTCGTGCCACATATTAAGTTGTCAGCTGCTGCTGCAAGTTGCCTATTGTCTAGCGTGAAGCGGGAAGCGGAGCCTTTTGATCAACTAAGCCACGTTTAATGGGCAAAATTTGTGGCAGCTGCCGCCTGCTGACCAGTTGCGCTGCCCCCAACACACACAGAGTGAGTTGCAGCCAATTGTGTGGCAACTATTGACTGATATGCATATATGAAGAGCCAACAGAGCAGGAGACAGGTGAGTGGGGCTGTTGGCAGCTTCCTCTATAACAAAGCCAATTTGCGTGCGTAATTTGTGGCACTTAGACGCTACGTGCCACACTGTGCTGCCACTGCTATTGTTGCTGCCAGGTGGCAACGTTATGCCTTGTCATTTGTCTGCATTAAGTAGTTTGTGTTGGTGGCGCCAGGGGAGTCGTCGAGTCGGCAGTTGGCAGTTGAGAGTTGGGAGTCATTCGCCAATTTGTAATTGAGCATTAGCTATTTGAGCTGGTCAGCTCTTAAACATTGCCACGCCCCACGCCCCACGCCCCACAGTGCTGTCAGGCACTTGTGCGTAATTAATGTGGCCAATTAGCTGACAATTTGCAACAAATTATTCGATAACAAGTAAAACTGCTCCACGCCCACCTGCTCTCCCCATTTCTTTCAATCTTTATATACACTTAAAAAAATAATGTTACACCTGGAATATGTTTTCAAACTCATTTGGTATAGCTCTGTTGAAACTGCAGTTGAAATTTATTCCTCAGTGATTGGATGTGATTTTTAGATTTTTTGATATTTATTTCAAGATTTTAAGAATCTTTTAACATTTTTTAGATTTTTAAAATACAAAGTTCAGTTCAGTACAAAAATCTTAAGTTTTATTTAAAATCAATTCTTAGAATCAAGAAATTAATATTAAAAATTATTTTGAAATTGTTAAGCAAGAAAATCAGATTCTCTGAAATTGCAATTGAAAATAGTTTCAAAATCACGTGTAAATACTAAAAATAAATAAAATCGTGCTAAAAAAAAAACTTGTGAGGAACTAAAAGTAATGTTAAATAGAAAACAAATTATTTGAAGGCTAAAAAATATAATTTGACCTTTGAAAAATTACATTACTCTTAATATTGCTAAAAGTTAGTTTTAAGTCTAATTTGAGGTTTTCTCCCAGTTTTTCTTGTAAATTTTGTAAAACACAAGTTGAAAAGCAATCAGCGAACCTTTGTAAAAAATTACTTTATACCTTAAGTTTTATATGAATGTAACAAATTTTTACGGGAAATAAAGCACAATAAATAATAATAAAATAATAACATTACAAAAATACTAAAAATTTGCTTGACTTGTCAAGATATAAAAATTAAATTTAAAATTATAATCAAACTTAATTTAATTTTAAGAATATATAAGAATTATAATAAGACAATACATTTGAAAAAATGAAAAAAAAAATGATATATAAATTAGTTTTGAAAAGCTTCTAAATATAAAAATAAAAATTTCAAAATCATTTTCAACTATAATATAAATAATTGAAAAAAAAAAAAAATTACAAATTCTTGAAAAAAAGAAAATAAATATAAATTTAATATATGAAAATTAAAAAAAAAAACACACATGATTTTAAAAGTATCCAAGATAAAAGAAGAAATTACATTAAAAAAAAAATATCATAATAAAAATTCAAAAAAAAAAAAAAAAATTCATGTAAAAAACTTTTATGCTTTTAAATTGTTATAAACTATATAAACAATCGAAAATAATAGAAAATGTTTTGTTCATTCATTATTCATAATTGAAAACATTTGCATATAATTTTTCTATTTTTTTTTGTAACCTTGAACAATTTAATGTGATTTTTTTTCAAGTGCATTCTGAGCACTAAAATTCAACAGCATGTGAAAAGTTCAATTCATTTTTAATGCTTTTGGCAGTTTGTAAATTTAGAAAATTTTTAATTTTTCGACAATTTAGATGCTTAAGCCTATATAATATACATATATATTAATAAACCTAAGTGCCATGTACATAGCTAATTATATAAAGTATGATTCAGTGATATGAATGCTGAACTTTGGCGGGTAGCAAAGGCAAAGTGCTTTAACTGTAAAAAATGGACTCAACATTTGGCCCTAGAAAAAGCTTAAAAAATCACAAGTCATGCGAGCTTAGAAGCTAGATAGAGCCAAAGCTAATTACGCACGTTACAAAAAAAAGGAGGAAAA
Source organism: Drosophila nigricruria (assembly GCA_037075265.1). NCBI lineage: Eukaryota > Metazoa > Arthropoda > Insecta > Diptera > Drosophilidae > Drosophila > Drosophila nigricruria. The sequence continues at coordinate 3,114,614 of JBAMCI010000206.1, read as the reverse complement.
AAAAAACTATATTTAAGTACATTATATTTGAGTGTGTTTTTTTTTTCTTGTTTAACTTGGAACATTAAAAGTTATTGTTATTATTATTATTGTTTTTTTTTTACTCTTTTTTTGTTGACTTTATGAACTTCGAGCTAAATTTCTAGCTAAATGAAAACAACAATTAGTGTAGATCCTCATTTATGTCAGACCTTATATGCCCTATACATATACATACACATATTTATATATATATATCATATATACTATATACTCTGGCAATTTGATACTTGCGAGCGCGCTTTACACGTTTTTAGCTTAAATAATTATTATGATCTTTATGCTTTTCTTATTCCTCTCTTCATCTTTGTTATACTCATTCACAAAGTGAAATGAGTATATTGGTTTTGTGCAATGTCCGTCACGCTGTCCGTCCGTCTGTCCGTCTGTCCGTCTGTCCGTATGAACGCAAACCATTTGCACAGTTTTGAAGCTAGAGAGTTGAAATTTGGAATATATACTCGTGTATACCCTCGAATTATAAAGTGTCAAGATTTTCCCGATACGCCCACTAGGGACGTGGCAAATCGGAAAATGCATTTTCCCATATCTCAGAAACACTACTTCTAGAAGTGCTAGAGAGTTGCAATTTGGAATGTAGACTTGTGTTGACAACTCAAGTTGAAAAAGCTATGGCGGATATATCTACGCCCATTAAGGGCGTGGCAAATCGGGTAAAACTGTATCTTCTACAGTTTTAAAGCTAGAACGCCCAAATTTGGCACGTAGGTTACTGATACGATCCTATGAAGATCAACCATAAAACTATATATCCACGCCTACTAGGGGCGTGGCAAATTGGATCTGACTATATAGTGATTTTTCAAATTCTGTAATATTTTGAGCACTATTGATGCTAGAGACTTGAAACTTGGTATATATACTCGGGTTGACAACCCAAGTTGGAAAAGATATGGCGGATATATCTACGCCTATAGGGGGCGTGGCAAACCGCAAAAGTTTGTAGCTCCTACAGTTTTAGAGCTAGAAGCTTCAAAATTGGATGGTTGAGTTACTGGTGAGCTCCTTTATCGATAACCCAAAAATAATTTTTACGCCCCTTATGGGGTATGCCCGGCTAAAAAATACCCTGTAATTTCCACATTTTTTGAGTGTAAGCATCCAAGTTTCACACTTACGTTACCCTTCACTACTTCTCAGAACTGGTCAAAAATTATATGTCTACGCCCACTGGGGGCGTGGCAAATCGGGAAAAACTATACGTTTTTCCGATTCTCAATGAGAAAATCAGAATTATATACAGATATTACTGCTGATTTCCTCTATTGATTTCCAAAAAATTATATATGTACAAACCAATTGTGGCGTTGGCAATGGGCGTGATCTGTGGGGGTGTGAATGAGTATCCCGCAGTCGGTAGCGCCCGACTGCAACGTTCTTACTTGTTTTTATTTTATATATATAATTTTATTATATATATATTTTTTTTTTGTTTTTTTCGCGGTATTTGGCGCATTTTATTGTTACAAAGTTTTATGTGCACTTTTAATGTAGCGTATTTCTCAGCTTCCTCTTCTTCTTCATGAGCATTTGACTATATATGTGTGTGAGTGTGTGTGTGTGTGTGTGTGTGTGTGTGTGTGTTTTGTGTAATAATCGTATTGTCGGTGTTTTCAGTCGTTTCGCGTTTTGGCATTTTTATGTCTCAACGTTTTCAGCCTTTTTATGGCAGCTGCTCAAGCTTATTTGCCACGTGTTGTGCGTGCGTCTGTGTGTGTGCGTGTGTGTGTGTGCGTGTGTGCTATAAATGTTGCATTCCTATGTTCGACTTGTGTTGCATACATATTTATAGATATGACTTCAGCCCAGCAGCATCTAGCGAACACAATCGCATTTGAATGCAACAATCTTGACCGAAAGAGGAAGAGGAGAAAGAAGATCGTGAGTTGATAGAGCTGACAATCAGGCGAAAGTATGCAACAGTTAAAGAGACAATCAAGTTCATATTACCATCTCAATCAAACAACGAGTTCCATGAATCACAGCACTTTAATGAACACAACTGTATATAGAATATCTGATTGTTCATCCAATTGAAATATACAAGAAGTAAAGCAATTCAATGTGCTCTAGTCGGGACTGCCCGACTAGGAAATACCCCGAACTCTGCACAGAGCGTTCTAAGCTTCCTTATGGGCATTAAAAAGAAAACTTAATTGTTGAATAACCTTTCTGCTAGATAGACTTGCTCAATACATCTTTTCAGTGATATCCTGCAGCACGAGTCTCTAGACGGACTTGCCTAGATCGACTCAGCTCATCATCGTATATATGCATGATGGCCTCTGCCACAGCTCCTTCTACCTGCATTTTCATAATACATCGCCTACAGTATAAACAGTTCCTGAACTAAAGAAGCCGTACTTCCTGTTCTGAACTGTTTATGATAGCCAAAATTTGTATATATTTTTGTTTTGTTTTCGTTTTGTGCGTCTAATGATGCGCCACAAGTTGCAAGTGTAACCCTGCCTCAGCCACAGCCACAAGACGTGGCCCAGTTGACGAGCCCTGACGACTGCCCTGAAATCTGAGCTCAATTAGTAGAGAGTTTCCTCCAAAAATTAGGTAAAAGTGCTTTGTTTATAAAACCCCGACTAGCAGATACCCTGTAGCAAAGTAACTTGACAAATATAAGAACTTTTTATACATGCTAATAATATATTTCTTCTGACTAAAGTGCATTTGAATACTGATGAATACTCTTTTTATTATATAGTATCCATATCGCCAACTGACCGCTATGCTATGCCTAGTATACCCCACAGCCTGCATTTGCCAATGGATATCAGATATTCAACCAGGCCAAAGAGCAGGCCAAAACCAAAGCTAAAGCTACAGCTAAAGCCTTACCTGGGTCAGAGTTTCTGTTGGCGTGCGCTTCACGTAAATTATCAAAAATTTAATTTGACCAACAGCAACAACAACAACTAGCAACTATATAGATATATCTATATACATACATATTTATGTGTGTGTGTGTGTGTGTGTGTGCGTGTAAATTGTTGAAAGGTTGCTGTGAAACAATTTTGCGGCCGGGCGTGCTTCAGTTTTAATTTGTCAAACTTTGGCAAACTCTGGCCCCACAGCGAGCTGGCAGCAGCTAGCTACTTCTGTTGCTGCTGCTACAGTTACAGTTACAGTTACAGTTGCTGCCGCTGCTGCTGCTGCTGCTGCTGCTGCTGACGAGCGTTGCGTCTGTTGCGCAATTAGCAATCTGACCTTTTAACCCTTTTGCGGCTGCCCAAAATGCCAGACAGACGACCTTGTAACCACAGCAACTCCGTAGGCCGGGCAGCAGCTAACAGCAGCTACAGCAGCTACAGCTACTGCTGTTGCACATGTGGCAGCTGCAGCTCCACTTGAGGCAGAGCTATCATGTGGCAAGCACAGCAACAATAACAACAACAGCTCGCTCACAATTATCATAGCTCATGTTAAGTTTGAACTAAACTCTATCACAAAATTAGCTATTTCTTATTATTTACACTTGAATAAGCTATAGTTAAAATTTAACTAACACTTTAGCGGGTGCTGTCAGAAAACACCTGGCAGAACAGAGTTATCATTTAGTATTTTATTGAATGAACTGTGATAGTCAAAATTTGTACTGTAATACTCTTCTAGTTAAAAGTTAACACTCACTTTGACAGGTGCAAATAAAGGCTTTCAGTGCTGCCACAACAAAAAGCTTACACAACTCTCATTGCTATGTCCTTGAATGATCTTTTATAGTCATAATTAACACTCGATTAACATCCAGTTAAGTTTTAACAGCTACTTTAGCAAGTGCAAACAATGGCTTCCAGTGCTGCCAGAACAATAAGCTTACACAACTCTCATTGCATAGGTGATTGAATAATCTTTTATAATCATTAAGAACACTCAATTAACATCCAGTTAAATTTTAACAGCTACTTTAGCAGTCGCAGTTAGCTAACAGTAAGCCGGGAACGGCTTTCAAAACAGAATTGTCATTTGGTATGTCATTCTATTAACTCTTATAGTCAAAGCTTAAACTTAATTAACTTCCAGTCAATAATTAACAACCACTTTAGCAGCAAGCTGACATGCAATGTCAAAAGATAACAAAAAAAAAAAAAAAAACTTTTCGCTATTTACAATGCTTGGACAGTGTTGTAAAACGCTGTGAGTGCCATCGCCTAGCTGATTATTCATGTATTTTGTTTGCCGCCAGTCTGTGCAAATTTGAACAGCTGTCATGTAACTCTCATTGCCTATATGTATGTCCAAGATGCGACATAGTTTTTTTTTTTTAAGAGCTGACAGTCACTTGTCAGCCGTAAGAATTTTGAGTCACAATCGCAAATCAAACAGCTTGATAAGTGCTTCTTAACCAGAACAACATGACCAATGACATACTCTGGCTAACACACACAAACACTCACACACACCTAGACACACGCTCGGTCTACAATCGGTTGACGCAGCTGAAGTTGACAACTGAATTTCTTTGAATTGGTGATAAATATTTATACATATTTTTAGACACTGACTGAACTGTATGTAGTAGTTCTGCCTCTGTCAGATAAAAGGAATGAGCTTAATTTGCTAATTGCATGGACTATTTGCATTGCAGTTTTGCAACACTGTAGGAGGTATGATGTTTTCCAACACTGTTAGCTTGTGACTATTGTCATTGACAGCTACTAGCCTCTTGATGCATTTTATAGGATTTTTTCTACTTGCATACATTTCTCATAGCAACAATTTGTCATTTTACAACACTGAATAAGCAATTACCTAATATTAGCAATCTACATAGCCTTTTGCCCTTAGTTATAGCTTTTGTTCGTGTTGTTTGAGTAGTGCTGCGAAAGCTTGTGCATGCATATGAATTTCACTCAGTTTAACGTTATGCAACACTGTAAACTGCTTAGAGAAAAACTTCTTTCTCTCTCTCTCTTTCTCTCGAGCTCTCAATTTCTCTCTCTCTCTCTCTTTCTCTGCTTGTAACAGCTGCTTCACAACACTCTTTTATATGCAATTCTCAGACAACACTATCAAACAGTATTGCACAATCGTGGCTTGAACTCTAGTGAAAATAACATTTAGCGGGTCTTCCCCCAAAGAGCAAATTAATTGCCTATACTGTGCACAATTTTCTATCATAATAATACAAATTAAATAATAAACAAGTAAGAGTGCTCTAGTCGAGACGGCTCGACTACGAGATACCCTGAACCCTGCGAAGAGCCAATCTTCCCAACATTATATTCTTATTTAACATATACAAATATTGCGAGCAACACACACACACACACATGCATACGCACCCACGCATATGCACGCGCTCTGCTGACTGCGCAGTCAGCGCAGCGACTGCGCTCGGGCTGCAAATGCCTATTGTATGGGAAATTAAATGTTTAATAACTTTTTTTGTGGATGGACTTTCTTAATCAAACTTACGCAGCGTAATCATGTCATTCATATGTATGTATTTGCCAAAGCACAAGTCTCTAGTATTTGAAATACGAATTTTGCAAATTGGGGACGAAGGGGGCGTGGCATCCAAAATCCAAAAATTACAAATTGTCCGCATTCATTACACGGATCTACACAGTGAATTTGGAGTCTCTAGCTCTTACGGTATGCTTAACGGAAGAAAAGTTATCGATTTTTATCGATAATAAGGAAACGGGATGAGTTATCGAAAATCTAAAAAAAACTCGTACTGCGTAGGCTATAGACGAGTATTCTCTGAAAATTTCAGATCTCTAGCTTTTGTGGTTTACGAGATCGCTGCGTTCACACGGACGGACGGACGGACGGACGGACGGACGGACGGACGGACGGACGGACGGACGGACGGACGGACGGACGGACGGACGGACGGACGGACAGACGGACAGGGCTATTTCAACTCAGCTCATCGAGCTGATCAAGAATATATATACTTTATGGGGTCTGCCATGTCTCCTTCTGCCTGTTACATACATTTCCACAAAAACATTATACCCTGATTTCCCATTTTCAATGGGTTCAGGGTATAAAAAAAGGAAAACAAAAATTATATAAAATTGAAAAAAGAAGAAGAAACAAGTAAGAGTGCTCTAGTCGAGACGGCTCGACTACGAGATACCCTGAACCCTGCGAAGATCCAATCTTCCCAACATTATATTATTATTTTACATATACAAATATTTCGAGCAACACACACACACACACACATGCATACGCACCCACGCATAAGCACGCGCTCTGCTGACTGCGCAGTTGACGCAGCGACTGCGCTCGGGCTGCAATGTGCCTATTGTATGGGAAATTAAATGTTTAATAACTTTTTTTGTGGATGGACTTTCTTAATCAAACTTGCACAGCGTAATCATGTCATTTATATGTGTGTATTTGCCAAAGCACAAGTCTCTAGTATTTGAAATACGATTTTTACAAATTGGGGGCGAAGGGGGCGTGGCATCCAAAATCAAAAAATTACAAAATGTCCGCATTCATTACTCGGATCTACACAGTGAATTTGGAGTCTCTAGCTCTTACGGTATGCTTAACCGAAGAAAAGTTATCGATTTTTATCGATAATAAGGAAACGGGATGAGTTATCGAAAATCTAAAAAAAACTCGTACTGCGTAGGCCACACACGAGTATACTCTGAAAATTTCAGATCTCTAGCTTTTGTGGTTTACGAGATCGCTGCGTTCACACGGACGGACGGACGGACGGACGGACGGACGGACGGACGGACGGACGGACAGACGGACAGGGCTATTTCAACTCAGCTCATCGAGCTGATCAAGAATATATATACTTTATGGGGTCTGCGATGTCTCCTTCTGCCTGTTACATACATTTCCACAAAAACATTATACCCTGATTTCCCATTTTCAATGGGTTCAGGGTATAAAAACTGCAAGAAAATTCGCAACACAATTGCGAGCGGAGGCAGCGCAAATCGATGATGTCATGGAGAGCACAGACGATATGATATCATTGTTGTTGTTGTAGCTATTGTTTCTATTGCTCTTGTTGTTGTTGTTGTTGTTGTTGCTGCTGCAAGTGCATAAATCATGATGCCCGTCGCCGCCGCCTCTGGGCGGCAGCCGCATGCAGCTAGCTAGTGTTTAAATGCAATTAGCTGCGGCTACAACTGCAACTCGACTTTTGACTTCAACTGGCGATCAACGATCACAGCGATCACTGATCAACGATCAATGCTGCTGTTGATCTTCATTATCATCAACATCATTATCATCATTATCATCATTGTTGTTTTTCTTTCGTTTTTGTGCATCCATTAATCAAACACAGCCGCAATTCGGCCATCAAGATGTTAACAGCTAAATTATATAGCCATAAAACAGCTAACATTTTCGGCTAGGCGCCGCCGGCTTCATTGTGGGCGCTGGTTACAGTTAGTCAGCGCTCGCTCGCTTGCAGTCGATGCATATCGTTAATGGCCGACGCGAAGCTTTGCCCAAAATGCCGGCTTGAACGCCAGCTGTGACGCCAACTGCGACGCCGGCAGTGACGTCGAGTCGGCGCGTCGCCGCATGGAGCGTGTTTAATTGCGTGCAATTTGTTTTTAGGCCCGTGCAAAGCTACCAACTCTACACACACACACACAAACACACACACACATTGACATACATATGCATGCATTCAGATAGATAGCCTAGACAGCTACAGTAACAGCTACAGTCTTAACTCGCTTTTGATATATATCTCAATCTCAATTCAAATTTGCAACAATTTGACAAACTTCATGTTAAATGTATTTATCTTGCAGTTAAATCAAGTTGAATTGTTGTTAATCATGATATTTACTTAACATTGTTTTGGCCTGGCTTATATAGGCAATGAACACTGTTGCTGCAGTCGAGTAACAGACAAATACATATCTGTGGCTGTTGCTACTTTGTGCTGTGTGAGCTGCAGGGCCTATGTAAAAAACTCAGACTGTTTACAAGTGTGTGTGTGTGCGCGTGTGTGTGTGTGTGTAAACACATTCATATGCAATTTCTGTGCGGTTTAGCATTACAGCAACTCATTAGGCACGCACAGACGACGACGACGACGACGTCGACGCGTCATCGTTGTGGGTCAGTCTGGCGACTGTTGACTGTTCACAGTGACTCGTGACTCGTGAGTTGTGACTCGTGACTCGTGACTCTTAACTCTTAACAGGTTGTCAGCGCTGAAGGCGTTGACTGCGTCTGTCTGCCTCACAGTTCACTCGCTTTTTATGCTCTCTGGCCAATGTCTCAACTTTAAACTTAATTACCTGCCGCACTAAGTGTGCACACACACACACTCACACACACACACATACACATAAATATGGTAGGCATAGTTGAGTTATTGTTTAATAGCCTAAGCCAGCAAAACTTATTTTTATTTTTTCTATTTATTTTCGTTGACGATTTTGAGCTCTCTCGAGTTTTATGTGCTCAACTTCCTCATGGGCCAAAAACACTGCACAACATGGCTGCGTACCAAGTTGAAAACACACACATACACACTCGCACACATATGTCGAAATACGATCTTAGCACTGACCAGAACAGAATATAACAAGAGTTGACTGAACTCTTGGCGAATATGTCAATGTACTTCAACTATATAAACAGGCGTCTATATATATATATACATATATACATATGCATATCTCCAACTATATACACGAATTGGAATGTTAAACAAACACTTTCTAGTCTGGTAACTCAATATGGAATATGCCAAACATTCGGGCCCAGCTGAAATTACAAACAATTTTTCTCATATTTTCCCATTTGCTTCACTTTGACATTTGCAAAATGTTGATAACATTGCTGAGCGTAAAATTACATCAAATGTCATTGGACAATTGAGTGGAGATAACATAGCTGGGTATAAAATGACGTTAAGCAACTTTGATAGTTGGGGGATGAATTTTAAATGTTAAGCAACTGTTAAGCGAATGTTAATAACATAATTACATAGCAGCATAACATTACATCACTTTCCATTAGCTATGTTAATAACATTATATGTAATATTAATAACAGTATATTCAGTATGTTAATAAGATCATGTGTAATGTTAATAACATTATTCAAGTCTAACATTACATCACTTTCCATTAACTATGTTAATAACATTATATATAATATTAATAACAGTAGATTCAGTATGTTAATAACATCATGTGCAATGTTCATAACATTACTTAACTCTAACAGAACAGAAGCTAAATTGAAACCACTTTTAACTGTAAACTGTTAACTTAACATAACATCACTTTCCATTAACTATGTTAATAACATTATATGTTATATTAACAGCGGTATATTCAGTATGTTAGTAGCAAAATGTGTAATGTCAATAACATTACTTAAGTCTAACAGAACAGAAGCTAACTTGAAACAACTTTTAACTGTTAAATGTTAAGTATTTGTAGCAGACATAACTTAACATAGCAAAATGAGTCAATTTTGTATGTAAGTTGTTTGACACTTGACATTGAAATTCCTAGAATCGAAAATTGCCCAAGAAAAAACTTGAAAAACTAAAATTTACAGCATTTTCTCTAGCAAAAAAAGAAACAACAAAAATGAAACAAATGAAAATTATTTACAAAAACTACTTAAATGTTGACCTCTTGCATATGATTTACACTCATGAATAAACAGCAAGTCGCAATCGATCATATTCATTGCTGCTGGATGCTGACAGACTCTGAGGCTGACTGACAGCCACACACACAGTCATACACACACACACATGCCAGGGCTTTTTGCTGAGGGTCAATACGTTGGTCCCTTACCGTGCGGACAGTGTAAACGACTCGACTGCCAGCCCAGACCCGGTATCAATAAATTAAATATTGACGTAGCGAACGCAGCGCGGCGATTAAACTTATCTAGAAATATTGACGCCGCTTCGCACGCACCGACGACCCTGCTCCACCTCCACCCGCTCCTCCCCAGCCCCATCCCCATCCCCAACCCTCCAACTATGCCGTATGCAGCCGCCTTAAAGTTAAGCAAAAAAAATACAAATAAAAATAAAAATAAATTTGTAGCCAGCAGTTCCAGCTTATCGCTTAGCCCGATATTACCTCATCCGAACTAATCGCATACAAAAAATCAAAAGCAAAAAAAAACTATAAGAAAACTCAACTCAACTCAACTCAATCAAATTGCCAAAAAAAAAAAAATGAAATAAAAAATAAATAAATTAAAGATATATAAAAAGTATTTGCGGCCTACCAAATTGCTCGAGCCATAAAAAAGAAAAAAACAAAAATAAATAAATAAAGCTAAGAGCGTGTATGCAAAAGACGTCCAGCATGGAAATTGGTCTATAATATCAGCTATATCGAATAGGTGGGGGCAATTAGGAGGGGGTCTTACGAGTCTACGATGCGAGGGGCGAGGGCGGGGGCGGGGGCCATTGCATAAATTAATGCTCACTTGGAGATCATAAAGAAGCCACGCTTCTAAGCCCGGACTCTCCACTCTTGACTCGAACTTGGACAACGACTGAAGTAATTGTGTTTTTTTTCTCCTTGTTTTTTTTTTTGTCTAGTTCTATTTTTATTCTTATTTATTTTTTTGAGATTTTTTTTATGCTGCGACGTGTTTGGCGCATCAAGTGGGCGCAGGTTTTGATTTCAGTTGTAGCCTCACATGCAAAGCACGTTGTCTCCGCCGAAGCGAACGAACTGGCCAAGCTGGCGCAGGCGTTGCTCGAGTAGTCGACTAGGTAGATACCCTGGGCAAGCAGAGTAATTTCAAAGATATTTTCCCCCCTCTCGGTTTCTCTTTCTCTCTCTCCCTCTCTCTCTTGCACTGACTCTCATTCTCCCTCTGTTTGTCAATCTGTTTATCTCTTTTTCTACCTCTATGCCTCTGTATCTCTTCTCTTCTTTTCTATCGCTCTCTCTACCCCTCTCTCCTTTCTCTATTTCTCCTTTTACTGCTATCTATTCCTCTCCCTCTCTCTCTCTCTCTCTCGTTCTCTTTGTCTATTTCTGATTCTCTTTTTCTCATTCTGTTTTTCTCATTCTCCTTACTTATCCTTCTATCCCTGTGTTAATGTCTCTTCTCATCTTCTCTTTTGCTCGATCTCTCTCTCTCTCTCTCCCTAACTCCTGTCTGTATTTCTCCTTCTATCGCTTTCTCTTTTGCTTTCTCTCCATCACTTTTCTTTCTCTCTCTCTCTCTCTCTCTCTCTCTCTCTCTCTCTCTCTCTCTCTCTCTCTCTCTCTCTCTCTCTCTCTCTCTCTCTCTCTCGCTCTCTCTATGTTTCTCTTTATCTCTCTTTCTATCTCTCTCTATTTCTGAATTTCTTCTCTCATTTGTCTAAATTCCTCTTTGTCTGTCCTCTTTCTCCCTTTATCGTCCCTTCTCCCTCTTTCTTCTACTCACTATCTTTACTACCGTTTGTCTTTTCTTGCCTTTTCTCCTCTTACATCTTGTTTCCTAAACTTCAATCAATTCCTCTTTACATATCTTACATATTCTATTTCAAAACTCCCTCCAAGTCCCACATACCCTATAATCTCCGCCTCAGAGCTTTGGTGCTACCTCTTACATACACAGAGCATAAGCACTATTCTCTTTTTTTCATGCCTTTTTAGCCATGTTATGCGACAGGGTATAAATAGCCAACAATCAAGCGACTTCCCAGCCGCAAAGGTGGGCATGCAAAAGGCAGTGAAAACAACATGTTTCGGCATGTCCTAAAGTTCACAAATGTTTCGGGCCATCCGAATCACAGTTCATTTCAAATCAAGACGACATGAGTTATGCATGACTATTCAGGAGGTAACTGTGATGTGAAGCAAAGATCTATCCTGAACATGCTGCTGATATTTAGCCTTACGACCTACTGGAAAAGTAACCTAAGAGTCTCTCAGCAAATGTTGCAATGCAATTTTCCCGCAGGCTGCGCACAATGCGTCGCATTTGCTATTGTTGTTGTTAATGTTGTTGTTGTTGTTGCTTTTTTTTGTTTGGTTGCAAACAAAACTAACCTCAAAATGCGACGACTAAGAATGAGGTTCATTATGAAGCTCATGACTGCAGATGGGGGGGGCGTCGCCTGCAGCTCGAGTGCAAGGGGGACACAAAAGGCCGCAACCCCGCCGTTGTTGTCATCGCCAAAATGCAACGTCATCCAGCTTATTAAAGGTATTACACCTACACAACAGCCAACAACAACAACAACAATAAGCAGCGACAACAACAGCTGACAACAAGTAAACGTAATTGCTAGAGGAGCCACAGCTTCAGTCCCAACCTCAATTGATGCCACTGCTCCAATCCAGCAGCGCTACAAGACTCAGTTGCTGCCTCTAGCTCCAACTCCTTTGCCTCCGCCTCAGCATATACCCCTGCCCCAGCCTCAGCCTCAGCTCTTGCTCTCCTCGCTGCGTCTCCACCTAACACCTAGCCAAGTCTCTTTCTCTGTCTCTGTCGTTGCCCCTGCCTCAGTCGCAGCTTTTGCCCCTGTCTCCACCTCCATCGTCTCAGGTTCCAGTCACCAGTGCCTCAGCCTCAGCCTCTACCCTCAATCTCTGCTTTAGCCTCTGGCTTTGCCTCACAGCTTCTGCTCGCCCCGTCTCTCTCTCTCTCTCTCTCTTTCTCCCTATCTTCCATTCTCTCTCTGTCGCAGTCTTAGCTTCAGCTTCAGTTGACATCGCCACAAATCTTTGTAGGCCTCCTTGTCATTGTCACCGCGTCTCAGTGACACTAGGCGAAAGGGGGCGTGGCGCGGTGCTGGCTGCTGGCAGCTAGCCTCTTGAGCGGCTTGTTGATTTCTTTAGCGCATTGCTGCACATTTAACCGGGTGCACGGGGGCAGGACAGGGCAGGGCAGGGCCGTCGACGCGGGCAGGTGGAATAGGTAAATGAGTTATTTCTTCTATGTTTCTAACACTTGAACTGCATTAACGTAAGCTGCGACGGCGACGGCGACAGCGACGGCGACGGCGACTTATGACTGACAGCCTGCACATGCCACGCCCACCATGCACCGCCCTGCCCCCTGGTTAGACGCTTTGTAGTCGATGACAATGCCAGCCAAGCGATTCTGGGTCCAAAGTTGCAAAACAATTTCAACATTTGTTTAGGCCATAAAAAACATATGCACATTTGTTCATTAGCGACTTTTTCGTCTCCCCTTCTTCAAATATATATATATATATATATGTTTTTAATATGGCTATGACATAAACCTTAGCTCACGTCAAGCTGAAGACAAAGATGAAGACGAAGTATGTGTCTGTCTGTCAAACCATCGAACCGTGAACTCTAAGGTAAAAATTCTATAGAAATGACCCAGTTATTGGTTATCTTGTTAGTTGATGTATATATATAGATGTGTATATATATATATATATATAGAGTTATCTAATCTGGGAGAGATATGCGAGAAAGCGAGTTCAAACGTCAGCCAGAGCTCACGCAAAAATAAATTGAAATTTTGCATATAATTTCCAATAGACTTAAAGTCTTTCCATTCTATTTTATATTTATAAATAATATCGAAAACCTTCTGAGAGTTTCTTACGTACACAAAAATGTGTTAAAACTTGCATGGCAAACAGTTTGGGATTGCAGCTTTTGCTATGCCCTGTAATTGTTTTATAGAAAGGGGTATATTGGTATCTGCTGATAGATAGCAGACATAGACAGAGTATTTAGATACACATACTTGATAATCTGTATTATCTATAGATTTGTCTTTTAGAGTCTTATTTTAGAGTCTCTAGCCATGAACAGAAAGTCGACTCTGTGCTACTCAGATCATAATTATACATACATATATATAGATACATATATATATATAGATATAAAAGCGACTTTTTTCGTTCCTCCTGTTCTCCGACCTCTCCGAGGGGAATGCCCTCCGGGAAGAAATTTAGCGGTAATCGAAACTAATGCCTTTTTTGAGGCTACAGACCATAGAAATGGCATCGTATAACCATTTTAATCGTAATACTGTAATCGAAGGAATCTATATTTAACATAAAAATAAAATTTTAGAAAAAAAAATTATTTTTAATTGTTAACCTACGAACTATTCGTTAAACTGAATTATATATATGTCGTAGATATATTAAGTATTGTAACAGAATGTCTTATCGATAGTTATATCAGTGTTAGGAGAAGTGTTCTATAATTTGTTTGAGTGGGATATTAGTGAACACTAAAATCTTGCGTGTCTCTGACGGTTTTGACAGCAGAAAGTGTTCTAAGCTGACGTGGGAAATAAGCTCAGTCTGAGATTGCTATGAAAAAGAGCAAGATGTGCAGAGACTCGCTGCACTCAGACTAAATCTACGAAAAAGATTAAAAGAATCTCTATAAGCCGTTCGCCGATATATATATGTCGTATTGGTATGATGTAATGTAATGAAATTGATAACACAGTCTGTTAGCTGTTCTGCTGTGATTGCCTTCTACTGCTGCAATAGCATTGGAGAGGGACTGACAGCTTGTATTAGCCGAGTGAGTTGGCATTTTAATAACGATGTACGCATCTCTATTCTGTATCCTTTGATTGTCACTAAGAGAGGGACAACTATAGCTGTTGCTGAAAATAGTTTAGACTGTTGCTGAGTGAAAGCAAGAGGTCTACTTTTGCCCTTCTCACAGGGTTGCTATGATTTCAATAAACGAAGAGAATGCAACTATGAAGTCTGACAGAAGGTGTCTGAAATGGCAATTGGTTAAAGATTCTCGAACAAGACAGAACCTTTAATTGAAAATAAGAGCAATTTCCGAAAAAGTGCATTGCCAAAGTCAACCAAAACCGGGAATTCGTTGTTGAGCGCAGCTGAAGAGAACTAAATTGGAATGGAAGGCCATCAAATGTCTAGCGTTCCGACTTATGTATATATAATATATATATTTGTAAATGTAAGTAATATTTTATATAATTTATAATTTTGAACTAATTTCTGATTTTGAGCTGGCACAAATATAATTCAAAGTCAATTTCTTAATCCGTAAAGATAATTACAAAAGCAGGACTTAGCTACTTCAGAGTACTTTCCTATTTTATTAGCTGGAATTGCAAAACTAATTAATCTTTGAATAATCGTTTGATAAAAACATTCGAAACAATTTAATTGTAATTAAGATCCAATTGCAAAGGGAATTCGGATGCTGCTAAAAACTCTGATTTGGGTGAGTCAATGAATATTGAATACTTTGTTCTAAATTGAATGTTATATGTTAAATTTTATATATTTCTATAAGTCTATTTGCATCTATCTTATGCAATGCCAACTGCTGTGCATAGAGTATCATACAGTCGGCTATGCCCAGTTGACTTTTGATTTTGTTTAGTTTCCTTCAAACGTGAAACAAAAATGTACAAAAATAATTTGATTAAGCTAAAGTTAAGAGTCTTGAGTGCTGCAGAGCAATGTGTGTGTGTGTGTGTGTGGGTGTGTATAGGTGTGTGTGTGTGTGTATGTGTGTGCGCTTAAAGTGTATTTGAAATTCGGCATTTGTGGCAGCGCCTGGTCGAAAGCTGGTCTAATGGCCTGGACAGCAACATGCGTCAAGGTCAAGTTGTTGTTGTTGTTGTTGCTCAAAGTTTGTTTGGCGGCACGTTTTATTGTTGCCAACAACAGCAGCAACAGCTGCGACACACACACACACAGACACACACACAGACACACACACACGCACACACAGGAAATAAATCAAGTTTGGCTTTTGGTCAAGTCTCGAGTTGTTGTTGCTGCCGCTGCGTCCATTGACAACAACAAATATTTGACTTTTGACAGCTAATGGGCACAGTTGATGGCCAACAATTGGCTCAACTCATTGGCCATGTTCGCGCCCAGAGGCGTGGCAGCAGCCAAAAAGGGCGTTCAAGCGTCAAGCTGTCTGTTTAAACTGGCTTAAAGAGCAACGCACACACACACACACACACACGCACACAGACACAGAACTTACCCATCTCTAGACGTGTGTATTTAATGCATAAGCGAGTAGACATACCTGAAAAAAACAAAAAACAGAAAGAAGAAAAAGAGATAAGTTTTAACGACAAAAATACTTTAGAAAGAAGGCAAAAGTTGTTGCTAATTGAATTATTAATGCATAAATCAATGCAAAATGAGCGAATCGTTGATAATGATGATGATGATGATGATGATGATTAACATAATGATGCTTCAATAATGATACAACAAAACGGGTTTTCAACACTTAGCCAAAAGATCGAAAGCGTTTTTATTTGGCCAAAGACTACAAAGCTATTCAGTTCATATATATGTATATTTGTATATATGGATATATATACATTCATATATATTCATATTCATATGTCTGCTAGGAAGTACAATTAAAAACCCATTAATCAATTGCTTTGAAGACTATCTCAAGCATCTCAAGAGCTCGTTACTACCGAACAATGTTTTAACAGCTTCTTCAAATCGATTTGCCAAGCCAAGTTTATAAATAAAGAATGTCTTTTAGCCACTTTGGTTATTCGATAAGCTTATTGTCTGCAGAAATTTGTAGAGCTGCGAAA
The DNA here is from genome assembly GCA_037075265.1 of Drosophila nigricruria. NCBI lineage: Eukaryota > Metazoa > Arthropoda > Insecta > Diptera > Drosophilidae > Drosophila > Drosophila nigricruria. The sequence continues at coordinate 3,098,045 of JBAMCI010000206.1, read as the reverse complement.
CAATAATGGGGGACAATGGCATATAGAAGCTTAAATACACTTATGTTTGTACAGAAGCTAGATGGTATAATAGATGAATCGTTTAGAGTTAAGTTAAGAATTTTGAAGTTTTACTAAGGTAACTTGAAGAGTAATACACTTAAAAAGAGCATACAGATATATATATATGTTGTAATAGATAGACTTTATATGATATATCAGAGATGTTTAACAGAAAATGGGAATATGATATAATAGATCAGTTTGATACGATTCTCTACATTTAAGTATATATTGGGCGAATATTAAGCTTAAGCATATTATGAAGAACAAATACACAATATAACATAGATGATATATAAGATTGGCTTATTAAGATAATACACTGTCATCAGAATAACACGCCCATCACATTCTCCTATATCAACATCAGATTTCTATATCATTCAAGCTATAGTCCTACAATACTACAGTCATACTATAAGTTGTTGTATTACTTTAGTCTTATTATAAGTATGTTGATGAAGAACATTTTAAAAACATAAAGACATCTATATATAGGAGATATATATGATATATTATAGCTGTAAAATATATTTCAACTATGAATACAAATTCTCGGATAAACTTAGGGTATGTAAATAATGTGAAAGGCATATTGAATGACATATAGACAATCAGTTTTATATCATCTGTATACTGTATACTGTAACAATATGATATATTAGATACGTCTCATACAAGTATTTAGATATATGTTGGGCATATAATAAATTTAAGGTACATATAGACAAACGACCATATAAGTACTACACATAGTATGACTATCTAACATACTAGCGGCTCGGACCCGGTTTTGCGTAGTTTTCGCCTGATGGTGGTAAACGACTAGCTATAAGAAGATATACTTTTGTCACTTACTTTTAAAAATAAAATATAAAATTTTCTCTATTTTTTTCTTTACCGCTGATCGAAGTCATTTGAAAAAGACTGTTGTACCTACGTTTATTGGTGAGAAAATGTCCAGATAGTGAATGATTATTGTTCAAAAGACTTCTTATTGACTGGGGCGACTCCTGAATATCAGGGAGACTAACTTTTCCAGAAGCACAGCACATACCATTAGCTTCATAATACCATTTTTTTGCCAGAACACTTAGAACAGATCTTATTCATAGCTCCGATTTGGACGCAAGATCAAGATTCAGCATAATCAATTCGTGCATCGTCTCTAATAGCCAATCTGTTACTGTGAGCTACAACACGATTGCGAACTCTAGTCGTTGACTTCTGTTGTCTTTCTCTCTGATCTCAAAGGCGTTGGGAACGCTCACAGATCGATTCCTTAGAGCGATCTTGTATATGTCTAAATTTTTGCTCTTCAAGCCGCTGTAAAGAATCCGTACTGAACTGTCGTGCACGGACTTGAGATGTTCTTCTATTTTGTTCATCAAGCCACTGCGATTACTCCATACTCGACTCTCTTGCATACGATTACGACGCGTATTCTCTCTGACTTGCAAGAAGATTATCAGTTTATGATGCAGATTCTCTATTACGAAGTATTTTTAGTACCCTCGGTTGAAAACTTTTTCTTGAAAGTTAAGATCTTGAGATCTTTGTTTTGTTTTTAAAGGAAAATTTTGGTTGGGCTAAATGCCTACTACGAATTATATCAAATTCAAATTCATAATATGAAGTATTTTTTTGGTATTACTTTTTACATTGTCATTGTTTTCATACGGATCCCTTATGTTTTGCTAAGTTTCAAAGCCTAGGTATAATGTATAATGTTCAAATCGGTCCAGTACTTAGCTATGACCAGCTAATGGAGCCAATGACCAAGTCAGCTAACTTATAAGTACTTGATTTTACGATCAAATATAGTTATATGGAATAGCTTTAAAGCTACTCTCATAGAGAGTAAGCAAAGCTGAACAGTTCGTATTGCCAACTTTCAGTTGTAAAGCGTTTTGTATCTGTGTAGCGTGCCATGATGTCAGCTGTTGTTGTGGATATTTGTTTGCCCGATGTTTAGTTTTCTAGAATCAGCTCTATTTGATCTATCGTCGAGTCACGCCACTCGCTCACTGCAAATCTGCAAACGGAGAGAAGCTAATGAACTTGCTGTGTCTCGAATTCGAAGTGCTGACTGCAAAGCGAATTGCATTTGACACCTTTTCATGTCAAGTCAAGTCGAGCTGAGTCGATCGTGAATACAGCCATGAATTAAATTATATTTCCATATATATATATGTATATATATCCATGTGTGTGTGCATCGTGTATATTGTATCGAAATACAGACAGCGCGCATTGCTGTGAGCTTAGTCAGCGCGCACGAGTCAGTTGCTAGATTGGCTGAAAGCCACCAAATATATGACCACCAAGAGGCCAACAAAATATTCCTCCCGAATGGCCAAGTGATAAGGCAAACTACTAGTTGCGAAGAGCCGCGCGTAATCATAAATTGTGGCGACTCGTTAAGCGCTTAATAAGCCTAACCGGTTGCCAGAGCCCAAAGCAACCCAAAAAAAACCGATATATATATCTATATATATATATATATATATATATATATGTGTATATCAAAGAAAACGGGGATTGAGTGTAGCCGAACATTAAATACCCTGGCAGACGTAGAGCTTAACACAAACCTCATTTCAAAATTGATAGCGATTCCCTTAAGTTCCATTTCGAATCTATCAACAAATCATAAATTTTAGCCTGAGGCCAAATATTTTCTGAAAAATTAATAGTTAATTTCCATAAAAAAAAACTTTAGAATATAATAGTCCGAATCAATATGACTTGGTATACATGTTAAGATCACTTGAAAGCACTTGAGTTTGAGTAGAGATAGCTTAATTAGAAGAGAAAAGTTATTCATATCAAAACTAGCTTCTCGATCGATAGCATATGATAGTATTTGCTGAATCTGATAGTAATATTTGATTCATAATCATTCTCGATAGTCGAGTGGCTATGGTTATCTGATCAGTTACCATATGCACTTGTATAATACATTGGAATTGAATGGATCGCATTGCTATATCATTTAAGAACTCTTCATCATTAAGGAAATACATTGAAAACAAATTCCAGTCACATATCTCTTTGATACAAATATATATATATACATATATATATATACAAAAACTTTTAAAATTACAAATCAAAATCCAAATCAAAGGCGTGCGGTTAATTGGGGGGCCGACTTAATGCATGCAAATGTCAACAAATATGCATTAAATTAAGATTCATCAGCTGAAATGCTAACAGAAATGACACACGAACCAAGAAAAACCAGTAAGAGAAGTCTAAGCGGGTATGCCCGACTAAAAGATACCCCAATCCAAAATGTGGAATGCTTGAGAACTGAGATTACTCTTTATAGAATACATATATCAAATTTAGCTAAAGCTTAACATCGATTCAAGTCCATTTCCATTTCCATTACCTCTCATTAATTGCTATAAAAACTTCAGCTTTAAAATGGCCAAAGAAAATAGCAAAATCGCTAAATAGATTGATATAAACTCTATGGTTATCTATAAGCTATGTGAAATTCGAGTTATAAGTCTAAAAAAGAATTGGTTTAAACATTGCGCAACATTTCTCTCAGTGTACAACTCAAAAATCACTCAATGAAGACACAAAATCTAGCTATAAAATGGCTAAAAAGTGCGTGCACCTATAAATAAATATTAATTATTGATTCAAACAAAGCAGAACATTTCTCTCAGTGTACAGTTGGAAAAGCACTGAACAAAACCACAAATTTTAGCTATAAATCGGCTAAGAAGGGATACTCCACTTTACACTCCACTCTTGCACAAAATTTCTCACAGTGTACAGTTGGAGAAGCACTGAGGCAGAGGCTATCAATGCCGCTGCAACACGTCATGTTTGAGCGCTTATCATTAGCTTGGCAACAAAAAAAACAAAAAGAAAAGAAAGAAATAACAACAACAACATAACATGAGCACATGGGACAACAACAACAACAACAGCAGCAATAAGGAAACTATGCCAGCGATAGATGTGCGTACAGAGGTGTGACTGTGTGTGTGTGTGTGTGTGTGTGTGTGTGTGTAAGTGCGTGTGTGTGCGTGCTCTATTAGTTAGTTATATCTTATCTGCAATTGGCTGGCAATGCTCAGCTATGCGCTTTCCTTTGCCACAAATATGTGTGTGAAGTGCTTTACATTTTTCACTTAATTGATACCACAAGAACAACACAACTAATAGTGGAACAACAACAACAACTATAACTAATACGACAACAACAACAACAACAACTAATACAACGACAGCTGACTAAGCAACAAACGTTTGTAAGCTGGCAACCTAGCAAATATTTATTTAAACATAACGAAAATTGACATTAAAAACTATTAAAGAAAATCGAAAAGCATTTTATGCTGCTTGGGAATATAGAGTCTGTTGGCAATGAGATACAATTTGTAATGCTATTGTAGGATCCAAACCCTTTGAAGAAATTAGTAAAAGTGGGAAATTGAGATACATCTGAGCTTCAGGAGAGGCAATTGTTTATAGAATTAGTTTTCGGACTGATAAAGTAAGATATAGATCATAATGACTACATATATAGATCATATAGATGTTGGTTGCATAGATCATATAGATCATATAGAACTTAAAGAACATATAGATCATATAGATCATATAGATCATACAGATCATATAGATCGCATAGATTATATATATTATATAGATCATATAGATCATATAGATCATATAGATCATATAGATCATATAGATCATATAGATCATATAGATCATATAGATCATATAGATCATATAGATCATATAGATCATATAGATCATATAGATCATATAGATCATATAGATCATATAGATCATATAGATCATATAGATCATATAGATCATATAGATCATATACATCATATAGATCATATAGATCATATAGATTTTATAGATCATATAGATCATATGGATCATATAGCTCATATAGATCATACAGGTCATATAAATCATATGGATCATATGAATATAGATCATATAGATCATATAGATCATATAGATCATATAGATTATATAGATCATATAGATCATATAGATCATATAGATCATATAGATCATATAGATCTTATAGATCATATAGATCATATAGATCATATAGATCATATAGATCATATAGATCATATAGATCGTATGGATCGTATGGATCACACAGATTATAGATCATATAGATCATGGAGATCATATAGATCATATAGAACATGTAGATCATGTAGATCATATAGATCATATAGATCATATATATCATATACATCATATAGATCATATAGATCATAATGAATATATAGATCATATAGTTCACTTATATACAAGATTATTGTGAATAGAGTATTTGACTATTCGGCTTGCTGGCAACAGCTTGTGGCGTTTTTTTCTGGTTTTTCTTTGTATTTTTTATATCGTTTTTTATATATATATACTATATATAAATTTATGCAAGAGCAAATTAATTAATTAGCATAATTATGCATTTGTTGCTGCCTCGTTTGAATTTTTTTTTGTCTGTTTCTGTTCGCTTTTATGCTTTGTTTACCAAATTAATTGACTGCCAAAGACCAAATAACAGCAAATTGCTTAAGTTTTCAATATTTTTTCAAAACTGTTTTTTGTTATTGTTAAAAAGAAGAAACAACAACAAAAAATTGATGTAAACTGTTTGGCAATTAAAAGGCGCGCGCGCGCGCTCGTTTGACTTCAATTAATTCAAATTGAGCGAACAATTTCCATTTAAATTTGGAATGCTTCAGTTTTGATAGAATCCGTTGAGACAGCCGTCATGCCCCAGCTCCAGACTCAGCCTCGACCCCTGCCTGCCACAAACTCCAGACATAGACAGAGATCGCCCCGATAGGCGCAACATTTTGACTGAAGTCTGGCATTTGTTTTAATTTTCCACGAAAAGCGATATTGAGAGATTTATAAAGCGATTATAAATTGGCGCATATATAAATATATATATATATATATATATATATATATATATATATTGTTATATATATATAGTATAGTGATGAGCTGCAGCTGTTGATGTCACCCCCAGACGCAGCTGGTGGCAAGGCCACACCCAATTCCTCGATCCCAGTCCCAACCCAAAACAAATTTTTTGATCATATCTCAAGTCAAAAAAAAATATATAAAAAAAAAACACACACATAAATGGCAGCTGCATCGATTGTGATTTATGTTTTGGGGCATTCACAGTAGCCCAATTCCTTAATTGGATATTAATTGTTTCACTTGAAGTAAAACAAGCACAAATAACTTCTTCTGCACTCCATTTACATCAATTGAAGAACGGACTTTTTGGCTGTCTACTTTCTGTAAAAGTATTTAAATAACATTAACTGTTAACATTTACGTAGTTATATCTCCCTACCAATTCAGATTCAATTCAATTAACAGAATATCCCTGACAGCCACTGTTAAAGGTTATGTCGAAGGCTTACTTTGTTAACAGCAACAAATCAATCGCTGGAACATTGTTCTATATTGCCCTGTTAACAGCTGCAAACTTAACAGATCTAACATTTAACATTTGCCTGTTAACATTGCCAGCACAGTTACCTCATAGGCCGTAAGCAGTTCGCATCAATATCTAACAGAAAGCTTAGGCCGCGACTGTTATTAATGACTATGTTAATAGAGCTTCATAACTCAAACGAAAGATCAACATGATCAAATAAATTGAGTTTGATATGTGATTTCGATAGCAGCTGAAGAAGAAACTGACAAAAGTTTATCCAAGCCAAGAGAGTAACATGGCCTAGTCATTAAATTTTGTGACAGACCAATTGATATATATCCATGTAAAAGGCATTCTGACTTATTATTATCTCGAAAGTATTTCATGTTTCGCCTGGCCTATGAACAAGTTCCGAAAGAATGCGCTGAACAAGAAATCCAGATAAGTTTTCATAGATAAATGAAGCTAACGCACAGGCAAACACGAGTAGATCTATAAATAGACCTAGAAAACAATCAAAAATTGCGGTCGAGCACAGAAAAAGTTCTAGAACCAGTTCTATTTATCGGCATGCGAATCACGCACTACGAAAAACTATCTACAAAATGATATCAGTCCAAGTCAATGCATACAAACTGCTTGAATTATCATCATCATGCTACTTATGATAATGATAATGATAATGAGCTGCACGATGCTAATCAGAATGCAACTGATTTGCCTAGGGCTGGGCTAAATGTGCAAATCTGTTAATATTGAATGCATTTAAATGCGCTTTTTATAGCTAATTGCATTTTGTGTAAATGTTTATGGCAAATAGTTCTACGAAATGGCAATTTTTTTTGTTTCTCTTTAAATACCCTGTGAATAGTATATGACAGAAGAAGGAATTATCAAAGTTCTAGATGTAAGTATATTTATATAGATCTATGTATATGTATATCTAAATATCAAATTATTTGTGTTTATATTTAATTATTTGTTTAAAATATTTTTTAAACTGAGCTAGAAATAGGTGATACAACTCCAGCTTTTTTCTCTATTCTCTTTCTGTTTCTCTGAGAGCTCTCTTCTTTTCTCTCTTTCTCCTTAGATAGAAAAACAAAATCTGAATTTGAAGGAGAAGTAGAAGGCTAATTCTCCATTAATTTCGGGTTTCATTTTTCTTACTCTTTCTCTCCCAATTTCTACTTTATTTCGGTTTCTTCTTTTTCTCTTTCTCCTTCTTTTTCTCTGTCTTTCATTCTCTCTCTATTTATTTTCTTTATCCATTTCATGTCTTTCTCTTTCACTTTCATTTTCTCTTTCTCTCTTCCTTTTTCTGTCTCCTTTTCCTTTGCTTTCGTGTTTTTCTGTCTCCCTCTTTCTACCTTTCTCTCACTTTATCTCTCGCTTGAGTATAGATATCGGACAAGTCTTTAAAGTATATTCAATTTTCAGATCTCTCTACTTGATCTCTCTACCTTCAACTTAATTTCTCACTTCCACAGGGTATTCATTAGTCGAGCATGTGTATTTAGTCATTCTTCAACTTTAGTTAATTACATTGGCAGACAGAGAGGCAGACAGACAGAGAGACAGACCGACAGGCAGCTAGACAGATAGATAGATAGATAGCCAGCTAGATGAATAGATGGACGGGCACCCACTCAACGCATATATGAGACTCATCCATTTCTGCATTTTGTAATAACTGAAAGGCAAAAATTGCGACATTCTCATAGTCGGAAAGAGGAAGAGTGAGAGGCTGTGTAAGAGTGGGTACCCTCATTTGTTTTCATTTATTTTTGTTTTCTATTTTGAAGATTTACGCAATGCAAAAGCCAAACAATTATTATTCATCTGAGTTGAAAAGGCGCTGTAAGTGTGTGTGTGTGTGTGAGAGAGTGTGTGGCACACTCATTGCGGCAGACGTGCCAGACAAATATTGAGTTACAAAAATAATAACAACAACAACAAGCAAAACATCGAAAACAAAAAATTTTATTTATTTATTTATTTTGTTTTTTTTTTTTCATACTTTTGGTTTACACTATTTGTAACCACTGTGCAATCAACGCCGGCGCCCGTTACCCGTACCCCATTTGTGTTGTTTAGTCTATGGCAATACGACATTGGGCCAAGCAAATACATAGAATTCTGTTTAGCAATTGGATCATACCCTGGGATCCCGGCACGAATGCGCTTTCCATGGAATACCGGCCAAAAGATACTTTTGTATCTGTATCCGTAGCTGTTGCTGTTGCTGTGCCTATGTTTAGCTGCAAATGCAATTCGATATGCTCACGTGCTGTAGCAGGCAGTCTCATAGCAATCAGCTGTTGTCCAGGGCAGCGATATTCGATAAGAACGATAAGCAGCAACAAAGTAACGAAGCGCACGTTACGTAACTGATAAATGCGCACGTTACGTCACACGTTGACGTAAGGTCCTGGCATAGAGCAGACTTTTGGCCAGAAATGACGCCAGCATTTGCTTATGCACAGCAATATCTAGGTCGCATGATTGCCAATCTTTTGATATCAAGTTTTTTGTTGGTTTTTTTTTTTTATTTTGATTAGATTTGAACTTAACTTTTTTTTATCTTCATGTTAAAGTTCATGTTAAGGCATGTGCTGGTAATAAACACACACGTTTTGGAAGCTCTATATGTACATTTAGTCTGTCAAGTCTGAATTGTCTTTCAATGTTAATGTTAGGCTCAATTGTATTCAATTGAAGAATCTTCTAGCTTTACACATTTGGCAATCAGTTAATCAACACTGTTCTTCCAATTGTATTTTAATGTTGCTGTCAAAGCTCTTGTTAAGATTTTCAATTGCCAGACTTTTTATAGCTGACACTTAATACCCAAATAGCTTCCAGCACTTTAACTTCATGTTAAGACTTATTGCATTTTATAGCCGCATTTCAATTGACTGAAATGTTTGACACTTAACTAGAGAATGCGAAATATATTAGAGATCCAATGGAAAGTGTTTGTTATTTCTGTCATAGCTATAAAACTGCTATCAAATGACATCCAACACAAACATTGCTTGATAACAAGCTGGCAATTAGCTGCAGGCAGCATTTGACATGCAGTTGCTAGCCATTAGAAGTAGCAATAGATTTAACAGCCTGTTAAATGTATCTGGGCAGCTCAAACAGAAGTATTTATTGCTCATCGTTGACATGAGGTATAGAAGTGCCTGTCAACTTCCTGATAAAGCGACATCTAGTTAAATATTTGCTGACCTCCACAATCAATCACAATCAAAGCTAAAGTGTTGGCCTTGCTATTATCTTTCTATTTAACTATTGGCTAGTATTTTAGTAACTCTCCATGGGCGCAAACAGGAAGAGTTTGCAAGTGCATGTTAGAGCATTTCACGTTCGTATTTCACATTTCATTTGATTGCTTGCTACATACACACACACACACACACAGACATTAAGTTTTTTGATGCGTTTGCATGTTTCTTGTCGCTGAATTTTGTATCTTTTGTATCTGTCGCAGCGTGTGTGTTGGCCATCTATTTATAGATGTTTGCTTCAGACTTGGCTATTACAAAATGCATATAACTGTTGCCTATTCATTGGTGCTCTTCATCATCATGTTGTTGTTGTTGTTGTTGTTGTCAGTTGTTGGACGTTGGCCAGCTGTTGGACTGGCATGCCTTAGCCTCTCCCCAGACTCCGATTCGACTTCTAGCTGCTGCATTTTTGGCCCGTTTTGGTAAGAAGGGCAACTGGCTGACTAATTGTTGATGAGACGCTACTTGATCGTGCGCTTCTCGCCTCTCGCCACGCGCTTCTTACTTCCGTCTAATGGCTCCTAGCTTCTTTCGCCTGGCTTCTTATTGTCTCTCATCGTCATCTAGCTTCTCGCTCTTGTTGTTTCTAGTTCTCTTCATGAATTTCCCTCAATTCCATGGAAGGAGGAAAGCAAGAAACGGGATCAAGAATAGAGCGGGAGGAGAGCCTATATGTGAGAAACGAGAAGGAAAAACTTCTCTACCCGCTTCTCTTCTTTTTTTCTCTCCTCGATCTTCGTTATTTTCTTTTTGCAAGGGGAAATTGCTTCTCTCTCCTGGCTTATTTCTCCTTGTCTCTCTCTTTTTGTATCTTTCTCTGCTCGCTTCTCTCTCCTGGCTTCGCGGTTGTTTGTCTCTCCTCGCTCCTCGCTCCACTCTCCATCCTTGCTTTTCTCTCCTCAATTCTCTCTCCTCACTTTTTCCCCATACCATATCGCTTCTCTGTCTTTACTTCTCTTTCCCCATACTTCTCGCCCTCACAGCTGTGAAATGTAATGCCCGCAAGGCGGAAGAGCCAACTGCTGTCAATTGCCAAAGCCAACACACTTTGCGCTATCTCCAGCTATCTGAAGCGGAGGGGCCAAGGGAGAGGCGAGTGTCCCACAATGTATTAGGTTTAGTTATTTGCTTAAATCTAATGCATGCGCCAATTGTTGATGTTACTGTCGCTATTGCCGTTGAACTTGAGCTCAAGTGTCGAACGTTTGGGCAAATGACAAGGCAGCGGCAACTGTTGCTGCTGTGATCGACACACGAACAGCAACAGTTGCTCCTGCTGCTGGATTCCGCAGAAAATTGCAAGAGATCGCACATGCCAAGCAAATATATATATTTCTATATCTATATAGCTATATGGCTATATATATATGGCAACACATGGGCTGCTCTGTGTGGCAACATCTTGTGTCCATATGTTGTAAAAACAAACAATTGAGACAGCAGCTACAACTACAACAAGAGCCTACAACATGCGAAAGAAAGCAGCCAAATGAAATGTATCTCAAGAATTGATTTGCTCAGCGCAAAAACAAAACAAAAAGAATACAAAATTCTGTGTATAAAAACATAAAAAAGCGAAACGAAACGAAACAAAATGAAAGCAAGCTCTAGCCTGCAAGCTTTGTGGCAACTGTTTGCTGTCGTTGCAAATATTTTGACAGGCAGACAGAGAGATGGACGGACGGACAGGCACGAAACCTGATGACATGCAGGCCACATCTGTCAGCCGACATATATATATATATATAAGAGATATATGTCTATATATCTATGTGCATGTACCATACATATCTATAGCAGATGCCCAACTAGATACTCTCGCTGACTTGTAGATACATTTGTATCTCATGACTGTGATTAGCAGTGTGCAGCTAAATGCTGCCGGCGCCAACTGCAACATTTCTTTGTTTTAACAACTAACGATTGTTAATTGGATTGGTCGCCTGCATAACGATGCCTTGAAGCGACACCTAGCGTTCAAGCTGATCATTTCATGCACGACACCTGTTGGCAACTAAAGCAGTAAAGTATATATATATATATTCTAACTGAAGTAGAAACTGTGATGCTGTTATGCTGCTAACAGCTGTTAGCTTCTCACTGTTAACATACATCTGACTGTGACACAGTTAATGTAATGTAAATTGCTGTTATGCTAGCACTGTTAAGCGATTTGCATAGCTTGATTCTGTGCGTATGCGTATTCTGTAAACACATTACGCATACGCCGGATGTAACGACATGTTTATAAATATATATATGCATTAATATATATATATATATACATTGACATGTGTGTGTCTGTCGCATAACTCTTTGTTGCTGTTCCCATTCGATGGCCTGATCTTATTTTGCTCTGCTTCTTCTATATGTTTTTCCTTTTGCAGAACCGATAAGCCGCCAGTTACAGCTATTGGCATTATGCTCTTTTCCCCCACATTTCTTCCTCTTCTTCTTCGTTTTTTGAAATGTTAATTTAAGAAATTATTTCATTGCGAGACGACGACGACGACGACGACAACGTTGACTTCTTCGACTACATGTCATTAACACGCTGATAAGACGGCTATCAGCCATTAGCTATCAGCTCATTATGATGGCCACTCACACACGCACGCACACGCACACACACAGACATAGATAGAGAAATTAGATGACAATCGAACGCCTTTTATAATTGGCAAAAAAATATTATTCAAAAAAAGAAAAAAAACAGATTAAAATTTCACATTTGTGAAATCGAAATTGGCAACGAAATAAATTTCAATTTTATTCTGTTTTCGATTTGATAACCCCGACAAAAAAATACTTGACCCCAAGCACTTGGCCTGACAGACAAAATAATTGTTGTTAATATTTTTCCTTTCAGCTTTTTTCTTCTTTTTCAAATTAATTAATTTAAAACAAAAAATTCATAATCCAAAATTGTCGCAATCAAAATCCGGTGTCAGTTCAAAAGATCTATGCACGCTAGGGTAGTCGAAAGGCGGTTCTAAAAAGCTGCTTGTGGAGCCATCTCCCTCTCCCTCTCCCTCCCTCTCACTCACTCGCTTGCTGATAAGCAGTGCGAGTTGCTGTTGCTGCTGCTTCTTTCGACTTTTTAATGGATCTCATTTTCATTGGTTTTTTATTAATTTGTTACAAGCGAGCAAAGGTCAAACAGCAAAAGGTTTACAAACAGAAATATATTTATATTTTGATATACTATATAAATGTGTGTGTGTGTTTGAAGCAGTTTCCCCACTGGGGGCCCTCTTTACACATTATTTTTATTTATTTTTTATTTTTGTTGCTCTTTTTGTTTAATATTTATGTATCTGCGTTGTAAAATAGTTCAAGTTCGTTGTTGTTGTTCGTTTCGTGTTGTGTCATCTACATTAAGAAAACTAGATCATGCGAGATCAACGTGTGTGTGTGTGTCTGTGTGTGTGTGTGAGGATGCTGTACAGAAATGTGAGAAAGATTCTTGATGCTTCTAGCTATATATATATATATATTCTCTAGAAATCATATTCATGAGTTAGCCAGATGTTGTCACCATGGCTAGCGGAATGTCATTAATATATGATTGTCTCATGAAATCAAAGCGTTTCTATACCCATTACAATTTTACATGTTTATAAAGTGGAAAGAAAATTTACAATAATAATAAAGTGTTAAGTATCTTCAAAGCAAATCTATTCTCATACATCAAAGTACTTCAAATGTTTTGCTTCAGTAATTACTAAAGATAATCAAGCGAAGTCTTCTATCATCTATTTATCCTGCCAATCTGTTAAGCATGTCTGTTAGCTTTCAGTTTGTGGTAAATTATGTTCTTAGTCTCTGTTAATATTGAACCCTGTTAAAATAACATGACTCGCAGGATAATTAACTCTGTTAACATAGCTAATTTTGTTGCAGTTTATTTGCTGTTAACTTGTCGCCAAGCAACTGTTAAAATTGTTTGATCATGTTAGCTTAGCAGAGTTCTGTTGAGCTCTGCGTAATGATTTACTGTTTGCGTTCATGCAATCCTTTGGCATTGAGCTAAACAGTTGAATCGGTTAACCGTATCGCTCAGCTGCGTTCACTCACTCTGGTTCTCCCTCTCTCTCACACACTCTCTCGTTCTATCGTTTTGGCTACTCACCTTGGCATTCAGCAGCGGTACATGGCAGGCGTTCAGAACGAGGACAACGGCGAAGAGGCGCCAGAGCAGCGACAGCGCGTGTCGCTGCCGCAACGTCGCGGCCGTTTGGGATCCCGTTGATCCCATCGTTTGTGTGTTTGTGTGCGTGCACGCGTCTGTGTGTGTGTGCGCGTACGGGATATTTGGCAGCTATGCGGTTATTTTGTTGTTGTTGCTTTTGGTTTTTGGTTTGAACTATTTAATGCTATTGGGCAGTTGAAGGGTTCGTATTCGAGGTGTTGCGTCTGATGCGTTTAGACGTTGTAAATAAATGAAAACAGTTACGATGTTTATGGCACTGCAACAGAGAAAAACGAATTTTCAGCAATTGTTTGCTCAGGAACAGGCGAATTATTTTATCCGCTGCATCAGCAGAAAAACAAAAATCAAAAAAATCAAAAAAAAAAGTCTGACAAAAAACGGGAGTTTTATGTATGAAACCGAAAGCTGCACCCGCCAAAGCAAAAAGTGCAACAAACAAAAACGAAAAAAACTGAAATCAAAACGCGAATTCGCCAGAAAACGCAGAGCAAAAAAAAAACAGTTAAAGAAGACGAAGACGAGGAATATGGGATAAAATTATGAAGCAGGGCTTAAGCAGAAGCTGCCCCGAAACTCGAAATTCGAAATTCGAAATTCCAACAGAGCTCGAATACTGAAATTTTTTTCTTCTTTGCTTCTTTTTTCTGTAGTTTTTTTGACTTTTCCTTGATCTGCGCGAAGTTTTTTTTTTTAATTTAATTTTTTTTTCCTTTTGCGTTTCGCGCGCGACGTTAACAATTAATTTTTTTTTAGCCACTTTTTTTGGGTTTTTTATTTCCTTTAATTTAATTCGTTCGGTTTGTTCATAGCTTCGCACTTTGTTCGTTTTTGGCAGCTCAAAAAAAAAAAAAGCAGGAAAAAGTCAAGGGAAAAAGCAGCCAAAAGTCCCAAAATGCTTAGCGATCATGCAAAGGGGAGCGCGCGCGCGTGTCGTACGTTATCCTTCGTGGCACCAGAAAAAAAATGATATTTCTCTTAACACTTGGTTTGAGCACTCTAAAAAAAATATGTTTTATTGTCAAAGAATTGCACTTGGACAACGGCACGGAGCGTGTGAGAAGAACAAGAATAACAATTGAGAGACAGCCTGGCGGCCAGGCGAATCGCAGTCGCTGTGCTGTCGCTGTAGCTGTTGCTGTCGCTGGTGTCCGCAGACTAAGACAAACGCACCGAAAATTGTGCGACCGTCTCGTACAACGGCGCGCAACCGAATGTTAAAGTGGAAGAACTTTGACGCGAACGCCGCTGCACCGTGGAAGAAACGTGCGACACGACCGAGACGAGCGCACGAGCCCGAAGACAAACGAAGCGCTAGCATAAGCGCGCACTTACACAGACCCAAATACACAGACGCTGTGTACCATGGCGCAATATGCGTAAAAAGCCGGCTAAATATTTCTATGAGAACTTCTCGCACTTGAGTAACTTCCGAAAGTTGTAAAATTTTCAAATATATTTTACAAAAATTATAAACATAAATGAAAACGTATTTTTTAGGTTTTATGATTGCCAACAAATATTAACAAACAGATTAAATGGACATTAAACAATGGGCGTTATGCTATAACCGATGCTTGCAATTTTTTTGATTGCCGAATATGTGCGATTCGTACCACTTCTTGGCAATGCGTGTCTTCGTGTCGTGGGTGGCTTTGGTCGAGTGGCTCTGCCGACGTCGCTGCAAAACGTTTATCGCGCAGCGCGCTTGTGCAACTGGCTCTCTTCATATTTATCGGTAACAGGATGCAAAGCTGCTGCTCTGCACTAAATTCGCCTTATGGCGAAATGAGCGAAAAGTGTGTGTGAGAGCTGGCGGTTGGTCGGGTTGGTCGTGAAGGGAATTGAGGGGCGGGGACGCCGACGCTGCAGACGCTGCCTGGAGGGCCTGGGCGCAACTTTATCGCTGTCAGCTTGAGCGGCCAGCGCACATTTAACTGGCACAAAAGCAACAAATGCAATGAATGCGACGCCGCTGCCGACGCGACGTCGCGACGTCAGTGCTGCGCTGCTGCTGCAGCTCTGTAGGTCAACTGATAAATTGGCGTGAAGAGACCAACACTAACCGAAAAGGCAACCCAAATGCAGCACCCACTGATAGAGCGCATGTTTGTACATGCCCATATGTACGTATGTATGCTTGTATGCATGCATGCATGCATCCATGTCTGCGCGTGTATGTGTGCATGTGTTTTGTGGGCTCGAGTGTAGATTTGTTATTTGTCTTATGGTCGCTAGGTGGCGCTGCTTGCATTTGCTATTAGTGCAGTTCTTTTTGTTTCGCGTCTCCTTTTCGACACATTTTGTGTTTAGCTTTCAAGTTGTTTGCATTTTGGAATGAACCAAGTTATAGTACCGACTGTTAGATACCCTTTAAAAATTTTTGAATATAATTTTTTAATTTTTTGAATAGTTTCAATAATCTGTATACATATTTTATACTAAAAATATATTTATGTAAATTTTTATTTAAATATATTTTAGTTAGTTTTTATATTAAACATATATCCATGATTGGGCCTACATTGATTTCAGCGCATTGTATTTTGCGCACAAATATGCCATCTTCGCTCCAGAAATACGAGGTATTTGAGGCAATGCTGTCTGCCAGCGAGTTCAAGTGGGAGAAAAGTTGGAGAATGTGAGAGTTTTTGTTACTTTTTTTCTTCTTTTTGGTACGTTGTTCATATTATTGCACTGAGGAACAACATTTCACTTTCTAGACCAGACCAGGCCCTGGCCAGATATGGAAGAGATATAGATAGTTGCAGCTGAAGATATACACAAAGTAAACTGAAGTGTGGTCTTTCTTTATGGAACAGAATAAGGCTTATCAATAGGTATTTCTTTTGCGCTCTCACAGATGTTGGTGAAAGAAAATGTTAACACTTTGGAGCTCTTATAACCCTAGAAAACCAACTTGCATAGATGTTGCTGTAGATGATGTCGCTCTAGCAATATTAAAATGGGTTTTGTTAGAGGTAATTAGACTCAGGATGTGTCAAAACATGCGCAGATGCTACCGATACTTTAGGATAGGCCACCGACAGACCAATTGCACAGAGCCTAACCGAAATGGCTTTTGGTTTTTGAATTTAATGTGGAGAAACAGGTCACAATATGAAAAACTGCTGAAAGCCTTCCAAATGCTGCATTTGTACTAATGAAGGACGTAGACCTGTCCATCATTTCCTGATATCGCAGAGATGCTCCGATACTCGACAAGCGATCATGAAGATCTTCAAGCCAATCTGCACTGCAGATACAAATCGTTACGGAATACGCTATGGACCTAGAGGCCATTAGCGAACAATACAAGCAGAAAGGTATTGGATGCTGACTAGAGGATGAAGTCCAGAAGATGGAAATATGGATACCTAGCGACAGTCCGTTACTATAAGGAAGTCAAAGGAGAAATTGCTAAGTTAGTTAGTTGTTAGCCCACATCCAGCGTCGACATAAATATGTTCCAAATAAAGTAAGACGTAATCGTAAATATGCACTTGGCTCAATAGCAGCCCTTCATCATGACGATTTCAACGCATTGTCTACTGGCCAAGAATGGAAAATGCCCACAGCAAGCTCTAGACGAAAGAATGGATATGACCGCTAGAGTCGGTAGGAACAAAGCTACTTTCTATAGGCCGGAATGGAGTACTAGATATAATCCTTAGATCTAAGCAAATCCAATCCGGGGTCATGGTCTGGCAAATACTGGATAATCTTACTGACAGTGATCATGAGTATTTCTCATACACTTTTCAGAATAATAAGCGGCAAACCTCTTACGCTTACTCCGCAAAGACAAAGATGTCAACAGAGATCCTTGGGAATGGCTACAAAATGGTTCAGAAATAACTGAGGAACTAAGGCGTAGCACCAACCTTAGACGATAAAGCGATGGATCACATAATGTGGACACTAGTTCCAAAGTACATCTATTAAAGGGAGCAGCGTCTCCTTGCTCAGCTTCGATCTTCACCGAGGATGAGCTTAGTCTCTTTTCCTTAAGAATAAAATCGCTTATGGATAGACAATATTCCGGGTGAGATACTGAAGTTGTTCGCAACATGACGCCCGACCTTTCTCCTAAGAATATACAACGCAAGTCTGAAAGAAAGGTTAATTCCCGAGGAGTGGAAAGAGCAGCGATTTGTCCTTATCAGTAAAAGCAAAGGCAACGCTAACACATCATCGTCAAATCGTCCACTGTGCATGTTAAGCAGGGCTGAAAATCTATTGGGAAAGCAAATAATACTCAGACTGATTGCTACAGTAGAGGATGAAGGAAGGATGAAGAACTTAGCCCCAGACAGCACTTTTAGAAAGTCAGAAAATCCACATTGGGAGCCATTGATAAAGTGGTGCAGTCAATTAAGGCGACGCAAAGAGCTGGTTCTACTAGTAACGCTTAATGATAAAAACGCCTTTAATAGCATTATGTGGAGCGACAAGTTGGCCTCCTTGGAGCAATGTTTCCGCATGCCGAAATACTAATACTACCAATAATGGTATAAGATAACAGAAGGAGCTGCACAGGGGTCGCTCTTGGGGCCTCTGGAATATCACCTAGTCCGGCATTCTATCCTGAAGAAATCCCTGAAGATACGTTCCCAATTGGTATATGCAGATGACGACAACCCCACCATCAACCCCGCCACGAAACACCATAGAACCTCAACGAAAACCCATTCAACCCATCAATATATTAGCAAATTTCTTTGTCTATTTCTCGTCGTATGCCTGCCAGGATCAATTTGAGTCTTGGCGAATTGGCAGTAGCTGCCAATGGGCGGCCAATTGCTGCCACCTGCTGCCGTTGGCCGCCCAAACGCCACCCACGACTGGCGGCCTTCCCATTGGCGCCTTGTGAGCTCGAGGCGCGTTTAGCGCATGCGCCAAACCCGGCACAGTGCAGTGAACCCCCCTTTCGGCCGCCCAGCCGCCCAGCCGCCCGGCTGGCAACGACCAATCGGCGCGTTGCGTTTTTCGCCGTAGAAGCCGAGCCAAAAGATTTGGATTGTGGCTTCCGTTGTTGATAGCCGCGCGTCTAAAAATAATTTTAGATGAGCATTTTAATTACTTGGACGAAAAAGATAATGCGAATGCTGCTGCGACAGCTGCTGCTGCCGCTGCTGGCTCTGCTGCCACTGCGACCTGTCCTATCAGCGGGACGCCACAGTATTTGGGTCAGTCTGACCAAGAACACGCCAATGCCCAAGATCTGGGCGGATGCCCGCCTTTCCACTAAAGTCAAGAGGTGGCCGCGACTTATCGCCTTATGCATATCTCTCTAAACATACCTACATGTATATATGTATGTATATATACATATATGTAAGTATATATGTCTATATATATATATATGAAGTTGAAAACCGCAATCCGAAAAACAAACCATATAAAAGGGCTGACTAATACGAACACCAAATGCCCTAGCAGAGAAAGATTTAATAATATATAGTATATATATATAGCATGTTCCTTTATATATCTTCATCAGAAATCAAAATCTTTATAATAGAGTTTTCATTGAGTTATCTTCTAAGCTAAAACGAGTTTTGACATATAAAAAACATATTTTTCGACTTCTTTTCCTATTCAGTTAGATGATATAGGAACTCGATATTGATAAAGCTCCTAACTATAGGATTTTAGTAATGATTTTTCCTTAACTAACCTTTCTTTTCAATTGCAACTACCTGATATACTCAGCTAATGTAAGCGAATCTGTTTTTCTGATTTGAATAGCATTTCTAATTCTAAACTTTATGCAGATGGATACAGATAGATGTATAGCTAAAACAACAAGGCTCTAAACTTTACTCTGATTAAAAGTATTTTCAATATATAAAGTCTACAAATTCAACTTTGATACAAAATAATAGCAATAGATTTAAATAGTATCGCCCTTCTTTGTGATTCTCATAACTTGAAAACACTTTTACTCCATTAATGTAAGTACCTTCGGTCCATACATTTCATGAACAAATTATAATTATTATTATAATATTATATTATAATACTCTAACCTCAGAGTGCTGGAAAAGGTTATCAGCCATCGAAGAGTGACGCAAATGTTAAAGCCAAATTCGAACTCACCACGTTCGCTGCGCGACGGCTGTTAACGTTGTTGAAAAGCTGCCCGTTGCAGTTTGACAGTCACTGTGCGCATGCAAGCTTTTAGCCAAGCCAATTGAAGCTTTACGAAAACTTTCAATATCCAAATGTAAGCCAAATTCCTAACCCACTCACAGAGCAAAGTTGATTCTTCTATAACTTTTGTGTTCTTAGGGCGATTCATGTGGAACTTGCAGGCTTTCAACGTTTAAGCTTTATGACGTTGGAATGCTTAAAGTTAAGGGAATTGATAGTGATGATGATTCTTTTGCTTGCCCTAAAAAAATGGTAGTATAGAGAGTAGCAGGCGGGACTAACTCTGAACGTATATATATATATATATACATATATATAAACTTGATAAGGACGACAAGTTGAGTCGATTTATCCAAACTTGAAATATACTAAATTGTATACCCTAACCAGTATACGTTAATTAGTTTTCTGTAGATAAATCTTTCCATTTCCTTAATGATCGATGAAAATCAATATTGTTCAATGATATATAAATATATATAAACTATCGAAACTAAAAACATAAATTAAAGTGTGCAAGTTCTCAAGGGGTCAACAGAGTATATGGGTTTCATGAAATGTTCGTCTTATTGTCCGTCCGTCTTTCCGTATGAACACAAACTATTTTGTGACAGATATAGAGAAATTTTGAATATATAAACTCCTTGGTATCCTTAGCAAATATGGTATAACAGAAAAGCTAATATTGAAAGTGAGAGAGACTTGAAAGATTAAGACGAGATTATACTCATGTTGACAAAATATATATAGTAAATATATATAGTAAATAAATATAGCTATGCCAATTGGAATGTAGCAAATCGGGAAAATGTGTGATGCTAGTCATTCTTGAAGGAAACTTTGAAAGATATATGTAAATGGAAGGGGGATATATATGTATATAGTTTCTGGAAAGTCAATATCTTTCAAAAGTTTCGCAGCTAGAACTAAACAAGCAAGAACGGTGCAGTAGGCCGCTATCGACTGTGGAATACTCAATCACGGTCAAAACGCTACCTGCTCCCAAGCATTGCAAAATATATATTTTCCAATTTACCACGCCCCCAATCAAATATATATCATTGTTAGCAAGTCAATTGAGCTGGTCAAAAGTACTTTAGTCATAAAATGTTGAGTTTCTAACTCTAAAACTGTTAAAGCTACAGTTTTATCCCGGCTTGGCACGCCCCCAGTGGGAGGAGACATATAATTTGTTGGCCAGTCCTTTGCTTAGGGTAATGTAACAATAAAATTTGGGAACTTAGGCTCAAAAACTGTGGAAATTACAGAATATTTTTTGATCTGTCAATCCTCCAAAGAGGTTTTTTTTGGTCAACGATTGAGGAGGTAACAGTAAGTCAATTTTTAAGCTTCTAGCTCTACAACTTCATAAGATATAAGCTTTTGCGGTAGATTTATACGTCATATCTCTTTGATCTTGGGTTGTCAGAGCAAGTTTATATTCCAAATTTCAATTCTCTAGCATTTTAAATTACAGAATTTCTGACATACCTGAAAATGTATGTTTCAAATCCCTAGCTTCAATAGCGATGAAATGGTTTGCGTTCATACGGACAGACGGACGGACGGATAGCAAGACGGATATTCAACAAAGGCACAAAACCTCATTTCACTTTCGTGAATGAGTATGAAAATTTTACAGTTTATGTAGATATACCAAACTCCCTCTGGCAGTGATAGATTTACGATAACGGGGAGCTTAACAAATCGGAAAAGAACTATATAACCAAAAGTTTATGAGTTGGAATCGTTAAATTGCTGGAGCAACAGCTCCTCCACAGATAGAGCTATAAATTAAATTGAAGCGAGTTAAATGAGGAAATATTGATTTTTGAATACATTTGGACAGTGAACGCATTTTATGCAATATATATGTTAAATATGTATACATATGTCGCATCGGTTATTATGACGTTGAGCTATGAAGTTGATAACAGAGTCTGTTAGCTGTTAGCTGTTCTGTTGTGATTGCCTTCTACTGCTGCATTAGTATTAGAGAGGGACTGACAGCTTGTATTATTCGCGTGAGTTTGAATTTTAACAACGATGTACGCATCTCTATTCTGTATCCTGTAATTGTCACTATGAGAGGGACAACTATAGCTGTTGCGGAACGTAGTCCAGGCTGTTGCTGAGTGAAAGCGAGAGGTTTACTTATGCCCTTCATACAGGGTTGCTATGATTTCGATAAGCGAGGAGAATGCAACTATGAAGTCTGACAGAAGGTGTCTGAAATGGCAATTGGTTAAAGATTCTCGAACAAGACAGAACATTTCGTTGAAAATAAGAGCAATTTCCGAAAAAGTGCATTGTCAAAGCCAGCCAAAACCGGGAGCTCGTTGTGGAGCGCAGCTGAAGAGAACTGAATTGGAATAAAAGGCCATCAAGTTTCTAGCATTCCGACATATGAAAGCCAGGTAGAGGTAATTAAAAAAGCAGGATTTCGTTACTTCGAAGAAATTTTCTTCTTTATTAGCTGGAATTGCAAAATTAATTAATCATCTCTGAATAATCGTTTGAAGAAAACATTCGAAACAATTTAATTGTAATTAAGATCCGATTGCAAAGGGAATTCTGACGCTGCTAGTAGATTCGGCGGTTGCATTGCGTAAACACTCAGGTTTGGGTGAGACATTGAAACTGAATACTTTGTTCTAATTCACAATGCTACGATTCAAGTGAAATGAGAACGGAGACGGGGGAGGGGGGGAAAGAGAAATGAGAAATGCGAATGCGAAATGCGAAATGAAGGCGGTTGGTTAGTTACCAGAATCATTAAGTGTTATGCAAAAGCATCAGCCGCATAACGAATACTTATGTGAGTGTGTGAATCTGTGAGTGCACTCAGTAGAATGCCCATTAAGAGCTACCAGCACATTAAGTTACGGCTGTTGGGCCTATTGGACCACATAATTATGTTTTGCGTAGATGCATTCACATTCTCATACGCATTCGCTTAGTTTATTATAATAAATGAATTTACAGAGTAAATAGTTATTAGATATATTATACATTGCCTATGTCTTAGAGTATTCATCTGAGAGTATTCATGCGTATACTCAATCAATATCTATGTCATAATGAAAAATAAAATATTTGTCATTATTAAGATTTGCATAAGCATTAGCATTAGCAGTAGCATAAGCTATAGCATTCGCATCCCCTTAGCATTAGCATTAACCCTTGCATACGCATTCGCATTAGTACTATCATAAGCAGAAACGTTAGCATTAGTATTAGCATTAGTATTAGCATTAGTATTAGCTTAGCATAAGAATAAGCATTACCATAAGCATTGGCATTCGCATTAGCCTTGGCATTAGCTTTAGCATCATTATTGGCTTTCGCATTAGTATTGGCATTAATATTCGCATTAGTATTAGCTTTACCAGAAGTATTCGCTTTCGTATAAGCCTTAGTATTGAGTCTCGCGTTGGCACTTACATTAGCGTTTGCATTAGCATTAGCACTAGCTTTCATATTCGCATTAACATTATCATAGGCTTTCGCATTCGCATAAGCATTAGCAATACCACGAGTTTATCAGTAGCATTTGCATAAGCATCAGTATAAGCATTATCGCTAGCATTAGTATTTGCAATAACATTAGTTAAGCATTAGCATTAGCATAAGTATAATCATTAGCATTACTATAAGCATTGGCATTCATATTCGCATAAGCATTAGCATTAGCATTACCACTACCATTACTTCATCATCAGAATTAGTCTTAACATTCACATTAGCATTAGCATTAGCATTTAGTATTATTTAATTACTATTTCTGTAATTATTACATATATCATTATCATTATCCTTGATGTTATTACTGTTATCAAATCTTTCTCTCTCTCTCTCTCTCTCTCTCTCTCTCTATTTCTCTCTCTCTCTCTCTCTCTTTCTCTCCCTCTTTATCTCTCTCTTTCTCTCTTTCACTCTTTCTCTCTCTCTCTCTCTCTCTTTCTCTCTCTCTCTCTCTCTTTCTCTCTCTATGCAAAAACTTTGAACATCTCGTGTTAACGCCATCGCCCCCATCCCCTCACGCCCTCTCTCAGCCACCTCGCGCCTTCCACTCGCCCCTAATTGCGCGTTACGTGTTCAGCCTGCGGCAAGTCGATGTGGCACACAAACTTTTCACTTTGAATGTTTGTTTGTGTGCAGTTTGTTGGCTGCCACAAAAAGTTGCGCCAATTTTCGTAACTCCCACCTAATTGCAGCTGTGAATAATTCAAATTGCAATCCAAAGTCTTCGACGCTTAACATTTATTATAGACACTAACTGAATTTAATTAAATTTTGAATTATCGCTTCTTCTTGTTGTTGTTGCTGTTGTTGTTGTTGTTGTTGCTGTCGTCGTCGTTTGTTGCATGTCCATTTCGATGAGGTCTCAAAATTGTTGTTCCATATGCGACGAGCCCCGCGCCAATCTAGTCCAATGTCCATTTGCCCCAATTTGCCAGCGCACAGTGGTTCGATATCACGCAGAACTGAAATGAAATATTGTAGAAAATAATATGTAAGGAAATGTTTGTGAGTATTTAAGTTAAATTATATTAAAATCAAAGAATGTGGAAATTTAGAAGCGAATTTCAATTGATGTGAAAAATATTTTTTAGATTTGAGAGAATTATGTTATTTCGATGAGTATTCGGATGATTGGGAAGTCTATGAGAGTGCAATGTATACAGAAGACAGAGTGCAAAATTTTACGTTTATTTATTCGAATTTCTTATGAAGTAAAGGAGTTTCTTGGAAGCTGCCGAGCTTTTTTAGAAACTTTGAACTCCAATCATTTACGAAGGCTTGTTAATAATTACTTTTAATTATTATTTATTAATTTAATGCCGGGCTCGTAGCATTAGTGTAGGTAAAAGTTAAGTATATGCGAGAGGGGTTACAGAGTTGTTGCGCGCATGACGACTAATTATGGACTACATGGTTAAACAAGAATAAAAGTTACAAGTAGATAGCACAGTCGAAATTTACATATCTGTGTGATTTATGCTTATGTGCATGAGTGCATTAAGAGCAAGTGAGAATGACATTAAAGGAGAGAAGATAGACTTAAGAGAACTTATTCTAAGCGCACGTATTAGCTGCTGTGCCAAACAGGGCTTATTGTCGATATATATATATATATAGGTACTTTTAAGAGTTCCCTATAGTATCTAAATGTTACTAAATATGCACAAATAACAGAATCATTAATATCGATTTTAATCGATTTCATGGAAACAAAGTAATCTATCACATTGAGCTGTGGGAGCTTAGATAGAAATACCTGATTGTAAGATTTTAATGAGAGTTGCAGTCATAGCCTACAGCTGCCTCTTACATGCCTTTGCAGTAATATATTCCAGCCTGAATGTCCATTTACAAAGGGTAGACGGAATTTAGAAATGTAAAATGAAATATAATGCGAAATCACAGAATAAGAAACCATAAGAGTTATCATCATACAATCATATTAAGTTATGTTAACGAGGAACTAGAATGGTTCCAAGGAAAAACCCTATAAATCAACTTAGCCTTTTGCCTGAATCAAAGCTAACAATGAGGCTTGTAGCACAGCATATCTATAGAGTCGGGCAAACTCCACTGCCCTGAACCTATTTATACTCTATGCTCTACAATCTATACTCTATAATTCATGGCTGAAAATAGTTGCGTTGCACATGAAATAACGGTAATCGATTTAGTGCGCAAATTGGCATATATTTGAACAATTGTGCAGGTCAGCAAATGCCGTTGATAAATGTTTGATGCAAAATACAATTAAATATTAATAGAATTTGTGTCACTGTGCAACTGGAAAGGAACAGCTAGAAAAAGCCCTTTTGACACACTTTTAATGCTCAAGGTGGTAAACCACCGTGTGTGTGTGTGTGTGTGTGTGTGGCTAGACTTTTGTATGCCACATGCCACATGCAACATGCATTAGGCTAAAAGGGTTCAAAAGTTGAGGCCGCGTTGCCCGTTCACCATTTGTTGAGTTGCTGATTAAACGATTTTCATTTTAAATATTTCATTTGACTCTAGTCCATTTCGTCCTTAACAACTTGTCGGCGAGACGAGGCTGTCCTCAATTGTCGCAACAATTGCAAATTGAATTGCATCTGTAATGGAATCAATTTCAATCAGTTACGGGTATAATGGTTATGCTTGAAAGTATGTGACAAGCAGAAGGAGGCGTGGCAGACGTACATATAAAGTGTATACATGATCGATCAGCAGTAACAGTCGAGTTGATTTGAGTTTGTCCGTCCATCCTTCTGTCGGTCCGACAGTCCTTCCGTCAAATTTGTTTTTCTGTTTGTAGGCTGAGCTACTTGTGGGACGACCCAACTTCCCATAGCAGATCAAATTTTTTTTCAAAATAATCGATAAATGTAGGAATCGATTCAAATTATCAAGCGTTAACTTTAATCATGAATGGAATTGACCTTGTTGCGGCTACTCAGGCTTGAATCTTATGGGAATCAAGATATTATCTGATTGTGTAGATGCAATTCCTTCAATTCCTTCTCGTCAAATATATGTCCTTAAGCTTATATTTTGATATGTTTAATATACTTGGCTAAGGCCAATGACAGGTGGTCAGGGTATCACCTAGTCGAGCAATCTTTACTTTCATTATTTGCTCTTTTTTAGTTGACTTTAACTTTTGGTATTGTGGTCCTCATTTTAGCCATGTTCACTTTGCTGCTAATCGCAGAGTTGCTCCATTTGCTGTCCCTCTCTCTCTCTCCCTCTCTCTCTCTCTCACTCTCAGTCCCTCTGTGCAAAGAGCTTTCAGCTTAATTAAAGGTGGCCTGGCTCAAATCACACACACACACACACACACACACACACTTGCGTATCATTTGTGACACCAAATGATATTTTTGGCCATCAATTTAATTGAGCTACCTTTAAGCTAACACAAATGTCGACCCCATTTTGCGCACCTGCACGAGCAAGCAACCGCCCACCCGCCCGCTTGTCCTCTCGGCTTTAGCTGCTCTCAGCAGGCATCAAAGCCCCATAGAGTTCGGTTGCCAAAGGGTCCGCAAATTGTTGAATAATCACTGAATTGTACATCAAATTAATTGCAATTTTCATTTGGAAGTCTTACAAGTGAAATGCTCCACATAAATACCCTGTAATACATATAAGGTGTAGAGGGTATTCTGCTTAGCCCATTTTATGTCAGTTTTTTATTTAATTTTGTCTATATCAGATTTGCTTTATTCACTTTTAGTGTTGCCTTTCTCATTGTTTCTTTCGGAAAATACCCTGTAATATCTTGGTTTAGTTTAGTTTGGGTACATTGGGGTGCTCTTTTAAAGTCATTTCTAAGCCCAGCTCATCTCTATGAATATACCTTTGACATTTACTTATTTGTATAGCTTTGACTATACCCTGTAATAACTTCAGTGAAGAGTACATTTGTTTGGTCAACTCCTGAGTAACACTCGATTATGCATAAGTGAGGTATATTAGCTTTATATATTTGACTTTCGCTATGCCTTGTAATAACTGGCGTAAAGGGCATATTAGGCTGCTACCTTGGTTGACAGCCTTTTCTGATTCTCTTTATAAGTTTTAAGTAAACTTATGCTGCTCCAAATATAGCCTGTAAAATCTTTAGTAAAGGGTATATTAACTGTCGTTAGCCTCAATTGTTTGGATAAATAATATTTATCATCTCTTTGATGCCCCCTGTTATGTTTGGGCACTTTGTATAGTCAGTATATACCCTGTTATCTTGAATTCCATGGGTATAATGTACTATCAACAGCATTAAACGATTGAAACAATTGAAACATTCATAATTTCGAAGTGTATCTTAAAATTACTATTAAATTTTGAAAACTTAATGTGGTATACCCTGTGCTGAGAGCATAAGAGGGTATATTGGTTTAAAGTAATTTAACTTAAATAGGTTTTTTCTTAGACATCTCCAAAGTTGGAAACTTACAGTAATGGTTATATGATAGTCGTGCATACCCGCTGCATACTTCTTACAATTCAGCTAAAAGCAATTCGTGTGATAATTCGTGAATCAAGGTCACAGTTAAAGGGTCTCCAAAGCGTGTTGCAGCTTTAAAAAGGTTGAACTCGTGTATTAGATATTTGGGATTAATATATATTATATATGTATATAGGTATATGTATATAGTTATGTGCATATATATTCCATTAAGATATATCTATTAATAAATATTTATAAATATAATTTAATGACTTTGAAGCTATTTGGTCTTTGTCCGAGATGAGCTAAAAGTTAACAATTGAATGCCAAATGGCGAGTAATTCATCAAAGATACACATTTATATATATATCTATATATATATATGTCTATAGAAATGGAAAATCTGTTGCAACAACAACGTAACATAAAACAAATACCAAATTTAACTCAACTTTAAGTCGATTTTTGTTTATGTTTATTTGCTGCAAAGTAATTAAAAAGCCAAACGGGAGCAACTCAAATTTGAAAGGGATTTATGAGCGCTGTGGAGTGGACTCTAGTATTAGATTTGAGTATTCATTCAAGTCAATATCAACTATTTGCACTTACATTACAGGGTATACGTTGACATCTTGTTGATTGTTGTTCACTTTGGCGCCTTTTTGCAAAATGCAGAAACATATTTCGGGCGCCTGTCCATTAAGTTTATGAAATGCAAAAGTGTAAACAGACGCAGCAGAAGCAGCAATTGCGGATACCCTGTAAATGTGCAAAAAAGGCTATGCCAACTGTATGCCTCAAGTGGGAGAATAGCTAAAGTTGTGGATGTGAAATATAGAGTTTCACACAAGATATTCAAGCCAGAAAGCAAGTTTAATAATAATCGATAATCGATAATCGATAAAAATGTTTTTTAGTTTTTGTTTTCATAGCTCTTTAAAGCTGAAAACCTGAATATTTCGATAGCTTCTTCTCCTGTGATTTATATTTTTAGTAATAAACAATAATATAATATTGATAGTATATATTAAATATCGATAGATAATAATAATCGATAAGTATATATTTTTCTTAATTAGATTTTTTGTAGGTTTTCAAATCTGAAATAGGTTTAAATATTATATATATATATATATATATATATATATATATATATATATATATATATATATATATATATATATATATATAGATATATATATGTAACATGCCAAGAATCAAGGTCAAATGAATACTACTTGAGATATATGCCAAGTACGGGGTATCCTTTAGAGTAGCACTGAGCTGATCTCTACATTTTTTTTGGATATCTAAACAAACAAAATGTTGGCACACAAGAAGACATAAAAAGCTGAAAGCGCGAACGTCTTCAGTTCAACAAATTCGTATAAAAAGCTAAACACAAAAAATTGAACTAATTTTTTCGGCCAAAGAATACAAAAAACAAGTAAGAACGTTGCAGTCGGGCGCTACCGACTGCGGGATACTCATTCACACCCCCACAGATCACACCCATTGCCACGCCCACAATTGGTTTGTACATATATAATTTTTTGGAAATCAATAGAGGAGATCAGCAGTAATATCTGTATATAATTCTGATTTTCTCACTGAGAATCGGAAAAACGTATAGTTTTTCCCGATTTGCCACGCCCCCAGTAGGCGTAGACATATAATTTTTGGCCAGTTCTTAGAAGTAGTGAAGGGTAACGTAAGTGTGAAATTTGGATGCTTACACTCAAAAAATGCGAAAATTACAGGGTATTTTTTAGCCGGGCATACCCCATAAGGGGCGTAAAAATTATTTTTGGCGCATCGATAGAGGAGCTCACCAGTAACTCACCATCCAATTTTGAAGCTTCTAGCTCTAAAACTGTAGGAGCTACAAACTTTTGCGGTTTGCCACGCCCCCTATGGGCGTAGATATATCCGCCATATCTTTTCCAACTTGGGTTGTCAACCCGAGTATATATACCAAGTTTCAAGTCTCTAGCATTCATAGTGCTCAAAATATTACAGAATTTGAAAAATCACTATATAGTCAGATCCGATTTGCCACGCCCCTAGTAGGCGTGGATATATAGATTTTTGGTCGATCTTCATAGGATCGTATCAGTAACCTACGTGCCAAATTTGGGCGTTCTAGCTTTAAAACTGAAGAAGATACAGTTTTACCCGATTTGCCACGCCCCCAATGGGCGTAGATATATCCGCCATAGCTTTTTGATCTTGGGTTGTCAACACGAGTATATATTCCAAATTGCAACTCTCTAGCACTTCTAGAAGTAGTGTTTCTGAGGTATGGGCAAATGCATTTTCCGATTTGCCACGCCCCTAGTGGGCGTATCGGGAAAATCTTGACACTTTATAATTCGAGGGTATACACGAGTATATATTCCAAATTTCAACTCTCTAGCTTCAAAACTGTGCAAATGGTTTGCGTTCATACGGACAGACGGACAGACGGACAGACGGACAGACGGACAGACGGACGGACAGCGTGACGGACATTGCACAAAACCAATATACTCATTTCACTTTGTGAATGAGTATAAAAAAACTCAAAAACTTTTAACGTATAGCCAAATATGCTAGGAAATAAATCATTTGAAGTTATGTGAGAAAAAAGAAAGAAAATAAATTATTCCACATAGTAAAATCTCTCAATATATGTGGGTTATATAGCTTAGCTTAGCTTAATTAGAAAAGAACTAGTTCTTAGATTCATTTTTAAAATGATTTCTATTCAAGATTCATTTCAATTGGAACTGATATAGAAGCAGTAGCAAGATAAAAGGCAGCTAACTGATAAATTCGTACAAACTAGATCTTGATCAGAAGGACTGAACTGTTCAGCAAGCGATATAGCTCTATATATATTTCTAAAGAGCTGTTCAGCTTATTAATCGTTCTATTGAACTCTTCAGCTGAATTGCTGAACAACTGATTAATAAAGTTAAGGAATGAACAATTGAACTAGTTCTAGTTGACTAATTAACTGTTTATGAATAGCTGAATAAGTGAACTAGTTCAGCTTTTTATCTGCTTATATACCAAAAGTGTCTTTTCTGTTCAGCTGAATAGTTAAATGATTATGAATTGCCGTATAAATGAACTAGTATATAAATTCATCAATATAGTTTATAAGTTAAAATTGAACAATTGAATTGGTCAACTTTTCTATTCTATTCTATTGATTGATATTGTTCAGCTGAATAGTTAACTCTTTATGAATTGCTGAAAAACTGTTCAAAGCACGATCATGACTTGAAAATGAATAATTGAACTAGTTCATCTGTTCACAAAAACGTGCTATAGAGCTGTTCAGCTAAATAGTTGATTGTTCATAGATTGCTGTATAACTGATCAATAAAGTTTACTTCTCAAAATGAACTAGTTCAGCAGTTACGCCGTTCATGAACGAACAGTTGTTCTTTTGAACTATTCAACTGAATAGCTGACTGTTCATAAATGAACGAATCTTAAAACTAGAACTACAGCCAATTTATTTGTCTACAGAGTAGCCGTTAGTCGTGCATGCCCGACTTGAAAACCCTCTGATTTATTTCAAATATTTCAATTGAAGTGCCATTTGCCTTGGCAGAACTTGAAATTGGGTTCGCTAAGTGCGCGAAGTTACTTAAGTCGAATTCCATGCGAATTCCATGCGAATTTCAATGTTAAATCGAAGACGATGGGCAGCAGCAGGGGGGCGGCAAGGGGGCGGCAGGATGGCAAAGGATGGCGCTGTTATGGGGCTGGCAGTCGACACAGTGGACAGTAATTGAGTTGCAGCTGCTACCAACAAGCTGCCAATTGGGGGTCAATCTGAGCAGCAGTCTAGCACTTACTCAATTTAACGATTCATTTGCGCTTTTTTCATCAATTTGCGAACACTGCGACACATAATAAGAAAAATAGATGCAACAACAGCAGCAGCAGTGGCAGCAGTGGCAGTGGCAGCAGTGGCAGTGGCAGTGGCAGCAGTGGCAGTTGCTAGCCAAAGAGATTCGAAGGAAATCAGTTGACCATTCAGGCAGGTGGGCAGCCGAGAGACAGTCGAGAGGCAGCTGCTCTTAAGGCGGAAGCCAGCAAATGAAGCTGCCATTTGCCAGAACAGCTAAAGGAAACACGCAGCAGGACAAAAGGACAAAAGGAAGAAAAAACCGAATGGCAGGACGTGGCGATGCGAAGTGCGACTTAATCGCAGTGCGTGCGAAAAATGTACAAATGGCGATCAGTTTGATAATACGTATGTGTGTGGGTGAGTGCATGTGTGTGTGTATAAATGTGTGTGTGTGTGTGTCTTTGTAGCGTATAAAGTGCGTGTGCGTGTGCGTGTGGGCGTGTGCGTGCGCGTGGCAGTTTGAACTTTACATTAAGAAACATAAATACAAAGTGTTTGCTTAAGACACGTAAAAGCTTTTCAGTCGAGCATAACCGACTGTATTATACTTGTTCAAGGCACTAAAATTGGGTGATCCATATAAACGATTATAAGATCCTACTATTTTTAATTACTTGCAAGTCACTTGTCTTCGCTTTTAAACTTTTTGTAATCTGAACCCATTGGAAAAGGGAAATCATGGTATGATATGTATGTAACAGGCAGAAGGAGGCATGGTAGACCCCAAAAAGTATATATATTTCATGTATATAGCCATATATTCCATATATATAGCCATGTCCGTCTGTCCGTCCGTCCGTCCTTCCGTCCGTCCGCCTGTCCTTCCGTCCGTCTGTCCGTCCGTCCGTCTCTTCGTCCGTATGTATGAACGCCTTGACCTAAGAACCTATGAGAGCTAGAGACTTGCAATTGTTTTGTAGGCCCCTACATAGCAGGCGCAGATCGATTTTGTTTCAAAAATTCGATAATTATTCCCGTTTTAATGTTATCGATTAAAAACGTTATCGAACTTCTGTTATTAAATTATATCTCATACATCTTTGAAGTTAGAGTCTCAAAATTTTGTATTTAGTTTCATGTATGTTTTACACAATTTTGATTTTTGTTATATTTTGGATAACAGAATAGATAACCGATAGACACTTAACATACAAACTTAATACTACAGACGCATATCGATATACAATTAACATTAAAGCTTCACATTGAATATATTTTTGGTTGGAGTAGGTCAAGAGTAAATCAGCTATATAGTTTGTTCCTTCTAGCATCAAATAATTTTCATTTTCCACGCCTCTAAAAGTGGGAGACATAAATATTATTCACATTTGAAATTTCTAGCCACAATATCGCCATAACTACCGTCATTTATGTTATAGGTGCTATAGATATATTCAATATGCCACGCCCCCAGTGGGCGTAGAACCGAGTATTAAATTTATGTTTCAAGTTGCTCAATAGCCAGACGAAAATAGCTTAAAACTAATATACTCTTTTCGTTTATCGAACGAGTATGAAACACATGTACGAGTGCTCGATTAAAAGATACTCTGAACCCTGCAAAGAACTGCAATTCCAATCATTCTTCGATTCTTTTAGTATTTACATAGCAAACAATACACGGGCACACACACATAAGCAAGCACACACACACACGCATACTTATGCACGCGCTCTGCTAACTGCAACGTTTACGCAGCGACTGCGCTTGGACTGCGCTTAGGGACTTTGCCATGGAAACTTAAATGTTTGAATAACTTTTCTTCTAGATGGACTCTCTTGATCAATGTATTTTCCAAAGCTCAAGTCTCAATCGGCTTGGGATATGTATTTAAAAAAAAAATTAAAATACCTAACACAATTTTATGAAATGACTATGGAGGACACGCTTAAGAAATATATTACCGTTAGTTACCATTGGAGAACTAAAAAAGTTCTTGGTAAGAAAAAAGTTAAACTTAACCTGTACAATGAACCTTAATTAGAATTAACCTGTACTAAATCCACTCTAAGAATCAATTCGTTAAATATCAGCTTTCTAATTCTATGCGATTTTCATATACTCAAATAATATCCGTTGCATTTTAAATTTCCTGCTCTCAAGCTTTCATATGCTAAGCGCCCATCACTAGTGCCCACAGCGAGAGAACATAAACGATGCAAAGAGGGAGAGGGAGAGGGAGAGGGAGAGAGACAACTGAAAAGGGAACAATGATTATGTGCGGACGCAAGGGACTGCTCAATACTCTACATTCCGCTAAATACACTACACACTCTCAACTGACGCTATTTACAACGCGGTTAAGAAAAAAACATTTTGTAGCTCCTTTTATGCAACGCTGTTGTATGATATACAAACACGTTTACACATACTCATATACCTACCTACACACATGCAACCATAAATTTGCATAAGCATAGCTTATGTAACCCATATGCTCTACTCTACATTGTGTACGGAGCAGAGAAAGATTCGCTTAGATTTCAAGTCGAGTGCGCGTTAAAGTTGACGTCGACTGCGACGTCGACTGCAATGTGCGCGCGACTGCGACGGCGCCAGCGTAGATTGTTGTTGCAATTTTAGCGCATTTTGCCTTTGTTTTTGCTGCTCATTCCTGTTGTTGTTGTTGTTGTTGTGGTATTTATTTAATTTTTGCTAGTTCGCTTTGCCATAATTTGTGTGCCAGCAGCGAACTGGACAAATAGAGCGCCAGTGAGAGAGCGAGACAGAGCAAAAGGCAGGCAGCGTAGTAAGCTTGGATTCTGGCCGTCTCTCAGTCTGTTACAAAGCGTAAGAAGAGGAAGAAGAATGTCGCGACGTTCGTTGTTGTTGTTGTTGTTGTAGCTGATATTCTTCTTCCTCTACTTATGCATTATGGCTGCCCTTCTTGCTGTTGTTGTTGTTGTTGTCGCTAAAGTCCAAATATCAATATCATTGTTGTTGTTGCTGCCATTTAAAACTGTCATTGCCGTTGCCCTCGTCATTATCACTTATTCGCATTATCGCGCAGCGGGTATATTGATTCGATCAGCAGAGAGTGCAGCGTATAAAAGGGAGACAGCTAGGTAGTCCATAAAGAAATGCATGTGAATGCATGTGTATATATGTATACACATATGAGCTTGTTTAGTAACAGGTGTGTTTTATATACCTATGTACATATATATCTTTCACTCTGTGCTTGTACAGACATACATATACATAAATGTTGGCTTATCTATGTTATATATATGTATATAGAATGTATGTTATCTATATATCTATGTTATATAAATTATATATTCATAGAAAGAATTGTTCATATATTCAATATTTATGTATGTGTATGCTATATATACGTATAAATATAATCTTTGTTATCTATATCTATGTTATATATATATTAAATATAGAAGGAATTGTTTAAATATTTAATATTAATATATATATATATATATATATATATATATATATATATATAGGTTATATATAAGTATATATAGAATCTATGTTATCTATATCTATATTATATACATTATATATAGAAAGAATTGTTCCAATATATTCAATTATTATATGGAAAATGATTTCTATTTCTATAGCTCAAAAGACCCAAATCAGCTAGAGCTTAATATTCCCAATCTGAAATCTAAAATCCACAAGAATTAAACATGATATAGAATTAGATGGTAAATAACTCAAAATCTGTTAAAAATCTTCAGTTTCTATGTATCTTCCCTTCTATATACTATATTAACTTTTGATTGCTATATATATATGATCAAAATAAGATATCTTTCACAAAACTTATCTCATATGCTAGGGTATTTCAGCGTCGTTCCTTTACATTTCTGCTTCCCACTGCAGCTTCCTCTAGTTATAATGCTAATGCGCTGCTCTGAGACTAAGCAGCCAAGTTCAATTTTCATTGGCGTCGCCAGTTGCACGTTGCCCGCCGACGGCTGCCAGTCGATGTCGCTTGAATTGCAAATCATCGCAATCGCAATCGCAATCGTTATCGGTATCGTTATCGCCACTGCCAATCGAAAGAAAGCAATCAAAATAAGCAATATTTTGGGTTCTAAAACGGTTGTCCATGTGAGTGAGTATGTATATACATGAAGTATATATAATATATAGTATATATATATATATATACGTCTGATCCCGACCCAATTTATATATTATACTTAAAGCTCTTGGTATTGACTGACATAGAACAGAGACTTTAACTTAACATCATTAACATAGGCTTTGCACTGTTATATAATAGAGCTATGTATTTAACAGAGCTTTATAACAGAACTGCATAACAGAGCTGTATAGTGTTATCATCTAACTGTAGTTTATATGAATTTCACATTCCATTCGATTCTCACTAGCTCAATTGTTACGCAGCTTACATGAGCTCAGATGGAGCTTCGAATCATATAACAGATCGTAACACGCCTGAACTCTTTACAAACATTTTGTATAACAGCCTATAGAAACACTAATTGAAATATATATGTATATGTATATGGAAATGTGTCAAGCCAACTGAAATATGGCAACATCAAAGAAAGCCACAAGTTATATGTGTAACGGCCCACCTGCCGCTATGATTTTTAGCCTTGGTAATACTCCTGCTCCTCCGCCTCCTGTCGCCCTGTCATTTTTGTGCGAAAATAGTGTGAAACGTCAACGTGAGCGAAGCCTGTGAAAATGCATTTGATTTATGACTGTGGCCAGCAGCAGGTGACGGCGGCGACAGCGGCAGCGGCAGCGGCAGAGAATGGTGAATTGACCGCATTACGTAGCCAGAAGTTGGGGCTTGCAACACCTGGCCGGGGGTCAGTGGATATAATTAAACACACCTAGTTTCACTTCTAATTGAAAACAAAGAACAAACAGCAAGCGAGTGGATCAACTCGACACACAAATGCTCTGCGTATGAGTGTGTGAGAGAGTGCGAGTGTATTGGTGCATGCAAACGTTGGCAGTTCTTGAGCTCGAAGAGCTCTGCGTGCGTGTGTGCTGTATGTGAAGGGAAGGAAGTTGTTGCAACTGTCAATTAAATACTCGCCAACTAACATTTCATTCTTTTTATAAAATTCTTAGCTCAGCTCACATCATTTATTAACTCTATAAATAAAGCATTTGTTTTTCCATTTGCGTACAGTAAAGCCCCTCTATAAAGGACTCTTAGAATAGACATAGAAACAAAGAAAAAGACAATCTAACTTGCAATTCTTAATCGAATTACAGTTTTCTTTATGTTTAAATATAGCTGAATTGATGGGTAAATTTCTATCTGGGATTACTTAACAAGTTTTAATCGGGTTGACTGCACTGTAACTTATATGGCACACATTGTATATTTATACACTTGACCCTAGTTGTGTGCATATATGCTATATAATGCACCCCTTTAATCCTTTGAGTGCAGGGTATGAAAACAAACAGCGCACAGATGATTTACGTTCGCTGCGTACCGCTGCACACTGTGGCAATTTCATTGAAATCCAGCTGAAATATATTATACAGATACATCAAATATCTATACAACTGAATCAGTCTAACTCATATCTCTTTGACGAAAACTCCAATTTGAATGAAATAAGTTTTGTTACATAAAAAATTCATCAGTATGTAAAAGTTTCTGGTCTGTAAATTTTATTCTTACATAAATTTGATTTATTTTTTGGCTTATTTTGACGGTCTTTACTCTCAATAATATCAATTGGTAATATTTTTCAATTTCATAAGGCGAAACTCTTGATCCGATATTTTCAATTGCTTCAACTAAGGTCACAGAGTCGTCAAATTGTCTTCCATCTTCGTAAACTCTCCTAAGCTAAACTTCCTAAATGTTTTCAATAATGTTTGTGCCCGCTAATCCGGACAGTATGAACGGGAGCTGTTTCATGCTAAAACTTCCCGGAATACAACTTGAAGTTCCCATCAAGAACATACATAATGTGCTCTCGGGCAAATCGGAGCTGTGCAACCTTACCTTAGCGTTCGGCACTCCGAATAAATCGTTTTACAGTCGCTGAACTAGTATTTATACCGTATTTTTCCCTAAATTCACCTGCTGTGAGGTAATATTTTGTGGCAGTTCGAAGAATATGTCGCAGTGCTGATGCCCTTCTTGTAAATTTTTTTACTACTTTCATCAATTTTCCATGATTTCTCTTTCAATATTTCTACAGCTATTTCTACATTGAGATGAGTCAGAAATAAAAATTCTGATTTACATGTATACCGTTATATCTCATTTTATTCGAGTAATATATAAATATATATGTACGATTTTTCAAACTTATTTAGTGGAGCAGGACTGTACACAGAATAGAAATTTTTTATTTTATTACAAACCTTTTATTTACAAGCTCATAAATAATATTCTCTTTAAACTTTTTCAGGTATAAAATGATGTATTTATTATTACAACACTACTATAAATATATTCATATTCTTAGTTCTTAAAGATTTTTCTTTGAGCCGGCGTAAATAATTTTCGTACCAATGTGCCTTACCGGATGGGTCAGTTGAGCGCTTGGCCAACTTCCCAGGCAAATGAACAAAACGCTGCCTCGTCGGCATTGTTGACAGTTATTATGCCCTAATATAGGGTATTATTCAATTGTTGTCAACTATGCAACGAACAGAACAAAATGCCTTTCTGTTATAGGTACTATAGTACCTATACCTATAGTACTATATAAGAACAAGTTGATGGAATCAAAGTCCTATATCATCTAGAAGAACTTTAGATGGAGTATTACATTTTTGCATTAGAAATTCTTATCTTCCGTAAGATATTTTATATTATCTAATATAAACAACTTCTTAACTATATCAAAAAACTCTCTATATGAAAGTTTGTTCCAAAAGTCAATCGAATTGTTTTTCAGTATCTTCACTTGCTTCACTAATGCTGCAAAAGCCCTTGGTTAGGGTATTTGGTGTTCGATAGGCTTTTCAGTCTTGTTTTTGATTTGTCATTTCAATAAGGGGCTGGAGTGGGTAACGGGAATGGTAACGGAAACAGTAACGGGCACAGGATCGGGAGCAGCAGTTGAAGTAAGCAAAACGTGACTAGGCCAATGCTAACGGCGTTGACGTTGTTGTCGTCGAAGTCGGCGTCGGCGTCGTCAACGTCAACGTCAACGTGGGCGCGTAGCCTTTTTTATGCTCATGACAGAAAATTGAAGTGTGCTACACACAAATAGCATACACACATGCACACACACACACACACACGCACACCACGTATTTGTGTTTTAGTGCAATATATATGTACATTTGTATATACAAACAGGGATGCAAGCCCAATTCTATGGCCATGCCACATTTTACAGGCGCTATAAATACACTGAG
Source organism: Drosophila nigricruria (assembly GCA_037075265.1). Classification (NCBI taxonomy): domain Eukaryota; kingdom Metazoa; phylum Arthropoda; class Insecta; order Diptera; family Drosophilidae; genus Drosophila; species Drosophila nigricruria. Next base: position 3,058,668 of record JBAMCI010000206.1, on the reverse strand, counting down.
AGAAAATGTACCTATAAATGTACCTATAAATATATCTATACCTATATATATAGATATATATATAGATATATATCTATATCTATATCTATATCTATATCTATATCTATATCTATATCTATATCTATATCTATATCTATATCTATATCTATATCTATATCTATATCTATATCTATATCTATATCTATATCTATATCTATATCTATATCTATATCTATATCTATATCTATATCTATATCTATATCTATATCTATATCTATATCTATATCTATATCTATATCTATATCTATATCTATATCTATATCTATATCTATATCTATATCTATATCTATATCTATATCTATATCTATATCTATATCTATATCTATATCTATATCTATATCTATATCTATATCTATATCTATATCTATATCTATATCTATATCTATATCTATATCTATATCTATATCTATATCTATATCTATATCTATATCTATATCTATATCTATATCTATATCTATATCTATATCTATATCTATATCTATATCTATATCTATATCTATATCTATATCTATATCTATATCTATATCTATATCTATATCTATATCTATATCTATATCTATATCTATATATCTATATATATATCTATATCTATATCTATATCTATATCTATATCTATATCTATATCTATATCTATATCTATATCTATATCTATATCTATATCTATATCTATATCTATATATCTATATATATATATCTATATCTATATCTATATCTATATCTATATCTATATCTATATCTATATCTATATCTATATCTATATATCTATATCTATATCTATATCTATATCTATGTATGTATATATTTTCATACCTATATCTATATCTATATCTATATGTATGTATCTATGTTTATATTTTCATATATGTATCTATATGTATTTATAGATATTTGGCTATATAATTTCTCTCCCTGCATTCATATATTGCAATATCGGCCTATATATAGAAAAAGCTATACCCAGCACTTAACACGTCGTTTCGCTTCATTCACAATATACCTAGTCACGTACTAATTCAACAACAGCAATACAAACACACACACATACTATGAGCTGTTTCGCCTGGAACTAAATACATAGGACGAGGTCGGAATCATGTCGTGTTATACTTACCCATTGTTAGTTCCTATGATAGCCCCAATGATAGCTTATTAGTTGTAATTCTTCCTCTTTCACTCAGTTTTCACTCTCCCTTTGTGTTTCTCTTCCCAGAACCCCTGAAAGTATGCAATACAAACAAATAGTCGAGCTGGCGCTTCGCATTGTTTGTTGTCAGAGACAGTTGAACCGTCTCAAAAGAGCGAAAGTAAAATTTCCATGGAAGGCAGGAACAAAAAACCGTCTGCCCCACAATCAAAACCTTCTCCTCCAACAAAGCTGAGAAATTTAATATAAAATTAGTTTGCTTTTCCCATTACAAAGGAGCACACCAACTTCAAACCAATTTCTGCTAAATTTCTCTTTAACTCTAATGAGTATTACGAAAACATTTGAATGAAACACAAACCAAACTAATGAAAGCTTGAAATGAATTTTGATATACAAATTTTCTTTTTCCCAAATGAGCTTAAAAATGAGATTGCTTTAATACGCCAGCGAAAACTGCCTGATTCGTTTCTTATATTCTTTCTGTAGATTAAGAAAAATCTAAAAAAAAACCCATTGATCCAAAAATGAACTTGAAAGCTAAAAGCTCTAGCTATATATTGTATCATCTCTTGTAGCACTTTCGTAGGGGATTTCATTCTGAAATGATTTCGTTGGAAATAAAATTACGAATTGTTGTTTTAGCTGAAGTTAATTGAAATTTATGATTAGCAATTTTCATGGCCCATTCATTCACTTGTTTCCCCCAGCTTGTTTATTTACGATCTTCCTTTTATATCCATATGTATGTCTATATGGTATACAACAAGTCAATAAATAATATATTGCCTCATAAACACATGTCGATCATGCCACATGATAGACAGATCTACGACAGTTTATGGATGCCTGTACTTTGCTATTCAAGAGTATATAATAATGCTCTATATATAGTACATCGTAATGCTCTATGATTGCAAATTCTATGTGGAAATTAGTTACAAATAGAGATTTATAAGAGGTATATAGGGATGTATATAAAACTCAAATAGTCTATCAACTCCACAAGACTCATAAGCACATTCCCTGGGTATTATAGTAGTCGAATGACATATACATATGCTTATACATTTATGGATATTTCACTTAATTATTTGCCTTTTGCAAGGACACATCCGCTTACATTTGCTCTTACAGGGCATTTATGTAGTCGAGCAATATGGAATTTCAATATCTTTGTTCAATTTCATATTAGGTTATTACAAACTATATCCAAACTAGAAAATCTTAGCTAAACACCAAAAATACAAGGTATTTTGGCAGCAAGTTAAAATTGAAAAGTCCATCAAAGATTAAGTCTTAATCTTTTACAATCTATAGACAAATTTGTATATCAAACTTATAACAGGGTATCTATGCAGTCATGCAACATGAAGTTTAAAAATCCATTTAAAATTTGATCTTAGGGTATTCATTTACAATTTATGCAAATTTGATGAATTAAGCTAAACACTTAAAGTACAGGGTATCTATGCATTCGAGCAATATGGAATTTCAATAAAATATTAATTTTAAAGTATTTATAATCTATATCAAAATTAAAGAAAATTTCTTTAAACACTTAAAGTACAGGATATCCTTGCAGTCGCTCAGTTTTCAAAAAGAAATTGTTTGATTTTCAGTTAAGTTTTTTGCTTTTTCGATTGCCATTTGCCAGTTCGATAAATCTTTTACTGTGCGCCGCGTAACGGTATGCATGCGTGTGTGCATATATATATGTGTGTGTGTGTGTGTGTGTGTCACCGGTAACGGAAATTTGTTTGCAGTTTTATTTTGAAGCTCGCACAACAACAACAACAGCAACAGCAACAGCAGCAACAGCAACAGCAAAGGCAACAGCAATAAACAAACAGTAAAAATTATATTCCGCTGGCGTTTTGTCTTGCCGTACGCACGCACACACACACACACACATTCACACACATTCACACACACACATACATTCACATACACGAGCGCGCACAGAAGCAGAGGCGGGTGAGCTGCCGCTTAGCTGGCGCTTTGGCCGCTAGTTAAACGCCTGCAATTGCACCCAACACACACACACACACGCACACACACATGCACATGCACATGAATACACACACACAAAGGCAACACCGAGCACAACGCGACGCAAACGAAGCGAAACGAACGACTCGTTGGACGCTCGTGTGTGCCGCTGCCATTGTCGTCGCCGGTGTCGCTGCGCCGCTGCGTCGCTGCCGGCGTCACTGGGCAGAAGGCCAGAAGGATAAGTTGGCCAGATGCTTGCAAGATTCTGTCATAACGGCTTCGGCACTCGTGGCGCGCGTTTCGCACGCGGCACCAGCAGCAGCAGCAGCACCACCGCCACCTCCACCACCAAAAGCACATAACAAAATTTTTAAATACAAAAAAAAGCAACAAAAAAAATAACACTAATCAGAGAGGGTTATTAAAAATTTTTTGAAATATTTAGCGCGCTCGCGTTTAAATCAGTTTTTTTTTCTTTTTTTTTTTGCGTTCGCTTATTTCCGTTGTGCCGTTATTTGTGTTTACACGAGTTTTTGTTTTTTTGAATGTTCCACTGACAAATGAAGATTTTTGAAAAGTGCGCGAGCCAAAGGTCCACACGATGTTGCGGCCATAGAAAGTTGGAGCGATGTTATGGCTACTATATGTTAAATACCAATCGAGAGATAAACACAGTGCGTCGCTAAAGTACGCCAAAGTATTTGCGAGCAATCCGAAAGCTAACAATATCCAAATTCAAAACATTCGAAAAACGAAAAACTGCAATGGCAGGTGAGTGAGACTGACAAATAACAGAAATCACAAAATCTGTGAAATATATGATTATATTTTTGGGTAAAAAAAAAAAAAAAGTTGAAATATATATGAGAATGATAAAAAATGTGAATAATATATTTTATACCTATATATATATATATAGAGAGAGAGAGAGATATAGTGAGAGAGATATCTATTTGTATATATACATATATGTATATCTAAATTATATACAAATTTTATCTAACACTAGTTAGTTAGTTATTTTTATTAAAATTTTGTTGTTTTTTTTTTTTACCCACTTCGTAATCCTTGTTGTAGCGCTCATAGGTAGTGTTCTCTGAGTTCTAGGAACTTTCACTTTTACACAACGGCGGCTTGAAATTGTAATATTATGAAAATGCATTTTTTCTTAGAATGACACGGGCAAAGCCATCAAATCCGTTAAACTTTGTTATTAGCTCCAAGTATGCTTAAATCGTGTTAAAATTTTGACTTAATACTACGAAATTATTCCATTGTTTTGTGGCTAAATCAAAAAAATGTGAAAAATAATTCAATTTGTTTTACGGTGTTGCCAAACTTCACTTAAGCTTAAGTTCTCAATTATTTATATTAATAAGAAATTTAATATTTATAATAATTTTTTTTGTTTACGGCGTAACTGAATGAACGACTGAATATTACGCATTGTTACGCTGAACTTAATATACATAATCAGCTTTTTCTGTAACAACCTCTCTCTCGCTGTTTCCTTGTTGATGGCAACCTGCACTTAGACTCTTTCTTCTTTCCCATTTTCAATTTCGTTTCTTCTATACTCGTTTCTTCTTTCGTTTTGCCATATCTTCTATTCTTTTCCTTTTATCCTTCTTATTCCTCTTATTTTCTCGTCTCTGCTTTTATATTTTCTTATTTTTTTCTTCATCTCTCCATTTCTTCTCTTCATTATTTTTTTTTTACTTTTCTTTTGATATTTATTCACCTCTTCTCTTCTCATTTCTTTTCTTCTTTCTTCTCTTCTTTCTTTTCTCCTCATATTCCCTCTTCTCTTCTCTTGCCTCTCTTCTCTTCTCGGCTCTTTTCTTCTTTTATTTTTTTCTGCTCAACTTCTTTCACGTCTTTCCTCTCATGTCTTCTTTTTTCTTCCTTTCTCTTCTGTTTCCTTCTTCTCCTTCTATTTTCTACTCCCCTCCTCTTGTCTTGTTTCTTTTCTTATCTACACATTTCTTATAATCTCTTCTTTTATCTTTTTCTCAACTTTTCTTCTTTTATCTTTCTTCCTTTCTTCTTCTCTACACTTTCCATATTTTCTCTTTCATGATCTTTTCTACTTTTCTCTTTTCTTTCATTCTCCTTTCTTCTCTTTTCTTCTCTTCTGCTCTACTTCTTGTCAACTCCTTTTCTATAATTGTGTTCTCTGTCAATATTTTAGGCCAGAAGGAAGATCTTTTTGTTTTTGGTTCGTATCTTCCTTTTTCTTCTGTTCTATCTGTTATCAACTCCTTCTCTTCTTTCTTCTTGTCATTCTTTTCTTCTTCTCTCAACTTTTCATAGCTTCTCTTACCTTCTCTTCTTCCCTTTCAAATTCACCCTTCTTCCCTTCCCTTCTTCCCTTTCAATTGTCCCTTCTTCGTCTCTTCACCAATCTCCCTCTTTCTTCTATTTTTCATCTTTTCTTCTCGCTTTTCTTTTTTGTCGCTGTCCAACGTGGCGTATGCGCAACATATACAAATATTTACATCTCGTAAATTTTTTTGCACGCAATTTCATATATTTTTTAATATGCCGTCTGTGCCCAACAGCGCTACAGCGCCCACGCCCACTGCTGACTGCCAGCCACGCCTCTAACCCGCTACAGCCGCCGCTGTTAGCCAACAAATGCAGCTGGGTCAGTTTGCGTAAACATTTGGACCAAAAAGAACATTTTTGCGGCTGCATTTGTTCAATTTCTTTACACACGATTTTTTTTTTTTTAGGGTATTCAAAGTTTGTTGCGAATAGAGGGAAAGGTCAGCCTAGATATAAAATAGAGATATATATATATATATATATATATATATATATATATATATATATGTTATCTCTCGCTCTCCCTCTCTCTCTCTCTTTGCCTCTCAAACTGACTACAAAAGTCATAGAATTGCCTAGATTTCTGTTTTGGCTAGCAAAAGTTATTTGTGCTTCAAATTATCTTGAGCCTTGCTAACCAGATCAACTTTCTATATCATATATCTCTACCTGTTGCTACCCTCAATTAATTATCTATCATTCAGTAGACTTTGTATTTCTATAGAAACACTTTATTTTGCTTTTGCAAATATGACATCCTAATCAAATTGAACAATTAAAAACTTTAAGTGGACGAACAGGATATCGAATTACAAACAATATTATATCAATTACTAGAGAGGGACTACCCTCAATGCGCCAGGGCATACAGGCTTCGACCTGCGCTTCCTGCTGCCACAACTCGTAATATCTATATGCAGAATATATATATATATATATATATATATATATATATATATATGTGTGTATGCAGAATGTTGTTAGACATTTAGGCCGTTTGCTTTCTAAGTTCTGCTTGTGGGCAACGAACGGGCAACGGGGGGGCGTGGCACAAGGACAGTAGCTTGTGTGGGCTGTTGCAGTTGCTAAACTGGACGCAAGACAAACTTCGTGTTGACAAAAGTTGTAGCATGTGCGAAACTGAAGGCACAAAATGACATTTATGTGTGAGTGTGTAGGTGTGTGTGTGTGTGTGTTTGTGTGTGTTTGTGTGTGCAACTCATTAGCATTGCAGCCAAGTGAGCCAAGTGCTGTCCGTGAAGTGTTTTTGTCCTAGCAGCGACTTAAAGCGACCGTGTGGAAATTTTTAGTTCGAAGACATGAGTTGCAAGCAATCAGGGCGTGTGTCTGTGTATGTGTCTGTGTGTGTGTGTGTGTGTGTGTGTGTGTGTGTCTGGCCAGTGCATTGCATGGCACGTGCCTCATTATCGGGCGGGCGGCCGCACGACGAGCGTGTAATCAAATTGAGATACTTGCGGTTGCCTTTTTGACCAGATGCACACGCATAAAGGTGAGTGAGTGTGTGTGTGTGAAGGTGAAAGTGTGAGAGTGTGAGGGTGTCTGAATGTATGTGTGAGCGAGTGTCTAAGTGTATGTGTGTGTGTGTGTGTATTTGACTTGTCTTATTAACACAAGCAATGAGCATGAAATGGGACCAAGCTGATGCGGGTGCGACAGACAGTGAAGTCCTTTTGCGCTGACGAGCCATCCTTTTGTATGTATATGTGTGTGTGTGTGCGTTGTGACACGCTTTTCACACACATACTTCTACACACACACACACAGACAGAGACACAGACAAACACACACACGAGGCTTTTAAGTGTTTGCCATAAAAAGAATGCCACAACTGCGGTTTCATTGAGCTTCCTTTTCTCTCTTCTTTTCTTGTTTTTTACTCAGCTGTGCGTGTATCTTGCTCTTTTTATGTCTCTTCCCCCATTCTCTATCTCTCTATCTCTCTCTCTGTGTTTACAGAATTTTTGGCTTTCTGATATTTGCATATGCTTAAGCATATTGAAGATAGCATTAAATCTGCGGAAGATGTTGCCAAATAGGTTTAAACTCTATTGAGTTAGAGAGATGGCTAGAATTGGATAGATTCGACTATTGTATACCCTAACCCAATGGGATTAGGCTGTTAGAGAGATAACTAGAATAGGTTAGCAACGACTATTAGATACCCTAACCAAATGGGATTAAACTGTATTGAGTTATAGAAACGGCTAACCAAATGGGTTTAAACTCTATTGAGTTAGAGAGACGGATAGAATAGGCTAGCAACGACTATCAGATACCCTATCATATACCCTATCAGATACCCTAACCAAATGGGTTTAAACTCTATTGAGCTAGAGAGATGGCTAGAATAGGCTAGCAACGACTATTAGATACCCTAATCATATTAGTTTAAGCTGAATTGAGTTGGACAGACGGCTATAATAGGTTAGCAACGACTGTTAGATACCCCTACCAAATGGAATTAAACTGTATCGAGTTAGATAAACGGCTAGAATTGGCTAGGGTATCAGATACCCTAACCAAATGGGCTTAAGCTGCATTGACTAGCAGATACCCGGGCATTATTATGTATCTTCTCTATACAAAATGTAGTTCCCGATTTCATGTTGAAGGTGCGACTGATTGATAGAGAGCGGAAGATACGAGCGGAGTAGAAAAAATGAATATATATTAAAATATATTTACAGTACAGCGATCTATGCCGAAGAGCGACGCCTTCTATTGAAAATTCTCAACTTATAGGAAGTTTCTTCTTTCTTTTCCTAAAGATAATTCATCTCTATTGCCATTTTGTCTCACTGTGTGTAAGTGGAGCACTAGTGAGTTCCAAGTTCTCATCACATATAATGGGAACATTAGTTCCAAGTTGTATACTGTGTATCTTTATATAGTTTTTCCGTCAGCTCCAAGTTCTCATCATATATAATGGTAACATTAGTTCCAATGTATCTCATTATCAGTTCCTCATCATATATAGGGCACTAGTGTTGTCTCTAAACTTGATGATTTGGTTCGTTGCTTATGCTTGAACATATATATATAAAGCTTTCGACTTAGTCTCCATATATCCATGATATATAAAAATTTGGAAAACTCAACAAATAAATGTGCTTTTAATTTTTCCATTTACTCATATTCAATATTTAATAATATATAACTTAAACATATTTCACTTTTGTTTCTTATATATTTTCTTATCAGCTTTCATCGAAATAGCTCAATAAATGAATAGCAAATAGCAAAACAGTTCAACTATGCCGATCAAGCATCTATCTAGTCTAGTTCTAGTAGGTGATTTTTTTTTTAATTCTTGAATTTTGGTTTTGCGGCCAACACGTCGCATGCGTAATATGTGAACAAATCTGATGAGAGCTCAAAATCTGTTTGACTTTTACCTACGGCCAGCCGCAGTAAGCAATAAAAGGCAATTTCTAAGGTATTCCAACAGCTGTCTGTCTGTCTGTCAGCAGCATTCAATTGTCTGTCAACACGCAAAAGTGTGGGCGAAAATGGAAAAATTCTAAATCTCAGCAAATTAACAGTTATCAATTTTCACTCCAAATAACACATTTCTTACAAATTCAATTTACTGTGGTCCTCTATCAAAAATACACCTAAAAATTATAGAAATCTGCATATGTAAGCACACCTATAAAAGTGTCTAACTGAAAGGTTGACTGATTGATAGTCGATGCACAGCTCAAAGATTAGGTCCGAGGGATGCTGAAACACATAATAGAATGCTAATCTGTAATAGGATTTCACTGCTGGAAAGTGGAGGATTGGTGAATAAGTCGGCACTGGGAAAACGATTATATGATACTTTTTTTTGCCGAGAAACCAAGCAAATAAAGTAAAAGAAATTAAATCTCATTGTTTCTATTCTCTCTCTTTCTCTGCCTCTCTGTCTCGCTGCTCTCTCTCTCGCTCCTCTCTCTCTCTCGCTCCTCTCTCTTTCTCTCGCTCATCCCTCTCTCTCTCGTTGCTTATCCCTCTCTATTCGTCTCTCTGTATCCTACATAACATTCTCTGTCTTATTCGCTCTCATTTCCTCTGTCTGTCTCTCTCGCTCTGCTTATCCCTCTCTATTTCACTCTCTAAGTCCTAACTCATTTTCTCTATCGTATTCGCTCTCCTTTTCTCTGTCTGTCTGTCTCTCTCTCTCTCTTTCTTCGTCTTTCCCTTTCTCTATCTGTCTGTCACCCTTTGTCTCTCTCTCTCTCACGCCTTCTTCTCTTTTTTTCTCTCTCTTTGTCTCTCACTTTTTCCCCTATTTCTCTATATCTCTCTCTCCCTCTCTCTTTCTCACTCTCTCCCTCTCTTTATTCTCTATTTTGCTCTCTTTTGCCTTTTCTTTGTATATCCAACGTTTTCTTTCTCTATCTCTCTTATTCTTTTTCTTTTTTTAAGTCTCTCTTCCCTTACTCTGTTTCGTACCCTTCCTTTTTCTCCTTCTTTCTATAAATTTCTCTCAATCTCCGTCTCCAAATTTCCCTATCTCTCTCTCATTCTGCGTCAGACAATATCCCAGCTCCTCCTCTCCATTTCTCTCTTTTTCTACCTCTCTCTCTCTCTCTCTCTCTCTCTCTCTCTCTTGATTCTCTGTGTACCGCTCTTACTCTAATTTTCTCTTTCTCTTTATACATATCTATCTATCACTCTCTCTCTCTTTCTCTCTCCCACCTTATATCAAACTAATCCAAGAGCTTACATTTCTGGAAGATTTTAAGTTCTTATCAAAATAAAAATTGAAAAAAAAGGAAAACCAAAAAACATATTTCTTATAAATTTTTTCCACTTTCGGAATTTGTCTCCCCCTAAGTATATATATATATGAATTGCGCTCTCTTAATTGGTAGTGTATCGCTTTTCATTCAATTCCAATTATTTCGAATCAAGCGTAATCAGCTTATTTTTTTTCGATTTCTGGTATTTGCCAACAATTTGTTGTTGTTGTTGCTGTTGTTGTTGTTGTTGTTGTTATTGTCTCATTGTTTCCGGTCAATGGAAAATTAATAATGGGAATCGTCAATTGGAATGCGCCGCCGGATAAGAAATAAAGTTTACAGCCAATTAATAATGTATTCGATTCAATTGAATAAATTCGAATTTGAATTTGAATTTGAATTCGTTTGAGGCGAAAAGTCTGAATTGTTGAATTGCATAATCTGCAATTTGCTCGAAGGCTTCCAAACTTCTTCAGCTACATCAGCCGCCGAATGCTGTAAATAAATGTTATAAAATGCATTTACATTTATATTAAACTTCGGTGTAAATGTAAAGTTCAAGTAGGAAATGTGAGCAGAACTCAATGAATGAATGAAGTGTTTAAGCGATGCCTAAAGAAGTTGGTAACCTTTGGTCTTGAACAGGGTATCAGCTAGTCGAGCACTTTTTCGTTCATCTTACTCATAATATTCAAAGAAGGGCAAAAACTAAACTCGTTCCTGAGAAAGCTCAATTTATAAGGTATTTGGGTACAGGATATCTGCTAGTCGAGCATTTGACTGTCTAATAATTCATAGAATATGAGCGTTTCTAAGATATTTCAAAAACTGAGTTGAAAACTAAAGGAAACTAAGAGAAAACTGAGCTAATGCGGTTTATGGCTCAAGTTAACTGCGCTCGCTTTGGTCTCGTTTCAGCTCGTAAGCCTGGCTTAACAAACTTTACCTAGTCTTAAAATTTGATGATAACAATTCCGTCCTCAAATATTTGCTTCAGATATTATTTCAAGCTTAAAAAATATATAAATAAAAATTAAATATATAAATAAATAAAATATTTTTAATTAAATATAATATTAAAAAAATAAAATAAAAGCCAAAAAAAAATTGTTTTAAATAAATAATTAAATAAGTAAATTAATTACATAATTTAAACTAAAAAAATGAGAACAAATACATATATACTAAAGCTAAATCTTTTCGACTTCTAATCAAATATTAATTAAATATATTTATATTAATATATTATTTGATTTATATATTATTGAATTAATACTAGACTTTAAGACTTTTTTATAAATATATATTCTGCATAACATATATATCTATATGAAATATATATATATGTATCTACATGAATAAAAATATATATATATATATATATATATATATATATATGAAAAGATGCCCACTTTTAGTTTAGAATAATATGCAAAAAATTAGATTTAAGAAAAAATTCCGTCTCTATCGGCAAGAATTCATTTCATTTTGACGATTTGTGAGAGATGCAGTGCAAATCGGTCGCTTATAGAAATTGTAGTGCTGCTTGTAAAAAGTTGGGAAAAATAATTTCAAGTCTCTGGCTCTTATAGGTCCTAACATCGACACGTTCATACATACGGACATACGAACGGACGGACGGACGGACAGACGGTTGTCTGCCACGCCTCCTTCTGCCTGTTACACACATTTTAACAAAAACATTATACCCAGATTTTCCCATTTTCAATGGATTCAGGGTATAAACTACGTATAAACAGTAATTTCTCTATAATCAACCATATTTTCATGAACACATGCATATTCTTGCCAACCAAAACTTCAACTGAAAACTGCAATGAAAGCGATTTATGTAAAAAATCCCAATTACGTGTTAATGGACTTGCCAAGTGTAAGGACGCTTCCAATATGCATATATATATATATATATATGTATATATATATATATATATATATATATATATATATATATATATACATATAAATATATATAAAACATAAAATATGACATTTTAACCAATTTTTCCTTTGTATTCACTTTAATACAATTAATCACATTTTTTTTGTTCTTATTGGATTCGACATTTGCCCTTTCACCGCAAATTATGAACGCTGCAAATATGCGTAAATTTATGGCAATTACATTTATTTGTCGCTCAACGTTTGTTTTTAATCAGACGCAATAAATTGTTAGCCCCGAGGCCAGAAATATTGCCTTTGCCATTCAATTCAATCGAGAACTCAACATATTCAACCTTGTCGAGCCTTAAGCCACGGCGCCTGTTGCACATGCCACTCAGTTGTGCAACGGATATCAGATTTTATATTTACAAACCAATATTAATAAAAAAAAAATATATATAAAACATATATATATATATATATATATTTATAAAGGTATATTCTTGTTCATGTAAAATTTAATTTTGCCTGCCAACAGCCAGAAGAAACGATGAAGAGTTTGTTCTGGTCGAGTTTGTTTGACTGGAAAATACTCTAGATGTTCTAGGCCTTAGATATTTGAAGTTCATAAATCTGAGAGCCAAAAGTATCTAAATTTCTAATTTCTGCTAATTGGAATGCTTTTTATGGGAAAAAATATTCAGTCTTCAAAGCCCATTGTTAACAACTGGAGATATATATGTCTTCACCTTTTTGGCTTTACAAGTTATACTTCAAAAAATCTAGTTAAAATATCTATTATTAGCAAAGCTAAAGAAAAATGGAATGACATATAGCAGAAAAAAGTTGTATATTATATATAAATTGATAAAATTGTACAAGATTATATATTTCAAACTTGAAAACTTTTGAATATCATTGTTGCTAAGCTCGGCTACTAATACAAATGGCTAGACAGACAGGCAGGCAACTGCCTCAAGCTAAACTCAGCTTATCATTCTAATCAAGTATATAAAATACTTTAGGGATTCGATGACGTCGTTTTGCTACCCTTACATACCGAAGGAACACAAGTTTCTTTTTTACCTCTGTTCATGTATTTGTTATCCGTTATCTGTGATAAGTTAAAGCTTGATCTACGCATTCTCCAAGGTAAGGATCTGCGTAAAAATTTCTAGACACACATATGAATAGTTAGCTGCACATATAAGAAATCGATATTTGATCCGCTACAAGAATATCTAAACTTAATATTGTAAGCGACAGCTTCTGCTTCCTGTTACATGCATGTGAACAAAACTAATATACCCGTCTACACACACTTTCAATGGGTTGAGATTATAAATAAATCGAGTAGAACGAAACTGTTTTATTCATGTAGAGCATCAGGAAGCGGTACGAAAATACTATCAAACAAATCAAATGAACAAGTTGAACATTCTCATTTGCTAGCTCAACTAGCAGATACCCCTTGCTCAGTTTGTCTATGTGAGAGCGAGAGAGGAGTCCTTAGATTCCTTTGAGCATAAAATATAGCCAGAGTCACTCAATGGGCAACTTAACTGGAAATTGAGTATGCTATGCCCGCCTGTAGGCCATGTTTGCCGTACAGGGTATATAGCCGGGGCCGGGGACAAGTGCTGCACATATGTTTGGGACAATAAATCAATTATGCATTCGTCGCTGCTGCCGCCGTTGGAAATATTGTTTATTAAAAATCGCAACTAAGTAAAAATAAATAAAAAGTTGCGATTGGCAACGCGAACAGGAACTCGGTTTATGTTGAACCAATTGACGTCAGTCAAAATGTTTGACGGCTGCCTTTCACAGAAACAACAGCAACAGCAACAAAAACAATAACAATAACAATAACAATGCTGATGATGATGATGATGATGTTAGTCTGTTTTTATTACACTTGAGACACATCGACAGAGATCTGGAAAGCAACGTATTAAATTAGAACAAGCTGTTTGCGATCAACAAAAACATTTCGTAGCACAACCAAGACTAAAAAGAAACATCCATAAAATGCAAGCTGCAAAATAAACAAACGTCAGACAGAATATGAAACGATATGTATGATATACTAAAGTATGCCCTGTATATGATTTAAATACTTCAAAATGTCAGTCCCGGTTCTTAAAGATGTATTCAACTTGCTGTTCAGTACAGGATATTTCTTATCCTAGTATACTGTTATACTGTTATACTGTTATACTGTTATACTGTTATACTGTTATACTGTTATACTGTTATACTGTTATACTGTTATACTGTTATACTGTTATACTGTTATACTGTTATACTGTTATACTGTTATACTGTTATACTGTTATACTGTTATACTGTTATACTGTTATACTGTTATACTGTTATACTGTTATACTGTTATACTGTTATACTGTTATACTGTTATACTGTTATACTGTTATACTGTTATACTGTTATACTGTTATACTGTTATACTGTTATACTGTTATACTGTTATACTGTTATACTGTTATACTGTTATACTGTTATACTGTTATACTGTTATACTGTTATACTGTTATACTGTTATACTGTTATACTGTTATACTGTTATACTGTTATACTGTTATACTGTTATACTGTTATACTGTTATACTGTTATACTGTTATACTGTTAAACTGTTATACTGTTATACTGTTATACTGTTATACTGTTATACTGTTATACTGTTATACTGTTATACTGTTATACTGTTATACTGTTATACTGTTATACTGTTATACTGTTATACTGTTATACTGTTATACTGTTATACTGTTATACTGTTATACTGTTATACTGTTATACTGTTATACTGTTATACTGTTATACTGTTATACTGTTATACTGTTATACTGTTATACTGTTATACTGTTATACTGTTATACTGTTATACTGTTATACTGTTATACTGTTATACTGTTATACTGTTATACTGTTATACTGTTATACTGTTATACTGTTATACTGTTATACTGTTATACTGTTATACTGTTATACTGTTATACTGTTATACTGTTATACTGTTATACTGTTATACTGTTATACTGCTATACTGTTATACTGTTATACTGCTATAGAGTTATACTGTTATACTGTTATACTGTTATACTGTTATACTGTTATACTGTTATACTGTTATACTGTTATACTGTTATACTGTTATACTGTTATACTGTTATACTGTTATACTGTTATACTGTTATACTGTTATACTGTTATACTGTTATACTGTTATACTGTTATACAGCTATACTGCTATACTGCTATACTGTTATACTGTTATACTGCTATACTGTTATACTGTTATACTGTTATACTGTTATACTGTTATACTGTTATACTGTTATACTGTTATACTGTTATACTGTTATACTGTTATACTGTTATACTGTTATACTGTTATACTGTTATACTGTTATACTGTTATACTGTTATACTGTTATACTGTTATACTGTTATACTGTTATACTGTTATACTGTTATACTGTTATACTGTTATACTGTTATACTGTTATACTGTTATACTGTTATACTGTTATACTGTTATACTGTTATACTGTTATACTGTTATACTGTTATACTGTTATACTGTTATACTGTTATACTGTTATACTGTTATACTGTTATACTGTTATACTGTTATACTGTTATACTGTTATACTGTTATACTGTTATACTGTAATACTGTTATACTGTTATACTGTTATACTGTTATACTGATATACTGTTATACTGTTATACTGTTATACTGTTATACTGTTATACTGTTATACTGTTATACTGTTATACTGTTATACTGTTATACTGTTATACTGTTATACTGTTATACTGTTATACTGTTATACTGTTATACTGTTATACTGTTATACTGTTATACTGTTATACTGTTATACTGTTATAGTGCTATACGGCCATACTGCTATACTGCTATACTGCTATACAGCTATACTGCTATACTGCTATACTGCTATACTGCTATACTGTTATACTGTTATACTGTTATACTGTTATACTGTTATACTGTTATACTGTTATACTGTTATACTGTTATACTGTTATACTGTTATACTGTTATACTGTTATACTGCTATACTGTTATACTGTTATACAGTTATACAGTTATACTGTTATACTGTTATACTGCTATACTGCTATACTGCTATACTGCTATACTGCTATACTGTTATACTGTTATACTGCTATACTGCTATACTGCTATACTGCTATACTGTTATATTGCTATACTGCTATACTGCTATACTGCTATACTGCTATACTGCTATACTGCTATACTGCTATACTGCTATACTGCTATACTGCTATACTGCTATACTGTTATACTGCTATACTGCTATACTGCTATACTGCTATACTGCTATACTACTATACTGTAATACTGCTATACTGCAATACTGCTATACTGCAATACTGCAATACTGCTATACTGCAATACTGCAATACTGCTATACTGCTATACTGCTATACTGCTATACTACTATACTGTAATACTGCTATACTGCAATACTGCTATACTGCAATACTGCAATACTGCTATACTGCAATACTGCAATACTGCTATACTGCTATACTGCTATACTGCTATACTGCTTTACTACTATACTGCTATACTGCTATACTGCTATACTGCTTTACTACTTTACTGCTATACTGTTATACTGTTACACTGTTAAACTGTTATACTACTATACTGCTTTACTACAATACTGCTATAGTGCTATACTGTTATACTATTAAACTAATACACTGTTTTACTGTTTTACTTTTATACATGTATACTGTTATACATGTATGCTGTTATACTGTTATACAAATAAACATTTGGGCTGTTATACTACTACACTCTTGTAGAGGAAACTACCACTTAAGGCTGTTTTACTACTATACTTTTGTACAGGAAACTACCACTATGGCGGGACTCAACTAAAGTATACAAGACACATTGAGCGTTAGTAATATTTCTCTGCTTTTTTTCAAATGAAGGTCGAAGGGTCGAGAATTTAGTTTGATAATGTGAAGCATTCCCGCAATTTCCAATTAATTCTTGCGCATTATTTTCATCTAATTATGTGTGCCCGACGTGTGCCACGCATATTTGATGACCATGGACTATGGTGAAAGGGACTTTATCCCATTTTTTTAATGCTTTTTATTTTTGTCTGGGAGCCAATTGCATTGGCGTCGATTCAATTATAGACTGCAAGGATAATAACCAAATGAAATGTCAGCCAATTGTCAGTCGTTAAATATGCTGATTAGCTTGCAGCTGTACGATACGAGCACCAACAACAATTGTCCTTGGCACACACGGACAGGGCGGGAGGAAGCGAGTCAGTTTGAGTGACATACATCATGTCCTTTCCTGGGCAACAGGCATCTAATTAGCAGTTCTGCTGCAGCAGCGCTTGGTTATCAGTGTTTCTGTGTGTGTGTGCGTATGTGTGTCTGTGTGGAGCTGGCACATCAGCTCTGTGGCCAGCAATAGTTCTTTGGAGTTGAAGCTTGACTCAAGCGCAAATGTATAAACCTTATATGACATTTCAATGTGTGTGTGTGTGTCGTACACTCGCTATATGAGCACATAGGACTCATTTCGTAAGGGCGCGCCAGGGGGCGACAGGCGTATGGCCTAAGGCACAGCCCGCAAAAGTATGCTACATTAATGTTAAAAGCGTCAGATGTGTGTATGTGTGTGTATGGGTGTATGTGTTCATCTGTGTGTGCTAAAAATCAATATGTATATGAAGTAAACAATGCATCTGGCGCATAACATTATAAACAAGTTCGCTTTGAAAATGACATTGAATTATATTTGAATTGCTTTTAAAGGCAAAAGCAAATGTTAATAGCATGTTAATGGAACTGCTACTGCAATCAACAAAAGAAAGTGTTGAAATCTTAATGATATGTTAAGCAAATGTTAAGTATATGTTAAACATATACGAACTGAGAAGCTTAACAAGCTTATAGCTTAATCAAAGAAAAATATATAGACAGCGAGAAATAGAGAGATAGACAGAGAGAGAGAAAGAGACAGAGTTTTCTCGCTCGTTAATAATAATTACTTTGTTTTTCTGATCATGTTATCTGTGTTAATTGTACTATATGAAATTCGCATTAACTGACTATAATGATTAATTTTAACAGTTAGACAGACACTTACACAGAATTTCTATCAGTGTAATAGCATTATGACACACAGTCTCATTTGTAGTTCCATATAAAAGCGAATGGCGACAAATTTTCATTATAAATTGCACAAATGCGCAAATAGCATAAGCATCTGCCATTGCCACGCCCACTTACGAAACGACTTTGTCGTCCTTCAAAATCCGCCGTTTCCATGTAAGTGTGTTTCTGTGTCTCTGTATGTGTGTGTGTGTGTGTGTGTGTGTGTGTGTGTGTCTGTGCTGTTAGTAAGCCGATTTGGTGTAACAAACATGAAAATCTGTTGAACTAATTGCCACATTAAGAGCATCACAAATCTTTTGAAAAACCTTTTAAACTACACATAGGAGACGATGCACTAATATAATATCAGAAAATAAGAAAATCTGTAATAGAAAATTTATTATATATTTCTCATCAGATTTATATACCGATTTGCTGAATTACAACTAATTTCAATTAGCATTTAATTTTTTAACAGCAAATGAAATTTAATTTGAAAGTTTTTCTAAAGTTTATGAAAGGAGCATAATAGAGATTACTTTTGGCATTCTATATTAATATGCATCAGAGTAACTTGACCTAAATTTTGCCAATTTTTCAATGTCAAGTGTCAAACGAATTAGTTTTCTATGACCTAATTAAGTTAAGGCATTTGTTGATGAAGAATTCATCTGGTATTTAACTATTACTCAGATATTAAATTATTCAGTAAGTCAATTTGTTGACGAAGATCTATCAATCTAACTATCAGCCAGTCTGTCAGTTAGTCTGTCCATCTCGCAATAAACAATCACTCGCTCAATCAGTCAATCTTTCAATCAATCTGTAATGCAGCGACTCAATTAGTTGGTCTCAATCATTCTATCAGTCAATCAACATACCATTCAATCATGAAAATCGTTCAATGATTCAGCCAATTTGTTAATCCATCACTAACTCTAATTGATTTCTTTGTGGAAGTGTGTCAGTTAGTCAATCTGACATCAATCAATTGCCCAGTCAATCAATAAGTCAATCTGTATGTGCTTTTCAACTAGTTACTTTATTGGGCTATCAGTCAGTCTGTCAGTTAGTCAATTAATCAATCTCTTAAATCTATCTGTTGTGTATTTGGTCCATTAGTTCTTTTAATCAAGCAGTCAGCCAATCATTCAATCAGTTAGTCAATCTGTCATTCAAACATCAAGCACTCAATCAGTTAGTTAATTACTTATTCAACAGTCAATTGATTGGTGTCCGTCTGTCAATCAGTTAATCAGTCTCTTAGTTAGTCTATCAGTCAATCAGCTACACTTTCAGTTCAACAATTCATTATGAAACAATTACTCACTCAATAAGTCAATCTTCCAAACATTCTGTAATTCAGTTAGTCAATTAGTTGATGTTAGTCTGTCAATCAGTGGTGAAAACTTTCAGTCTGTCAGCCAATTTGTCATCAATTATTCCATCAGTGGTCAATCATTGGTTGCCACCAGTCTGCCAATCAATCATTGTTCCTTGCCAACCAGTAAGTCCGTAAATCTTTCACTTTTCTATGAATATAAGATTACAATTTTCTTGGAATTCATTAAGTTTTCTCATGAACTCACACTTTTCGCTCATAATGTACTTTAGCATAGTTAGCCCATTCTTGTAATTAACTTATTGTTATACAGCCATACAGCGGCTGCAAATGAAGTTTATTAGACCCTGCACAGTGGTACGCAATGCAGAATAATTATATTTGGAATATTAATTAATAATGCTGTAAAGATGATTCAGTTTCTAGAGTAGCCTATTTCTAGATATCAATACGCTGTTGCGACTATACAGAACTTAAAGAACATAACTGTTATATAACTATTGAAATAAGCTGTTACACAGTTTTTAAGAGTAACTGTCATACAAAGGCTGAAAAAAGTGTTATACAGTTCTAAGAAAGAGTTGTTCAATCTTTTTTAACAGGCTGTTACACAGTTTAGAAAAAGAAACTGGTATACAGGCGTTAAAATAACTGGTATACAGTTAAAAAGAAAAAAACTATTAAATCGTTTTTAAAAATAACTTTTACACATCTCAAAAAAAAAACTGTTATATGTTCCATAAAACGTGTTATACAGCTTTAAAATTGTTATACAACTCTTTAAAAATAAGTGTTATACAGTTTTTTTAAATAACTGTTTTAAAAAATATCTTGTGATTAAAAAACTGTTATAACTGTTATATGTTCCATAAAAAGTGTTATACAGCTTTAAAATTGTTATACAGCTCTTTAAAAATAAGTTTTAAACAGTTTTTTTAAATAACTGTTTTAAAAAATATCTTGTGATTAAAAAACTGTTATAACTGTTATATGTTCCATAAAAAGTGTTATACAGCTTTAAAATTGTTATACAGCTCTTTAAAAATAAGTTTTATACAGTTTTTTTTTAAATACTTTCTTAAAGCTTAAAAAAATAACTTGTGATTAAAAAACTGTTATACAACTTTAAAGCCATTATACAATTTAAACAGAAAAAACAGTTATACCATTACAAAAAGTATCTTATACAATATGAAAAACAAATTTTTATACAGTTAAAATTTAAAACTGTTATACAGCTCTTACAATGGCATTGCTCAAACTTCTCTGTACTTTCAAAGATCAACATACTGTTATATAATAAACATATTTGGGAAGCTAACAATATGCTTTCAATATACTTTTTTTCAAAGTCTTGAAGATTTTTCGATTTTAACCAGACAAAAGCTATCTGAACAAGGGCATAATGATTTCGATGCTGCACGTGCGCCCTCAAACCACTGTGGCTGTGCCTGAGTTAGCTGCAGCCCAATGGCGGTGTTTTGCCTTTTTCGCATTTCCGTGTGGCAGCTACTTTTTGGTAGTATGCGGCGTATGCTTGATATTTTTGATTGGTGCCTGCTGCAGTTGCTGTTGGCTTCCCAACTGTGAAACTTTGACAAAATGCAGGCCATAAAGTCGGCGCAGATGCAGGTGCAGGCGCAGGTGCAGGTGCAGGTGCGGGCGGCCGGAATTGTTGGGCGTCTGCAGTTGAATTTAAGTGAAATATTCAGCAACTCGACTCAGGCCATTGCCAGCAGCTTAATTTGCATTTGCCATGCGGCGGCTGGCAGCTGGCAGAAACGTGCAACGTGCCGCATGCCACTTGCCACTTGCACTTGCCAGTTGCCAGTTGCCAGTTGCCAGTTGCCAGTTGCCAGTTGCCAGTTGCCAGTTACCCATTACCCATTGCCCGTTGCCCGTTGCCTGCCACCTCAGACCCACCGCACTCGTTCGGTCTTTCATCTTTCATCTTGCAGCTAAACAGCAACCTATAGGGCATTCCCTTTGGCCAGAAAAGTGTCAAATTAAAAAGCTAACGAAATAAATAAATAACAGCTATAAATATTAAGAGAGGCTACTCTCATCTCTCTCTAATGCAGATCAGAAACATGCACTTATGTTTACTTAATGCCAGTTGACAACATTTCCAAGTCGCTGCAGGCAGCACAAAGTTAATTAATTGTGAGCAAGGCAAAGGCCAGCAGAGAACAAACAATAGACCGCATAGCACTTTGCCTATAGCTAGCGACTGGTTTGTGACATTAGATGAAATTCTAAAGAAATTCTTAGAGTTATACAAACTTTCCTGCAAAAGTGAGTGCTACTAATTAGTTTGACTTTCTTCTATCTTTTTTGAGTTATTCATTACTTGCTCCAAATATAAATCAAATATTATTATTATATGTGGCTTTCATACTCGAACTACTCGTTACTTTAAATATCTTAAATTTGTCTCTTAGAAATCACTTCTAATTGAATTACAAAGACTCCATGGACAATAGCTACTCGTAAATTCATAGATCGTAGATTCGTAGCTCATTCAGAAATCACATTAGATATATTTTATGTCATTAATAATTAACCTTTCTCCATAAATAGAGCAACTCGTTGCTCTAAGGTTCTTCTTTCTATCACTTGCTCGATACTCAAGTAACTTTTGCTTAAAAGTAGATATAACATTTGATATGATCATCATCTACTCGACAATTTAAGCATCGCTTATCGTGGAGCTACTCATCACTTTCGCAACACGACACTAGATATTTATGTAACATTATTGTTAAGTACTCAACATCCACTTTATAAGGAGAAGCACATTGTTACCTTGAGTGTGACTTCACGTTACGTTGCACACACTCTTTAGATCAAATATAATTGTAGATTAATATTATGGATTGAGCAAGATTTATTGTATAAGCAGTAGGTTTACTTCTATTTCTAGTATATTCTAGCTAGTCAACTACTCGTTACATTATAGTACCCATCTTAAATTTTTAAGCTATTAAATCTTCCCTCACTGTCTTTGCTCATAAGATAATCCTTGTTTCCTATATCTAATTTCTGTCTATTTTTGTGAAGTCTCTTACATAAGTCTCTTATTTTTGTGAAGTCTTGTTTTTTTCCCGTTGACGTCTTATACTCCTCTATACTCTATAATCTATACTCTATACTCTATACTCTATACTCTATACTCTATACTCTATACTCTATACTCTATACTCTATACTCTATACTCTATACTCTATACTCTATACTCTATACTCTATACTCTACCATACTCATTACCTCATCGTAGTTTTCTGTATCTAATTTCTGTCTACTCGTTGCTTTTGCTCAAACGATAATTCCATGCATATCTTTTACTTTCACATCAATTTTTCCTTATTTTCTATACAATTCATTCTAATCGTAACTTTTGGATATCTCTAGTTACTATCACATTGTTCCTATATCCAATTTGTAATCGTTACTTTTGGACACCTCTCGTACATCCGAGAAATTTGGCTGCATATATATTATATTTGTCATTAACGTGTCTCTGTTTCCTAATTCTCAAATTACTCGCCAACTGTCACTATCTCCCTCTCTCTCTGTATCCCCCCCTCTCTCTACTTTTAAATTATGCATAGAAGTAGGTATTAGCTAACAACTCGACATCAAGTAGGAAATTATAGCAATTGTCGGTTTATCTGCCTCTGTGTTTCGCACTCTCTCTCTCTCTCACTCTCTCTCTCTCTCTCTCTCTCTCTCTCTCTCTCACTCTCACTCATTCTCTCATTTTCTCTCTTTCACTCTCTCTTTCTCTCATTCCCTCTCTCTCATCTCACTCTCTCTCATCTCACTCTCTCTCATCTCACTCTCTCTCATCTCACTCTCTCTCTCTCTCCCTCTCTCTCTCTCTCTCTCTCCCTCTCTCTCTCTCTCTCTCTCTCTCTCTCTCTCCCTCTCTCTCTCTCTCACTCTCTCTCTCTCCCCCTCTCTCTCTCTCTCTCTCACTCTCTCTCTCTCTCAATCTCTCTCTGTCTCTCTCACTCTCTCCCGATCTCTCTCTCTTTCCTTTTAAAGTATGCACAGAACTGAACATTAGCTAATTGGTAGCATTGACAACTCGACATCAAGTAGGAAATGATAGCAAATCCGTTTATATAAGAGCCATTGAGTGCTGGTCCTCATAACCTACTCACACGAGTGGCATTTACATAAGCGAAACACGGACTCGTCCACCTCGAGTGGGAATCCGCACAAAAAAAAAAATAAAAAATTATTTAAAATGAAGAGTGATGGAGCTTGACGAATGTCGAATGTCGAATTTTTAGTCGAATGAATTTTATTTCCATGTCCATTGCCGCTCTGGGACTCGCCATCGACGTCTGTTTCGGAGTGCAGCTGGCTGTTCAACTGCCACGCCCTCAGCGGCCACTTGCATAACGAAACGGGGCTACGGTTGCATTTTTGTGCAGATTTTCTATTTTTAATAAAGCCACGCGCAAGGTCAGCCGCCAATTTGGATGGGTTGGTGGCCTCTGGCTGGCTGGGTGGGCTCTGCTTGCTCTTTGGGCCCAGAATGGGGTTAGAGGTTAGTGGAATAGAACTAAAAGCAAAAAGCGCACCGAATCTGGCAATGGATTGAGATCGCCGCGACTAACGAATGACTTAGCCACGAGGACAAACCACCCAACCAACCAACCGCCCAACCACCCAACCACCCAACCACCCAACCATTCAACTAGTCAACAAACTGGCAGCCCCATCTGGGCTGGCCATTTGAGGACGGACCTGAGCCCAAGTCTTGGCTAGCACACATTGCGCTGCTTCAGCCAGCGCAATGAAAAATCATAATTAAAAAGTTTGCAATCGAACGCGTTCCGCAAATGGAGCATAAGATATTGAGAGCAACTGTACACACACCTGCCTCAGTTACCCTCCCTCCACCTGGCCCAGTTACCGTTAGCTGACGCTGACGTTCGCTGTAGTCGAAGCCGAGTTGCCAAACATTTGCAATTGATTTCCTGCCGGGGCTCGAGTCGTATCGCAAGACTTTAAGTGCGGCAAATGTTGCCGAAAATACTTCAACAGTTGAAGATGAAGCTGATGATAGGCGATAGACTGAGTTTTTGGCTTTTTCTATTTGATTAAACAATCGCTTTCTCTCTCTCTTTCAATGTTTTTTCCTTAGTTTGTATTTAGTTCTTTCTCTGTAAGTCTCTCTCTTTGTCTGTATGTAGATCTGCCTATCAATCTGTCTGTCTATCACTCGCTCTCTCTGTGTCTCTCTCATAGTTTCTCTCCATCTCTTTTTCTCTTTTTCTTCTCTCTCTGCCTCTTTCTCCCTTCCTCTATCTATCTCTTTCTCTCTCCTTGCTCTGTCTTTCCCTCAGTTTGTATCTACTCTGTCTGAATATGGATCTGCCTATCGATCTATCTGTCTATCCCTCTGTCTCTGTCTCTCTCTTCGTCTAATATTTCTTTCATAGTATCTATCTATCTCTTTCTCTCTCTCTCTCTCTCTCTCTCTCTCTCTCTCTCTCTTGTCTTTCCCTCAGTTTGTACCTACTCTGTCTGTATGTGCATCTGCCTATCTATGTATCTATCTATCCCTTTCTCTCTTCGTCTGATATTTCTCTCATAGTTCCCCTCTATCTCTTTTGCTCCTTATCTCTCTTTTTTTTATCTCTCTCTCTCTCTCTCTCTCTCTCTCTCTCTCTCTCTCTCGCTCTGTCTCTTTCTCTCTCTCTCTGTCTCTTTCTCTCTCTCTCTCTTTCTCTCTCTCTCTCTCTCTCTCTCTCTATCTCTTTATCTTTCTCTCTCTTTCTCTCTCTCTCTTTCTTTAAACTTCCTTCATTTGCGTTTCTCTTTAACATGCTTAACCACCTGCTTAACTCTACTTTGATAACTCTTAGTACAGTCTCCCACGAGGGCAGCTGTCAATATGACAACATTGTTGCAGATATCCCTAAATAGTGTAAATAGATGTAATTCTTGTTTAACTGTTCTCAGTAAAGTTTAAATTGAGAAATTACTAAATTTCACACATACTAATTGGCTTTTAGTACTACCACATTCTTCTAGAGTTAACAGATCATATCAATTTCAAGAATAACTTTTAACAAAATTTCAGAATCTAAATAATTTTGGGGTTATATAGACCAAATATGCCAATGGCGATTGCAGTATTGCCATCAAAGGGCTGCCAGATCTATACTTTCTTTTCAAGATGCTTCAGAGTTGCCAGACTTGTCACTTAAAGTGTTGTCTGTTGCCTGATTCGTGACAGTTGCCTGACGAATTGTTTCACTAAACCTACTTCCGTAGCAAAAAGCAAAGAGCATAGAGCATAGCAAGCGTTGCCACCTTTGGTCACAATTTGAGGCCAATTCCAACAGCACGAAGGTGGCCTGAACTTGGCCAAGCACTCAAAAATGAGGACTTCAGATCAGTGAACTGGGCCGCGCTGGCATTAGGCCAGAACAATGTGACCAAGGAGGTTAAGCATGTGCGCGCACACATATAGGCCTAAGTACTTGAGTGACGATGTGGGCGTGGATGTGGGCGTGGTCGTGACTTGTCTGTGTGTTCAGCAGATTTGAAGTTGAAGTTGTCTTGTCTTTGCTAATCAGTAAAATTGCGGCACAGCTTGTTCCCATAAGGCCAAAAAAAAACAATAGGCCAAGCTGCTAGGGTGGCCAATATATCAGAGAGAGAAAGAGAGAGAGAGAGAGAGAGGATAGAACAACTTTCTGCTGCGACTGCACTTTGCCACAAAAGACAAAAGGCGCTGTGAAAATCATGCAAATATCAGACAACGCTAAGAGGCGGCCCACTACAACGGCGACAGCGACGCCAGCTGCGAAGCTGACTGCGAAAAATGCTTGGCCACGCAGAATGATGACCACAACTGGGATTAGAACTGCGGCTGCGACTACAGCTGTGACTGGGACAGGGGACAGGGGACAGGGGACTGTGGACTAGGCCTGTGGCTGGGGTGTTGCCCACTTTTTCATATAATGCTTTATTGTTATTATTCTTATTATTATGGCTGAGGCTTTGTTTGGCCAGCCTCTTGGCTGTTGCATTGTGTTCCGCCGACCAAAATACACAATGTTGCCAGACGCTAAACGAGCGAGAGAGCGAAAGAGAGAGAGAGAGAGAGAGAGCGAGAGCGAGAGAACAGCTCGTTTGTTGCGCTGCTCATTGTTGTTCGTGAAATTTTTGTGCGACTTGTGATCCATGTTTATGATACGGAGCATTGGCGCTTCAACAATGAACCATGTTAGACCCAGTGTTGGGCAGTGCCAAACAGTGTTGAGCAGTCAAGTGTTGCACAATGTAAACAGAAGGCATAGCTAAAGGGTGACCAATTAAGTGTGATACTATTTTCGATAACTCTATGTCAGCAGCTGCTTAAGTTATCGATAACAATTTGATGTTTAAATATTGTATGAGATTTGCTATTTTATTAATTAAAATACAAATTTTATATTTAGAAGTTTTATACTGTTACAGCCCACTGTGCGACATAGTTGTAAGCGACTTGGATTAGGCATTGGGCTGAGGTGTTTATCAGCATTGGAGACAGATTTACAGATGAGCATGTCTGTTTCTCTCTGTATGAGTGTGTGTGTTGGTGTGTCTGAGTGTCTTTTACATACATTAAATATATGTATGTATGCATGCATACAATGCAGAGCCGTGCAGCTGGAGAGAACAATTTGCATATAAGTTGTTGCTGCAACAGCAGCTGTTGCCACTGGGCTACATTTCCATGCAACACTTGCTCTACTTCTAAGTGTATGCTAATGTGTGTGTGTGTGTGAGTGTGTGTGTGTGATGCATGGCCTTGATCTTGATGATATATATATATATATATATATATAGAATGGTATTACTTAGCAAGTGAAAGGCAAAAGTGAAAACTGTATGGGCCAAAGGCGTCAGAGCGAGAGCGAAGTAAACCTTGAAAACTGATTAAGTTTGCTCAGGCAAATATAATTTCAAAATTAACTGGAAGAATAAATAGAGAAAGCAAAGAGAAATGTCAAAACCAAAATAAAAGTTAGTTCTTTGCTTAAGCTCAATGAACTAAATGAAGAAATTTTACTAATTAAAATGAGGTTAAAAAGGAAAAAAAAATGTAGGATTCAAATGTAAAAAAGAAAAAATTTAACTATGGAATAAATATCAGACTTAGGCTGGCTATAATAATATACTATAATATTATTATAAGTTGCAGATAAAGTATTAAGCATTAAGAGCGATCAAGTTGTAAATGACTGACTAGCAGATACCCAGTAGACTTTAGAGGAAAATATCATTAGATTGTTTGAATACAAAAATTTAACTAGCTTATTCACTCGAATGAGCTACAGCGATCTATGCTGAACTGATTGTCACTCCGAAGAGCTAGGCCGTCTATTTAAGGTTCTTATCTTTATCTTATAGGAACATTCTTCATACAAATAAACATATCTTTTCCCAAAAGTAATTTATCTCTATTGCCTTGATCTTTCAAGGCGTGTAATTGAAGCATGGCTCACTAATGTTTTACTTAAATCCCCATACCCGATCGATTTGTATATGGGGGATGATATAAAACAATTTTCAATTTATTTTGTTTTTTCTTTTTGTGTATTTAATTACAATCTGTCGATTTGACAATAAATAATTTGTATTACATAAAGAGAGATTGACGGTTATACAGGTTTATATTTTGGGCTTGGGTTTATGGACTGCCTCTTCAGAGCCATACATCAGCCCAATGGCAGGTCCAGTGGGTGCCTTTAAACGTCTGGGGTGTGTGCTGTTATCAAGTCGATTTATTCCTAGAAGGTTTACATGGTTATCTAGCCTCTGGAGATACCTTCCGCAAAGTCTGCGTACTTCATCTTCCACGTAAGGAATATCGAGGTCTCTGTGTAGGATAGAGCTCCTGGCATATGGGGGAGCATCCACAGAACGGATGAAATCGTTGAAGTATTTCCATATTGGAATGGGAGACCGTTCCCCATAATTGAATGCCGTAAGTCCAGACGGACTTCAAGATGGTTTTATACAGCATGAGTTTGTTCTTCACGCTGAGCTGCGACTTTCGGCCAAGTAGCCAGTGCATTTTGCGGACTTTCAGGTTTAGGTATGCTCTTTTGTTCTTCAATTGAAACTTATATTTACCAACCAACCAATTGGCAATTAATTGAACTTTTTTGGGTCAAGACACGATCCAGCAGGTCTTGAGGTTGGCGGCGTCTAAGTCTCTTCTCCTAGTACAGGAGCGGGGGCTAGCAGAGCTTTGAGCTGCAGTACCTAATCGCCTGGGCAGGCTATTTGGATGGGAATTTAATCACTCTAGTTACACTTTAGCCGCCTCTTGGATTTTGTCTCCAATATTTATAACCTTGAGGTCTCGCTCAATATACCTGGCTCTCATGTAAGGGAGGGAAAACAAAGTCATATATATCTTTCTTACTCTGAGTACCTTACCACTGTCGGGGATACTCAAAGTGTTTCGAAGTACCAGATGGTTGAGTTACAGCGATCTATGCTGAACTGCTATCTTTCTCTGTGTATCTTACCACTGAGTGCAATAGAAGCATAAGGCACAAGTGTAGTCGTATCTCCCTATACTCTATCGCTTTGCCATTGGGGAGGGTCGTAAGTTCCACGTTTATGCCTGAACAAAGTAAAAATATATTAGAGTTAACTCAACTTCTGCGACTCCAATTTGTTATCGATCGAATGCTATTGTTTCTAACAATAGTTTGTTAGCATAGAGCTGCCAGCTTGCCCACTCATATATCATATATCTCATTCACGTATTTACTTTTCCTTTCCACAATGTCCACTGTGTCACATAACAAGTTTCTAATTATAGTTGTCGTTGCAATTGCTGGGCCATAAAACACAATTCATTTGATTAACTAACATTTATTTGACGCTTCGTAATTGGATTGTGCAGCTGCAGCCAAAGCCCGGCCGCCCGCATTAATTGTGCCACAGTGCGTATGCGTAATAAATGTCCGTATGCCACAACAATCATACGCCGCGTGGCCATCAATTGATTTCATTATTGTGCGGTCAGCCACATAACAATCGAATTAAACCGAACCGATTTTAGCATATTTATATGGCCAGCCGCATTTGTGTTCGATTACTGGAATTCGATTTAAAGCTTTCACTTTTTGTTGCAAATGGTTTGGTCAGCTCTAAGCGGATTGAAAAACCCCGAAAGGATTTTGGAATGAAAATTGAAATGGAAGTTGGAATATTAATCCGAACCAAGGATGGGATGGCTAACAGTTAGAGAGAGAGAGATAGATAAGAGTCTCCTGATCTTTTGAAGCCAAGTCAATTGGAACTTGGATAGATAGCTGTCTTCATGAAGATAGATCACATATTTTAGATACATATATCAAGTCTATAAATTCACATATAAACATGAAATGCATGCTGAGTTGGAATAGCCAAATAGCCACACGAGCTTGCTTCACTTAATACTTGGTATAGTTTAATAATTAAAGCAACTTCATGCTGGTCAGAGAGTAACTTGAACTAATAATTATTTCCAGTGAAACATGAGAAGCGCTGAGAGGGGCGCAACTAGTTTTGCTCATTTTTCAGCTCTGGTCGCCCCTCAACTCGCTTGGCCACGCTCATTAGCAACAAGCCAACTGAGCCATGGGTCGAACGAGGCTGTTCGCATTGCAATTGCAAAGCCCGTCTCAAGTTTCAGTAGTTGAGCTGCTTTATTCTTGGAATTGATAGAGTTATAAGCTGCATGTAAATTTTAATTAATGAGCAGCGCGCATTGAGAGGGTCTTCAGCTGGCTGCATTGGTAATTACAGTTGCGTCTAGATAAGCGGCCAGCCAGACGGCCTGCCACACACACACACAACATCCACAACAAACATCAAAATAATAAAATGCAACAGCGAACATGGCAAAATGCACAATGAAGAGCCCAACACAAAAACAAAAACCAACTAAGAGTGTTCTAGTCCGGGAGTCGACTACGAGATACCCGGAACTTGAGCAGCGCTGCTATTCCAATCATTCTACGATACGTTTATGTTATCCTATGTATGTGTAGCTAGCTACACATGCACACACACACACACATATACAGACACCCATACACACGCAGAAATTAGCAATCGCGCTTTGTTTAATGCGCAGCGTGTGCGCTTAGGGACTTTAGTATGGGAACTTAGTTGTTGACTAACTTTTGATCTAAATGTACATTCTGAATGGAGTTCTGCGGGCGTAATAATGGCCTGTATAAATTGGCTAAATTCCAAATTTTTGGGTAAGAGGGATGTATCCAAAATCAGAAATATACAAATCTAAATTTAAATCTAATTTAATCTCTAGCTCTTACGGTATGCAAGCTACGGAATAAAAAAAAAAAATCAAATGATCGATTCTTATCGATAGTGAGGAAATGGGATGAGTTATCGATAAAGTATTATGAGCCCATAATGACGACGACTTACAGAAATTTACATCGAACATTTCAAATCTTTAACATTTCAAATCTTTAGCTTTTGTGGCTTACAAGATTGCTGCACTTCTACGGACGGACAGACGGACGGACTTGACTAGATCGACTAAGCTCTTCATTCTGCTTAAGAATATATATACTTTATGGGATCTGCCACGCTTTCATCTGCCTGTTCCATACATTTTCGCAAATTCATTCTAGCCTGAATTCCCATTTCAAATGGTTTAAGTATAAGACAAGTTAGAGCAGTGCAGTTGAGCATAACCAACTGCTTAATATTTGATAACAGCCCTTATAAACACAAAAACTAATTGCAAATCGATGCGTTTCGATATATAGGTCTATCTGCGGAGCAAGTCAAGAGTAATCCAAGTGCAGAACCTGATCTGAATTCCATAAATTTAAAAGATCTACTATTGATTTAGATTTGTCGCTAGCTCAGTTGGCTTGAATTTATCATTTCTTATTAATCTGTAAAGAAGACCAAGAGTAATTTGTCTAATTCTGTTATTCCAGCTGTAAAGCTGTCGAAGAAATACTTGTCTTTTGATTTGCTTCGCCTTTCGATGGGCGAATCTAACTTGATAACGTGATATCCTTAATCTTAGTATACTCTTTTCCTGTTGTGAGCAAATATAAAGAAAAACATAAAAGAAGTCGACTGGCAGATGCTTTGTGAGACTGAACTTTCCCAAATAATATTTTCATTAAAAGCTTAAGCCAAGTTTAAGTCTTCTAAAACTCTCATACTGCCGGATCGAAAGCCCTTTAGACATCAGTTCAATGTCAGTTCATACATATAGATACCACACTATATAAATAACACTTAAGAAACTCTCTTACACAATCGATATTTATCGATTCTCAGCTTTGTCAAGTCTCAAGTCTCCAAATCTTCTCTTTTGCACATATAGCCAAGTTTAAGTCTTCTAAAACTCTCATACTGCCGGATCGAAAGCCCTTTAGACATCAGTTTAAAGTCAGTTCATATATATAGATACCACACCATATAAATAATACTTAAGAAACTCTCTTACACAATCGATATTTATCGATTCTCAGCTTTGTCATATCTCAAGTCTCGAAATCTTCTCTTTTGCACATATTATACAGGGTATACAGGCAGCACCCAAATGGGCAACAGCTAAAATAGCAAACGCAACAAAGGCGAAAAGCATAGATAAATACACAAATGTTTGCAGATGAGGGTGGTGCAGCGAGCGAGCGGTGGTGGTGGTGGTGCTGCTGCTACAGCAAAGGGTTGTGTGTGCGGCCAACTAGCTTTGGTGAATGCACGAAAAAAAATGTGAGAGAAGCTCGTTGACTGCCCGTTGGATTTGGTCAGCGTTGCGCGGCAAAGTATGCTACGTTTTTTGCTCTTCTCCTTCTTCTTTGTCTCCTTTAGTATCTCTTGCTGCTTGTTTATCTCTTTTGCTGCGTTTTTTGTTTTCGCCTTGTTTGCCTGTGCCCATCTAGGCGAAATGCAGCATCAACAACAGCAACAATAAGAGTATCATCATCAGCATCATCATCATCAGCTTCTGCAGCATTGCATCACTGAGAGCAAAAACAAAAGGAACCAAAAAAGCAACACAAACAGCTGCTAAGCTGCTTTGCCAGTTGCCAGTTGCCAGTTGCGAGTTGCCAATTGCCAGTTAGCAGCTTACAGTGGCTCCAAATCATCGCAGTCGACTGGGCTGGAAATATTTTTATGCAATTCAAATTATTTGAGAAGTGAAAGTGTTGTGAAGAGCTTTTCACGCTTCGCTTCAAATATGTAAATCAACTTTTCAAGCTCTTGAAAGCTTAACTTGTTTATCCTTTAAACATCTTTTAGGCATAGAAAGGTATCCAAAACAATTAGTTTTCTATCTTTATTGAGTTCCAAATTTCAAATTTAAGTTTATTTCTGAAGACCCTTTTCTCATATGCTGCCCCAAGTTTCAAAGCTGTCTTAAGACTAACACTTCCCATTTTTTTCAGATCATTCTTCCTATGCTTACATAAGGCTAAACATATGTTCTACTAGAATTAAATGTTTTGGTATAACTTCTTATGCACTTATTGTATTGTTTTATCAAGTTGAAGTGCTTGAAGAAATTTCTTTAGTGTTCAAGCTTTATATTTAAGCTTTAAGAAGCTTTACAATATGGTCAAAGTGCTCTGCTCAACGCTTAAAGCTGCACAATAAGCTTCAATTAACATATTTGCCAAGGCATATATCACTCAAGTAACTTATGTATATACTTGATTTTGTAAAAGCTTTAAGTAACAATTGTTTTACTAAAAAAGCTCCTTTTGAAATTTAAGAAAATACATTAAAGTTAAGCTTCAGCAATGAAGCTCAGGCAAGCTTTTTACTGTCACCTAACCATAATAGTCTATATTACTCTACATTTTAAGCTTTTTTCGCAGTTGAGCTTTCCAACGACTTTAAAGCTTTACCAACTCTTGACCCTAAATTAATACTTTGATTAAGATTTCAAGTTTAATTCG
This sequence comes from Drosophila nigricruria, assembly GCA_037075265.1. Lineage (NCBI taxonomy): Eukaryota > Metazoa > Arthropoda > Insecta > Diptera > Drosophilidae > Drosophila > Drosophila nigricruria. Next base: position 3,024,995 of record JBAMCI010000206.1, on the reverse strand, counting down.
AGCTTCACTAATTAAGATTTTCAATTTCATTTCGTAATGTTGCTGCTAACACTTCTTAAACGTTTTACTGGCTGCAATTTGTCATGTTTGAGAAATATATTTATGTTAATTAATATATTGCTGAACTATTTTGACACTATTTCGGTCCACTGTGCAGCTTATTGAGAAGGGCATGGCCAAAGAGGTGTGGCGGTCCAGAAAGACCTATGGGCGAGACGACGGGGCAAATATGGCTCTTTCAGTAGTCGCAGCTCATATGCACATTTATGCAAAATACCAAACAAAAGGTCAGAAGGTGAAGGTGCAGGGGGGAGGCTCAAATGCTGGGATGCTGCAACAGCTGCCACACTGCGGTCGCAATTATTGCTCTCTGTGTGTGCTTGTGTGTGTGTGTGTGTGTGTGTGTATGTGTGTGGGTGTATCAGCCTATCTGTGTTTGCGTATCTCACATGTGTGCGTTTGGCAATTACAACAATATCGCAGATGAGAATGCCATTTCATACGGAAATTATGCACAAAAAGAAATAAATGTTGCAAGCCATTCGCTAATTATAAATCTGAATAATTCACAGCGATAAATAAAACCACCTGCAACTGCAACTGCAATTGCACCTGCTGCAGGTGTTCGCCCACCTCGCGCTCAACCCAACCCAACCCCCAACATAGCTGATGCAAATTCACGAATATTTCATGCGCGACATTCACAGAATGAGTTTACAAATGGCTGAAACACGTTACCATTAAGTATTCGCCATTTTTGATTAGGCATTTTCCAACACTAGTTTTTATTGGGATTAAATGCTTTGGTTAGAAATTTAAATATATATTTCTGAGTGCATAGAATTATTAGATATGGTTAGAAATCTAAAGGTTAATACTTTAAGACATTAAGGTATCTATAGATAAATATTTTCAGATTTGCCTTTAACTGATCCAAGATTCGGTCTGTAGAAAAACTTAAGAAAGAAGATATCACTGTTCTATTTATAAGCTAAAGCTTGCTCAGTCATTATAAATGCATAGAAAGTTAGTTAAGAGCATCAAATTGCTTTAGATGAACGTTCACGTAGTGAAAAGAGAGTATATTAGTTTTGTGCAATGTACGTCTTGCTGTCCGTCCGTCTGTCCCTATGAAAACTTAAAACTTAGAATATATTTAGTAGTGTTGACTACTCAAGACCAAAAATATATATAGTAAACATATATCCACGCACCTTGGAGGCGTGACAAATTCTAAAATTCTACTAGAAAAATTCTATAGTTGACTTACTGTTGACCTGCTCTATTGACTTAGCAAAAAAGAAGTTACTTTGTAGGCGTGGCAAATCGTAAATACAAATACAAATTACAACTAAATTGCTGTTGGACTTCTCTATTGATTAAGAAAAAAAAGATAGAAGTATGCCAAGTAAAAGCGGGAAAAACTATATGATAGACCTTTAACATCTTGTGTTGCACAAATTCTCGTTTCGTAGAGCGAAGCTCTAATATTACTATATTACTATATTACTATATTACTATATTACTATATTACTATATTACTATATTACTATATTACTATATTACTATATTACTATATTACTATATTACTATATTACTATATTACTATATTACTATATTACTATATTACTATATTACTATATTACTATATTACTATATTACTATATTACTATAACACTACTTGTATTATAAGTATAGTCTTCAATACTTCCAAAGTTTTGGAAGTTTAATTTCTACAGACTCTCTTTTCAGACTTACCAAAAATGATATAAATGTTTTGGGATTGTAAATGGGTATTAGTAGTACAATCAGGCGCTTGACTGTAACATTCTCACTTGTCATTTATTAGTTTACATAAATTGACGTAACATTGAGTATCAACAAATGCAAAAAAGTTGGTTCTAGAACATAGATATAATATATGGCCTCAATCATTATATACAAAAGGTAACCCAATTCGATTGAGATATTTTATGAGCTCGACTGGCCCCAGCTTACAGCCAAATAAAGTCAAAGATATTATTGTTGTCTATTAATGGAAAGAGAGATCAATGTAAAACTGAGAATAAAGCATCAAAGAAAATATCCTCAATTACTTTAAAAGAGCTCTCAATAGCCCATTTAAATAAACTTAAAAAAAAAATGAATAAATAAATAAAAAACTTTTAAATACTTCACACCAAATCGAAAGTCATAAAAAAAAAAGCAAACAAAAAAAAAACTTTTAAACTGTCAACGCTGGAAATCGGATTATGCTTTGGCAATCGCATCATTCGATTGTGTCAAAAGTGGCATCCTGTCAGTTAACCCTTTCCCTTCCCTTTTCTCCTCCCTTTCCGTCTGCCCGCCCCTCTGCAGCTCCTCAATCGCAGCTCACATCCGCTCCCTTGCTACTTCCTTTGTTCCCGTTGGCTGCGGCATTTCCGCCTCCTTCCGCCTCCTTCCGCCGGCGAATGGCGTTCAATTAATGGCGATTCCTGCGCGCTCTGATGACTGCTTACACACACGACAGCTTTAATCCTGCGCGCTCCGCCACCCACACAAGTCACAGCGTTCGGCATTTAACGTGCCACCTATCGCTTGCCACTTGCCACGTGCCTACGCAGAGTGAGAGTCAACATGCGACACGCACTTGCGTTAAGACCTTTGATCTGTAATCCGGATTTCATTACAATTTTACCATTGCAATCCATAAAGCGGCTGCAGCGCGCCTGTCAGCTGTGGCATGCACCACACAGTTTGCCCCGCGGCCCCCGCTCCCCGCTTCCCACGCTCCTTGACAGACTATGACAGCTTAACCCCGCACAGGCAAGCAATAAGCTATCGACTGTAGGGTATAAGCCACAGCCCAGCTCAGTTTGACGCCTTCACGCTTTGCTTTCGACCCTGTTCTATAGTAATACCCTACAATTATCAGCTGACATCGTATAACTAAGATGAGACTAGCTTAAGCATATATTATGTAGATTTTTGAAATCTTTCAAGTTATGAATGGAAAGAAAAATATATATAATATAAGCAGTTACAGGGCATCATCTAGTCGAGCACTACTAACTTGCATCTGCATCACTTTAGTTTATTGCACTTTTTATACTCATTCACGAAGTGAAATGAGTATATTGGTTTTGTGCAATGTCCGTCTGTCTGTCCGTCCGTCTGTCCGTATGAATTCAAACCATTTCCACAGTTTTTAAGCTAGAGACTTGAAATTTGCAATATATACTCGTGTATACCCTTGAATTATAAAGTGTCGAGACTTTCCTGATACGCCCACTAGGGGCGTGGCAGATGCCTTTTCCAATATCTCAGAAATACTACTTCTAAAAGTGCTAGAGAGTTGCAATTTGGAATGTATACTCGCGTTGACAACCCAAGATCAAAAAGCTATGGCGAATATATCTACGACCATTTGGGGCGTGGCAAATCGAGTAGAACTGTATCTTCTACAGATGTAGAGCTAGAACGCCCAAATTTGGCACGTAAGTTACTGTTATGATCGACTATATATCAATGCGTACTAGGGGCGTGGCAAATCGGATCTGACTATATAGTGATTTTTCAAATTCTGTTATATTTTGAGCATTATTAATGCTAGAGACTTGAAATTTGGTATATATACTCGGGTTGACAACCTTAGATCAAAAAGATATGACAAATATATATACGCCCATAGGGGCGTGGCAAACCGCAAACGTTTATAGCTCCTACAGTAAGAAAATCAAAATTTTATGACGATATTACTGCTGACCTCCTATATTAATTTCCCAAGAATTATATACATAAAAACCAATTGGGGGCTTGGCAAATCGGAAAAATCTATATCTTGCGATGGGCGTGAACTGAGTATTCCGTAGTCGGTAGCGCCCGACTGCAACGTTCTTACTTATTTACTCTGGTTATTTATGCCTGAGTTGAACTGAGTTGAAAATATTGTTGATACACAATCTATATATATATCGATAAAGATGGATATCGATATGCTGATTAAGTTTATAAATGTATACGTATATGTATACGTCAGTAGCTGCGTTCTATATTCTGTTACATACAAATGCAGTAACATATAATGCCCGTTTTCAAACATTTTAATAGGCATTTAAAGTGTAATAGTTCAAGTTATACTTTTCTCCATTTCAATATGCCCAAAGAGTTAGTAAATCTAGACAACATCAACTCTTTAAGTTTCAGCAAAAATAAAGTTACTTCACAATCGATATATATCGATTTATAAATTTTGCAATGAAAACTATCGATTTGACAGTCAATTATATGAATCAAGTGAATGCCAATCCATAAGATGCTTTCATTCATCTAAGACACACACATGCACTACTGTAAAATAACCACATATATATGTGTGAGTAGATATTAAAGTGAAATATCTGATGTTAAGTCTTAACTCAGTTTGGTTAGATTTGCTTATGCTTTAAATAGATTTCCATACTCCTATTATTTATATCACATCTGCTTATTGCTGATAGATCAAAAGTTCCAAAGTTCTTGAGGGAAAACTTCAATACTCGACGACGCACAAGTCTGGCCCTCTTTAACTGCGTGGCAAAGCCGCCACCAACCCCTCTCGACTCATGTTGCATAAAAATATTCAGATGGAAATTCTTTTCATATTTTTGAAGTGACATCTGGTTTCAGTTTGCAACAATTTGCAAATATGTGTATGTATGTGTTGGCCAATACTGAAATATTGCGCAAATCAATTGTTGCACCTTGTTGCATGTTGTTGTTGTTGCTGTTGCTGTTGCAACTTACAGTTCTTCATTGGCCGGTTGCTGCATTGACTTCACTTCGATAGCCTTGCCTTGCCTTAAGTACAGCAGCTGCCTCAAGTGTGCGCGCGTGTGTGTATCTGTGTGTGTGTGTGTGTGTAAGTGTGTAAGTGTGTGTCGCACTGCTGCAGTTAGTTTGAATTGAGTTGAATGGCTTTGTGGCCTCTTTGATAGGCGACACAATTCGACTTTCCATCACAGAAAAGTCTCACAGCTCACTCACACGCCTCTCCCCGCCCCATCTTCCAATTACTTATACAACTTAACCTATACTTCAACCACCCATCCCCCCCCTCCCTCCTTCCCCCCTACCATCTCTCCTGACAACAATTGACACGCCCCCCACTCAGTGCTGAAGTTCTCATTGTCAGGACGCCATTGACCAGAAGCTGCTGCTGCGGACATATGAATGAACGTTATGCAATTGGCAAAGCCTTAAGCCTGACAATTGAATCAGGCCAAGAGGCGTGGCAGGTGGCAGTGGGCGTGTGTGTCTTTTGCTGAATTTATGGCCAAGACCATAATGCAAACCAATTATGCTTAATTATATTGTCTAAATACAAAACACGTTTGAGCTGGAAGAGTTCTAATCAGAAGCAGCGGGCAGCCACAGGCAGCCACCCAATCAGCCACCCAGTCCAACCAGCCATTGAATTGGCAAGCAAACGAGCGTTACGAAATTATTTTGGCATTTTGCCCCGTTGTCAAGGTCTGGGTCTGAAGCCATTATCCTGGCTAGCAGCATGCAGCGTGTGGCAACGACTGATATTGCGTCTGACAGTCAAACAGCCAGGCCCTGTCCTTGCCTCAGCCAGTGGCAAGGCTCTCTCCATCCACATGCTCATCTTGCTCCTTTTCCTTGTGTACACATATTCTTGTCTGGCCTTTTGATACCCTGGGCCATGCGGGCTCAATTTACTGTACTGGGGCTCGACTTTGATCGGAAAATGATTCAGAGCTCAAATGAATTTCAAAAGCTCTCAACAAGCCCCAAATGGGGTATTCTGGCCAGGTGGCATATGTATAACCAATATACGGAATTGTTCATTATTCATAACTCATTACTCATTATTCATTACTCACTACGTATTACTAATTACTCATGATTCATTGCTCATTACTCATTACTCATTACTCATTACTCATTACTCATTACTCATTACTCATTACTCATTACTCATTACTCATTACTCATTACTCATTACTCATTACTCATTACTCATTACTCATTACTCATTACTCATTACTCATTACTCATTACTCATTACTCATTACTCATCACTCATTACTCATTACTCATTACTCATTACTCATTACTCATTACTCATTACTCATTACTCATTACTCATTACTCATTACTCATTACTCATTACTCATTACTCATTACTCATTACTCATTACTCATTACTCATTACTCATTACTCATTACTCATTACTCATTACTCATTACTCATTACTCATTACTCATTACTCATTACTCATTACTCATTACTCATTACTCATTACTCATTACTCATTACTCATTACTCATTACTCATTACTCATTACTCATTACTCATTACTCATTACTCATTACTCATTACTCATTACTCATTACTCATTACTCATTACTCATTACTCATTACTCATTACTCATTACTCATTACTCATTACTCATTACTCATTACTCATTACTCATTACTCATTACTCATTACTCATTACTCATTACTCATTACTCATTCCCCATTACTCATTACTCATTACTCATTACTCATTACTCATTACTCATTACTCATTACTCATTACTCATTACTCATTACTCATTACTCATTACTCATTACTCATTACTCATTACTCATTACTTATTACTCATTACTCATTACTCATTACTCATTGCTCATTACTCATTACTCATTACTCATTACTCATTACTCATTACTCATTACTCATTACTCATTACTCATTACTCATTACTCATTACTCATTACTCATTACTCATTACTCATTACTCATTACTCATTACTTATTACTCATTACTCATTACTCATTACTCATTACTAATTAATCCTTTTTAATCCTTATTAATTTTTCATTATTCATTGTTTATTATTTCATTATTTCATTACTAATTATTATTCCTAATTTAAATTTTTTTTGTATATTTTCATTTTACAGAGTATCTCATAGTCTACTACTAGCCACCGTTGTCTAATGCCACCTTTATAAGCTCACCTGGGTATTGATTTATAAAGTGTCAAACTTGACAAATTATGCAACGCCAATATAATCAGCCCATTGCATTGCTGATAGACAAACACACATCAGTTGGGAAGGCTACGTGAATGTAAACGAGACGTACGGACGAAGCGACCGACGGATAGAAAGAGAGAGAGAGAGAGAGACAGAGCAAGCGAGTAGTCACTAGTACAATAAAACGTGATGAGCTGTCAAAAACGGTATTTGGTCATGTGAAGGGTATTACACGCCTGAGCGGCGAGCCGTGTGGCGCCCTCTGTTCTACCGTGTATTGTCCGAATGCCTTATTGTTATTACGATTATCCTTATTATTATTATTATTGTTGTTGTTCTGCTTGTGTGCTCTAGCAATAGTTATTGCTGTCGCCAACAGGGGGCGCTGTCAGCGACCTCAGCCAATTGAGTGTAAACAAGAAATTACATAGATTTCTTAACGTCTCTATTTGTGGCTTGGCAAAGAAAAGCTGAAGTTTACTAGATGAAGATGTAGATGGCATAAGACATAAAGAAAGTTATACATATTTTATATATATGTTTATATGATCGGTAGTAGCAGTAGCTAAGGATAGGAAAGGAAAGGAATGTTTCTCTGTGTCGATGTCAACAAGTGTTTCAGCCTTTCAAATTTAATGTAGACATTGCATAAGTTGGGTAACATTAAAAAACTTTATAGAACTTAATCTTGATATCTGAAAGCTGTGCTATATATAGAGATATATGAAAAGAAGATTTAAGAGAATGTCCTTTGGCGTAAAACATCTTTAAGCATCCTGAATACATTTATGTAACCCCAACAACTAACTCTACTAACTATATCAAATACCCTTTAATAGCTTACCTAGGTAAGGGTATTTCAGAGTTATTATGCCCTTTCCACATTGTTGATTCTCCTTCTCGGTTTTGTCCGTTTTCAAGCCGAATTCTATGCAACAGAGCAAAACATAAACCGAACTTGAGGTTTGGATTGCCAAACTACGAATTGAGCAAAGTGCAACAAAATTCAATGCCAAATTGTGTAAGCTGTAGCAACAGCAGCAACAGCAGCAGCAGCAATAGCTCAGCCAAGCGGCAAATGTCCTGCGGTGCAGGACAAACGTCCCGAGAGATGCTTTAAGACGAATCCTTTAGAGCTGTTGTAGGTGATGTAACGACCATTGCAATGCCTTGAATTGATTTTTATTTAATTTTAATGCAACAGAGAAAGGCAGACAGAGACAGAAATAGAGAGAGATAGAGAGAGAGAGAGAGAGAGAGAGAGAGACAGAGTGTGGGCGTCACAGCTCAGGGCTCAACTGAGATTTGGTTCAGCTATAGAAATTGCAGCTGCACCCACTGCCTTAGGCCGTTTGCTTTTTGCTCTCGTTATTTTCTCTATTATTTTTCTATTCTCTTCTATTTTTGCCAACTGCGCCAACTGCTCAGCCTTAAATTTGTCTTCTTTTTTTTCTTGCCATTTCTCCTTTGCGCTTGAAATTTCTCACTTAATTTGCCAAACTTAAACATTGAGTTCATCCACCGCCAACACCGCTGACTGCACAAGGCAATTTCGTGGTCTCAGCTTCAATGTGAATTTAAGCGTAAGAAAAACTAAATTATATTTTGATACTTTAGCTCCTTTAGCTCCCCTTTGATACACTCTGCATACATACACATACATACAGCTCACTTGCATTGTCTTATCGTTGCGACTTTAAGAACTTTTAGCATTCTGATACTCTGTTCGCATGGCGAGCAGAGTATATTGGTTTTTGTGACATGTTTGTTTTTGTCTGTTTGAAATTTTAATTCTATTTATTACTGTTGAGTCTTGTATAGTGTCAAGATTTCTGGAATATGCCTATTGGGGGCGTGGCAAATCGGAACTGACTCTTGATGACCTTTCCTCAACGGATCCCCCTTTGGGGCATGGCAAATCGGGTAGAACTATGTCTTCCTAAGTTTTGCAATTAGTTCAGACTTGCTCTTCAGACCTTAGCTATAACTATTACACTCTCTTGCCAATCATGAGCGAGCATTGTGCAGTCAGTTAAGCACGCTCGCCACATTCTTACCTGTTTTCCTTCGCAAAAACTAAAGGTCACAATAAATTTGCATGCTGTAAAGCTAAAAATAATTGCTTTTCTGCTTGATAAGCTGCATTGCCATAGCAATAGCAACTCACTCAGCCTTAACATAATAAATTTGTATAAATTTTATTGTTAGCATTTCGCTCTCAGCACCAGTCTTATAGCAAATGTTTGAGTGAAGCTAATAGGGGTGGCAGAAAGTGTCATACTCCGTGCGACTCACACAACTTGTTTTGGCAGAAGCCAGAAACTGAATGTTGCCTCGACTATGCCATAGCTGGAGAGCCACATCAACTTGCCCTAGTCTATATAGAGACGCGTTTGCCCCTCGGCCGCTCTTTGCAGCGCACAATTCAAAGCAGTTGCGAATCTCATCACAGCCACGTCCCCATTGTCAAATCGCGCGAAAGTTTTTAAGGTCGCGCAGGCCCCAAAGCTATATACATATATATATGTATGTGTGTGTGTGTGTGTGTGTGTGTGTGGATGAAACAACTGCAGTCAACTCGCCCGCCGCCCAAATGCCCTTGTTAATGAGCAAACAGCGGCCACGCCCCTTTTCTCGTTAGCCCACTTTTTAATAATCACGCTTAGCCTTGCATAAATTGCTAACAGTATTACCAATGAGCCATCGCATTCCGCATTCCGCATTCCGCATTCCGCATTCCTCATTCCGCTCGTTTCAAATTCTGCGCCTTAATTTCGTGGCAATTAAATTTTAATAAATGGATTCTAGTTTAACGCTAAATTGAACTATATGAATTATTATATCGAGCAGCTATATATCAAGCATTTCCGCAATTCGATTTATAATCCAAATTTGTAGAAGGCAATCAAAATCAAGTAAGAATATTGCAGTCGGATGGTAATGACTGCTTAATACTCATTCACGGACCAAGAACTGTTGAATCTGTTTTGAGTTAACTTAATAATTTTCCACGCCCCCAAAAAGGTATATTTATATCTATAGAGTAGGTCAACAGTAATTTAGTCGTTAAACTATGAGTTTCTAACAATAAAACTGAAGATGATGCAACTTATCCCTATATGCTACGCTCCCAGTGGGCGCGTACATATCACTTTTGGCAACTCCTTAAGAAGAGTATTCAGTTACATGGGGTTAGGGCTCAAAAACTGTGGAAAACAGAGGGTATTTTCGCTATGATCATCGATAGAGAAGGTCACAAGTAACTCAATTATCCACTTTTGCCACGCCCCGTATGGACGTAGATATATACTAAATCTTTTTGATCTTGCGTTATCAACTCGAGTTTATATTCCAAATTTTAAGTCTCTATCACTTTAAATAATTGATAACTGAGATAACAACAATAGTATATATCGAATTGCCACGCCCCTAGTGGGCGCACAAAGGTTTGAGTTCAAACGGACGGACGGATGGAGGAACAGGCGGACAGACTAATGGACGGACGGAGGGACGAACAGACGGACGGACAGATGGACGGACGGAGGGATGAATGAATGGACGGCTGGAAGGACAGCAAGGCAAACCTTGCAGGATACAAATATACACATTTCACGTCGTGAATGATTATAAAAACAAAGCAGAATTTACGAATTTGTTAGCTTGGTTGTTATCGCTTGATATATAACATATATATATAACTACATGCATACCTATGTAGACATAACCTTTTTCTCAATATTCTTCTACATTTGACAACTGAAGCTGCCCAGCTTGAAAGACAGTTATTCAACTGAAGTTACATTCAAATTCTATGTAATATTACGTATACGACATATTGTACTTGGCTAATATTTTCATGTAAACATGCCTGCATAATTCTCAGCTATCTCTTTAATATGCCTTAGCACATACATACATACCGAGAGCATATCACTAAGTCACTTGAGTTCATGATATGCTAAAGCAATTAGTTAAATAGGCAAACGCATCTATGAAATATTACGCATACGACGTGTTGTGCCTAGCAAGTGTTGCCCACTTTGTAACTGTTTATTGACCAAAAGCAAACACACACACACACACACACATAGCTGATTGGTAGTTGAGTCCAGGCTCACTTTGTGGGGCAATAAAGCGTCGACCTCATTCACATGTGATGGGTGGTCAGGTATGCAAGCGCAAGCATGCTTGCGTAAACATGCCGCCAGGCATGCTTGTGCACACACAAGCAAAAGAAAAATAAAAAAAAAAAACCGACCAAAATAAACGACTAACAAATACCCTGCTGTGGGGCCGGGAGAAGCCACAGCCTCGCAGCTGGCCCAAGTTTTTAGCTTATGGATTTTAGTTGAAAACTTGGCAAGGTTTCATATTATCTAGCAGCACTCGCTAAGCTGCAAGTTAAACTCAGCTTTTGCTTTATGGTCTCGCACACACACACCCACGCATATATACATATATATATGTTATATAGGGGATATTCTTGTGGGTGTTGTTGGCCCCTCTCAAAATGCCTTTGAGCTGATGTATTTTATATAATTTCATAAGAATTTCAATTTTGTAAGTTGTCGCAGCGTATGTTACTTTTATAACCCAACCGCCCAGCCACCCACTTACATAAGCCAAAGACAGATGAGCACACTTACAGACAGAGAGATAGAGAGACAAAGATAGAGAGAGAGAGAGAGCTTAGCTGCTACAAATAGCTTTGATTATTAAATGGGTGTTTCGTGGGGAATGGCTGCTTATCAATTAGCGGCCTATGAGAGCTGCCATCAGCTGTGCAGGTAAGCGCGAATGTCACTCCAGTCAACAGAGAGTAATGCGACACGCTCAGTCAAGGTGCACGCTGTGTCTGCACCTGGGCGCAGGTGCTAAGCCCAGCCGGCAGGCAGGCAGCAGGCAGCAGACAGCCGGCAGCAGACAGCCGGCAGCAGTCGGCGTCGATTTGGGTCACTTGGCAGCTGCGGCAGAGCGCATTTCATATCTGCTCTACTCAGGCAACGACTTGAACGATTAACTTTTTATATTAATGAATATTTATGTTAGTTTTTTCGATTTACTTAAGATTCTTTATTCACTTTCAACTATATATACTTACTTATATATCAAGTTTAGTTTATCAAGAGTTGCTTGATTATTACTATTTGTATACCTATCGAAAATATATTAAAAGGGTTAGTCTAATTTCGTTGGCTTGTATGTAACAGGCAGAAAAAATGAATATTGATGATATGAATCAAGATGATTATTGATAAGGATCAATGATAAGTCGATCTCTCTACCTCTGTGTCTTAGTCTCTCTAGCTTTCTCTGTTTATCTTTGTCTATCTGTCTCTCTGTCATTATCTCTCCTTGTGTCCTTATTGTCATGGGTCTTGATCTCTCTATTTATCTATCTTGTTGACTATATATTCTCTATGTTTTTGTGTTTTTTCCCTCTCTGCCTCTCTCCATGTGTATCTTTCTATCACTCTGCGTCTATCTCTCTGTGTCTTTATCTCCCTGTCTCTCCATCTTTATATCTCCATCACTCTGCGTCAATCTCTCTGCATCTTTATCTCTCTATATCTCTATCTCTCTATACATCTTTATCTCTCTATAACTCTATCTCTCTATATCTCTATCTCTCTTTAACTCGATATCTCTATAACTCTAGCTCTCTATAACTATATCTCTCTATAACTCTACCTCTTACCTATAACTCCACCTCTGTTTCTCTGTTTCTTTATCTCTATATCTCTCTATATCTAAGTCTCTCTATCTCTAGGTCCCTCTATCTCTTTGTATATTTATCTTTATCTATATCTCTCTATAACTCTATCCCTCAAACTGTCTATCTCTCTAACTCTCTGTATCTCTGTATCTATGTGTCTTTATCTCTTTCTGTCTATTTATCTCTAAGTATCTCTCTGTGTTTGTCTCTCTTCATAACTCCATCCCTCAAACTCTCTATTTATCTTTGTCTTTATCGTTCTATGTGTCTACCTCTCTATATCTTTAGCCTCTGTCTCTGTCTTTATAGCTTTCAATCTCTTTATCTCTACCTCTTTATTTCTCTTATCTCACTTTTTCTCCGTCTCTCCCTCTCTCTGTTGCTCTATCTTTTTGTGTATCTATCTCTCAGTATCTTTATCTCAGTATTTGTCTCTTTCCCTGTCTCTATGTGTATATTTCTCTGTCCTCCTACTCTCTGCGGTACTATCTCTTTGTTCGTCCATCCGAACGTATCTGAAGAATTGTCTCTTTTTCCATCTCTAATTTATCTATCTCTCAATCTTTATATATCGCTTTCTTTATTAATTAGTCTCTATCTTTTAGTATCTTTATCTCTCTATGTTTCTATTTCACTGTCATCCATGTCTCTAATCCTAAGGGACTCTATAAGCCGAACACCCTCTCCAATTAAGTACACAACTTCTTTTATTGCCAAAGTAAATCTGGTATATTTACATCTATCGATATATTACATCTATCGATAGCACACCCATCCATAACTATCGTTAATCAGTTGATGCTTGAGCTAAAGAGCTTTAATTTGGTCAATATACCCCACTCAAATATGCCATAAACAGACAAACTAAACTCGATGCTGACTAGAGAGTACACCCTAGTAAATGTATAAGATTTCAATAGAAGTCACCTATACATATATATATATATATATATATATATGTATGTACATTTAATTAATTAGAGAAACCTTGAGACTAAGAAACATTTTATAGTTGATTAAAACTGATAATTGTGATCAACTACTTGTACGGCTGCAAGTTAACTTTTTATAATTGACTTTTTTTTTGCTAGTTAAAGAAAGCAATCAATCATGATATCAGCCAATTATTGATTGATTAAGTTCAGTCGACCTGAGTTACGTTGAAAATCTGATGTGAAAAAGTTATAACGAGTTCGAATGGACATCAACTAGGTAAGCGGACACGCAGCTGAGGGAGCTGAGAACGTGACACATTTGCCCAGTTCAATAGAAATGCCCTCAGTTGTCGCTTCTTAGGAATACTGAGAAAAGTGCAATCAGCTATTCGATTAACCGTTTGCATTGTGTTGCAGCCAGACATAAATAGAACTGGAAGACATCGGCAACTAACGCCAACGACTGAATTCCAAAGTAATTTATTAATAAACAATAATCGATAAACAATAAACAATGAGCAATAAACAATAATAATAAACTGCATCAGTTTGCCGAGCCAAGTGCAAACAATACCAGATCCAGGAATAGCCACATATCGCGCACACAATACGTAGCTGGATTTTATTAAGTGCATTCCGCTGAATGCGTTGCTTGGCAGAAAAACATTAATTAAAACGCAACAAAAGAACTGTCAGCTAATGCTAAGGGAATGCCCGGAGTGCAAACTATGTGAAGGGGTAGTTTGACACCATTGCAAAGAATGTCTCCAATTGGGGCCATGTCTAAAACTATTCTAGTCAAACAGAATCACGTCTAGCTGAATCAGTCAAATTCAAGCCAATTCTATATCGAAAGAATTTCTACTTGTTGACTCACATATAGCTCAAAGGAGTATCTAAATAGGATTCAATTCAGATTATATTCACAAGAATTTTTAAACTTCTTTAAAGAAATTCCTATTAGAATATGTCATCCACATACTCTCTCTCTCTCTCTCTATCTTTCCTTTTCTTTCATTATCCCTATCTCTCTCTCTCTCTCTCTCTCTCTACATCTCGCCATCTCTTACCATTTTCAGTTTCTCTGTATCTCTATACTATTTCCTCTCATTTGCCTTTTCACTCCATCTGTCTTTGTCTCTGCATTTCAATTTCTATCTGTCTCTTTCTCTCTTCATCTTCTTTCTAAACATATTTTTAATTTGTTTCTTTCTCTCACTCTCTTTCACTTTCTCTCCCTCTATATCAATATCTCTTTCTCTTACGCTCTTATACTCTCTTTTACCATCTCTCTCTTTCAATCGCTCTCTCTCTCTCTCTATCTTTCTCTCTCTCTCTCTCTCTCTCTCTCTCTCTCTCTCTCTCTCTCTCTCTCTCTCTCTCATTCTCTCTCTCTCTTTCTCTCTCTCTCTCTCTATTTCTCTCTGTCTCTATCTCTCTCTCTCTCTCTCTCTCTCTCTCTCTCTCTCTCTCTCTCTCTCTCTCTCTCTCTCTCTCTCTGCCTCTCACACTCTCTCTTTCTCCCATTCTACCTTATCCCTTTCTCACTCCCTTTATCCCTTTCTCATTCTCTCTCTCTCTATCCCTCCCCCTCTCTCATTCTCTATCTCTCTCTCCTTCCCTCTATCTCTCTCTATTTTTTCTATCGCTCTCTCTCTCGCTCTTTCTCTCTCTCTCTTTCTCTCCTTCTCTCTCTCTATCTCTCTCTCCCTCTCTTTTGCTCTCTCTCTTCCTCAGTCTATCTCTCTCGCTTTCTCTCTAGCTATATGTATTTTTCACTCCATCCCTCTCTATCTTCGTATATTTAATAATTGTAATCAGTCTCCATTAACGAAACCTTTAATAATCGAAATTTTCTCTCTCTATCCCTTTCTCTCTGTCTGTTGTTTCTCTCTTCCCCTACAGCTATGCCATTTGAGCATAAATAATGCAACTGGCTGGCGATAACGAGGCTGGCAGCATGCCCACTATCATAACCACAAGCACAAGCACAAGCAGCAACAGCTTCTTGCAGGGAATCGCTCGTAAGGCGGTCACAGCTGCAACAACGACCAAAGATCGACTCATTTCCATAGTGGAGAAGGAAGTGCCCGTGGGCACCGACATTCGATTGCCCAGTATGGACAATAGCACCGCAATGACAACCGCATCGATAACCACAACAGCAACAGCAACGGAGATGAGCCCGTCTCATGTGCTCAGTACGAGCTTTGAGGCCACCACAGCTGTAGGCATGGACACAATTAAGGCGGCAACAGAAACCGGACTCACAACCGCATCTAGCACCAGCACTCCGGCGTGGAATTCGTCCTTCAACTCAGCTTTGGCCAACAACTATGAGAACTGCTCAGCCATGTTTGCCAATTACACGCACCCACAGACAGGTGAGCGCTTTTCAGACTTTCGTATCTCTTCATTCAATTCAGTTGAATGTCATTTAATCTTCATCAAACACTTCAGTCCGTTCCACGTTATCTCTTTTCTCTCATCAGTCATGAAATTAAAAAGATAAGATATGCAAATCGATATGATATTAAGTCTATCAATATACTTGGCAGTTCGATAAGTTATCTGTAGGCCTGCTAAGAATATAGCCAAAACCAATGAGCCAACGAATCCTTAACATCCTTAGAGCAGTCAAAATTATCGATAACTTATTGATCGATAAACTGAAACGCTTAGCACAGTCAGTAAATAGATAAATATATCGATATATCAAAATGCTGAGCATTCATTGACATCGATAATATATCGAAATGATTCTCACAGTCAAATGATTTGTTAATATCAAGTCAAAGTCAAGTCAAAGAAATGCTTTAAGCAGACAAATAAATAAGCCATCGAAATAGATAATAAATCTAATTAACTGCTAAAAGGATATGTTATTAATAAAGGACCAAGCGATGAACCAATCGGAATCAATTGAATATCGGATCCATGAATAATGAATCGACTGCTATGTTAGGCACAGGCAAGGAAAACGATAAGTGAGCAATCATCGAAACGTTTCGGCTAATCGAAACGTTTAACATTGCCAAAAATAATCTATAAGCTATCGAAAAGTCTATCGAAATTAATAGATTTATTTTGGAAAAGCAAGCCACGACGCAATTGTCACAAAGGGAAGTTGGATCTAAAGATATATTTTGGGTCTAGAAATCAATTCTCAAAAGTTCGTTTCTATTTCGGCAACGCTCTCTCGAAAATAAAATTCTTATCAAAAAGACTTGGGCAAAACTCGTTTTCGATGAGAACTCAAATTCTTTGATTTTTTAACACTGTATATAAATTGATTAAATAGTTATCTATTTAAATGATAAAACTTTTAAAACCTGAATTCCAATTAAATTGTATGATTCGAATTTGTTGCAAATCGATACTAAATTTTTCGTAATGCTGAAGTTCGTTGTGAACATTGCCGTTAAGAGCGAACCGACGAAGGGTAGGTATGTAATCGCTGTACGCTCGCAGACGAAGCGATCCGGCTTTGTGAGCCCCATGTCAGACGAGAGCCGGCAGCTCTTGGGAAAGAAATTATCCGTTTGGCGTCAGTCCCAGATGGCAATAGCCGAAGCAGAAGCAGAAGCAGAAGCGGCCAGAACCGGGGCCGGTGCCGGCGCCCAAAGCGACTTCTTCCAGGAGCCGCATTTGTTTTCGGCAACAGCGGGCCCCAACAGTGTCATCTGTGAAGTCAACAAGTATCTCCGTCTGTTGGACAAACCAACAAAAAGAACACGGAAAGTGGCTGAGGTCAGAGAGATCCAAGAAGCAGAAGCTAAGGAAACACCAGCATCCACAATGAATGCCTATGCATCAAGCACAGTGACACTACCTTCTGGCCACTCAACGGAAAACAAATCGCAATAGTAGAGTGAAGCTTCCAAGATATTTGAGTTTTAAACCGTACAATAATAACGCACAGAGAGATACCTAGATTGTGGTCTATCTTTTAAAAAGGAGGGCGGGAGATACCAATTTGGTGTTACCAACTAACCTTCTGCGCCACATTTATCATCTTTGCTCTTTCCCTTAATTGTCCCTACCTTTCTTGTTCTCTGTTTCTTCTGCATTTCTTCTATTCTTCTTCTAATTCTTCTCTCCTCTTTCCTCTCTCGTCTTTCTTCTTTCATCTTATCACTTTCATTTTCACTCTCTCCTCTCTTATCTTTCCTTACTTGTTTATCCTCTCTTCTCTTTTCTTTCTCTATCTTCTATTCTCTACACTCTCCCCTGTCCTCTGTCCTCTGTCCTCTGTCCTCTGTCCTCTGTCCTCTGTCCTCTGTCCTCTGTCCTCTGTCCTCTGTCCTCTGTCCTCTGTCCTCTGTCCTCTGTCCTCTGTCCTCTGTCCTCTGTCCTCTGTCCTCTGTCCTCTGTCCTCTGTCCTCTGTCCTCTGTCCTCTGTCCTCTGTCCTCTGTCCTCTGTCCTCTGTCCTCTGTCCTCTGTCCTCTGTCCTCTGTCCTCTGTCCTCTGTCCTCTGTCCTCTGTCCTCTGTCCTCTGTCCTCTGTCCTCTGTCCTCTGTCCTCTGTCCTCTGTCCTCTGTCCTCTGTCCTCTGTCCTCTGTCCTCTGTCCTCTGTCCTCTGTCCTCTGTCCTCTGTCCTCTGTCCTCTGTCCTCTGTCCTCTGTCCTCTGTCCTCTGTCCTCTGTCCTCTGTCCTCTGTCCTCTGTCCTCTGTCCTCTGTCCTCTGTCCTCTGTCCTCTGTCCTCTGTCCTCTGTCCTCTGTCCTCTGTCCTCTGTCCTCTGTCCTCTGTCCTCTGTCCTCTGTCCTCTGTCCTCTGTCCTCTGTCCTCTGTCCTCTGTCCTCTGTCCTCTGTCCTCTGTCCTCTGTCCTCTGTCCTCTGTCCTCTGTCCTCTGTCCTCTGTCCTCTGTCCTCTGTCCTCTGTCCTCTGTCCTCTGTCCTCTGTCCTCTGTCATCTGTCCTCTGTCCTCTGTCCTCTGTCCTCTGTCCTCTGTCCTCTGTCCTCTGTCCTCTGTCCTCTGTCCTCTGTCCTCTGTCCTCTGTCCTCTGTCCTCTGTCCTCTGTCCTCTGTCCTCTGTCCTCTGTCCTCTGTCCTCTGTCCTCTGTCCTCTGTCCTCTGTCCTCTGTCCTCTGTCCTCTGTCCTCTGTCCTCTGTCCTCTGTCCTCTGTCCTCTGTCCTCTGTCCTCTGTCCTCTGTCCTCTGTCCTCTGTCCTCTGTCCTCTGTCCGATGTCCGATGTCCGATGTCCGATGTCCGATGTCCGATGTCCGATATCTTCTGTCCGATGTCCGATATCTTCTGTCCTCTGTCCTCTATCCGATATCTTCTGTCCGATGTCCGATGTCCGATATCTTCTGTCCTCTGTCCTCTATCCGATATCTTCTGTCCGATGTCCGATGTCCGATGTCCGACGTCCGATATCTTCTGTCCTCTCTTCCATCATTTCTCTTCTATCACCTCTCTTGTCTTATCAGTTTCATCTACCTCTCCTCTCTATCTTATTTTTATCACTATACTCTCTCTCTCTCTCTGTTTCTTGACTATGTCTCACGCTCACTCTCTCTATTCGTCTCAATCTTTTCTTTAGGCATCTATTGCAACTGGACTTGGGACTCGCTACTCTGCTGGCCACCAACGCCCGCTGGAGAACTCGCCCGCATGAACTGCCCCGCGGGCTATCATGGCGTCGATACACGCAGTAAGTAAATAAAAGAAGTCCCAAAAGCCTTTGCTTAACTTAGCTTAAAAAGGCATATTTTTTTCATGTTTAAAATAGATTCTACTTATATCAAAATTTGTAAATTGCATATGCAAATATTGACATACTAAACTTCCACTTTATATTTTAGTTAAACAGTTTCTTAAATATGAAATCGACAAAAATCGAACATGGGTGTCAGAGAAAAAGTTGCTCAACCTTGATATAGAACATAGCCAAAAGCCAAAAGCCAAATGCCAGAAAGCGCTGAGCGAACTACTTCGATATGCACGAAGGCATCAGTGAATGGGAGTCACGTAACCCTCAACTGAGATTTAGCTCAAAGGCAACTGAAAAGCGAGATATGCAATACATACATACATGTATCTAATATACATACATATGTGTATATATAGTGCATAGCTCAGTGGTCTGATATCAGTTTAATGATGGGCTCGCCTCCATAATAGCATTACACATAGGCAATTATTTAGAGCTTAAACTAGGTCAAGACAATGGGTCAGGCTCCTGAGCATTCGACACCTGCTGCTTTGCACTGTAATTTACTTGAAATTACTTGCAAATTAATTGATCCGTACTATACACGAGTATAGTTACTCGTACGGCTCATTAACTTAAGAAAACTATTTCTGCAAAGTATTCCCCATACCTGATTCTTGAATACTCTGAGTTGCTGACAGACTGCGGGAACTAAACACTATTAAAGACAAGTTGAAGACGAAGAGCGTCCCGGGCTACCATCAACAACAACTAGGAAACACGTCAATCATATCAAGAAGTAGATTGACAATAGGAGATATTGATGATGAAATTGAGGATCAATCAAAATAGTGAAGGATGTTTTGAAAGGTTTTTTTATAAGGACGTTTTTCAACCGGTTACAACTTTCCATCACAAAATTCACTAAGCAAATATCGTTGCAGAATCTGTACTGTATTCACTTGATTCATTCGCCATATTCAAAAGACCATTCCGAGAGCACCGTTTCGGGTCGACTGAGCAGAAAAATTCGAAATAACAAAAGGCAAGAACGTTCAAGGCAATTCTGAAAAATGACTAATTGGAATGCTTTGAGGACTGCATTGCATCGAAGGGTGTGAATTATGTAATATTTATATAGAAAATTGTGTATAGAAAATATTTTATTGCAAAATTCCAAGTATCTCCTAGAAGAAAACTTTCACCTAGCTCCCGTCTCCCATCTTCCATCTCCCAACATCCATCTCCCATCTCTCGTCTCCCGTACTGCTGCTCTTTGACATGGCTTTGCCAACAGCTGAGGGAGTCATCCTATATACTCTATTTTTCGATTTCTGCACTGAACCGCAATTTACGCCGGAAGTAACAACGTATATGTGGGAGTGTATGTGTGGCTGTGTGGGTGTGTGTGTGGGAGAGGAGTCTATATACAGTTGGTCAGAGCCTTTGATGATAATGAGCAGCATGGCTTTTCGTTGCCATGGCTTCAAGTTGGGTAATTTGAAGCTTTTACGCAGGTCGAAATGCAGGCAGCTCAATATTTAATGAGAGACGGGCCATAATTTCAGCTGTCCTCGATTGTCGCCCAGGTATCACATCAATGCACACCTGTATGTATCACACAGCGGGGCACGAGCACAAAAACACATAAAGTTCGCTTCGATTCGATTCGATTGACATAATTACAGTAAAAGCGACAACGTATGGGTCTCTGCTTAAAGCAAATGTAAAGGTCACAGAAACTCGACTAGCGAATACCCACACCAAAATGGAAAAGTGTCACATGAAGCTAGACAACTTTTGAACTTTCACATTTGATTTAGATTGAATATGAGAAATTGATTAGATTTCTGTTTTAACTCAATTCTATATAAAGAAACCAATTTGTTCATAGATATTGTCGATATTTCCTGAACTTTCTGGCATATCAAAGTCGTCAAAAAAAGTTCTATGGGTTTCAGAGTTGCCTCTATATAAGCTAAGTCTATGAACTCTAAGACACCACTCTCAAAAGGAGTTACCTCCCACACCATGTTATCATATCCACTCGCCAGCAGCACCCTGGCTACAGGGTATCAATAAGGTCAGCAGTGAAAAAGCATTGGGGAACAACAATGAAATGTGATTGGATGGAAATGACAGTTTCTAATACAAAATGCCGCTGGCCCATGCATAGCCCAGAAATACCCTTTTGCACTCTATGCAGGGTATGCACCATTGTAAACACAACTTGCAACGAATCAAATTTGAATCGTTGACTTAACAGCAAAAGGCGAAAATCCTTGGCTTAACTTAGGCTTTATCAATGTCGTTTATTTGCTATGGCCCTTGGACTGACAGCTGCAAATTATTTATTTACTTGCCTGGGCGAGCTTGGTAAAGAAAGGAACAAATAGAGTAGTGAGAGGGGAGAGGGGAGTAGGGAGGCTCCCTTGACACACATAATTGTAATTGCTGGCATTTTAATTGAATTGAAACAGAATTCGCGAATCGGAAATGCGAGCTGGATGGCCATTGGGGCGGACGACCCAACGAAACGGAACCGAACTTCGCCGGCTGGACAGACTATGGGCCGTGCTACAAGCCGGAGGTCATACGCCTAATGCAGGAAATCAAGGATGTGAACGTAAGTGCGAGTGCTGGACAACAGCTCAATTCGAGCTGATCTAATTTGGTATTTGGTTTGGGCAGCTCTACATTGATATAGCACAACGTACACGGACACTGGAGATCATTGGACTATGCCTGTCCCTGCTCGCCCTCGTCATCTCGCTGGTGATATTCTGCGCGTTCCGATCCTTGCGCAACAATCGCACCAAAATACACAAGAACCTGTTCATTGCCATGGTGTTGCAGGTGATTGTCCGACTAACCCTCTACCTGGATCAATTTCGGCGCGGCATTCAATACAATTCAAGTCTATCGGCCATCGAGAATACGGTAAGTAAGCAAGTGATAGGAAATCGATAAGCAATAAGTACTCACAGCCTAGTGTGCGCAGGGCGGAGGAGCTTTGCAAAATATCTAAATAAAGCACAACCATGATCACATGATTGAAGGATATAGCCATATATCCTTACAAAACTTATCGATAACATTTAAAGTAATTGACAGAAAGCTTCAATACAATTTGATATATTTTAAATAAAAACTCGATTACCGGTTTATGATTCAAGATGTCACAGAAAGCATTGCTGTAAGCTTAGAGCTGACTACACCATAAATACTTCATCTTTACTTAATTTCTGAACTATATCTGCCATTTGGAGATAGTACCTTTTTCAGCTCATTAACTATCGACTAGTAAAGATAGTTATTGATTGTTATCGATCATAATAAGTCTTAATTGTTATCGAACAGCTATAGCACTATTATTGAAAAGTTATCGATTTTCTATCGAATGGCTATTAAACTGTTATCAAACTAGTATCTAACTGTTATCGTACAGTTATCTAATGACTTTTGAACGGTTATTAAACTAGTATAGAACGGTTATAGAATTGTTATCCACCTGTTTTCAAATTATTGCCAAACGGCTATCAAACTATCAATTTTATCGAGCTGTTATTGATTACCCATATTGTTACCGATTAGTTATCGATTCTAGTGTCGACTACAACTGATTTGCGTACGATTATTAATGACTAAAAACGCTTAACAAATTATTATCAATACTTAAATAATTTTTATTGATCCCTACTGATTTGTTATCGATTTTAATACTATTTCAATCGAATCAATTTCTTTATATTGATTTGCTATCAATGCTGATCTATTTTAATGAAGTCGATATTTCCGATTTCGGCTATTTATATAGATTTCTTATTGATAATCTATCTTTATTACGCTTTACCTATGCATTACGTATTTTGAACATTTTCTACTATCGATCCTCATCGATTTGTTATCGTTTGCAGCCATATCTGTGTGAGGCATCCTACGTACTGCTCGAATACGCTCGCACCGCCATGTTCATGTGGATGTTCATCGAGGGTCTCTATTTGCACAACATGGTCACCGTGGCCGTATTCCAGGGTAGCTTTCCTTTGATCTTCTTCTCGCTGCTCGGCTGGGGCATGCCCGTTGTGATGACCTTTGTCTGGGTGCAATGCACGGCCATCTTCATGGACACAGCCCTGGGTGATTGCATGTGGAACTACAACCTAACGCCCTACTACTGGATACTGGAAGGACCTCGCCTGGCCGTCATACTGGTGAGCTAGCTGAGTTGCCCAAGGAGAAAGCTCCCCAGTCTACATAGTCTATCTACTCGGCAGCTAAACTTCTTCTTTCTGGTCAACATAATACGAGTTCTGGTGGTCAAGTTGCGTCAGTCGCAGGCTAGCGATATCGAGCAGACCCGCAAGGCAGTCCGCGCGGCAATTGTGCTACTACCTCTATTGGGAATTACGAATCTATTGCATCTGGTGCCGGCATTGAAGACAGCTTGGAAATTTGCCATTTGGAGCTATGTGACCCACTTTCTGACCTCCTTTCAGGGCTTCTTCATAGCGCTCATCTATTGTTTCCTGAACGGCGAGGTGCGTGTTAATCTAGTGTTATTTCATTGATCTCGGCTAATCCATTCAATGCTGTTGACAGGTTCGCGCTGTGCTGCTAAAGAGTCTGGCTGTCTGGATGTCGGTACGCGGGCATCCGGAGTGGGTCCCGAAGCGTGCGTCCATGTATTCAGCTGCATACAACACAGCGCCGGATACAGAGCCACCGGCACAGCAGTCCGTCGATGCGCTCTCCTCTAACATACGGTAAGTAGTCACTATTAGGCGGGTATACCCTGTAATAAAGTACGTTTGGTGTTCGGTGTTAGGATCTCACCGCAAAACAGGCGTCTCAATTGCCGCAAGGCCAGCAGCGTTATCATCGTCATTGCCAATGAGCCACAGCGTCAGCGAAGTGTCCACCAGCGCAACAACAACAATACGGCAAATGGGAATCAAGGCAAGGACGAACCGGCGAGCGGCTCAGCAAGGACAGGTCAACGGATTCGAAGCAAGGAGACTTCGGATGGTCGCAGAAATGGCAATTGGATGTTTAGTCTCTGCTTTCACGGCCAAAAGGTACTGAGAGTACCGCCAGCGTCATCCGTACCACCCGAGTCAGTTGTATTTGAGTTGTCAGAGCAGTAGGCCAAAAAAGTAGTTCTAGCCAACTAAATATAGAAACGTAGCAACCCCGTAGCACAACCCCAATCCACTTAAATTCTACTTAGAGTCTCAACTTTAGTCGAAAACTTAACCTTTCAGCCTACATGCACCGAACAACCCATTTAACATCCACCCGAACTATATTGGAGATGGGCGCATGTCGTGCATGAAAAAGTAAATCACGAACACGACTTAAAGCACGACCCAACACGATCTAATACAATGATCAACAGGCATATGCCCTGTTATCTAGTATTATTTGTTGTATCCGAATATCCATATCGTGTTCGAATTCGTATTCAATCTGCGCCCATCTCTAAGTGCTATCAAATTTTGTATGCTGTAAAAATTGCCTAGCTGAATTAGTCTTAACCACGAATTACACACGAAACACGCTGTTTGCGACTGCTTAGCTCGAGTTGAGTCTGTCCTAGCGACAGTTCACTGTAAACTATCTTCCACTTACCTAACATATATATCTTACACACTCATATGCTTAACTTCGATCTGTACATCTGAAAATATCCTCAAGATCGCCAGCATCCACAGGCCCAAAGAATTTCCTGTATTATATTACATTCTAATCAGATCCCTGAACTATGCCTAGGATCTTGGATAGCATGTCTACTAAGCCAAAGAAATCCATAAATACTTCATTACAAATAAGACCAACTATTAAAATAGAAATCAGTGTGACCGAAGTATCATTTGACTCTATCAAAATTTCATCTGATTTCGAATCGAATTTGTAGTTAGATTTATGTAAATATTTACAAACTTATATGTATAGAATATATATATTAATATATGCTATACGAAACAGACCTTAACTTTACACTTCAATCATTTATCAATTTTAGTTAGCATAGTTGAGTTCTGGTAATGGGGGAATACCTTTGATATTAGAATAGAATACTCATATTTACATATATTAATTAAAAAAGAATGAAACTTACATAATTTTTTTTAAGGGGATTGGGCTAAGTACTATGAATTTAACCTATAAATTCTACTATATATATTATATATAACTACCACAGAGTAGGGAAATTTTAAAAGGACTTTAGAAGAAAGAAAAAAATGCATTGTCGTAACGGAAGTAAAATTCTAGAAGAACTTTAAGGGAAAGGGCAATTAAAAGAGGGTATGAACAGAAATGAATAGTAACAAAGCATTCACCAAAACATAAGGAAATTTAAAGAATAATTTAAGGAAATTTTATAAAATGTTCTTGGTGAAATTAGAGAATGTCAAGAATAACTTCAAGAAAAATAAAAACGAACTTTTCTCGGAAAGTTGAGAAATTTGAGAAGAGTCTTAAGGATTTTTTACATACATATATATATATATATACTTGAGCAGAGAATAATCAAAACGAAGCTTCGTCGAACAGACGAGAAATTTGAGAAGAACTTTAGAAATTTCCTTAATATATACGCTCTTGATGAAATTAAGGGAAATTATAAAAAGATTTTAAGGGAAATTTGTAATAACTTGACGCAAAGTATAGAAACATAAAAAGAACTTCAAGAAAAATAAAAACGAAGCATTCTCGAAAAGTAGGGAAATTTTAAAAGAACCTTAAAGAAAATTTACAACTAGTTTGTGGTTATAAAAGAAGGGAATTTTTAGAAGATTTTTAAGCGAAATTTTTAATATTTATATTAACGATTTGACGGATAGGAAGAACAGAATTTATTAATTTTCACAAAGGGAAAGTAAGACAGGATTTTTTAAAGCAAATAAATACTATTGAAAAGAAGGGAAATTTTATAAGGACTTTAAGGAAACTCGATTCATAGCCGAACAAAAGGTAAATTAGGGACCGAATTTAGGAGAGGAAACAGGTTTGCTCATAAAAAAAAGGGGACTTTCATTAGAAAAGGAAATTTTTTAAAATAATACATAAAATTGTTTTTTAGCATTTTTAGTAAGTAACTTTCAGTCTCATTAGCAATTCAATTTGCCCATCGAAAGAATTATAAATACATGATGAAAATTAATATTGCAATTAATGCAATTTATGGTATAAGTAGAGGGTAGCCGCTAGTCGATCACTTCAATTTCGTACATTTATCACTAGAATTCGGTCACACTGGTCAGGTCAGGTTGCCCATTGCCAACAAATTATTTCCGCCTATTTTTCTGCATATATACTATATTTAACTCTGCTTTTTTCTTAAACTTAATTCAATAATTGCAACTAAAGTTTTATGCATAAATAATTTAACTAATAATTAATCTGCTCACTGAGTTTTTTTTTGCAGCGCTTTGTTTGCAACCAAAAGCACAAGATTTGCAATTACTTTTATAATATTCTTTATAATTGAACGAAAAACAACAACAAAAGCTATCAAACTTAATGGCTCTGTGCGTTTCCTCTCTCTTTCTCTTTCTCTCTCTCTCCCTCTCTTTTCTTCCATTTCTGTCACTCTGCTATGATATGCATACAAATGATTTTTTTTTTGTTTTGCTTTGCGAATTTTTCATCTAATTTTTTTGGCGCGCTTCTGCTTGATGCGTTTTATGTCTCTCTCTCTCTCTCTCTCTCTCTCTTTGTCTTTCTCTCTCTCTGTCTCTCTCCCTCCCGCTCTCTTTCGTTTCTCGCTGTCTTTCTGCTTGTGTCATTTGCAGAACAAATGTGTGATGCCTGGCGCTCAAGTATCTCAGCAAATATTTATGACGTCACAGCTGTCCACAACGACGGCGATGGCGACGCCAACAACAGCTACAACAACTACTACAACAACAGCAACAACTGCAATCGCAACCATAACAACAACAACAAGCTGAACAGCCGCAGCAGCAGCAGTCGTGAAAAAAAAATTTAAAAAAAACTAACTGTAAACTTTAAGAACTGTTAAACGCCTAAAGCTTACCGCGAGCACACAAACTCACTCATGCACTCGCTATCTCTCTCTCTCTCTCTCTATTAATCTCTATCTGTCTGTCCTTTGCTCTCTCGGTGTCGCTATAACCGTTTTAGCTTAGCTTCTAAGCGGCGCAGCTATACTAAAGAAAACTCAACTCAACTGAAATGTGTGCACTTTTATAAATAGATAAATAACAATTATTTTATATATATATAATATATATATATATATATATGTATGTGTATGTGTATGTGTAATGCTAACTCAAAGCTGAGAGCGAAAACCGCATGAAAATCACAAATCGCGAATTTGCTTCGATGCGTGTTTTATTCTCTCTTTTTGGCTATATTTGTGTGTGAAAAAAATTAATATTTAAGTAAAAACTGTTTTTTTTTTAATAAATATATATATAGTTAATGTAAGGCGGCAAACTACTAAAAAAAAAAAGAAAAATATATATATACATATGATATATATATGCATATTATTCATATACAACAAACATAGCTACATATTTATATACATACATATATAACATATAGTGCAATTACATACATATATGTCTACATATACATACATATATATATTTACACTTGATGTCACATTATATCAATATAACGGTATACCAAGCTACCTGAACGTTGTTAAATGAATAAACATTTAAATATATAGATATATACCTATATATCTGTCAAAGCTTCATTCATTGGTTCATTCATACGTTTTTTGAACAATTTTGAACTAGTTCCACTATACTTACCCAGAATTCAATTTAGATTTTATAATATTCTCACAATCTATAACAATTTCTTAGCTCGCTTAACTTATCCATATGCTTTTTCCCATTTGACTTACCTAGAATATACCTAGATCATCAAATATACGAAAATAGTCCACTCAAATTGGTTCGCTCACATACAAATTGATTCAAATTTCGTTCATTTCGGTCTGGCCACAATAGTTCCAAGTGCTAAGCTTATCCACTGTGAACCATCTGCAAAACGTGAGGATTTGAGCCCTAAAGCTGTGAAGGCTATAGTCTTAGCCGATTTGCCACGCCTTTAGTTGGCATGGATCTAAATGTTCCATACAATCTATAGAGAAGTTCAAGTCAATTTGGGCAGGTTTAAGGCATACAACTGTAAACAATGAACTGTTAACAGTGAGCTGCTAACAGTGAACTGTAAACTGTTAACTGTAAACTGTGAACTATAAACAGTGAACTGTAAACTGTAATCTGTGAACTGTGAGCTCTGTGTCTGGGAGCTGTATTTATGACTATATATTCAAAAATTTTTTGTTTCTAGCTTCAATAGTGGCAAAATGGTTCATCATGAACTGATGAACAGCAAGAGGAAAAACCAATATACTCTCTGCGCTACTTGAAAGAGTATACATTATTAAAAAAGCTAAGTTCATCTCTTTTTCTTTCTCTTTTTCTCTCCCACTCTCTCTCGACAAAATGAACATGTTTACCGGTTCACTCCGGCTTTCATTTCCGCTTAGTTCATTTGCAACGTTTTTGAACCAGTGAACAGATTGCCTATAAACGAATACCTGTATGCATATATATATATATATATATATATATATATATATATATATATATATATATATATATATATATATATATATATATATATATATATATATATATATATATACACCATATACTATATATATCAATATATGTTGGAGAAGTACAAAATGCAGTCACAGTACTTGGTATACAATATCTTAACATACTCGTACCCACACACACACACATATATATACATATACATATATATAGATATCTATCTAATGTAATGCATGCGCATTTTTTTGCAAACTTAAGAGCCATTTACACTGGTAAATGCAGCCGAAACTCGATGCCCCATTTACACTGCGCGCAAATATGCCCACATATTTTTTAAAGCTTTTTTCCCCTCGACGTCGTGCGACAACATTTTTTTTTTCTTAAGCTAAGAACTCGATGAAAAGCAAGCCGAATTTAAGAATCTAAAGAGAAAACACACACACACACACATATATACACACACAAGATAGGAAAATGGAAAAGCTAACTACTTAAAAACAGAACTGTGAGAAACATATAATACAAAAAAAAAAGAAAACCAAAAACCAAAAAAAATATAAGTGGTCAATGGCAAACTATTACGTGTATAAGCAAACATAATATACATATATCTCAATGTGTATATGAATAAACTTGATTTTATATATATGTATCTAAATAATCTATGTATGTCTCGCCTATTATTAATTCAAATTGGGGAACTCTAGATCTGGCGGAATGAGAACATGATCAAGAGCGCGCTTGAAAGATAATCTATGCGCGCAGGTCTCTCGATATATACATATTTATGTCTATATACGATTTCGTTATTGACTTGCGGTTTGGCACGTGTCGTGTGCTGGGGAGGGGGGTGGGTTGGTATAGAGCCATATCCATATCGATAACTGCGGATGGCCAAAGCCAAAGCGGCTAAATGAGACGATTTTATGGGCCATCAAATAGGTTTTTTTGTTGTTGTTGTTTTTTTTAATGTTTTTATCTAGTTTCTTTTTCTGTGCACAATTAAAAGTCAACGAAATTAGTCAAATGAGCAACAAACACACACAGAAAAGCCAATCATGAGAATAGTAATAGTAATAATAACAGTAATAATAACAATAATACAAATACATAGTCAAGTACATACGTGTACATAATTTCATTAGCTACACACATACAACATGAGAGCATGAGCAAGAGCAACAACAGCAACGCCAACAGCAGCAGCAGCAGCAGCAACAACAACAACTATGACAATGACAGCGAGAGCAGCAACAATAGCAACAACAACGAACCAGTAGGCTGAGCTGAACCAGAACCAGAACAAATTGCAGCACAATGTGAGAGTAGAAATTGAATTAAGACGAAGCCTAAAGTGGTCTGCGTGTGCGTGTGCGTGCGTGCCTGTGTCTGTGTGTGTGTGTGTCTGTGTGTGCGCGCGCATGTGTGTCGTCTGTGTGTGAGTGTGTGTGTTATAAGTGCTCGCTGATTGGCCGGCGTGCGAGTCTTCTAATTAGAAGAGCAAATCCTCGTCGCCGTCGTTTTCGAGTATGTTCTGTGCCTGTTCGCTGCAGGGCACGTTGTAGCCCTGGCGGCGCAGCTCCTCGCGCTTGCGATCGGCGCATTTGCGCGCCTCGCGCTTCTTGTCCTGGATCTTCTTCAGGCGATAGAACTCCTCGCGCTCCAACTCGTCCAGCTCACTGATGATGTACTCAATGGTGCGATTGATGCGCGGTATTATAACTGTAATGATATATATATATATATACATCAGATTCTTGCTCGACTTATGTGAAATGTATTCGGAACTAACCATGCTCGATGGCATTGACACGCCTGTTGGTCACCTTGATGACATCGTCCAGCGTCACAAAGGACGTTTGCAGCGACGCCAGCTCGACGAGCAGACGCACCGCGCTCTGGTAGTTCTTCTTCAGCTTGGCCAGTTGCTGGCCGCCGCGCGCCAACCCGGCCAACTCGTAGGTATCGACACCATCCTGATACGGCTCGAACAGGGGCAGAGTGACGCCAGCGACATTGTCCTTCTTGGTGCGTATCTTGATCTGAGCCTTGGTCACATTCTGCAGCACAATCTGATTGATGTCGCCCGTTGTGAACTTGACCTCGGCCAGTGAGAAGGCCGCCTCCTTCATCACCTGACCCATTAGCATCTTGGTCTATGGAAGAAGGAGAGGGAGATTGATCACTTAGAGAGATGGCGAAATCATTTGTCAGCTGCCTCTGCCTACCTCAATGATCTTTCCCAGAATCAGGCGAAAACGCATCTGCAGAGCATCTGCCTTCTTCTTAAGTAGGCCATGGCCCTTCGTGGCGCCCGCCAGACGCGATTTCATCAACGTTTGTGCTCTGAAATGGAGAAATCTCTCAATTGTGCGACAGACAGAGAGAGAGAGAGAGAGAGAGAGAGAGAGGGAGAGAGCACTTACCCGCGCGATGGGAATATGGGTAGACGATCTTTGGCAGCCATGATTCCTTGAGGTTAACAGAGCCCACAAATTTACCGTTACTGATATCGTTACAGTTACGTTATGCGCTGCTTCTTCTGCCGTCTGCCAACTGATGACAAATTTGAATAGAATTTTGTGTTGTGCACAACTTTCCGTTAAAAGTGAACAGCAACGACAATAATAATGACAACAACAACAACGGCAACAACAATAACAATCACAGCAATAGCAACAATAACAAAGCATAAACTGTAAACTAAAAATAAGAACAACAAAATATTAACCAAAAAAACAAAAATATATGCGACAAATATACAAAAATAAACGGACGAGCACCGAGCAAAAAGAACGAGAACCGCAAAGCAAAGCACACGACAACGAAATGGGACAAACGGCAAATAGCGCAACGGTCTTCGACGTTAACGTCAACGCCGACGCCGATGCCGATGTCGGCGCCGACGCTGACATCGTCCAACGTGACGTATGGATAAAAGTAAAGCGCGTCCATTGGGCCGCGCGCTCAGCTGATGCCGCCCCAGCAACTGTCAGCGAGGAGCAGGGCCAGCTAGCGATGAGCACGTGAGTGTCGATCACAGGGCAGATTTCGTACATTTATTTGTGCATTTCAGTTGAAATTTGAGCTCAGTTCAATTTCCTAATTTGATAGAAAAAGCAAAATCTTGAAACACATAGTCACGCCTTCAGAGCACACACTTTTCTAAGCCAGTGCTGCCAAATCGCTGCGTTGGCCGTTAGACCGAATTGATTTAAATTGATGCTGATTGCTAACAGTACGCACAACACTCAGTACTCAGTCGTCAGGTCGTCAGTCACTAAAAACAAAGAAATGTCCGAACTCACACACACACACACGCTGTCGCCGCCGTTGCGGCATGACCTGACAATGGCGAATGGCGCTCGGGGGAGAGGGGTGCCACAGAGGTTGTCCGAGTCACGCAATTTGAATATGCGTCTTGTGCCGTCATGTGTCAAAAAAACAAAAAAACAAAAAAAACGAAGCAAATTAAACACAATGCGAAAAACAACAAACAAAAATTTGAATGTACACGTGTGCGCCTTACACAGTAGGCTGGGTTAATAATATTTATTAAAATAAAAAATATTGCATGGGCAACTGGGAATTTCTGGGGTCACAGTCTAGCTCGAGGTCTGTCGTCTGAGCACTGGGCAAGGCCGTATCCAATTTTGAATCAATTGCCTAGCCAGACATCTGCAATTACTGGCCTACGTAATACTCAAATAGATGCCTCGAAATTCTCTATGTTAACGGTAAGTTCAAGCTAATATATATATTAACTTTAAAAGCAGTACTTAGTGAAAACGTTTGCCTAAGATTCAATTAAGAAAATTACTGTGAGCACATCAATCGGAATTGTCAAGTATTCGCTATGCAGGTGACATCCCCCATTGGGCTTAAGTCCTTGAGTAAGTCATATAAAAGTCAAAATTCGTATGTATTTACATATGCACACACACACGACCACAATTGGCGTGAGACACACACACACATGCACACGAAGAACAAAGTGAATCAACAGTTGGCGTCGCTGTTGCTGCTGTCTAAATGCTCGAGAGTGGGAGAGTGGGAGGGAGCAGCAGCTAGGCAAAACAGAACAGAAAAAAACAAAAATACTTTAGCGCCTCTCTTTTGCTCTCTAGCTTGAATTTTTATTGCCTTTTGGCAAAAGTCACGAACAGGCACACTGACTCACTCAACGACTCCCTCGCTCACTGGCACACACACACAGACACAAGCATACGCACACGCACACGCACGCACTCATCCTGTTAGCTGTTAACAGCGTGTTTCATGGTCGTGCATTGTGCGGGGGCTCGCGTTGCCAAACGACTTGTTGAACAGCGCGCCTAGCATGTACGCCACTGGACACACATTTTTCTCGGGAACAGAAGCTCAGCTAGGATGCTGCTGCTGCTGCTGATGCTGCTGCCGCAGTTCGCATTTCGCAGCGCCCGCAAGTAGGTTACACATTTTTAGTCGCTCTCCCGATTTATACAATCAAACTGTGAGATAAAGCACTGAAACAACAGTAAGTAATTAAAGGAGTTCAAAGAAATTCAAGTGGAAAGAAAATAAATTAAATTCAGCTCATTGCAAATGTAGACAAGTGCAGGTGGATGAAAGGGCAAACTAGAAGGCGGGGCTAGTTGGGTGCATACTCTGTCGCTTAGGCGTCGTAAATTGTTGAATATAATGCGATTGTAATCCCAGCAGCAGCAGCAGCAACAACAACAAACAACAACAAAGAGAGGGAGGGAGAGAGAGAAAGAGAGAGCGAGTTTTCAAGTGTGCGTGTTGGAATGCGTCTGTGAGCGTGAGAGACGCGAGTGGGGGAGAGAGAAAGAGAGTTATGCGTGCTCTCTAATTGAGTTATGAAAGCAAAAATGCCAATGCTGAGAGCCAGGCATTTGGTATGTATGTGTGCATGTGTGTGTATGCATACATGTGATATATATGTACACAAGCATTAACAGCGATCATTTCAGAGCTGAGATATTTGCATTTGCAGTGAAATTTGATGAAGCTGTTTTTAGAAATATACGATATTCCTCCAATAAACTCCTCTAATAAGTATGCTACATATTCTCAACACATCTTTATATAGCATACATTTTCAAGCACATTCACACAATCACACAATCAATCAAAATGGAGTACAAACTGATCACGGCGGAGCACTTCGAGCGAGTGATCGAGCACTTGCGTGGAAATTTCTTTGCCGACGAGCCGCTGAATCGCGCTGCGGGGCTCTGCCAGAAGGGTGGTGGCAACGCTGAGCTGGAGCATCACAGCTTGGAAACACTGCAGGATCAGCTAAGCATAATGGCTGTGGATGGCCGTAAGGAAAGCAATAACTACGGCCAAATCGCCGGCGTCATACTCAATGGCATTCTACGTCCAGGCGATACGGAGGAAGCGCTGGAAAAGCTGCACCTAAGCACCGATGCCAACTATAAGAAAATATTCCAACTACTCTACGGCCACAGCCTGCAGGTGGATCTCTTCGCACGCTACAATGTCGAGTGCATTTTCGACGTGCGCATCCTCTCCGTGGATGCACGCTTTCGCGGCCAGGGCATCGCCAAGGAGCTGGTGTGCCGCGCCGAGCAGCTGGCACGCAAATCCGGCTTCCAGCTGCTCAAAGCCGATGCCACCGGCATTTTCTCACAGAAGATTCTCAGCTCGCAGGGCTTCCAGCCGTTCTCCGAGCAGCTCTATGCCAAGTACACGGATGATGCGGGCAAGATTATCCTGCCCGTAGAGGCGCCGCACATTAAGCTGCAACTCCTAATCAAACAGATCAACAAGGACACTCAGTAGAAACAGCAAAAGCATTTTTTATAGCCATTTTATTATATACGAGTATATATATAGGATATTCATATATATATGTATGTTGAAATACTGTTATATTATGTTTCTAATACTATTTTTTTGTATTCGAAAATGTTCATAAATATTGTCTTGTTCTACAAGGGATTATAATATAATATATATAACTTGTTGTTGTTAATTTTTTTTTTTGTCATTTTTTTTGCGAATGGGGACCAACTGTTATCTTAAATAAATGCTATAACTATATAAAAAAAATATATATATAAAACTTTGTTTTGTTTGACAGCCAAAGCTAAAGCAGAAAGTGTAAACAAATCTCTATATGCATATATAGATATATATATATATATATTTTCATATATACATATATATCTATAAATATATGATGGTAAACAATAAATAAAATAATAAAGGTACATTGACAACATAGTTAGTTAGTGGAAACTAACGATGCATATATAGCTTAGGTACGTCAGATGAATGTCCAAGCCTAGTACGATCAGATCGCAGTCCTAGTTACTAGTAAATATCACATAAGCGTGCAGGTCCATTTAACAACAACAACTGTGGCAACTGCTGGCCAGGTACTATGACGTCTTCGCCTCCAACGGCATCATGGGAATTACTTTTTGCGTTTCGATTTCTCGTAAATGAATATGATGTCCTGATCGGTGCCGAAGGCCGTGCGTGCCGTATCCATTGAAGCAGGCGAACAGCGGCAGGTATCTGCAATCGATTGGCATCAATCGATGAATTATCGATAAATATGTATATTGGACTTACGGCCGTCGCGTGATTCCGGATTGTTATAAAATATCTTGTGTTCCTCTGCATCGTAGCCACATAGCACCACATAGTGTCCGGCAAAACTTTTGTGTGTATTTCGGGCAAAACAGAAGAGATGAAAACTTGATGAAATATATAAATTGTAAAAGTTTGCCAATTAAAATTTTGAAAGAATGCACAGCTAAGACACGCTTCAAATTGACAGTTGGGCGCCAACTAATATTCCGATAACAGCATGTTATCGATATTTAGGCGCTGCTTTTTGCATATGTTAATTGCAGGCGTCGTCTGGCAGCGCCACGACAAATGTGTGTTTGTGTGTGTGAGTGAGTGAGTTAGCCTAAGTGATTCGAATCATTATCCAATTCAATTCCATTATTGGCAAATGGCCCTGGCCTTGGCGCGTTATTCTCTATGCATTATTAAGATTTCCGTGTCTTTGTTGTGCATTCGTCGTGCACTGCATTAAGGAGTATGCATAGCAAATGCGTAACAGACGTTACATTGTCGCCCCCTTACGTTACTACGTACCCGAACTTTTCACGTATCGTTCGACGGCACACCTCGCAGATGAGCTGCGAGGCATTCGTCAGCAATATAATTGGACCGTGGCGCGCCAGATGCATGACAATGCCATGAATGTTCACTGTGCGCTGCTGGATGCGCAGGCCCTTCGTCGCCGCATCCTTGAACCTGCGCACCACCCGCTTCTCGTCCTTGTCCAATATATGCGAATAGTAGGAATGCTTCTTGTAGCTTGGATCGACGCCAATGGTTTGCGTGAAATACTCGTGACGCACGTGATAACGTAGCAGCAGATAACAGAGATCAATAGTCCACGTGCTGACGCCGAAGCCCTCATCCTTGCAGATGCTGTCGAAGTTGTTTAGGAACTGTTTACGTTGCGACGAGGACAATATCATCAATATGCAGGATACCCCGCAATCCCAGTTGAAACGTTGTTGAAAATGCGTTATATTATATTGTTTGCTTTGAGGTACAGCGGTCATCGTTGTCAGTTGACACAATTTTATTTCGATTTTTATTACTTATTTTTTTATTTATTTATTTATATTATTTTTTTGGCCTTTTTTTTATTTTTTTATTTCTTTGTTATCTGTTATTTTTCGTCTTCGGAATTTGTTGACACACTGGTACCAAACTCTTTATACTCTTTATGACTTAAAATGTTCATGTCAGTCATTAAAATTTGGATAGCTACACCAAAGAATTTGGTGCCAAGAGAAATCAAGTGTCAAATTTTGAAGACGAAATTGCGAAATGATGTTTTATTGCTTTCTTTTTATAAACAGACGAGAGTGTGTTAATCGTAGCAAGCAGTCTGTTAAACTTAACAGACGCGTAAACGCAAAGTGAGTCACGTAAGTGCACAAATGAGTAACGTATGAACCAGACAGTCAGGGATGCCACTTTCGCTTTTTTCCCGTCAAGTCAGGTTGTTTTGAAATTGTGAGAAGCGGGAAATTTCTATTATTTTAAGATATGTATTTGACTTGAATTTGTTTTCTTTTTTATTTTGCCGAAATTTGTTGGTGTATCAGCTGTTTTTATCAATATTTTAATAGAAAGATCTGTATACATATGCATATTTTTGGCGTAAGCCAAAAAAATGGTCACTATTATGTGAGATTTGATGCAGGATTTCAGAATAACTACCTAATAAAAACAAAATCATTATGAGAATTTTCCCCAAAAAAAATTTTTTTTTGGATTCCTTCTTCGCTATTCTTGCGTTCTTCTTCAGCTTTTTTTCGCTTTCCTCTCCGTTAAAAACAGCTTCATTTACTGATAAAAAACTGCCAACACTGCCAAGCAGTTTTTGCTACGGGGCAGCTATCGGTATTTGTGTGCGCATTTTTGCGCAACAGATGGCTAACATTAGAGATGCGTCAAACTGTTACTGAGACCACTGTTAAGCCTAAATAACAAACATCGGCAGTTATAAATTTTCAAAGTGCTACGCAATAGATTGTTGGTTGGTGTTTAACTGCCGGCAGAAACATAGATAATGAATGAAGTGTAAAAAGTAGCAATATTAAATGAAGTTTGTCATGCTTTTTACATTCTGCTGACACGCCAAACATAACTAAAGTGCAATATAATTAGACTAATATTTATTTGATATATATTTGTATTATGCATTATTTTAAATTAATTTCAATTCAATTTTAATATAATATAACAATTTTATAATTGTTTATAAATAAAATTTAAAAAAAGAACAAAAAAGAGTTATGTAGTGTGTGTGTGAACTATCGCTGCGCCAGCACGCAACTTGTAACTATCGCACATCTCTAGCGCATAACATAATACACAAGTGTGCGAATTCCATAAAGTCGCGCACGGCCAGAAACGGGTCGGGTAAATATTAAACAATATCAAAATTCTTGTATATGTAAACGCCAAATAGCATAGAAAATTGTATATCTGTGCCAGCGCCGAGACAGGCGGCGCCAACAGTATATCAAAAGTGCGTGACAAGTGTGTGTACATGTGCAAATTAACATATATATATGTATATATATGTGGATGTGTATGTGTATGTGTATGTATGTGTATATATATAATTCTTACATATGTGTTTCACTATGTATGCAAATATATGTATGTGTATGTGTGTGTGAGAGTGTGACCTTCGCGCAATCATTTAGCTTGGCCGACTTTTACCAATTATAAAGAAAGTAACAGAGCATCCTGGTCGGCAGACCCATCCATCGAGCAGCGCTGCCAGCTGCCGATGCCGTTGCTGCTGCCGTTGCCGCTGCTGGCAAAGCACATTAAGTGGCAACACTCTGGCATTTGATTATGTTCGGACTTAATTAGATTCCGCAGCCACCTGAGAGAGCTTTTAGCAGGGCAACAGCAGCAGCAGCAGCAACAAGCGCACATCCTAATGAACTCTATTTATGCTTTTGCTTTTTTTTATAGTTGACAACAACAACACGAACACGAACAACATCAATAACAGCCGCTCTGTGTTAATAGAAGACGCCACGTTCTTTAGTGTAAACAAGTCTAGTCAACAAACAGACCAAATGAGCGCACACTCCAGCTAAACCGAGCAGCACAAACCAAATAACCAAACACCACACACTCACACACACACACACTCATCTAACACCATCTCATACACACACACACACCCACACAGCCGTCAAGATGCGCGTTGTGGCAATGGTGAGTGGCGGCAAGGATAGCTGCTACAATATGATGCAGTGCGTCGCCGAGGGTCACGAAATCGTCGCACTTGCCAATTTGCATCCGAAGGACAGAGGTAAATGCCGTTATTCACATTGATTTCCATCAAATATTTGCATTAAATACAATTTATGGCCCACTGTAGATGAGCTGGACAGCTTTATGTACCAAACAGTTGGCCACATGGGCATTGAGATACTCGCCAGTGCCATGGGCCTGCCCCTATATCGGCGCGAGACCAAGGGCAAGAGCTTACAGACCGGCAAACAATATGTGCCCACCGATGATGATGAAGTCGAGGATCTCTACAGTTTGCTGGAAACGTGCAAGGTGAGTTCAAGCCACAAGCAAGACCAATTAGTCAATATATATATGTATATATATACATGTATATATATATGGAAATATATATATATATACTATATATGTATATATATATATATATATATATGATTGAGGCTAGAGATAGCTGATTATCGATGCAAATAGCTGACGAATGACGCTAATGATGACGCTCACCTTTATACCCTGTGCTGCAGTGTGCCATAGGGCATATTAGTTTCAGATTTTACTTGTACTAACTTAAGGGCAGATATATAGTGAAATTGGATAGGTAGGATTAACATGAAAGAAGTTAAGAGAGTACCTTAAATTCTCAAAAAGAAAGGCAAAAATAATCCAAAATAAATTTAAGAAATCCTTTAGATTCATATAGAGTTTAGATTCTACAGATTCATATAAAGCATATGGAGTTTAGAGTCTATAGACTCATATAAAGCATATAGAGTATAGATTCTATAGATTCGTATAAAACATATAGAGTTTAGATTTTATAGATTCATATAGAGTTTAGATTCTACAGATTCATATAAAGCATATGGAGTTTAGATTCTATAGAGCTTAGATTTTACAGATTCACTTAAAGCATATGAAGCTTAGAGTCCATAGATTCATATATAGCATATAGTTTAGTATAGTCTATAGACTCATCTAAAGCATATAGTATAGTATAGTCTATAGACTCATATAAAGCATATAGAGTTTAGACGTTATAGATTCATATATAGCATATAGTATAGATTCATATAAAGTATATAGTATATAAAGCATAAAGTATAGTATAGTCTAGAGATTCATATAAAGCATATAGTATAGTCAGTCTATAGACTCATATATAGCATATAGTATAGATTCATATAAAGTGTATAGTACATAAAGCATATAGTATAGTATAGTCTAGAGATTCATATAAAGCATATAGTATAGTATAGTCTATAGACTCATATATAGCATATAGAGTAGTATATATCACTCAGGTTTCCTTTTTACAGGATATTTGCTAGTGAAGCTCTCTGGCTCGTGGCACCCTATGCAAACCTTTGTTGATTGTCCTTGAACGAGTTTACGCCCCACCAAACAATTCGAATATAAAATATAATTGCGGAAATTAGTTTCACAGTGGGCAAATCGTTTAATCTTATCAAAAATGCCGACAAGCACGTGAACTATGAAGGGGTAGCTATATATATATATAAATAATATATATAAATATACATATTTGATTAGACTTAAGCCCCTCGCTCGATGACAAATGTACTTGAACTTTAAAGATGGGCTACAGCCAAATGATGCCATAACTAAGTGGGTCATAAATCGATTCCTTTATAAGTTTGCCAAAAAATAAGAAGTGGAAGTAGAAGGAGGCCTAATTTCACTCTGCATTGCACTTTGTATTGTTTCCACTCGATTGGTTTAGGGTCGTAACTCAGAATCTGTTTGATATATTGCCCTGAAATTTGGTATGTGGGTTCGTAATAATAACTTGAAAAGATAAATTGAATGAAGCATGGGAGAAAAATTAGAAAAGTTAACAGATTATGGCTTACATGATGTGATATATCAAAATTGGTATAAGAAGATGTCAGTTTGGGTAGTTAGAGAAATATTTATGAGGGAAAAATCAAAGAGAGAGAGGAATATAAACTGTTTTCTATACCTAGCCAAAATTTTTATTCTAAATTCAATTAAAAAAACATATATCATATATAACTCGATAATAACTCGAGAACTATTTAATGTATTATAATGAAAATTAGTATATGATATTGTCTTGGATTATTGAACGAAAATAATAGAGATTTTATATAAAGGAAATAGTATTACCTATAATATTACAATTTTCTCTATCTATATCTATCTCAAAGAGAGAGATCTCTATATATTTATATCTCTATCTCTCTCGGAGAAAGAGAGAGAAATAGAAATCTTTTCTATACCTAGATGTTTGTTTCTATATTGAATTAAAAAAATAAAAATAATAATAAAAAAAAACATATTTTCCCTAGTTTTATACAATTATAACTCGAAAACTTTTCCATATATTTTAATGCAATTTTGTATATAGTCTTCTATTAGATTATTGAAGGAAAGCAATAGAGTTATGATATAAAGCTAATAGTTTTATCTATGATATTACATAATATCTATATAGATAATTTGTTTGTAAAGAGACAGCGTGAAATTGTAATTTCGTAATAGCATCATCTATGAAAACTGTATATATATAATAATTTATTTAAAGATGTATTTATTTAAAGATATTTCGTGTTGCGTTTCATTTGACAGCACGAACTAAATGTGGAGGCGGTGGCTGTTGGTGCCATATTGTCGGACTATCAGCGGGTGCGCGTGGAGAACGTGTGCAGCCGGCTGAACTTGATATCCTTAGCCTATTTGTGGAGGAGAGATCAGACTGAACTGCTGCAGGAGATGATTGACTGTCAGGTGCACGCCATTATCATCAAGGTAAACCGAATAATAGAATTTCCACATCATTCAGTAGAGTCTAATGAGGAGGGTTTTGCGGTTCTTGTAGGTGGCCGCATTGGGCCTGGTGCCGGATCGTCATTTGGGCAAATCGTTGCGCGAGATGCAAACGCATCTGCT
This sequence comes from Drosophila nigricruria, assembly GCA_037075265.1. Taxonomy (NCBI): domain Eukaryota; kingdom Metazoa; phylum Arthropoda; class Insecta; order Diptera; family Drosophilidae; genus Drosophila; species Drosophila nigricruria. Next base: position 2,983,280 of record JBAMCI010000206.1, on the reverse strand, counting down.
GAAGATGCGGGACAAGTATGGATTGAATGTATGCGGCGAGGGTGGGGAATATGAGACATTCACTCTGGACTGTCCGCTGTTTAAGCAGCGCATCGTTGTCGAGGATATACAGACGATAATTAGCAGCGCGGATCCCATATGCCCCGTTGGCTACATTAACTTTACGAAACTGACGCTGCAGCCGAAGGAGCCAAATGCCGGCGGCGACGTGGTCTTCGTTAAGAAGTCCCTCGACTACATAACCGATCTCAATGAGTCCACGTACAGCGATCTGAGCGATCCGGACTTCAGTGAAACGGAACTGGAGCTAATTGAAAAGGAGACGCGTCTGCGTGAATCGCTCAGCCAGAATGAGTTGATATCGCGCAGCAACTCATTCGGCCGACACCTGGCCACATCATCGTCCTCGCCGATACCCATTGTAACGAAGAGCGCCAGCGTCGACGAGCCCATACCGACGGCCAGCTGTATAACGGGCAGCGCATCGCTGCTGCTGCTTGGGAATGCGAATGCGAATGCGAATCAATCGACGTCCGCATCCGCATTGGCATTGGGCGCCACGGGTGGCGGCGTAGGCGGCGCATTGCAGGCGAACAGCTGCTGCGGCTTCGGCAGCTCCCATCCATTGGGTAGCAGCACGGCCGCCGTGTGCGGCTCGCTGTCGCTGGCCATCTCCTCGCTTGGGCTGAGCACCACACAGTGCAACAACAATGCGGCGACGACGACGATGCCAACGGGCCTCACCCAGCCGCCCAGTCCAATGAAATACGAACGGGAATTTCGTCCACTCGCCAACCAGGCCAAGGCGGCCATCAATGCCAAGGGCTGGATGTGGCTGGCGGGCATACAGGGTAACCAGCAGCACATACAACTAGCCACTAACAGAATTTCGATTTACCAAAGCTAAATGCCATTTTCATTCATATTCCTTTGTCTCTCTCTCTCTCTTTCTGTCTCTCTCCTTCTCGTTATCTGTCTTAGGCTGCGCCTCCAGCATGGAGCTGGGCATGCAGCAGGCATTGAATACGCTGCGTGAGCTGTGCTCCACCAACGGCTACGAGCTGCAGGACTTGTGCTTCACCACGCTCTATGTGAGATCTATTGCTGAGTATCCAGTTCTCAATAGCATCTATTTGCAATCGTTTGGCTTTCACAACCCACCGACGCGAGTTTGCGTTGAGTGCCCGCTTCCGGATGATTGCCATGTGGTTATGGAGGCCATTGCCTACCGTGCACCTCCCATCCATAGCGGCGATGATAGCGAGGAGACGCAGCTGCTGCTCAATGGTCGTCGCAACACAATGCATGTCCAGGGCATATCCCATTGGGCGCCAGCCAACATCGGACCCTACAGTCAGTCAACACGGGTGAGGGTCACAGAGAGAATGAATGAGAGCGAGAAAGAGAGAGAGAGAGAGAGAGACGACGTGAGTCTGAAACGTTTTCTGCTCGCATTTGCAGGTTGGCGACATCACCTACATCTCGGGACAAATTGCCCTCGTGCCGGGCAGCATGACAATCATTGAGGGCGGCATCCGGCCCCAATGCAAACTGACATTGCGTCACATCAGTCGAATCGCCAAGGCAATGAATGCCCAGGGCCAACTGCGCGATGTCGTCCATGGCATTTGCTTCGTCACCCATCCCGCCTTCATTGGCGAGGCACGACGGCAGTGGGAGCGTCGCACCACGAATGCCATCATGGATTATATTGTGTTGCCGGCGCTGCCACGCGACGCGCTCGTCGAATGGCAGGTGTGGGCGCACACCCATAACGATCGTTTCGACTGTAAGTTTCAAGTGATGCGAGCTTTAGTTATAGTTATATATAATTATATTTAGTCTATGATAGGCTATCATGTGTATAGCTATGAAAATGAGACGACACATATTGTAGTTTCTATATATAATGTATATGTTATATATACCATATAACAATCATTTCGACTATAAGTTGTAAAGTGATGCGAGGTCTAGGCGTAGGCATTGCAATTTGTTTTAAGTTTGAATATAGTCTTAATGAACTACAAACTCTGTTTATATTAATGATATTAGATCATATATATTATATGTGTATATATTCTATTGAAAACCTATCTTGTTATAGCCATATCATGTGTGTAGATAGATTATGTACAACCATCGATTCGACTATAAGTTTATATGAAGTGATAGGAGGTCTTAGACGTAGGCATTGCAATCCGTTTCAGACTTGAAAATAATCCCAATGAATTTAAGATTCTGTTTGTATTAATGTTAATAGATCATATATATAATATGTGTATATATCCTATCGGAAACCTATCTTGTTATAGCCATATCATGTGTATAGATAGTTTATGTATACAACAATCGTTTCGACTTTAAGTTTATAAATAATGCTATAAACCAGGTCTTAGGCATAGGCATTGCTACTCGCTCTAAACTTGAATATAGTCTTAAAGAATTTGATAGTGTATAGATTATGATTATGTATATAACGATCGTTTTGACTGTAGGTTTATATGAAGTGATATAAGGCCTTAGACATAGCCATAATAACTTGTTTTGAGCTTGAACTTAGTCTTAAAAAATTTGAAATTTTCTTTGTATTAATGATAATAGATTGTATATATTATATATGTATATATTCTATGGAAAACCTATCTTTTTATAGCCATATCATGTGTATAGATACGAAACTTATTATAGACGGCACTTATTATAGTGTCTATATATTATGTATATTTTATAGTACATAGCATACTATATTACGATCGTTTCGACTTTAAGTTTATATGAAGTGCTATAAAAGAGGTCTTAGGCGTAGCCATTGTAATTTGTTATACCCTGATTTTAAGCTTGAACATAGTCTTAAGGAATTGTAATTCTGTTTGTATTAATGATAATAGATTATATATGTTATATGTGTATATATGATCTATCTGTATAGATACGACACATTATATATGATCTATCTGTATAGATACGACACATTATAGTGTCTATATATAATGTATATAACAATCGTTTCGATTGTAAGTTTATATGAAGTAATACGAGGTCGCGACGTAAGCATTATAATTCGTTTTAAGCTTGAACATATTCTTAAAGAATTTGAAATTTTGATGATATTAGATTATATATATATTAAATATGTATATATGATCTATCTTGTCATGGCAATATCATGTGTATACATACAAAATTGAAACTTTATATATATGTCTATAGATTATGAATATATCTTATTTATATCTGTCATTCAATTTGTTTTAAAGAGACATTGCAACTTGTACATAAACCTACAGAATTTGTATTGCTTATATTGTATATATGTATATAAATTATTATACATATTTTATATATATATTATAGATTTTGTATATGCATAAGTTATATCATCATATATATCTTTAAGATTGTAAACCAACCTTCAAACTTAATTTATTGTTTATCAAATCGTTTCCAATACCTACTTAATTGTCTTCCATTTACTCTTTCAGATGAGGAGACTGGTTGTTCGGTTAGCGATTATACCATCTCGATTCGTCGTCGCTGGAACTATGAGAACAATTGTGCGGCAATTGTTTGCTATGTGGCAACTGGGTTGGCCTCATCCACCACACAGTTGACGCAGCTGAGCGACGATGTGCTGGGCAACCATTGCCGTCTGGCCCAGAGCCTCAGTGCCGAGCATCTGGACGAGATACTCACCTATATTGTGAATCGACTGCTTAAGGACTATCCGTTGGCCAAGCGACAACAGCAGCAGCAACAGCAGCAGCAGCAGCAGCAGCAACAACTGCAGCGTGAAGCTGAGGAGCAGACAGCGCTTAACACTGCCACGCCCACCGAGCCAATGTCACTGCCACAGCAGCCTGGCGGCGCTGGGGATCAGCAGCAGGCGGCAACGGCAACGGCAACAATTGCATCCACATTGCCAGCGATACACCTGAAGCTGTTCTATCAGGTGAACGCCGCACCGCCCACGGATCTGCTGTTGCAGGCGCTGCACGACTTCCGCCACAAGTGCCACGAGATGGCAACGATAGTCTATACGGTGTTGCCGGCGTGCAGTCTACACAATTTCAGTACGTTCCTGTCCATATGCGGAGTGCGGCACGAGTGAAGTGAGCAAGAGAGCGAGTGAGCGAGTGGGAGAGAGAGATAGAGATAGAGGAGAAAGTTTAAAGCAAGCACGCACACACACATATAAACACACATATACACACACATATACACACACACAGAGACACACACACAAGAATGCTAAACTAAGAATGCAGGCGTAGGCACGCCCATTTGTTGATATTGTTAACTAGCCTGTATATCTTATAAACTATATATATATATATATTTACTACAACTATTTACAAATGCAAAGCCAGTCAATGAGAATCTAGTTATTTACCAATTGTTTCGGACCAACAACTACCACAACAACAACAAGAACAACAACAACAAGAGCAACATTAACAACAACAACAACAACAACTGCAACAATTTTATGGCAACTCAAAGTGTTTCAAAATATTCAAAAGAGAAAAACACCAAATCTTAAACTTTAACAATTTACCACAAGAAAAAACAAAAAACAAAAAAAAACTCGAATTAAAATTAAAAGTTTGAAACAAAAAAAGAAAAACAAAAACAAAAAAAAAACAAAAATTTTATGCACTGAACTTATGCCCAAATTGTAACTATTAAACAGTTAGCTGTTAACTTTTAGCACTAACTGTAATTGTACTCGTCTAACTGTGTTTTTTTCTATGTGCTTTTCATGTTTTGTTTTTTGTCTCTCTCTTACGCCTTGATTTCAACCTAACCTAACTTTTTGAATGAGATTAGCTCAGTTTTTTGACCAAAAATTTAGCTTTTACAACAAAGAAGAAGAAGAAGAAGAAGAGGAGGAGAAACAGCAACAATTGTAATATTTAAATATTTATATAGCCAAAATGAGCTTGATTTGATAATTTTTTTAATATTATTTTTGAAAATTTATTAATAATATGCCCCTATGCCATATAAGATTGTTTTTTTTTTCTAACTCAAACTTGAATATATATTGTGTCACATTTTTGCCTATATATATATATATATTTATATGTATATATATATATAAAGCTATCGCAAGCTAAATAGTCCATTGAGTCTGGCTTGGATTTGGCCAGCTAAATCCCCATCTCAGCAGCTTAGCGAACTTTTACCTATCACCCATACCCATACCCAACCCCCTCCCCCTTCCCCATCTCCAGCCCCCCCTCAGTGTAAACAAATTGTTAATATTCAATTCAATTGACAAATAGCACGAAAAGTTGAAGTCAACTTTTGGGAAAACTCAATTGTATGTTGGACGATTATTAAATGCTATTATTGTTATGAAAAAGATAAAAAGATATTAAAAAAAAAAAACAAAAACAAAAACAAAATAAAACAAAAAACCAAAACAAAATGGAATAAAATATATTGATATCGATTGTGTGTCATTAAAAATTCATAAAACTAAATCAAAAAAAAATAAAAATGGGCGTTTCATTTGCTTTTCTCCATTATAATATTTCGTCAGTCTGGCCAGGCGAGACTCTAGTTCTGCTAGCCTCTCCCTCGCAGCTGTACTAGGGGAGGACTTAGAAGCCTGACCAGGCGAGACTCTAGATACTGCAGCTCAAAGCTCTGCTAGCCTCTCCCCGCAGCTGTACTAGGGGAAGACTTAGACAACAGGAAATTTCTTCAGCCTGGCCAGGCGAGACCCAAGAGAGGGTCCTGCTGGATCGTGTCTTGACCTATGCAAATGTATTAATGATCTCATGAGCTTTACCTATATCTAGGGTGACCAGATCGGCCTCAGGCCATTCCGGGACGGTCGACGACTTTGTTGCAAAAAAACTGCTTATCTACGCTGCTTTCCTCAAAAAAATTCTTCACTTGTCTTGACAAAAGCGGGACATATCCCGGAATTCCAGGACGTATGGTCACCCTACCTATATCCTGTATCTACCCACCCTAGAATCTCTTTCTTTCCCTAAGATATGTATCCTTTGTAAGCTATATAACTATAGTTCTAAGAAGATTAATATGTTTAACTCATTTCTGAGTTCCACTCTCCAGGTCAAGAGACCCTAGATACTGCAGCTCTACTAGGGGAAGACCACTCTCAAGAGAGGGTCCTGCTGGATCGTGTCTTGACCTATGCAAATGTATTAATGATCTCATGAGCTTTACCTATATCCTGTATCTACTACGCCCTCGAAACTCTTTCTTCCCCTAAGATATGTATCCTCTGTTAGCTATAGAGCTATAGCTCTAAGAAGATATATATATGTTTAATTCATTTCTGTTTAGATTAAGTTGCCTAAGAGCTAACAGGACCAATAAATATTTCATTCAAATTTCAAAAAAATGAAATTTCGAGATTCATCTCGATTAACGGCACTTGACAGTGCCTTAAAATGCATGCGAGCATATGCTCGAAAGCACTGCCAGGTACACGTCACTGTTTGTCAAAAACCCAAAAAAGAAAAAACAAAATTTTTATTTATTTTCACCAAAAAAGCATGAATGAGAATGAGAAAGCATGAGAGAGGGGAGAGAGAGAGAGAGCGCGCGCGCACGCTCTCCCATTGAGCGCCGTCAGCCATTAAGCCAAAGCTTTTAGCTCTCTATCGAGCGTGGGCCAATCAGAGGAAGGCGGTCAGCAACACGAAATACCAATCAAAATTGCACAAGGCACTGACGTGGTCGACACGTCAGAGCGTAAACAAAGCGGCTGAATAAATAGCCCGGCGCTTCAGAGAGCTTACAACAGTTTCCAAACAGACAGCAAAGAAGTAACTGAATCGGCATATAGAAAAGAGCAAATCCATTGCGAGATATCAACATAAACAAACGTAAAATACGTACGAGCAACAAACAAGAGGAATATACATTTTTTTTTTCAAAAATATTCTAATTTATATAAACAAAGAAACAAACAAATACTGTGACTGTGAAACCGTGTACAAAACTAAATTATTAATCGAAACCAAAAAAAAAAAAAGACATAGCATCAAAGTGACAAAATAATTGTATATAAATAAGCTTTTTTTTATTAAGTGCTCAAAGTTAGGTTAAGTTAGAAAAAGTAAGTATTTGAAAATCAGTTTGTGACAGCTTTTTAACAATCGATAACATTTCGAATGGTGAGAATGTTGCGACTCTGTGGTAAAAGTTAACACTGACGTGTACTAAACACAGCGTTGCATGTGTGCTAGTGTGTGTGTGTGTGTGTATGTGTAGAAAGCGCCGGCCGAAAGCGTTCAGCAAGAATTCTTTCAGTTCTGTTCCAAACGTCAAGAGAGAAAACGAAAGAAAGGAAAAAGTAAGCTTTCAATCAAGTCAAGTTTCCAGTGTTAAGTTAAATAAATCCTCGGACCTTTAGCTGAATACAACAAACAACATCTAGACTATTCGCACTTATCACGAGATAAGAATGTAATCTAATGATAAAACAAGGTAGATAAAGTAGGGTTGAGGGCGCCGTCGCCATGTTGGCAATGTGGCTCCACCATTTGTCAGATTTTTACAAGCGCATAGGCGAAGCACATGTGTAGGCGCAGACATAAAATATTTATAGTTTTTGTTTGTGTGTTTGGACATTTTGCAACGTCACGAAAAAGTGTGACCAATCCTCAGTTGCCCTCGACTGGGCAGTCCTCTACCCTTCCCCCCCCTCGCATTGGCCGATGTGCATAATTAACATATTATTGCTGAATGGGCAATGTAGCAAATAATTAGCATAACATAATTCATTTGGCAATTAGCAACGAAAGTTCATTCACATCGCACCCACCGGCCGGCTGCGATATATTCCCATATGCACTTACATGTATTTGGAATATTTTGAAAACAGAGCTGCCACCATTTTGCATTATCTGACTGCTACTTCCGCTGCTGACATGGCAACACTTGACTTAAATCAATGCGATAACAAATAATTGCAATAGCAAAATAATAAAATGCATACGTAAACTTAATTTAAATACAAGCAAACACACACACATATATATATTTATATATATATACAGAGATACTACACAGATATGCGCCTGCGCTGACTTATCGGTGGCTGCTGCTGCTGCTGTTGCTGGCAGAGGCGTCCCTGTACTCTCTGGCAGCTCTAGCATTCATTCAATCAGCTTTGTACACGTCATTTAAAAAAAAAAAAACGCAGATCCCCAAGCTACTTACGTTATACGATTCGCTTGCTGACAAAAGTACACGTACTCAACAAAGCATAACGTTAACATAACGTAACATAACACAACATATAAACGTGAGTAGAAAAAGAAACAAACTAACACAGCTGTGCAAATTGATGGCAGAAGACGCCGACAGCCGCCCAACTTTCACCAAACGGGGCGTGACTGTGTATGTGTGTGGATTGTTTGGGCTGCCATACGATTGCAATTGTTGTTGTTGTTGTTGTTGTTGCAGAACTTGAAGAAGAATAGAACTGCATAAAAATAGTTGAAGTAGTAGAGAGTAGCAGTAGAAAAACCAGTTATATTTTTTTTCGTTTAGCTCTTGCATGCGAGTGTAGCCGGCAACAGATTAAGTGAGAGAGTGAATGAGAGTGCGAGAGAGAGAGGGAGAGAGAGAGTTGAGCTAATGGCTGCAGAAAGAACCAGAAAAAATGTTACCACGTATACAAAAATTCTATAGCAACGTTGGCAGAGCAGAGCTGTGGCGTCGGTCAATGTCAGTGAGCCGAGCCGAGCTGAGCTGAGCAGAGCCGCGGCGCGCCGGGTAGCATTAAACAGTTGTTAAACGGTTATCTACCGCACCAGACGTCGCATTGTGTTCGCAGCCGCTATCGCCAGGTAGTTTCTGTCTCTCTGTGTGTGTGTGTGTGTGAATCTCTCTCTCTCTGAATACCTAAATTTAAAGTACATATGGAATATTTTTAAGGCCGCTGCCATAAATTCTTGCAATGATTATCGAAAGTAGCTCACATAACGGTATTACCTGTTGCCAACGTCAACGTCAGCGTTTCTTTTGTTCAGCCTACGCACTCTATCTTTCCACTCTCTCTCTCTCTCCGTTACGCGCGTGTGTGTTGACGTGTACAAAAAATCTTAAGCTAAGCTTTCGTGCCTTTAATTAATCATCATTATTTTTTGTCTCGCTCTCGTTGCAGTTTTTTTTGTGTTTGGTGTAAATCATCAAAAAGCTTGTTATAAATATTTATTAAAATAGCAGAAGAGAACTGCCCACAATGAAGTTGTGCATATTATTAGCTGTTGTGGCCTTTGTTGGCCTCTCGCTGGGCGAGGAAAAGAAGGAGAAGGACAAGGAGCTGGGCACCGTTATTGGCATTGATCTCGGCACAACATACTCATGGTAAGTTTGCGCCACTTTCATTGGGCGTTGCCAGATCAGCAGATTACTTTCATGGTGCAAAGCAATTAGAATCATATTGGAATTGTAAATCATATTCTAATTGGAATGTCAGCAGATAATATAGTTGGATTTCATGTTGATAAGCAATTGGAATCCTATTGGAATCACAGTTGATATTCTAATTGGCTTGTAGCAATTCTTTGCTTCCACTATATTATACTATAATAGACTCGATTTTAATGTAGTTGAATTTTGTTTGCAGCGTTGGCGTTTACAAAAATGGACGTGTTGAGATTATTGCCAACGACCAGGGTAATCGCATCACGCCTTCCTATGTAGCCTTCACAGCTGATGGCGAGCGTCTGATCGGTGACGCCGCCAAGAATCAGTTGACCACGAATCCAGAGAACACCGTCTTCGATGCGAAACGTTTGATTGGCCGTGAATGGTCGGACACGAATGTACAGCACGATATCAAGTTCTTCCCATTCAAGGTGGTCGAGAAGAACTCGAAGCCACACATCAGCGTTGATACATCCCAGGGCGCCAAGGTCTTCGCTCCTGAGGAGATCTCCGCTATGGTTCTCGGTAAAATGAAGGAAACCGCCGAAGCCTATCTGGGCAAGAAGGTTACCCATGCCGTTGTCACGGTTCCCGCCTACTTCAACGATGCCCAGCGACAGGCAACCAAGGACGCTGGCGTCATTGCTGGCCTGCAGGTGATGCGCATCATCAATGAACCGACGGCGGCCGCCATTGCGTACGGTTTGGACAAGAAGGAGGGCGAGAAGAATGTGCTGGTCTTCGATTTGGGCGGCGGCACCTTCGATGTCTCCCTGCTGACCATTGATAACGGCGTCTTTGAGGTGGTTGCCACCAACGGCGACACTCACTTGGGTGGTGAAGATTTCGATCAGCGTGTCATGGATCACTTCATCAAGTTGTACAAGAAGAAGAAGGGCAAGGATATCCGCAAGGACAACCGTGCCGTCCAGAAGCTGCGTCGCGAGGTCGAGAAGGCCAAGCGTGCCCTGTCCGGCTCCCATCAAGTGCGCATTGAAATTGAATCCTTCTTCGAGGGCGATGACTTCTCCGAGACGCTGACCCGTGCCAAGTTCGAGGAGCTCAATCTCGATCTGTTCCGTTCGACCCTGAAGCCCGTGCAGAAGGTTTTGGAGGATGCGGACATGAACAAAAAGGATGTGCATGAAATTGTGCTCGTCGGCGGCTCCACTCGTATTCCCAAGGTCCAACAGCTCGTCAAGGACTTCTTCGGCGGCAAGGAACCATCCCGAGGCATCAACCCCGATGAAGCTGTCGCCTACGGTGCTGCCGTCCAGGCTGGCGTTCTCTCTGGCGAACAAGACACCGACGCCATCGTTCTGCTCGATGTCAATCCACTGACCATGGGCATTGAGACCGTTGGCGGTGTTATGACCAAGCTGATCCCTCGCAACACAGTCATCCCCACCAAGAAATCACAGGTGTTCTCCACGGCTTCCGACAACCAGCACACCGTCACCATCCAGGTGTACGAGGGTGAGCGTCCCATGACCAAGGACAACCATTTGTTGGGCAAATTCGACCTGACTGGCATCCCACCAGCACCACGTGGCATTCCCCAGATCGAGGTCTCCTTTGAGATCGATGCCAACGGTATTCTGCAGGTGAGCGCTGAGGACAAGGGCACCGGCAACAAGGAAAAGATCGTGATCACCAACGACCAGAACCGCTTGACGCCCGAGGACATTGATCGCATGATCCACGACGCTGAGAAGTTCGCTGATGAGGACAAGAAGCTGAAGGAGCGCGTCGAGTCGCGCAACGAGCTGGAATCGTATGCTTACAGTCTAAAGAACCAAATCGGTGACAAGGAGAAACTGGGCGCCAAGCTCAGCGACGAGGAGAAGACCAAGCTGGAGTCGGCCATCGACGAGTCGATCAAATGGCTCGAGCAGAACCCCGATGCCGATCCCGAGGAGTACAAGAAGCAAAAGAAGGATCTGGAGGCCATCGTGCAGCCGGTGATTGCCAAGCTCTACCAGGGCACAGGCGGTGCTCCACCACCAGAGGGCGCCGAGGCCGGCGACGATCTCAAGGATGAGCTGTAAGGCGCCTGCCTTCCCCCGTCATCATCGTCATCGTCATCGTCATCCTTTCCCAGCGGGCGTCGAGTTGAGCAACTTGTCCGGAACGGATTATATATAAATAGTTTTGGCAGTAGAAGTAAATCAGACTGATTAAACAATTAAAATGAAAACTTAATCGCAAGCAACACCAATACAGCAACAACAATAGCAAAACACACAAATGCAAACCCCAAAGCAACAGACGGAATAGAGAAGAAGCAGAAGAAGCCGAAGAAGAAGAGAGCAAAGAAAATCATGGAACTAGTTTTTACTCGCAATTTCTATAACCTCACGCTAAATTCCTAGTAGCTCAAAATTTTGTTATATATATATTTTTTTTTTTTTTTTTTAAATTTTTAATGTGATTTTAAAGTATTCCTTTTTGGCAAGAGAGCGAGCGAGCGAGCGAGCGAGTGAGTGAGTGAGGCAGAGACGGAAGAGATTTAGAAAAAAAAACCCAGAAGAAAAAGAAGTAGAGAGCGTGATGTGTGTTCCTCCTCCAAAGCCCGTTAACAAGGCACAAGGCCAATAACCGATAATAAGCAGTAAAAAAAAAAAACAAACACATTAATATAAACAAAACACACACACAAACATACATAACTGTATATTTTTTGATAATGAGGAATCACAAATCAATAGGTTAGCCTACGAGTTATAAATAATCTTATTAAGAACTAAAAAAAAAAAAGGGAAAGATAGAAAAAAAAAAAACAATAAAAAATTAATGCAAATATGAGAGAAAGTGTTATATGTTTAAGAGTCCGTGAGTAAACTAGAAACGGAGCGAGTTAGAGCGCGCGATAGCTGCGGGGCAATTAGAAGAGAATAAATGATTAAACAATATTTAAAGAGAGGAAAACAAAGCATAAAACAAAAATAATAATAATAATGGATTCTTCGATTTTAAGAAGAAACCTTATAATTTATTTAAAAGTAAAAATAAAGACACAAAACAAAAAATATATATTTATAAAAACTGTTTTCATTTCAACATGGGCAAATGTTACCCGGCGTTGCGCGGCACTAGAAAAAAGCGCAAAGAAAAATATAGAAAATTGTATACAAACTTTTATCTTTGCTGTAGAAAAAAAGAAAGAATTTCAGACTTTTTTTTTTAATTTTAAATATTTATTTTTTTTTTATTTTCTGCTTTTGTTTTTTTTGTTTTGCGTATTTCATATTCCTTGCGCATTCAAATTTCAGTTTGTTCAGGCTTTACTTTCTTATAGTTTTTTTGGGAGCACTTCGCATTGCACTTTTACCGATTCGCATATATATATATATATATATATCTGCATAAATATATATTTATATATATATATATATATTTGTTTGTTTGTATATGTACATATATATATATATTTAGTACGATTCAGTTTTTGTTTTCAGTTACTGCATTACGAGTAATCTTAATTATCTTAAATACATTAAAAAAATACATAAAATATTTGTTTTGTTTTAATTCTTTAAATTGTATATAAATAAGCTAACGGTATATTTATATTTTCTTTTTTTGTTTGTTTTGTTTTGTTTTTTTTTATTGTGTATGTATTTCTCTATATACTTATATACGTATGCACGCTCAGATATCGAAATGCCTTTACGACGTTTCGACAGTTGTTGTTGTTGTTGTTGCTGTTGGGTTGTTACTGTAACGGTTTCTGGCTCTGCGGTTTCCTTTTAGGCACATCTGCTCAAGCTAACAAGTTTTGAAATTAAATGTAAAGTGGTGGCAACGCCATGTCGCCACGTCGCCAGGCTGGCAGCACCTCGTGTGGCAGGGCCACTCGATAAATTAACGAACTGCATAATAGATTTATCGATCAAACACATCAAGCGAGCTGGCAACTCTCTCGCCACTCTCACATTTAACGGGAAGATCATTTAACAAGCGCATCAAACTGTTAACTTAACGACACAAACATGAGCAAACGCGCCTAACGTCTCAATTACGTTCTGCTAATAGGGGAGGGGGGCTGCTTGTGTGTGTGTGTGTGTAGGTAGATTGGGCACTTGACTAAATATTTAAATCTATGCTAAACTTTAGCCGCTCACTTAGTAAATAAAATGCAAAGAATAAAATTGAATCGAATGCGCCCGATGCACGCGCGCACGTACCAGGGCTGCCAAAGCTGAGTTTTCATTTGCTTCTTTATATCTGTGTATGTCTGTCTGTCTGTCTGTGTGAGTGTGTCACAGTCTCTCTCTGTGTGTGTGTTGTAGCTGCATTTTCGATATCGAAACTTCAGTTTTTCGCACAAGCCACGGTTTGTATAGTTGGTCCTTGCTTAGAGGGGGCGGGGGCGGGTGTTAGATTCCTCAACGGCGTTGCTTATAGCTGTTGCTTCTGCTTGTGTGTATGTGTGTGTATTTGTTGCTGTCAGTGTATATATGTGTGTGTGTGTGTGTGTGTAGTTTATATTTGTAACGGCCGCTGCAGTGCTGCACTTTTAGATGCGCTTTGGAATCGTATCGATGGCATTGTTTTCAGGCTCTTCGTCCTTTGGTGGCTGACCGCGCTGCTGCTGGTACCAATTTCAATACAATAGAGCGAGAGCAAAGCGCGCGCGCGCGGCCCCCATTGGTTAAAGTTCGAAGTTCGCCGAGTTCAAATCGGTATTGGGAAGAGAGTTGCCAGATAGTTTTGCCACCAAATTCGCGCGCAACAAGAACAAAGATACAAAGAAAGGAAGACACAATGAAAGAGAGAAAAATAAAACGTCAAACGAAAGTAGTAATCAAGAAAGCAGAAGAAATAAGAACAACTATATACATATCTATATATATATATCGAAATTGTGAATTGGGAGTAAAATAAATATCATACATTATGTACGTATGTATGTATATATATATATATATATTTATATATGTATGTATGTGCATGAGACAGTTATTGCTGTCTTTGTCTTGCCATTTGCGGTTTTATTGTTTTTGTTTTCTTCTTTCTGTTTTGTTTTAATGCCAATTCGCAATGAGGATCAAAAAGGAACGGCACATCTCAATGTGAGTGGGTGTATAGGTGTGTATGTGTTTGTATGGTCGTCGACCTTACGTAGCCAATCCAAACTGTACTCTAGCAAGCTACATACATACATACATACATATGTATGTCTGTCTGTCCGTGTAAATTGACACACTCAGGCTGTGTGTGTGAATGCAGTGCAGTTGTTAAAGGGCATGTGTGCGTGCGTATGTATATATGTATGTGTGTGTGTGTGTCAGTGCTTGAGTGAGTTAAGCGTATGTGTGCATGTGTGTATGCATTGAATGTAAGCCCAGCCAATAAACGTATTGTGTAAACTTACAATAAAAAAGGCAATTTGTGCTTGAGTTTATTAAATTTTTTTTTTTTTTATCAAAATCATCGTTTACATTCGCAAACAAAATATTTAAAAAACTTTCAATAAACAAAAAAAAAAAAGAGTAGCAAAGTAAATATATGTATGTATATATATGTATGTAGAGAAAGCATACAAAATGTAAGTTAAGCGCGTGTGATAGCAGCTAGCTTTTGTCCGTCATTTGGCACTTGCGCTAGCCTGATGGTTAGAGTGAAATGGCATTAGTAGTAGTAGCAGATCGCCATGCTGCTAGCAATGCGAATGAGAAGAGCACAGCAGCATTAATTGTTAAACTACTCAGCCTCTGCCTCGGCCTCGGGATCGGGACGACTCAAGATCTCCTGACAGAGCGCAATGTAGTCCTAGATTTAGTTACGGTATATATACATACGATATATATATATATATATATGTGTATATAAAATATTTAGCATAGCCAGAGAGGAGAGAGATAATTGATAAAAAGAAATACAAAAAAAAAAAAATAGAAAAAAAGTTCAATAGCAATATTAGCCCATAAAACACTGAACATTCAAGTAGTTAAAAGAGCGCGCACATCCAATCACATGAAACACGATGCGAATGAGTGTAAATAATACATAGCATACAATATGTATCATATAGATATTTCTATATATATATATAAAGGCAAACATAAGGAGTGAGCTATGATCGATGATCGATGATCGTTGGTTGTGTGTGTTGCCTAGTCAATGTACAACAAGATTACAGGGTATTTCGTTTCTAAAAATGATAGACTGCGAGAATTGTATTAAATATCAGTTTTGTTTTTATTTTAGTTATTGTTATTATTACTCTTCTTGTTCATTTCATTTTATTTTTCTTTTTTCGTTTTTTTTTTTAGTTTTTTTTTTATATATTTGTTTAAATTAATTGTAAACAGTTTTCATTTTTCTTCTTCTACTTTTTCGGTATGCACTCGTCAACCTTTCAACGTTCCTTACGCACTTGGCCTTTGTATCGATTTCTACATATACAACATATGTATATATATTTATATATTTTAATGCTAATTTGCTTAAAAAATGTTTTCTCAACTTTATTATTTCTTACTTTCTTTTTTGGGTATATAAATCTTTAAAAAAAGAAAAGAAATTGACAAAAAAAAGTCTCTGAATCATAAACAATTTCTCACATATGTATTTCAATGAAAAAAGAAAAAAAAAACAAAACAAAATAATAGTTATATTATAATCATTTTCTTTTAATATTGCAAAAAAGGTTTTCATATGATATTTGCATCTAATCGAATAACATAAAAAACCTTTTTGTCTACATATGGATGCTTAAGAACTAAACATGAATGCAAAAAAGCAAACTCACACACACACACACAGCTGAATACACTTGCAGAACGTAGTGTATCCTTGAAGTCGTTGCATATATTTGTACAAATATATATCGTGTGACTTGTTTAATAAATTGATTTACTTAGTTTTCGGTTTATCTACAATCAACACAAATGTAATTCGAAATAATTAAAATGACGTTCTGCAAGGGTATTCTAAAGTCTGGCTAGCCGAACTTTCATTTACATCGTTTTTTGTTTTTTTTTTTTATATATATAAATATATGTATATATATAATCTGTAGCTATACTATATGTTTTCTTCTGTATTACTTTTTTTTTGTGTTGTTTTTTATCATAGGCAAAAAATCAATATGAACATTTGTGCGCTGTTCTCTATTGCTTTTGCGTTACGGGCAGAGGTGCGTCTGTGTATGCGTGTGTGTGTGCGTGTGTTTGCTTGCTTGCGTGTGCATACAGTTGCACATTTGTTGTTGTTGTTGTTTTCTTCACTTCTCTTTGCCTGTCCATTGCGTCTTATTATAGCTCAATCCTTTTGTCTCTGTGTGTTCGTGTGGGTGTCTGTCTGTATTTGCAGTTTCTTTTTTTTCGTCTCGCGCCGCGATGCTGCTGCCTGCCTCAGCATCTTGCCTCTCGTTCTGTCTTGATCAGTTTATATATATTTGCTCCTGTTGTCGACGACGCTTCCTCTGCCCTTGTCTTGACTTTGAAACTCCTTGTGATTTATGGTTCGTATGCATGTGTGTATTTGTGTATGTGTGTTTGTGTTTCTGTGTTTGAGTGCGCTTGAGTTATTTTTCTTTTTTGTTCTTTTCTTCTTCTTCTGTTTCCACATCGACTTGCATAAGTTTTATTTGCATTTTTGTAATATTTTTGTTTGTTTAGTTTTGAGTGTTTCTTGCTTAACATTGATTGTTGTATTCAAAGTTTATTGCTTTCTAAGTTGGAATCGCTTAACAATTCGGGTTTCTGTGGATCAGCGTTTTTGTTATTAATACATTACTATATAAATTATAAAACGTTGCATTTATATAATTATATATATATATTACTAAATATTTGAGTATGTTTAATTGTAGCAGTATTGTGGCTGTTGTTGTTGTGTTTTTTTCTCTCTTTCTTTTCTTTTGTTTGTTTGGAAGTACTTGGTTGCTTGAATCGTTGTATACATATCTGGGCTAACAAACAGTTATTCTCTCTCTCTCTCTCTCCCACTCTCTCTCACTTACTCAATCACGCAATCATTTGTTCGCTCATATTGAATTCTTTTTTTTTTGTTTTGTTCGCTCTATTTTCTAACTGTGTTTTGGTCTAGTGTTGCCACCTATTGTGTCCTGTTGTACAACATAAATACATATGTAATGTAAAAGCAGATGTTAAATAATAATAATAATAAAAAAAAAAACAAGGATAAACAAAGTAAAACAAATGCAAAGTAAATATGTATGTAAATAGGTATGTATGAAATATATATATACGTTTATATATACGTTTAAGGTATTATTTTAAGAGACTAAAAACTAAAGACAAATTATTTATATATATATCTCTCATTTAACATAATTATTTACTAATACATACTAGGTTAAAAACGAGTGTACGTGTGTGTGTGTGTAGCGTACATGTATGAATGTGTGTGTGTGTGCGAAACAAGGAGAAACATACGAGCAGCAAAACACAAGCGCAACAAAATTTAATAATGTGTGTGCGTGTGTGTGTTGATGTTTGTTTTGCTGCATTCTGTTGTTGTTGTTTTTTGTTTGTTTACTTATATTACTAAATGCTAACATAAGTACATAAATATATATATATATTTACATATATATATATGCACATGTTTGATTGTGTCAACGACAAAAATTCGTTATGTTCGTTCTGATGAGCTTTTTGTATGAATGCGACGCGTTCGATATCGATAACAATATCGATCAATTATTATATGGCCATATGGGTAGAGTGTGCATGTGTGAGTGTATATGTGTGTGGCTGTGTGCGTGTGTGTGTGTGTCTTCCTTAAAGAATTCCTTTTCTTTTTCCGTACTCTATTCATATTACTTTCGTGTCCTTCTTAATTTTTATTATTATTATTATTATTATTTTTTTTGTTTCGTTTTTCTTTAAATACATTTTCTACTACTTTGTTCACTTCACTACGAATTTAGTTTGTATTATTTTTATTTTGTTTATAGTTTTTTTTTCTTCCTTTCTTGTTTATAACTATTATTATTATTATTATTATTATTATTATTCTTTAAATATAAACGCAGTTTTTTTTTGTGTTTTCATTTTATTTTGTATAAATGATTTTTGCTTCTGGCGCTCTCAAAACCTTCGCAGTTGTTAGGGTCTGTAGCTGTCGGTTCTCTTCAGTTGAAACTATGTCTCTCGTTTCTTTATAATCAATTGTTGTTTGTTATTGTTGTTGAGTGTGTGTTGTGTGTGGTATGCATGTGTGTGTATGTGGTATGCATGTGTGTGTGTGTGTGTTTTGTTTTTATTTATTTATTAGTTTTTCTATACACAATGTTTTTGTATGGGGGAGGGAAATTGGGTCAAGGATATTTATATTGATATTTCGATAACAATTATGGGTGGGATATCGATAAACAATTAGCACGCAGATCAAATCAAAGCATAACACAGACACAGTCACACATAGATACACATATATATACATACACACACACGCATATACATGTGCAAATGCATACATATATATATACATATACACAGATATATATACATATATATATATATAAACATTGAATACGGTTCAGATTCAAGTTAGAATTGGTTGTCGTTCAGATAGATGACCATTAGGTTTTTGTGTTGTTGTTGGTTTGTTGGTGGTTGGTGGTTGTATGTGTGGGGAGAGAAACAAAAAAAAATATATATAGATATATAGATATATATATGTATATATATATATATGCTTAGTTGAAGGTTTCTTTTTTTATATATATATATATATATGTTGTATGTTTTCAAGTGAATTTAATGTATTTTTTGTTTGTTTTTGTTTTTAGTCAATAAAAAAAAAATATTGTTAATAAGAAATTTCATTTTAAATTTACCGCTCGTAGTGGCATTTTGAAATTGGCTGCTGCCTGCAGCTGAATTTGATAAGCTAAGCTGTGAATTTTAAAGCCGTACAGACTGCATTATACAGATCGGTATATATATATATTGGGATAGCATCGATCGTGGCCACATGGAATAGAAAGAGAAAGCAATTAGCATATTTCATATAGATTTTAGAATATTTGTAGCAACTTGACAATAGAGAAGCCAGTAAAACGTTTAAGAACCACACTACTAACTATGCAGTCTCCTCTGTCTCTCTTTTGTAAAACTTCATTATAAACTACTTAGCATATTTAATATAGATTTAAGAACAATATTTATAGCAGCCAGTAAAACGTTTAAGGACTACACTACTAAGAGATATCTCATATATATCTCTGTTCTGTATAACTTCATTGTAATCTCTGTAAGTCTGGCATTGAGTAGAACCAGTAAAATATTTAACATTTTCAGATAAATAGCAAAAGGCAATAGAAATTGATATTTGAATAAGTTCATCAAGATGAATAGTCATGAGAATACATTGTCCAAAGAAACTATATTGCCGCACACAAAGCTAGTTAAACGTTTAAGAATTATATAGTAAAGATTTTAGACTTAATAGAGCAAGGATATATAAGAATAACCAAATCGTATGTACTAGCACTTACTTCTATGACTAACTGTATCTGAACAATAAGTATACTTTAGGCTGATTCCCTAAGGCACTAACTAATTCCATTAACTATACACTCACTAGGCATTTCTTCCTTCCCTTCATACATATATAATCCTAAACTGATTCGTAATACTATCTCTTCTGCTTACCGTGGAACAAATTGATTAGTAGGACGCTTGGGGCGATACTCGGGATGCACCATGAAGAGCATGTGTGGAAAACCAGTGCCGAAATAGGCGCCATCAGTGTGATGATGACGCGACGATTTTGGTGTATAAACATCAATGCACTTGGGGCAATAGGTTTTCACCATTGCCTCCCCGGGTATGTCCGACAGTCCTGAGGGAAACAGAAATATATACATATACATATATATAGATATAGATATATAATATCCAGTTGTATTATACACACCCAAAGGCAACATGGGCTGGCTCTCACAGTAGACACGTGGGCAATGTCCAAAGTCGCCAGTTTGATATTTCTCAATCATTTGAGCGATGCCACGATTTGTTAATATATATCTAGCGTGTATGAGCCCATATAACATTTCAGCTGCCTGTTCGGTCATATCCGATTGCAGTGGATTATCTTCAAGTTCATCCTCTAAAAAATGTACACAGATATTTAGTGATATACTAAGTTAGTTAAAGTTTAACGCGCTTACCCGGCTCAAGATCCAATATCATGTCCAAGGCCTGACGATAATTGGGCACCTGCTCATTTAAACCAGTTAAATTGAACTTGTCCTGTATGTAGTCCTCATCGACCTGAGAAATTGATAAATATATATGAATAACTTTATAATGTTGGATAATCAAATAATATTTAAATTTAACTTCGATATTGTTCTTCGATCTATTTCCTTAGTTAGGCTTAGTTCTAGTTCCTTACTTCGGAATATTGTCGTTAGCTCAAAACCAATATTCAAACTGATCTTTGCCTAAACAAAATACTCTTAGAATTCCATATTCTTCCTCGATCTATTCGATCTATTTCTTAGTTAAAGCATATAGACGTAGCTCTAGTTCTTTACTTCGGAATATAGTCGTCAAATCAAATCCAATTCTTTAGAATTTTCATAAGCTGAGCTTGAATTACAGCAGAGAGAGTCTTGTATGCACTCTAATGCAGGAATATTGATGAAGACTGTACTTTGTGAAGCGAGAGAGGGAAGCGGACAGAGGTACGTAGCAATTATATTTATAGAGCCATATATATACATATATATACTACATATGCTTTGCTCAATAGAAATTCCTTTCAATTAATGCACTTTAGCGTGCCTCTACTGTAAACAAGCAATGCATACATTGTATATACTTGGCGCTTGGCGATATCTCTGCCTATGGCCAGGCAGTGACTGAGCGCGCGCGCTCTTAGGTAACAACATGGAACAAGGAAATACTTGGGAAATACCAGATTAATAGTTTACACAAATATATATATATGTATATATATGTAGTTATATTGGTTATGCTTACCTCGCAAAAGAACTCATTGCCGCGAAGCCCGCAGAACCAGGTAACCCAGGAGACTTCCTCGGAGCTGCTCATTTTGCTGTGAATAAGAGAGAGAAAAGAAGAAAAGTTTAATAAACATTTGATTCAGGATTATTGTTTTTTTTTTTTGGGCTGGGATCACCCCTTTGCCCCACGCCTCTGTGCAACCTACATTAAAGGAATTATTTTGCGAAACTTGACGGAATTATTTGTTGTTGGCGTTCCCTTAGTGCTAGAAAGCTGGTTGTGGGGAAGTGGGGATGGGGGAATCAGCCAAATTTAAGAAACGTAAGTATGTAACACCAACACAGAATATATATAAATATATATTACATATATATATCTGTATATATACACACGCACACACCGAAAAGTAAACGAATCGAATTTGTCCACGAGTTTTTTTTTCTCCCTTTTTTTGAAGATTATTATGATTATTTGAGAGAAAATATGTGTGATTTGCTTTGCAGTTACACGTTCACTGTTACATCAAATCAACTACTGTCACTTTATATTTGTACGCATATATTTTTCGTTCGCTTGTTATTTCCAACGCACACACGATTGAACGGAAATTTGTACGCGTATTTTGACAAGCGCTCATACAAAATGTGCCGAGCATGAAGAAGAAGCACACACACATGAAGTAGCAGGCAGCAGGCAGCAGCAGCAACGGCGGCAGCGGCAGCGACAGCGAAGAAATTCAGAAAAAAAGAGACACCGAGCGCAAGCAGAGTGAAATTAGTATGCCCGTGTGGAAATTGGGCACTCACTGTTTGCACGTTCATATAATGCATTCCTAATGATAACACACACATACACACACAAATGTATTTCGTATTTAATTTGCATTTGGCGGTAGCAAATATAATTTGTTAAGTGAGCAGAAAAAAAATGTTGATCGTTATTCACGAAATTGATTATAAACGCGTTTGTGCATGTTCCAACTGGGCCTTAAGCAACAGCGCGCTTGGTGTAAGCGGCACGACACACACACAGACACACACGCACACGCTCACACACCGTGTATTAGATGATTTTTGCACTTGACTTGGCAACGCTGGCGGTTGAGCTGCATTTTGCTATTCGTTTCATTTCTTTTGCCTGGGCACTTACCTTAATTTTCGCACAATTTTCAAAACACTTTTACTAATTAAAGCACTTTTTTCAATGCGAAAATTTAACAAGCGAGTTGCGAGTTGTCGGTTTTGCAATCGGTATTAGGGATGATACAACCGTATCGATCTATCGATTACATACAAAAAAAAACTTTTAAGTGAACATCGCTGTGAATGCTTAAAATCCAAGAAATACCAGATTTGAACCATTTGTAATCAAAATACTAAATACCTTGCCATGCTGCTGATGATTCTTGATTGTTGAGGAAGTTGAGAGCGACAAAGAAATGGCCTTGGTTAAAAATGTTGTGCGTTTTAGTTTTTAGGAAAAAAACTTGTGTTATCACTTGAACTATTTATTAGAAATGAAATGCTTTCATAAACTGTGTGCCTGTCGTCAATTTAAAAGAACAAGCAAAGCCCACTAGTTCAATGAACAGCTCGTTTCAGCTCACGCACACACAAACACAAACACATGTAAACAACTTGCTATTTCACAAGGCAAAGAGAATTGCGCGCGGCTGTCAATATAATTGTATGCTGGTATTTTTTTTTTAGTTTTTTTTTTTTTGTCATAAAATCCCAAACGAACATATGTAGTTGACAAATGGCAACGCAATGAACGACTAGCAGGCGCTGCAACAATAACAGACAACCAACTAAATGTTATAAGTTGTAAGGCTTGGAATTTTTTTCGTTAGCTTCTTTTTTTTTTTTTGTGTTTTCGATCAAGTGACAGTCTTCAGAGAGATTTCGTCAGGAGAGCAACGTGCTAACAAAACACGTCGAATACAATTTTTACTTCGACGGAATTCATTTGATTCGCGCAAAAAACGAAAAAACGAAAAAGTGCTGCAATTGATACATATTGCATATGCAGTGAATGTGCCTCGACTTGGGCTAAGTACAAACCAATCTATAAGCATTTTCCAACAAGCAGCTTGTGAGACACGCGACGACGACAAGAACCAACAAAATAATTTCTCACTGACAGCTTTGACAGTCCGTTAAGCAGAACGGAACGGAACGGAAGGCGAGGTGAGTGCAGCCAAAAAAAAAAAAAGACAAAAAACAGAAAAGAATGAACAAATTCAAGAAAAGAACTAAATAGTTAAAAAATAATAAAAAAAAAAAGAAAAAAACAGTGTTACCAACACCGATTAACAAATAAAAGACATTTTGTAACAGTACTTAGCGGCGGCAACTGTATTAACACCACAAACAAACAAACAACCAAATAAGCAAGCAAGCAAGCAAATAAACAAACATTTGCGACAATGAGTGTGGACACGTATGCGCCGAGCTCGGCGCTGTCCTTCCTCGACCTGGACGACAATGAGCTGTTGCGCGGCGCCGATACGCAGCCGACGCAATATGATTATCGCGACTTTACCATGCCGTCCACATCGCAGAGCCAGACCCAGGGCGATCAGCTGGATTTGCAGGTGAGCTGCCTGGTGGGCCCACGTGTGTGTCTCTCTCAATATATACGTGTGTATCAATTGTCTATTGCAGCCGCGCCGCGTTAGCGTGCATAACAATGAGATACATCCACGGTTGGCATCAATCACCAACGATTTGGCCGATTTGCAGTTCGAGGAGGAGGACGATGAGAATGGTGGCGGCAGCAATTCGGCATATGTCAAGGAGCTGCCGGCGCATGCATGCAAGTATTGCGGCATACACGACCCGGCCACGGTCGTCATGTGCAACAACTGCAAGAAATGGTTCTGCAATGGACGCGGCAGCACCTCCGGCTCGCACATCATCAATCATCTCGTACGTGCCAAGCATCGCGAGGTGACCCTGCACGGCGACGGGCCGCTGGGCGAGACCATACTCGAGTGCTATTCGTGCGGCGTACGCAACGTATTCGTGTTGGGCTTCATACCGGCCAAGGCGGATTCGGTGGTCGTGCTGCTGTGCCGGCAGCCGTGCGCCGCCCAGAATTCGCTGAAGGACATGAACTGGGATCAGGAGCAGTGGAAGCCGCTCATTGCGGATCGCTGCTTTTTGCATTGGCTAGTGAAGCAGCCCAGCGAGCAGGGACAGCTGCGTGCACGTCAGATTTCCGCCGCACAGATCAACAAGCTCGAGGAGCTCTGGAAGGACAATATTGAGGCGACATTTCAGGTGAGCGCCAAATACATGTACATATGACATTCACCTAATATCATGTATATTGTATGATTAATCATATGATTTGGAATTTTTAAGTGTCATTATATTGTGCTTTTTGGAATATTTGTCGCATAACAATGAAGTTTGTTGCAGCGATAAGTATCGATATTTTTATTTTGTTCGCTGCTTTTGCAATTTACACTAGATGACTAGTTCTTTTTGCTATTTCAAAAATACCATGCGAATACATTTAGCCTTGATTCATAATGTTTTGGTATTTTTGTTGTTCATTTGCAAGTATCGATATACACGTGCCATTTTGTTCCTTTTGACTTTTGACTTTTGATTCGCTAGTTCGTTTTTGGTATTTTACCCATAAGCTATCGATATGTACTATAAATACGATATAATTGCAGGACTTGGAAAAGCCCGGCATTGACTCGGAACCGGCTCATGTGCTGTTGCGCTACGAGGATGGCTATCAATACCAGAAGACC
Source organism: Drosophila nigricruria (assembly GCA_037075265.1). Taxonomy (NCBI): domain Eukaryota; kingdom Metazoa; phylum Arthropoda; class Insecta; order Diptera; family Drosophilidae; genus Drosophila; species Drosophila nigricruria. Next base: position 2,958,134 of record JBAMCI010000206.1, on the reverse strand, counting down.
TTTGGGCCGTTGGTTCGCCTTGAGGCCGACTATGACAAGAAGTTGAAGGAGTCTGCCACACAGGAGAACATCGAAGTGCGCTGGGATGTGGGCCTGAACAAGAAAACAATCGCCTATTTCACGCTCGCCAAGACCGATTCGGACATGAAACTTATGCATGGCGATGAGCTGCGTCTACGATACGTGGGCGAGCTACATAATCCGTGGAACGAGATTGGCCATGTCATTAAAGTGCCTGATAACTTTGGCGACGATGTCGGCCTGGAACTGAAATGTTCCTCCAATGCACCTGTCAAGTGCACCAGTAACTTTAGCGTGGACTTCATCTGGAAGTGCACCTCATTCGACCGAATGACACGGGCTCTACGTAATTTTGCCATGGATCGCAATTCTGTGTCGAATTACATATACTCGCGTCTGCTGGGCCATGGACGTGCCGATGGCACTGATGAGGTGCTCTTCCGCGGGCCACAGCCCAAGCTGTATAGTGCTCCCCACTTGCCGGACCTCAATCGTTCGCAGGTGTATGCCGTGAAGCATGCGTTGCAACGCCCACTGAGTCTTATCCAAGGACCGCCAGGTACGGGCAAGACAGTCACCTCGGCCACGATTGTCTATCAGCTGGTGAAGCAACACGGCGGCACGGTCCTTGTGTGCGCGCCCAGCAACACGGCTGTGGATCAGCTAACCGAGAAGATACATCGCACCAACCTGAAGGTGGTGCGCGTCTGTGCCAAGAGCCGTGAGGCCATCGACAGCCCAGTCAGCTTTCTGGCGCTTCACAATCAAATTCGGAACATGGAAACCAACTCGGAACTGAAGAAACTGCAGCAGCTGAAAGATGAAACCGGCGAGCTTAGCTCTGCCGATGAGAAACGCTATCGCAGCTTGAAACGTGGCACCGAGAACCAACTGCTCGAGGCGGCCGATGTCATCTGTTGCACCTGTGTGGGTGCCGGTGATGTGCGCCTGTCACGCATCAAGTTCACCTCGATACTGATTGATGAATCCATGCAGTCGACGGAGCCGGAGTGCATGGTGCCCGTTGTGTTGGGCGCAAAGCAATTGATTCTAGTCGGCGATCATTGCCAGCTGGGTCCGGTGGTCATGTGCAAGAAGGCGGCACGTGCTGGTCTCTCCCAAAGTCTGTTCGAGCGTTTGGTGGTGCTGGGCATACGTCCATTCCGATTGGAAGTACAATATCGCATGCATCCGGAACTGTCACAGTTTCCGTCCAACTTCTTCTATGAGGGCTCGCTGCAGAACGGTGTCTGTGCTGAGGATCGTCGCCTTAAACTGGACTTCCCATGGCCACAGCCGGAACGTCCGATGTTCTTCTTGGTTACACAAGGCCAGGAGGAAATCGCTGGCTCGGGTACCTCCTTTCTCAATCGCACCGAAGCGGCCAATGTGGAGAAAATCACAACGCGCTTCCTTAAGGCGGGCATCAAGCCCGAACAGATCGGAATTATCACGCCCTACGAGGGGCAGCGTGCCTATTTGGTGCAGTACATGCAATACCAGGGCAGCTTGCACTCTCGTCTCTATCAGGAGATTGAGATAGCCAGCGTGGATGCGTTCCAGGGTCGCGAGAAGGACATCATCATTATGTCGTGTGTGCGCTCCAATGAGCGCCAGGGCATAGGCTTCCTTAACGATCCGCGTCGCCTTAACGTGGCCTTAACGCGTGCCAAATACGGCATCATCATTGTGGGCAATCCCAAGGTGCTGGCCAAGCAACAGCTATGGAATCATTTGCTCAACTTCTACAAGGATCGCAAGGTGCTGGTCGAGGGCTCGCTAAACAATCTCAAGGAGTCGCTCATCCACTTCCAGAAGCCCAAGAAACTGGTGAACAACATGAACATTGGCGCCCACTTCATGTCCACCATGATGGCCGACGCCAAGGAGGTGTTGGTGCCCGGCTCAATATACGAACGCACCAGCGGCTATGGCCGACAAATGTCGGCTAACGCCAATCAAACTCTGAATGGCGGACATTATGCTGCAAATTCGTATGGCTCTGGTGCCGGCGGAGGCGGCGCTGGTGCTGTTGCTGGCGGTGCTGGTGGCAACATGTCGAATGCGGTCTATAGCGCTGGCAACGGTTCCACTGGCGGCAACAACAACTATGGCGGAGGCATTGGCACTGCTGGCGGCGGAGGCGGTGGTGGTGGCGCCGCCAATGCACCCAGTTGGACAGCTAGCCATCTGCATGACTCCATTGGCTACATATCGAATGATCACGGCGTCGCCGCGCTGGGCAACATGCCTGTGCCGGTGGGCATGTTCATGAACATGAGCAGTCTGCCGCCACGCTTCTACAATCATCACCAGCAGGCGATCATGGCGGCCAAGCAGAATCGTGCCATGCAGAGTCAAGGCTTTGCACCACCCCTTGTCACAGGCAAGAAGAGCAGCAAGTTGTCCAAGGCCATGCGCGGCGGCAATATGAACTCAATGCAATCAGGGGTTGGTGGTAATGGTGGTGGTGGTGCTAACGCCGGTTCGGTCCGTGTGGGTGCAGCGGGTGTAATGTCAACCACGACAACAACGACAACAACAACCACGGCAATAACATCAGCAACGACAACAATGGGATCGACACCATTCAGTCAACAGCCGACGGGTCTGTCGCTGCAGATGACCCAGCCGAGCGGATTTGCCTTGTCCCAGCAGCCGGAGCTGTCGCAGGACTTTGGCCAAATCTCGCAAATGGACGGACTGCTCTCACAGGATGTCTCCTTCAATGTGGTAAGTTCCTACAGCATCAATCGCAAGCACAAAAGATCATCGATCGAGTCGAAGGTTCGCAAGCTATTCTAAACAGTCAACTATAACAAGAGACTAGCAACTGAATTATATATATATAGATATATGTATGACATGCATGTATGATATATAATCACTATGTATCCTCTTCTATAAATAATATAAATCAAAGAACTAAGAAGCTATTTATTACTGATTAAGCTCGATTCGTTATAGTTAACCATAGTTTAAACTTAAGTCTATGTATTGCAAAAGTGATTCTATGCTGAAGGATTAATCATATTTGATCAATCAATATATAGGATATCTTCTCATTCGTTATATCTTAAGTTCAATTCCTAACGAGTAGTTAGCGATTAAGCTCAATTGCTTATAACTCAAGTTGAATTCGTTGCTTTAAATTAACGAGTAGATTAAAATTATATAGTATATATATTGTATATAAAGTTCCTAGAAACTAACGAGTTAAGTTAAGTTAAACAAGGTCGTCCTATGATTCCTGGGCCACAAAACTTTAGTATATATTTTATACTGTACTCATTGCTAGTTAAGTATTTTCCTTAACTTTTACACTAAATAATACTAGATAAACTTAAATTCAATTCGGAACTAAGCTAGAAACTAACGAGAATAGTTCCATTCAAGCTAACGAGTGCTCTGCTCTCTTTCTCTTTCTCTCTTTTATTCTTCCTGTTCGCGTTACAGTCGGGCGAACGTAGTTTGAATCAATTCTCGCAACCTTACTGAGCTGCTCAAGGAGGTGCGCACAATTGCAACAACAATTTACAACAACAAATACAACAAACTAAAACAACAAACAAATTGTAAGAACTTGAAGCCATCATGCAGCAGCAGCAGCAGCAGCAGCAGCGGCGGCGGCAGACGCAGCGGCAGCAGCAGCGGCGGCGGCGGCTGCATTGGCAGCGGCAGCAAGAGCGACAGCAGCGGCGGCGACAGCAGCAGCAGCAGTTAGAAAGCGGCGAAAAAAAAAAAAAAACAAACAAAAACACACAAAACAACAGAGACAGCGATAGCGACAGGCGACAACAGCAGCAGCAGCAGCAACAACAACTCGAACGCAAGCAACAAGAAGTAAGACAAAGACGCAGATAAAGGCAACATGGAAACAGCAGCAGCAGGGAAAAAGTCTACGAAACAGTTAAACTCGGCCACACAGAAGAGAGCAGGCGTTAGCCAAGCAAGAGAGAGACGGATAGAGCGTGCATAGAAGCAACAGCTAAGGCCATGCACACCAATACACACACACACACACTGACAGACAGACACAAGCAGATCTACAGCAAGCATATGGCCTAACATATAGCTGGTCACACTTTCTCTCTGTTAACTAACAGTTGAGCTTTGGCGTCTGATCCTGGCTGGCGAGCGGGCAACGATGTCGGCGGCCACACTGCGCGATATGCGGGCTGCGCCTGCAGATGCACTCGTTGTTGAAGACAACATAGCGGCGCCATTTTTCCTTTTTTCTTTACCAAAAAAAACAAAAAAAAAAAGTAAATGGAAGAAGCTGAATGTGAAAACAGTTAATGAAGAAATGATGCCGCTTCATTATGCCCAACAAGTAACTTTCCACCGGCCCACAAAAAGAGAAGCAGAAGAAAGAAGAAGAAGGAATACAACAGAAAACAAAAAATATCCTACACCCAATTTTTTTCTTTTTTTGTTTTTTTTTTTTGTTTCATTCATTTGTCTGAACAATGTCGAGTTTTGGAAATTTTCCATTGTAAAATTCAAACTTTTTGCCAAACTGTTGTATATTTCCAGAACGTTTTTGTTAATTGTATGCGAGTGCCATTTGTTTCTGTTTTACGAGAAAACAAAAAAACAAAATCCAAAAAAAAAGAAACAATTCCACACACACACTCACACACACACACACGCATGTATTTCCAAGAATTTGTGATAACCTTGTGGCGCCCCCTAGTGGCAGCAACGGCGGCAGCTAAACGCGATCCGTTAGATATTCAAATTGTTTGGAAATCATTTTTTTTATTGTTGTCGAAAACATTTATTCAAACTCCCAATTTTTTTAATATTGTTTAATTTAAACAATTCTAGAATTTGTTATTTTTTAAAACTAAAAATATATATGTATATACACACAGCATGCATATGCATATACATATATATATCCATATATGTTTCTATATATATATTTGTTTGAAAACAAAATGGCGTCCTCTGGCGACGGCCAGCCAAGAAATTATTTTTTAACGGTTTGGAATACGATTTCAATTATGAATTTAAAGACATCGATTCAATTATATTCAATTTCTTGCAAAGCGAATGCAAAACATTGGAAAATCTTGTGATGCTCAGTTGCAAAAACAATTATTTTATACCCCCTCCCCCTCCTCCCTCCCCCCAACACACCTACTCAATCATTTGTTAACACACACTCAATACAATTAAAAATACAATTCAATTATTGCAAAGATAATGATTATTGTGATTATTTCCCAACCCGATTTAAAGAAAAAAAACGAATAAACACAATTTCTGAATAAAGAATTTCATTTAATTTTGCAAAACAGATGAAAAATTATAAACGAAAGTTGCATTTTTTATTATTTGTTTTTGTTTTTAATACATATTTTTTTTTTTTTAGATATTTCTGATATTTTTTGGGTGATTGATAACTGCAGCTCTTTCGCTTAACATAATTCACATTTCATAATTACATTTCTCTTTCTTGGTTTTGAAGACAGTTTTCCTAAGAGTTTAATCAACTGCATGCCAAATGGGAAATTGGAAAATTGGGAAAATTGAGTTAGACTTTTTTTGGCATGCTTACAATAAATTGTGACGTGAAGCGATCAGAAAATAAAGAAGAAAACTTAACAATAATTACATTGACGGGGCTACGATTGGATATAATTTAAAGAGCGAACAACATGGACAAAGGATATATAAATATATAGAGAGATGAGTTCCAAGGCTATCCAAACTCAATGAGTTTGAATTTACAAAATGCACTTGGAAAAACTTGAAGCGAAAAGCTTTTACAATATTTCAATTTAATATATAGGATTTTTGTTTTTATTAATTTTTATTTATTTTTTTATAAATTTTTTTTTTTTTTTTAGCTGCGCTTAATTTTGTTGGTTTTTTAATTATTTTTTTTTTATAAATTTATTTCTTGCAGCGCAAATACTTAAGTGTGTGTGTGGGTGTGTGTGTGTGTGTGAGGTCTGTAAGAAATGCATATGGTATATAGGATCATTGATAGATTTCTTAAATTGAAAGATTTCTCTATTTGTTTATATGTGCATAGTTAGTTTATAAGATACCCGGCTTTGCACGGATCTTGGCCTGTTGATGGTAAGAGACTACCTATAAGATGATACAATTCTCACTCTATTTTAAAAGTATGCATAAAAGTTTCCCCTCTAATTTCTATCCCATCGAAGTCATTTGAAAAATGTCTAAATAGTGAATGATTATAGGCCGAAAGACTTTTTATTGGCTAACTTTTCCAGAAGCACAGCAAAACTTATAGGACAGATGTTATTCATACCGGAATCAATTTGTGGATCGTGTCTAAACTGTGAGCTGAAAATCGATTGCGATTTCTTTCTCTCTAACCTCAAAGGCGTTGTGAGCGCTCAGAGCTCGATTACCTAGCGCTCCGTAGTGGACTGTCATGCTCGGACTTGAGAGGTTCTTATATTCTGATTCTTATATTGTGCTCAAGCCTCGTCTCTTTGGCTCTCTGACTGTCAAGACGATTTTTAGTTTCTGATGAAGATCCTCCATTACGGCGTATTTTTGGTGCCCTCGTTTGGAAACTATTTATGGAAAGTTGGGATCTGGATCTTTTTGGCATTTTGAAAAGTTAAAAAAAAAGTTTTGTTTTGTTTTGAAGGAAAATTTGTGTTGAAAATTTGTACCAAATGCCTACTATAATTTAAAGCGAACTCAAAAAAACTTTTTTTTTTACACTTTTGGTGAAATTATCTATCGAATCCTTAACTTTTAAAAAAATATTATATAGCCCATGTTCATCAAAGCTAATGTTGGACTCTTAGTATCATCCTAATGGTAAAAAATGTATTAAATCGGTCCAATAGTTTTGGAGCCTATATACAAACTATCAAATCATTCCTCTTCATAAAATAGTATAGAAGTATATATATATATCGTCTCGGAATTATGACGTGATATTCTGACATGAATAGATAAAGATGCTTTTAAAATTTTTTTAATTCTGTTAAATTTAGTCTTAATTGCCTCCTGCTGTTGCAGCAGTGTTAATGTTAACATAATAGCTTGTATAGGAGCTGTTGTATAAATGTTATCCGAGTGGGTTTGCGTCTTAGCTAAACGCTTCTCATTACACTCCGTGAGAGAGAGAGAGAGAGATACAGATAGCTGTTACTGAACAAAGTTCCAGCTGTTGCTGAATGAGAGCGAGATGGCTATTTGAGCCTTACGGACAGGGTCGTTAGGATTGTCAGTGGACACCGGAAATTCAAATTATATATAAATACAGTTAACTCGGCACATATAAACTTAAGAAACAATATTAGTAGAATAACAGTACTTAGGTCTATAAAAGTCTTACATAGATAGTCTATCCCTACACATCTATATATATATATCACAGATAAACTCAATTGGCTTTAGTTCTGATCAAGGATCTAAGGATCCTTACTTTAATAATCTTTTTCAAGCACAGCAAAGCTTAAGAGTTGTGTAAAATTGGATATGCAGTCAGTCAATCTCAATCAATCAATCAGTCAATCAATCAATCAATCAATCATTATAGAAGTTATATAGATTTCTCTCTCTTTAACTCCTCCTTAAACCCCAGTCTCAGTCGCTCTGACCTCAAGCAAGACCTGGCAACTGCAACTAACCTGTGGATGAGGAAATGCCTGGACACAAATCCAAATTCCTGAGCTGCCAATCAGACCAGATGTGTGGCTGGTGGCGCAAAGGCGGCGCCAGTGTTGCGCGTGTGCAGCAACTGTTGATGCGGCTGATGGGTGGGGGGATGCGGATGGATGTGATTGTGGATTTGGGAAGGTTGCGTTTGGAGGTGCAACAATGCCTGTTGATTCATGGCCGTCGGACGTTGATTGCTCTGATGGTGAATGGGCGTGAATATGGCGGCCAGATCTAGTGTGTGCTCCAGTCGACGTGCTGAGGCAACAAAGGTTGCCTTGACGCGCTCAAATGTGCCTTGGTCGTAGACCGATCTTGCCGTATTGGACAGATCGAAGGGCTCTGGTAAGCAGAAGTAAAAGAAGAAGAAGACGAAGATGTCAAAGATGGTTGGCAGATAGATGAAGTTGAATGGCATACCCTCAATGTTCAGCTCCTTCCACTGATGTATATCGTTCTTAGGACTCTTGGCCAGCCGGCAAGCGGTCACTGGCAAAATACCGCCTGTGCGTATGGATATGGCATTGTTCCGATAACTGCAAATATATATATACACCTATATCTATATCTTCCAACTTCTATTCGTATAATTGCTCACTCGAAGCTGCTGTAGTACTTGAAGAAGCCCAATAGATGCTCGCCAAGGGTTTGGGCATTGTGCGTCTGATACGGCTCGATGGGCTCTATCAGATCCAGGTCGAGGCAATCCTGCTGCCCTAAATTGAACTTCTCAGGATACAGGGCCTGCAGGCAGGGCAGCACATGGGGAACACAGCCGCACTGCAAATAATGGAGCACCATCAACACCAGCGAGTAGCTCGACACGGTCATCCGCTTGGCATCGTTGATATCGTGATATTGAGCCCACAGCTTGACTATAACCACCAGTGGACGAGTGCGCCAATCCACTATGCAGGATAAGAGAAGGAACAATTACCGATCAATTTCATTTCATTTAAGAGATGTCCTGGGAGGATCTTTAGCTCAAAAATAGTAAATTGTTGATGGATTAATCAATACAGAACTTTCGATATTTATCGATTTTCATATATCTCGCTTCAGCTGGATGTTTTATAAATGGTTGACCTTTACATCACATTTCAAGCTGACTTTCGCTGGATATGCTCTATAAACAAGTTTCGATATTTATGAATTTTCGTATTTCTTGCTTCATCTGCATGTCTTATAAATGTTTGACCTTTACATGAATGCTCAAGCTACGCCAAGCTTGACTTGCCTAATTTCAAGTCAAACTTTCGCTGGTTATGCTCAAAAAACAACTATTGATATTTGTCGATTTTCGATAAGTGGCTTGATCTGCCTGTATTGTAAATAATGCTATGTATATTCAACTGTAAGTTTTAGTAATCAAATTTCAAGTCGAAAATTCGCTGGATATGCTTAAAAAACAGTCGTCGATATTTATCGATATTTGTAAAAGGGCGCTAATTATTGACCCAAAAATGATCCATAATCCATTTAAGTTAGAAAGTTTTGTTATCTGTGAAATTCAAACGCCTTATTCTATATCGTTTCAGCTATCTAATCAATTAGATCAGACTGATCAGGAATACATATACATATTTATATATGTAGCTAAGTATATATATCTCAATATAATAGCTTTCTACTAATTATTTCTTACTTTGGCCAACTTCTCTAAGCTTAAATAAATACTACAAAAATACTAAAAACGTATTGAAAATTCCACTAAAACGGGTATATCAGTTTAGTCAGATTACTTACACTGCGCATACAGTTGCAACAAATATGTGTTTTTAATGCCAACAGAATTGTTATAGTTGAGATCGACTTCGATGCCATTGATGCGATCTTTAAAGCGTAGGATCGGGACACGCGCTTCAATTAAATTGAAATCCTGAAAAGCTTCTAAAATAAAATCCATTAATCATCAATAGAAAATACGAATGACAATTGTAATCTATTACATTTAGTTTGCAGTAGCTGAACATGCTATTAAATTGAAACTAGGAAAAAAGCTTTTAAGTTTAAAGATAAAATTTGTATACGAGCTTTTGTGAGCTTTTTACAAACTATGCAACTATGCAATTTGAATAAGCAGCGCTTTAAAGCTCATATACTTCGTGTCCTTGAAAGCTTATTAGAAAGCTTCAAGTAAGCGTATTATAGTCGAAACTGCTCGTATAGGAGATACCCTGAACCCTGCGAACAGGTTATATTCCGATCACTCTACGCATCTTTCATTCATACATTTTGGGTTTTGCTATGGGAAATTAATTGTTGAATAACTTTTCTTCTAGATGGACTTTCTTTATCAAATTTTTCAGTCTATACTATTTGAGATAAGATTTTTGCGAATTTTGTGGGAAGGGAAGTTTATACCACAGTAAATTGAATGCTTCCATATTTTGTGGTAATCCATGACTGATTATAAGCAAATGAGATCAGTCATCTATAAGCTCGTACTGCGTATGGTAAACAAGAATATACATTTAAAGTTTCAAATTTCTAGTTTTTGTGGTTTACGAGATCAATGGGATTATACGGACGGACAGACACTAAGACGGACAAACAGAGACTAAGTTAATCGCATGCATAAGCTTCACTTGAAACATATGTGATTTAGAGCCAAGGACTAGGCCACAGACTTGCCCATATCTTTGAGAACTGCATTGAACAGATTTAATATCATCAGCGCCTCGGTGCGCAGCTCGTTGTTGTAGTGATGCTGCTGCTGTTGGTGTGTCTGATGCTCCGGCAGGAGGCACATGTCGATGTCCGATGAGTCCGTGCCAAAGCCGGTGATTGTTGAGCCCACCAGGCAGATGCGATAGCGCGAGAACATGGGCTGCTACAAGAATATATATGTTAAGGCTTTACCTCTCCCTCTCTCGACATTTTCTACTCACGTTTATCCAGATGAATAGATGACGCCATAGACGCATCTTCAGCTTGAACTTGGCGTGCGTCTGCTGTGCACCGCGAAATCGTTTCCAGATGTCCAGCGATAGATTGTCGTACTTGCAGTGGCACAGCAGCTGATCCGGCTGCATGGTCAGCTCCACGTTCCGTGCATGATCCAAATAGCGATCCGGCGGAAGAATTAGCTCATACCAAGATGCTGGCCAGGATGCGCTGGATGCACCGCCGCAGCCGCAATTGGGACCGCAATAATGCTGATATGGCAGACTGTGTGTGGGCGGCAGTGGAGGTGGTGGTGGTGGTGCTACTGCAGCAGCTGCCGCCGACGAGGATGACGGTGGTGGTGGTGGTATGCCGAACGGTAGCATTGCATGCAGCGCATGTGGCGACAACTGCTGTTGGCTGGCAGTCGGAATTCCGGCATTCGCACCAGCTGATGCCAGCGGAGTGGGCGATACGGACAACAGCTCTGCAGATGCCAAACTGCGGAGTGATTGGGATGCAAAAACAAAATCAAATTAATGATCCGACAGACAGATATCTAGTAACATTAGTTATAGTGGTTATATCTGCGATGACTAGACATCGATTATTATCGATTGCTTTGATAACTGAAAGAGTTATCGAAGAAAAAATCAACTTGGCTGATGGAGATCTCAACTGTTTAATAGCTCAAGCAGATATATTTCTCATTAATGATACAACAATCGATAAATATCGCTAGTGTACGATATATGTGCCAATAAGACTAGAAATCGATAGTTATCGATTTTAAGACAATGAAAATATGATTGAAAAATATCTACTTGAGCTACGAAACAAATCTATATACAATTTTCTATAACAATGCCATATTCATAGACATAGAGAGCCAAAGAGGATTTATATATACCCTATATCTCATTCAACAGGGTCTATTATATAGTTTTCAGGGTATATTATATTAATTCAGTTTTCATAGATAAGCAACGCAAATTTGGATACATATATATAGAATGTAGACATACCAAGTCAATATAGAGGTATTTATACCAGTATATATCCAGAATTACAAATAATCTTTACACCTTCAAAAAAGTCGGTTCTAGACTTTTTTTTCTTGATTCCTATACATAAGTAGTTAGAGTTAGATGATTTTTTATCAGTGTCGCCTATTCGTCCTACCTGTTTTTTCCAACAGAATTGGAAATATCCAATAAAGATAAAAATAACAGTTATTTAACGTCTGTTTTAACGATTTTTAGTCCATTGAGTTCAGAATAAAACTAAGCTTCGATCTTAGATTTTTACTCCAAAGATAAAACTCTAATAGTAATTTTTTTTAAAAGAAAATCAATTTTACAGAAAAATTTGATAACTAAGCGTGATATTCACAATAGAATTTGGGGGCCGCTAATCTGATAACGCAAAATGAGTTTTTAAAATTAAAAAGATAGCATAAAAATATAAACGGTTCTACCGATTTCAATTTGTTTCTCAAAGAAGTAATAAAATAAAAATAGAATAGTTGAATAAAAAAAAAAAATGACAAAAAATCGAAGTTTCATGCAATAGGAAAATAGAAGTTAGAAAAAAACAAATGAGTAAAATGGGAAAGCTAACCTGATGACGAGCAATGTATATAAAGCCTCTAACTCATTTAACAGGGTATATTACACAGTTATCTTCTAGACATACAAAGTCAATATTGAAATATAAATACCCTATATCTCATTTCATAGGGTATTTTATATAGTTATTGAGCAGTTATTGTCTAGAAATACCAAGTCAATATAGATATCTATATACCCTACATCTCATTAAAGAGTAAATATTATATATAGAAAGTCTTATACCCTATATCTCATTTAATAGGGTATATTACACAATTATCTTCTAGACACACAAAATCAATGTTTAAATATATATACCCCATATCTCAATTAATAGGGTATTTTATATAGTTATTGACTTGGATATATATATTAGATATTTATATATGTATATACCCTATATCTCACTTAATAGGGTATTTTATATAGTTATTAAGTTGGATATATATATTAGATATTTATCTATATACCCCATATCTCACTTAATAGGATATTTTATATAGTTATTGACTTCGATATATAAATTAGATATTTATATATATACCCTATATCTCATTCAACAGGGAATATGGTATATAGAAAGACTTATACCCTATATCTCATTAAACAGGGTATATTAGAGAGCTATATGACTCTTATTAAACTATATATACCCTTATTAAGTAACAATTACCGACTGCGACTGCTCCATTGCGACTCGCTGGCCAGCGAGCATGTGGATGAGGCGGGCGAGACGGCGCGATGCGACGGAATGCGATGATTGTGAGCGGAACCACTCGAGATGCTGCTCGGACTTGGACCATAGACGGTTGGGGGGTAGCAGGGGGAATTAGCATGGGACCAGGCGGCGCTGTTATAGCCATCGCCAAAGCTAAAGAAAATCTGTTGCTGCTGTTGTTGTTGCTGCTGCTGCTGCTGCTGCTGTTGTGCTTTGTTCGGGAACAACTGTTGCTGCTGCTGCTGCTGGTGTTGTTGGTGCAGCATAAAAGGCAGCGCTGCATATGTGGGACTGGGCACATTTAGTACGCCGGATAGATCCACGTTCTTGTTGTTGCTGCCACTGTTGCCGTTGCCGTTGACGTTGCTGTTGCCCGTGCTGCTGGCAGCTGCTGCTGTGATGGCCTCGTCCAATTGTGCACAACTAATCATATTTGTTGGCGTCGTCGCAATAGAATCCGGCGTTAAGGCTACCGGCGACAATATGCCCGGCGCAAGCATGGCCAATTGCAGTGTTGGCGGCGGCTGCAGAAACATATTGTGATTGCTGCCAGCTGCAACAGTTGCTGCTGCCACAGTCGCTGCTGCTGCTGCTACTGGAGATTCAGCTGTGGCAATTGCTGTTGGTGGCTTTAGCAGCATATTGCTGCCAACAGCAGTTGTTGTCGTTGCTGCTGTTGCTGCTGCTGCAGGCACTGTTGCTGCCGGCAAATCAACATTCACATAGGTCAGATTATAGAAATTCTGATGCTCGGCGCTAGTGGGCGTATTGCTGCCCGGCATTAGCGAATGATGATAATGATGGTGATGATGATGATGATGTTGCTGCTGCTGTTGGTGATGCAGCTGATAGTAGCCATTCTTGCCGGCAACATGATTGCCATTGCCAACGACAGCAACATTCGGCATGCGACGATGATGTCCGCCATTGTAGTTGCTAGCGTTGACAATTTCAATGGATTTCTGAGCCGATGTTGCTGGCGTGCAGCTGTTGTTGCTGTAGTGCAGCTTCTTGTTGTTGCGTCGAAAGTGTGTGTTGTTCATGTGATTGTGATGTTGCTGCTGTGCATGATGCGTGTGTTGCTGCTGTTGCTGCTGCGACTGCTGTTGCTGCTGATGATAGTTGTTGTTGTTGTTGTTGTTATGATTGCTATTGTTGTTGTTGTTGTTGTAGCTGTAACTGCCATTGCGATAACGCTGCTGATAAGCGCCCGACTGCTGCTGCTGTTTGTGTTGGTGATGCTGCTGCTGATGATGATGATGTTGCTGTTGGTGGTGTTGCTGCTGCTGTTGGCTGTTGCTCTTGTCCACATCCGGCAGCAACTCCTTTTGCAGAAATGAAGCTATGGTCAGCTGCTTGGGCTGCGAGCAATAATATGGATAATAATGCGGCTGTTGATCAGTTGCTGTTGCTGCAGCTCCTCCGCCTGTTGCAGGTGTTGCTGCTGCTGCCGCCGCTGCTGCTGCTGCCGCTGCTGCTGCTGCAATTGCCAGCTCCGTTTCCTTTTGTGTGGCTAGTGCTGCCTCCAATTGCTGCTGTAGCAAGCGGGTGAAATTCTTAAGTGATTGTTAATAGCAAAACAATAAAAATCAAATGAAAGTTAAGCTTTGGTATTCCAAAGATTTCAATATGCTTGCAGTTGATGTACAAATAATATATCCTATATATTTGTATATTTCAATAAAAATATGTAGGAAAATATCAACAGAAAACTAAAGTCAGTTTTTCTTTTAAAATTAGAATTTTGCAATTTCTAAAAACAGTTGAAAAACTTTTGAAATTATAATTTCTTGAATTTTTTCTGAAATATATTAAGATCAGATTTGTAGAGCCTTAAGAATCATAAACAAATCTATTAGGTAGGGCTTTAAATTTATAGCTGTTTTATATATAGAAGTTGTCAGTTAAGAATTTGAATTGATAATCGATTTGATATAGTATATATATAAAATGATTTATATATCTTTATCGGAGCTCTTATATCATTTATGAAGCACTACAAGCATAGAATATATACAAAATTTCTGGAATAAAGCAAAAAATAGCAAAGCAATTTAAAGCCAACAAGTAAGACTGTTCTAGTCGGGAGTGTCCGACTAGGAGATACCCTGAATTCTGCGCAGAGCTGCTATTTTAAATATTCTACAAATAATTTATGAAAAATTTTTAGAATTTCATAATTATATCTATAATGTATCCATTTTGTCAAAGCATAAGTCTCTTCAATCAATTTGAAATATGTTCTTTGGAAATATGAAAGGTAAGAGGTTGAGGTATGTGAAATCCGAAGTATCTCAAGGATGTGTCTTCATCACAGGAACCAACAAAGTAAATCTAAAGCTTCTATTATTTCTGGTAATCAACTTATGTCCAAAAGAATCAAATTATCGATTAATATCGATAATGAAGCAAAAGGTTGAGTTAACGTCAAAATCAATGGAAAACTCGTGTTGCGTAAGGAATACATATATATATATAATATACATTTAAAATTTCAAGTCTTTAGCTTTTATGGCTTGCGGAATTGGTGCACTAATACGGACGGACAGAAGGGCATGGCTAGATCAGCTCAGCTTGTCGTCTTGAACGAGACTATAGATACTTTATGGGCTCTACCTCGCCTCCCTCGAATTCTTACATACGTTTTCATGAAAGCATTATACCCTATACAAATTTTTTTCAATATTTGACTATTTTGTGCTTTTTCCTATAATTTTCTATATATATTATATGTATGGATATGAATTTATTTTCGAGCTTAGCTTAACAGTTAGCTCACTTCCTTCTGCTGCAGCGTCGGCTGCTGTGGATAGCTCGTCTTCCAGAAGCACAACGGTTGTTGCTTAGATCTTTGCGTCACCTTGTTGCTGTTGTCCGATTGTTGTGGCAATGCGGCAGCTGTTGCTGTTGCTGCTGCTGCTGTTGGCTGTTGCTTTGCAGTTGCTGTTGTTGCTGTTGCAGTTGCAGCTGGTGTTGGTAGCGTTGCTTGCTGTTGCTGTTGCTGTCGCTGCTCATCATCATTCGAGTTGCTGTTGCTGTTCGTTGTTGATGTGTTTGAGGACTCGGAACAGTTGTGATAAAATGCAGATGATGTGCTCGATTCTGCTGAGGATGAGAGCGAGTTGCGTTTCTTCATGTTGCTGTTGTTTGATTTTGATTGCAACTTTGTGACAGCATTGTTGTTGTTGTTGTTGCTATTGTTGTTGTTGTTGTTGTTGTTGTCACTGTCGTTGGTGTGCTTGCAGACATTTTCTTCAATTAGGTTTTGATTTTTCATTACATTGCTGTTGTTGTTATTGTTGTTTGATAGCTTTGCTGCTGCTGCTGTAGCCTGTTGCTGTTGCTGCTGCTGCTGCTGCTGATTGCAATTGTAACTGTTGCTGCCAAAATATTTCTTACGTGTAAAATTGTGCATGTTGTTGTTGTTGTTGTTATTGTTGTTGTTGTAGTGCTGCTGTGTTTGTTGGTGCTGCTGCTGTTGCTGTTGTGACTGTTGCTGTTGCTGGCGCTTGGCATGTTTACTGTCCGCATTGCTGTTGCTGCCGTTGCTGTTGTTGCTGCTGCCGTTGTTGTATTTGGCCTGCCGCAGCATGTTGTTGTTGGCCTTGTTGTTGTATTTGTTGTACTTGACCTGAGCACCACAGCGATATTCTCGCTGCTGCTGTTGCTGTTGTTGCGCCGTTGTTGTCGATGTTGCAGTTGCTGCAGCAGGCGCTTCCGCTGCGCTGGCAACAACAACATTTGTGGCAAAGATTTTCATTTCGCCTCGGTTCGCATACATAGATGGAATCCCAAGGATAATTTCTGTTGACCGCGCTTTGAGTTTTGTGTATAAAAAATGACTCAAGGCAAATGTCGCTTACTTTTAAAGTAAAACTAATTTAATTTTTTTTAAAACTTTGTTATTTTTAAGAAATTTTTTAATTTTTTTTGTTAAATTTTTTTTTTTTAATTTTTATTTTTGGTTATTTTCTTTTTTTTTAATTTGATATAATGTATAAGCACGACTTTGGATTTAATTTCATGTACTTTACGCCGTTTATTTATTTATTCAGTTCATTTTACGCTAATTGGCTTTTTCTCTTTACCGGCTACTCTGTTCTTATTGGAATTTGCCACCACTGTATAAAAGTAACCGTATTTTTTTTTTGCATTTGTCTATCCTTTCTTGCTTCGTAGCTTGTGACCCATCGTCAGCTTAGAGCTGAGCTTGCAATGTGTGAGAGAGTGAGAGGGCACGATCAAATTCCGTTAATTTTGTGAAGCACCGCAACATAGAGAGCGGCAATTTTTGTATAATGTATTTTGCGTGAACTGGAAAAAAAATGGCGAGCATGCAATAAAAGTTGGAGCCAAACAAACACAGTGAAGTTGACAATATACATATATTTGTGTATGTAGTATAACTTACCATAAAATGTTTATATTAATACAAACTATATGTTTATATATTTAATTTATTTAATTTGCTTGGTTCACTTAGACTAAACGGTGCTTAAAATTCGAAGTGCGCCTAGCGCACGGCTCCGTTAGCAAATATTAGCTATAACACACAATGGGTACATTAATATTATAATGGAGAACATTCATTTTAAAATTGACACATTTCATATGCTCTATTTTGATACTCCGCTCTTGAACTAAAAACTAAAAAAATCACAACGCGCTACTTTCAAGGAACAGCCGGCTACTATTCGCGCAGACGTATATCGATAGATCGATTGAGCGTTAGTGTTGAATATCGATTCTGCTATCGATCGTTTGGTAACATTTTCAAACAGTTCAATTTTACGTAATTGGCTTTAATAATAAACAAATTTTAACATTTCGTAAGCTAATTGTCTAGTATTTGTTGAACAGCGTCTTCCAGAAGAGGCGCGCCGGCAGCATGGAGTCCCGTTTGATGCAGCTGGGATGCGTTAGCCTTCAAATAAATGGAAATTCGAAATGAAACAAATATAGATATAAACCGAAAATAGATTCTTCCTTTCACTTACAGAAACTGGGCACGACGCAAGCGTTCCAAGTAGCCATCAGTTGCTACGGCGGGCAGGAAGATTTTGCGCACAAGACGCGGCATTTGAGGGAGCAGCTGGCGCGTCAATTTCAAATGTGTGTTGGCCAAGCTGGCCACCTCGAAGATGCACTCCTCGACACCTTTGTCCTCTCGCTCGCTGCGCAGAATGCGCTCCTGGCTGACGCTGTGCCGCACGAGCACCTCGAGCGGCACGGAGACCGCTTGCTGTCGTCCGGCATGGGGTATGGCACGCAGTAGCATGGCTATGCCCTGGGCCTTGCCCAGATGCGAGGCGGCGTGATCCACCTGCACGTCCTGCACGCCGCTCAGTTGCACCAGCAGATGCAATAGGGAGGAACAGGTCTGGTCCGCATAATCCTCCAGCTCGCGCAGCGTCTCAAACGCTTGACTGGATGGACGCTCGCGTGCGGCTACCAGCCGCCGTAGATATAGCTTATTTAGCTTGGAGCTGCCCACAGTGCGCTTTAGCTCACGCAGCACAGGCTGATCCT
This sequence comes from Drosophila nigricruria, assembly GCA_037075265.1. Lineage (NCBI taxonomy): Eukaryota > Metazoa > Arthropoda > Insecta > Diptera > Drosophilidae > Drosophila > Drosophila nigricruria. The sequence continues at coordinate 2,939,711 of JBAMCI010000206.1, read as the reverse complement.
TGACATAGGATTTGCTGACATCTCGCTCAAAGCACTTGTCTATGGAGTCATACCAGAACTTTAAGCGCATTTTGGCTATTTGTGGCTCGCTGACCTGCAAGTGCAATACAATACTCAATGCTCTTTCCCTTAACAAATCTGGAATCACCTACCTGTGCACCCACAGAGCGGGAGACCTCGACATTGAAAGCGCGCAGAGCAAAGGCTGACGGACGCAACTCCTTTGGTAGCAGCAAGGTGCTCAAATAGTTCTCATAGTCATATTTCCTGTGCAGCATAAAGGAGCATTCAATAAATACTACTGTGCCACATATTGGCGTAGGTCTAGATGCACTTACTCCACAAGGCCCATGCAATATTTGGCACCAAATTTGTCTTCTCTGCTGATAGGGTTCGCTGTTTGCTGGTGTTGCTTTCGTGGCTCCTTTTTTGGCGAATGGATGGCGTCTCCAGTTGCACTGCTGCTGCCCACATGTCTGCTCACAAATTGTGGGACAAATAATATTTGTCCATTGGTATTTTGTAACAGGCGCCGCATTTGTTTTTTATTTTCACTACACAGAGCTGCTCCCCACTTTACAGAGCAGCTCCTCATAGTGGTGCTGCCAGACTGGAACATGCTCGATAACAGTGACACCGTCTGTTAATGGGTGCCGAGGACAAATGGGAATACTCAATTCATCGCAAATAATGAAATTATGCTCCACATTTTGTATTTAGTTTTCTAAATAGCATGACATTTCAAAACTACTTGCGTTTCTGTAAAATTAATTCATTGTCAGTGACGCAGCACATTTATATTGAGCATTCAAGAAATTTTAAAATGTACTGTTAACAAAACTAAATTTTTTTAATATTTTTACATCAATAGTTGTGTTATCAGAGATTTAAAATTTTCGATAAGTCGATATTCGATTAGCAACCCTACACCAAAACACTCATCGCTGATTTTCTTTTCTAGCCGCCATTCAAAAGAGTGTGTGTCAAGAGCATTTTGCCAAAAATTTAAAAGAAAGTGCTCCAAAAGTTAGCAATAAATATAACACAACTTTATTAAACGGTAAGTACGCTGCCTTGTTTAGCCTAAGCTATTCTATAGTGATTTTATCGTTGGTAATTACATGGAAGCAACAGCAACAGCTACCTTCATGTCGACTAGCGTGTGTTTATTTATTTACATATGCGTGTCTGCATTTTGTTTATATGCTTAAGGATTGCTGAGGCTAGCAATTTAGAAAAGTCGCTAGAGCACCTCTATATGTACGGTTAATATACTGAAAATAACTGAATTCGAGTTTGACAAGCGCATGTACTCTGCTGAGTGCGTTGTCCGTTGGACAATAGGTAACGACATTACGATTCATTACCGTGAAATCGGGAAAATAAAGGTGATAAGAGTATATAATATTTGCATGTGCTATATATTAATAATTTCTTGAGTTCGATCCGTTTTCCAAGACAGTAAAAAACACCAAAAAACTTTGACATTTAAGCAAAATATCAAAATTAAAGTGTAGAGTTGTCACCATGTTTCAAAATTACATGAATGTATCGTATTTATTGAATATGGCGACACCTCTACCAATTAATCGACAAATTTCAGTCCACGGTCGATATCTTCATTGCTTTTTTCTCTGCTCACCAGATTTTCGTGTGCACCAAAATATAAAAATAAAAAAAATAATAATAAAAAAAATAATATATATATATATAGAGAAAAACAAATAGAATATACAAAGTGAAAACCAAGTGATAGTTAATGTGAACGTATAATATGCTTTGAGTCAAATAGTACAATAGCAATTTGTACGAAAGTGTTATAATATAGCAGCGAAAACCCCCAATGGGCAAAATAGTATAAATACATATGAGAAAATCGCTAATAGCGATAGCAATAACAAAAAGAGCAACAACAGCAGCGTGTGTGTATATGTGTGTGTGTTGTAATTGAACGGATAGCGACAGCAACACACGGTGCCCAGCAGTAAAAACAAAAAAAAAAAAAAAATACAAATTTTTAAATAAGAAAAATTCGGAGTGTATTCAAATTAGAATCGTGAGACGACGACGACATTCCATAATTTTGCTGCGTAACCAACACTGATTTACAACACTGAAAATGCAGTACACGGATCAGGATCAATAGCCCCCTGCAAAATACCCCAAAAGATAGAAAGAAAGAATCGAATCCAATCGAACGAACGGCGAGGGAGGAGTTTATCACGCGCTAGCCAATACGGAAACAACAACAACAATAGCAAAATGTTAGCTAAATGCTAAGTTATCTACAATTATTATTTATTGGCGGGTCTACACTGTTGCTCGTGTGTCTGTGTGTGTGTGTGCAGCCCAATTGGGCAGCCTTTTAACATTGTTTTGTATTTATTTATTTATTTATTTGTTTTTTCAAACTCAAAATGCATAAGCACGCGTCGTCATCCAATTAATTTAGCATATTATAGAATTTCATGAGCGCTCTGCTCCATTTGCGGGGACCATATTGTTTTGGTTATTGCAGCTAATTGCCCACAGCGTAGAGCCTGCTGACGTACAGTACATACATACAGACGGACGGACAGACAGACAGACGGCAGATGTATGTACATATTTACACACATGTCACATTGTCCACTCGCTGCTGTTCCATCCGTTGGTCCGGCATCGCAATTGGCACACTTGCCATTTACTTACTCTATTGTCTTATAACACACACATATCGTGTGTATATATGCATATATATATTGTCTTTATTGTCTAGAAATCAGCTCGAAGCGTAGTTTATTTTTTCGTTTTCTTTTTACATTTTTTTTCATCCTGGTCACATATTGTTGACAAAGGGGGTCGGCGGGGGGCTTTTTTTTTTTTACCCCTCAAGGTTGTCTCCAGCGCCTCAATTGTATAACACAATTCTATTTGGCTGGGTGTGTGTGTACTCTGTTTATCTTTTGATATTCAATACACTGACTTGCAATCTCTTTTAAGTCTCTACAGTAATCTATCCATATAGTGCACTTTAGCTTAAGCTAAAAAAAAAAGAACATCTAAACTCTGTTCGACAGTTGCTTACGCGAGTTAAACGCTAATAAACGGCTTTATTTAAATGCTGTTATTGTTAATGGGCTGTTGGAGCTGGTGGAGTGTGAACAAGTATATATATATTATTTCAATTTCAACTTAAAGGGCGGCGACATGACTCACTTGCCATATGCAGTTAATTGTGCATTTCCCTTTATATACCGCATTCGTAAACATTTTAACTGGCAACACAACGTACTGGATTATATGGGCTTTGCGCCAACGGCAGCTTGTATTTCGAAATTATGTAATGTCTAAACTCGAAACGCTATGCTCTACTCCTTTCCCTTCGTAAACATTTTACTGTCCGCTTAGATTTCTATCACGTTCAATGTGTGCATTAACTTATCTCTGCAGAACTTATTGTTATTATTTTTGTTGTATCGCAAACACAAACATTTTTATTGTATTGAGCCGTTCTCGAGATTAGCGTTAGCCGCAACAACTTACATTGTTATCAGTTATCGCATTATCAGTTAACATTCTATTTCCGTAGGTGCGTTAGATATCAGACTCTCTTTACCTTAGATAAATTTGTATCGCGTTCAGTTCTATGTATATATGAGGCAAACAAAGGAAGCGAAACAGATTCAAATTGCATTTCGCTGGAATAATACAAATAACAATTAATCAGGTGCACTATATCGAATGTTTACTGTAAGCTTTTATTAATTTGTTTTATTTTTTTTTTTTTTAGTGTCAAATTCTGTTCTAAAATTCCGCATAAATCGTTTTTGAGAAGCAGCAAAAATGATACAGGGCTGATATTTATTGATTTTGTACGCTATCGAGAATGTTTACTGTATGTTTACACACACGCACGAGCGCAATTACAAGTGTAGCCCCGCCAAGAAACGTGGTGGGCCAATGTTTACTAATAAATTCTTACAGAGAACAACAATAACAACAACAAACACCATAAATCGAAATTGATATTTGCAAAAAAGTATCGAGCAACTCACGCACACACGTCCACAGGGAAGGACAAACACATCATAGCGCGAACATAAGCAACGTCATTGGAGGAGGAGGCGGAGTCAGTGTTGGTATTGGTGTCGTGGTTAGTGGTTGCAGGTCTCTATACCATAGATAACCATGGTCAGTACGAATCTGGTGGTGCCAGTGGTGCTATGGGGTCCCACAGCACCAACACATTGCATATCGAGCGTCTTTCTATCGGATGATCAATTCACACTGGTTACCGGGTGCTACGATGGACAGATCTGTCTCTGGCAAGTGGAGCCAGCCACATTAAAGATGTCACCGCGTTGCCTGCTCGTTGGACACTCAGCGCCGGTGTTGTGCCTGGTGCGTGCCTCACTGCTGCCTGAGAACAATTTCCTCGTTAGCTCGTCGGAGAATGGTGAGATGTGCACCTGGGATCTGATCGATGGCAAATGCACTGAGGCTGTCAAGCTGCCACAAGTGCATACACAAATCCAAAGCTATCACACGGCCAACAGCGAGGATGTGCGTCTCTTTTGCATTGGCTACTATGCTGAAATTATGGTCATGGATCCATTTAGTCTCGAAGTTATTTATGTGCTCAGCTCGAAGGTGAAGCCGGACTGGATTTCGGCCATACATGTACTACGTCCAATGCGTCGCAAAGATGATGTCGTACTGGCCATCACGACCACCGGCACCGTCAAGGTCTGGACTTTGACGGGCAATGAGAACAAGCATGCGGAGCCGATCTATGAGAATGAATCGAAGGAGATACGCTGCTTGAATGCCATCACTATGAACTGTTGTGCCCAGAATCAGCGCACTGTGCTCCTAGTTTGCACTAAATATTGGCAGATCTATGATGCTGGTGATTTTACGGTACTCTGCTCCGTTATTGCGCCTGCACGTGAACGTTGGCAGGGCGGCGATTTCATAACCTCAGATCGCGTTATGCTGTGGACGGACGAGGGCAAAGGGTACTTGTATAAATTGCCAGCAAATTGTATACCAGACAATAAGGAGTTTCATTCAAAGAGCGTCGTACGCGATGCACCCTATCTGTACTATGTGCTGCAGCATGCCGGAGATAAGGTGCTCTCCTGTCCGCCAGCAATGAAACTCCTAATGGGTCAACAATCACACTTTTTGCTGCGCGGCGATTCTGAGGGCTATATCTCGGTGTGGAATGTGCCTGAAGTGCCATTGGATAATATTAGTATATTGCAAGCAAAGCAAATGCCGCCGCGGATACAGAAGCCGCATGTGTGCACCTCACTAGTGGAGGCCTGGTCGATAATGGATCCACCGCCTGTGGGCATACTCGATCAGCTTTCACGTATCACCGAGTCACCGGTGAAGCTCACCTCGAGCATTTATCTGCCACAGCAAAGTCGCTTGGTCATTGGACGCGAGGATGGCAGCATTGTCATTGTGCCGGCCACACAGACGGTTATGATGCAACTGCTCGTCGGCATTAAGCAGAATTTCAGTGATTGGCCATCGCATCAGATACTCTATGGGCATCGCGGACGTGTCAATTGCTTGCTTTGCCCCTCGATGATACATCCTCGCTATGAGAAATCACATTTACTTTCCGGTGGTATTGATTTTGCGGTCTGCTTATGGGACTTGTATAGCGGAAGTCTGTTGCATCGTTTCTGTGTGCATGCGGGAGAGATTACACAGCTGCTGGTGCCGCCTGAGAGTTGCAGCCCACGCATACTCAAATGTATCTGCTCGGTGGCGTCGGATCATTCAGTCACTTTGGTCAGTTTACAGGAGCGCAAATGCGTTACGTTGGCCAGTCGACATCTGTTTCCGGTTGTGACCATTAAATGGCGTCCACTCGATGATTTTCTCATTGTCGGCTGCTCCGATGGCAGCGTCTATGTGTGGCAAATGGAAACAGGCCATTTGGATCGTGTTCTGCATGGCATGTTAGCCGAGGAGGTGCTTTCAGCATGCGATGAGCAGGCTTTGGAGGATGGCGGCAGTGGCGGCGGTGGTTCGTCTGGCAATGCGGCCAATTCAGCCAGTGAAATGGGTATGGCCAATCCGGCAGTGCATTTCTTCAGAGGACTCAAGTCGCGCAACATGAATGCTATACGGCATGCCACACAGCGCGGCATCCATCAGTTGCAGCAGCTGCAGGGTCACAATCAGGGAAACTTTGATTTCCTGATGAAGCATCGCAGCAATCCACTGGTCATACAGGGCTTGCGTACCAATCCCAAGGATGCCGAGAGTCATATACTCTTCTTTGACATCGAGGGTTTGATATTTGAGCTGCATAGCGAAGAGTATGCGCAGATGACGCCAGCCACGCTGGAAGCGTTGGGTGTGCATCTGCAGCATCCCAAAGATGGTAAATCGATGCATATTGATGCGAGCAAGAAAATTGGCGATTTCTTTAGCAAGGTCAAGAATAAGGCTGTCGATGTAGAGAAGATACTCAAGGATAAGGATAAGCATGGACTTGTGCAGAAGTTTAAGGAGAAGACGGAAATTGTGGAGAAAAAGGTGCAGGCGAAAGTTGAGAGCCTGCAGAAGGCAGTGGAGACGCACGAAGAGCAACCACAGGATCTAAAGAGCAAGATTGCATCCAAAATGGAGGTCACCCATGTCATGGAAGTGGCCCAGCTGCTGCTGTCGTTGCTGCATTCGTGGGGCTTGGATCCGCATCTGGACAAAGTGTGCGAATCGCAGTTGGGTCTACTGCGTCCCATTGTACCCATCTCATACGGTGTTTTGTCCAAGGCCGGCTATATGTCATTGCTATTGCCCACATGGCAGAATAACTATGACATACCACCAGGACTCCAATTACCCTCCAGCTCCAAGAAGCGTATGCTGCCTGAGGAACTGCAGCGTTTGGAGCACTTGACAGCCATTTTCACTTCGCGTCTGCACTGGGAGCTAAGCACTACATTGACATCAAATCATATACTGGCCTTAGTGGCCATGTCCAATACGCTGATGTCCATGAGCGCTGCCTCGTTTCTCCCAGATAGCGAGAAGCACAAGAAGCTGCAGCGCTTGGCCCAGCGGGCCGAGTCAACACTAAGCAATGAGGAGGAGCGCGAAGAGCTGCTGGCCCATCACACTTCGCAGATCAAGCAGGGCTGGAGTCTGTTGTCCACACACCATTGCTTCCTGCTGCCCGATAAGATTGAGGCGTTAGAGCCAAAGAAATTCAAGCGTCCACAGGTGGAGATGATGGTCAAGCGCTGGCAGCATCATTGCATCGAGATACGTGAGGCAGCGCAACAAATCCTGCTGGGCGAGCTCACTCGTATGGGCAAAAAGGGACGCAAGCAGCTCGTGGAGAGCTGGGCACAGTATTTGCCACTCTACACACACACTGAACCTATTGTGGGTGCTCAGCAGGTGGCGGCCATGACGAACAACCAGGGAGGCGGCGCTGGTGGTTCAGGTGGTGGTGGAGGTGGCGGTGGTACCAACTCTTCAATGGGCAACGGCAGTAGCTCGATGTCGGGCGGTCAAGGAATGTCAGCTGGTGGCACTGGTGGTGGCTCCAACGATCAACAGGATGAAGACTATGAGGAGGAGGAAGAAGAGATCATACGTAAGCCGTCCAGTCTGTCAGAGCTGAAACGCAAACAGACCACCGCTGTCATCCTGTTGGGCGTGATTGGTGCCGAGTTCGGGCAGGACATTTCACAAGAATCGCCTAACCATCGCGGCAGCATTAGCCTGGGCCATAGCACCACCGAGCGACGCAAATCCTCGGTAGTCGAAGGCTTCGGAATTGCCAACAATTTGGCTCGGCTTACCTCTATGGCGCTAGCTCATCTGTTGTATGCGCCGCCGTCACCCAAGCTGCCGCAATATACGCCATTGCGTCGTGCGGCCATTGATCTGCTTGGACGTGGCTTTACCGTTTGGGAGCCCTATCTGGATGTGTCCAAGGTGCTGCTAGGCCTACTGGAAATCTCTTGTGAGGGCAAAGCGGTGCCAAATCTCAACTATAAATTACCGTTGACACCACAAGCCGATGCCTGTCGCACCGCCCGCCATGCACTGCGTCTGATTGCCACCGCACGGCCAGCGGCGTTTATTACGACCATGGCAAGGGAGGTGGCGCGATATAATACGATGCAACAGAATGCCCAGTCGATCAATACACCGTTAACACAATCGGTGCTTTACAAGGCCAAGAGCGAGATATTGCAATGCGTTGAGATGCTAATCGATAAAATGCAATCAGAGATTGCTGGTTTATTGGTGGAAGTGATGGACATCGCGCTTCATTGCGTCGATAGCAATGAGCTAAAGAGTCGTGGTTTGGCCGAGCTCTGTCCGGCTATATGTAAATTCAATCAAATTTCGCATTGCGGGCAAACGCGGCGCATCGCTGTTGGCGCCAATAGCGGAAATTTGGCCATCTACGAGCTGAGGCAGAACAAGTGCCAAATGATTCCCGCCCATACGCATCCGATTACTTCGTTGGCCTTCTCGCCGGATGGCAAATACCTGGTGTCCTATTCGTGTGCCGAGAATCGCTTGTCCTTCTGGCAGACGAGCACCGGTATGTTTGGCTTGGGTCAATCGCAGACCCGCTGCACCAAGGGGTATTCCACGGCTCCCATACCGGATGTCTCGCGGCTGAACCCGATGCGCTTGGCCAAGCTCGTCTGGATTAATAATCGAACCGTGACGTTGATGCTGGCCGATGGTTCAGAGACGCGCTTCAATGTTTAAAATTTAAATGCGAACGATGAACAACGAGTTTCATTCAATACGACTATCGATAGCAGCTACTCGATAAGTTTAAAAACAAAAACAAAAACAGTAAAAAAAAAACAACAATCGTTATCAATATATCGATCAACATGCAATGATTATCGAGCATCAGTTATTGGTTTAACGATTTAGCGAACAACATTTCATTCGTTATTGTGTTATCGATAAACACTTATCGATTGTCCCAAATAGAACGAAGCCAACGTCGTTAGGCCACATACTGAGCAGCCGAGCTGCATACTATTTAGGCAATCAACAACGCGGGCTTCAAAAGCGAGCGAGACACGATCATCAACTAAAACAATAAATAGACAACAAAGCTTACAAATAAATAGAAAACAATAAAAACAAAAAACAGATGAGAAACGGAGGATTCAAAAGAAAGCGAAAACCTAATAAAAAAAACTGTTATTTATTATGTATAATATATAAAAAAGAAAAAAAAAACAAAAAAAAATGCAAACTTTTATTTGTATATGTATTTTAATTGTATTTTGTGCGATTTTAAATGTTCTGTCTTGGCTAGAAAAAAAAAAAAAAAAAAACTAAACGAAACTATTCCAATAACCAAAGCAATTGAACCAACTCACATACAATGAGGGTATTCCCTTAAGCACAATAAAAACAGCTAAGCAGTTACATTTTATTATTGTTTTAAATATCAACTTTTTTTTTTATATAAATATAAACAAATTGCTTTGGTTATTCGGAATGGATAAACTTTGCTGTTGAATATTTATGTAATTATATACGATAAGCGAAAAATTAAATGTTTGTTTTGTTAGTTAAAAGAAAAAGCACATATAAACTATTTAAAAATAATATAATCCAACTACAAATGGAATTGAAAACTAAGAAGCAGAAGCAAAACAATACCAATACAAACAAAGAATGAATGCTGTTATTACTTCCTATGCTATTGTAATTATTACTATTATTATTATTAAATAATATTATTATCGATATTGATATTTGTTAAACCTAATGTATTGTTATTATCTATCTACAACTATAAAAAAAAAAACAATTGTATTGCGCAATGTTGCTACTTTATATATATATAAAAAAAAGAAACATTTAAAATATATTAATTTTTTTTTTGTTTTTATAAAAATTTAATTCAAATGCTATATCTATTATTTTGTTGTTGTTAATTTTTGCAATTAGCAAGCTCTAAAGTTAAACATTAATTAATTAAACATATTCAAAACTTAAGAAAAATATTATATGCAAAAAAAAAAAACAAAGCAAAACAAAAGCTTAGCAATATTATACACATACACACACTTGTATTTATATATGTATGCTTGTATAGGTTAAACTACACACACACACCACACACACTACTACTAATACATATGCATATATATATATATTTATATATATATATATGTACTACAGAATATAATATATATATATAACCACAGTAAATAAATTATATTTGTGCTTAATTTGAATTACTAAATATGTGAGAATATATATGTATGTATGTTTGTATGCGTATATTCGAGGTCCTTCAATCAAAGTATTACACAAAATGAAATAATGAATGAAATAAATTAACATAACAATATATATGTATAGAAATATATGTATATATTTATTTATATGCAAGAAATAAAGTCAAAAACCAAACATGAAATAAACGAGTTTGTTTTTATTGTTATATATATTTAACTTGATGTTAAGGGAATATCCTGAATGACTGTTGAATATTCATATTTAAGAACTTTTTAGTTAGTTTAAATATTCATATTTTAAATTATTTTTTATTTACAATGACTGGATAAGTTGTAAATTGTATGTAATATTGAGATTTAGATTGTGCTGGGGAAGGGAGGGTCTAGAGGGTGTTATTGTTTGAGTGTACGTACTTCTGATACGATGACATAACCAGGCAAATTTGATAATTCTCTCACCCGTTTAATTGTCTTTTGTTGTGTTTTGAGATTTCTTCGAAAAATTTTAACATTTTAAGATCTCTGTGTAAGACTTGATTACGAATTGTTCCTTTAATAGCACCAAAATCTCTGATGTAGTTCCCCATAAGTGTATATCGTACGTCAAAATCGTTTTTTCGAAGAGTTTTCTATATTAACAGTTTCCTTTTTAAGTGTTCATTAGGAGTTTTGTCTTAGTAAACAGATTTAGTTGTTTTCTTTTCGTAATTGGGTGGATACATAGAATCAAGCTGAATTTAAAAGAATTTTCATTAATATTTTAATTAGTTCAAGGCATGATATCCTTGCAAGTCTTTATAGATGCTCTCTATCTCTCCTATATAATCCAACCTCTTTTTCGGGCTTTCTTCCTATCTCTTTCTAAGCAATGTGCTAAGTTTGTAAAAACATAAAGATTCTTATATATATATAATATAACATTTCAATGAACTATATTCCTTTTAAGCATCAGAACATAAAACATTTTATATATTTATTTAAAACATTTTATATCTATATTTAGAATAGAGTTAAGAGTTGAAAGTATTATACGCCCAGTAGAGAAAAGCGATGTAAAATAATTTCAAAAGTGATCGGATCGGAGCACTATATACCACATATATAGTTGCCTTAGTAAGGAGTTATTACAACTTATCTGTATAAATCTTGAGGAACTTGATTTTTATACTCATTCACAAAGTGAAAAGAGTATATTGGTTTTGTGCAATGTCCGACACGCTGTCCGTCCGTCTGTCCGTATGAACGCAAACCATTTGCACAGTTTTGAAGCTAGAGAGTTGAAATTTGGAATATATACTCGTGTATATCTTTGAATTATAAAGTGTCAAGATTTTCCCGATACGCCCACTAGGGGCGTGGCAAATCGGATATCTCATAAACAATAATTTTAGAAGTGCTAGAAAGTTGCAATTCCAAATGTACACTCGTGTTGACAACCCAAGATCAAAAAGCTATGGCGGATATATTTACGTCCATTGGGGGCGTGGCAAATCGGCTAAAACGGTATCTTCTACAGTTTTAAAGCTAGAATGCCCAAATTTGGCACGTAGCTTACTGCTACGATCCTATGAAGACCGACTAAAAACTATATATCCACGCCTACTAGGGGCGTGGCAAATCGGATCTGACTATATAGTTCTTTTTCAAATTCTGTAATATTTTGAGCACTATGAATGCTAGAGACTTGAAATTTGGTATATATACTCGGGTTGACAACCCAAAATCAAAAAGATATGGTGGATATATCTGCGCCCATAGGGGGCGTGTCAAACCGCAAAAGCGTATAGCTCCTACACTTTAAGAGCTAGAAGCTTCAAATTTGGATGGTTGAGTTACTGGTGAGCTCCTCTATCGATGACCAAAAATAATTATTACGCTTTTTTTTGGGCATGCCCGGCTAAAAAATACCCTGTAATTTTCGCATGTTTTGAGTGTAAGCATCCAAATTTCACACTTACGTTACCCTTTACTACTTCTAAGAACTAGCCAAAAATTATATGTCTACGCCTACTGGGGGCGTGGCAAGTCGGAAAAAACAGTATGTTTTTCCGAGTCTCAGTGAGAAAATCAAAATATTACTGCTGATCTCCTCTATTGATTTCCAAAAAATGATATATATACAAACCAACTGGAGGCGTGACAATGGCCGTGAGCTGCGCGGGTGTGAATGAGTATTCCGCAGTCGGTAGCGCCCGACTGCAACGTTCTTACTTGTTTGATCCTTGCTTATTATCAATGGATTACAATATCATAAAGCAGCTATATAGGCATCTAGGGCATCTTTTAGATATATATTCTTTATGTTCCCTTATCAAATTATTGTATGCTATGTCTGATGTAGGAACAGTCGCTTGGAAACACTAATGAGACCTCGTAGGAAATTTGTTTCTGATGCAATCTGAAAAGGAACAGCTGTATTTGCCTTTCTTATTTGAGAATATTTGTATCAATTGTTTTTTTTTTTTAATTTTACAGCAATCAGACGGCGAAAATGCCAGAAACAGAGACTAGAAGCACCGGCCAACGGGGTAGGCCCAGGAAGACAGCGGCTGCCGTACGAAAGATCGCACGCGTCTCCAATGACGAGGATGAGATAATAGTGCCGAGCAACAAAACGCAAGGGAAGTCCCTTAAGTCGAACGAAAGTAGCCGTCAGCAAAAGCAACAAGTAGAGGAGGAGATGGATGACGCAGACACCGTCGATGAGGAAGCGGAGCAGGGCAATAACGATGACGACGACGTGGAGGACGACGAGGTGCCCGACGACAGCAATGAGGCGACCGATGCCGAGGAACAAGTGGAGACGCCAGCCTTTAGTCTGGCCACGCTCGGATTGCAGCGCGTGGGCACTGTGCAGCCACCGAAACCGAAGACCCAAAAGCCGCCCATACTTCCACTCAATGCACGTGGCATGCCCGCCCGCATACGAAAGCGCAATCCGCTCTTCTACGACGAGAACATCATCAATGATGACAAACCGTTGCGCGTCAGCTTGGCGCCCAAAAAGACGTCCGCCCGTGGCGCCGGTGACAGTCCCCACAAATTGCAAACGACACCTTCGAAAGTACTCAAGAAGCGCAAGGGCGTCGTTTCGCGCTATATGCGCTCTAATGACAGTGCCTCCACCTCAAACTCCAACTCGGGTGCGGAGGCAACGGACAAGCAAAAGAAATTGACATCGGGAAAGCATGCACTGGGCTCGACATCATCAGCCGGTGGGAAGGGACATCAGCAGCAGCAGATGCCACAAATGGCCGGCCATCTGCGACCTGGTCGTGGTGCCACAAGTGGGACAAAGGGCGCTGCGGCTGCTGCAGCTGTTGCCGCTGCTGAGGATGCGGCCCGAAAAGCTGAGGCCCAGGTGGTGGCCAATAAGCGCTTGGGCCAATCAATTGGGCTGCGGCTGCGTAACCTTCTAAAGCTGCCCAAGGCCCACAAATGGGCCATTGCGGAGTGGTTCTACTCGTATATCGATAAGCCGCTTTTCGATTGTAAGTATGATTTCATGAACAATGTCAACGAGTTGGCTCCGCGTCTCGGCACACGCAAATTGAATCGCCACGAGTGGATCAACATTAGGCGACGTATGGGCCGCCCTAGACGCTGCTCGTCGGCGTTCTTTAACGAGGAGCGGCGAGAGCTGGAGCGCAAGCGTCAGCTAATGCGCACACTGCAATCGTGCAAGTCCGGCGACCTGAAGGACACGCTGCTGGTAGCTGATATGCCAGAAAAGATACCAATGCCATTGCCATTGGGCACCAAGGTGACGGCCCGATTGCGTACGCCGCAGGACGGCATCTTTGCCGGCACGGTGGCTGCCTATCATTCGCTAAATGCCACGTATCGGGTGACCTTTGAGCGGCCGGGACTGGGCACTCAATCGATACCGGACTATGAGATTGTGTCGGAGAACTTTCATGAGATGCTGCCGCTGCATAGCTTCACCAAAGACTTCCGGCCCAACTTGATGAGCATCTATCAGACCAATAATATGGGCTACACCACCAATCTGGGCTTCACCACCAACTTGGCCAGCAGCTATCAGGGCAAACGTCTCCCGCTCGGCGCTGCCGGCAATTTCAACAGCAGCGGGCTCAGCTCATCAGCTCCCCAAAAAAATCTGGTCAACAACAATGCGGCGGCACGCAATGCGCTCAGCATGAAGCTAAATAAGAGTGATCCGCTGCTGGGACAGGATGCGGTGAGTGAGAGTCCGATGAGGATGCAGCTAGTCCGACATCATGGCTATTCGCCAAAGCTGCTCGAGCATTTGGTTTTACTCCAGAACTATATTGCTCTGAAGGAGGCGAAAATTCAGCGCTTGACTGAAATGAATGCCTCCGCAGAGCTGACAATGGGTGAGATGATGGGTCAGGAAGAGGCCGTCGCCGATCATAATCGCCGCCAGCTGCGTGACGATTTTCAACGTCGCTACGCATCGAATATTATAATGATCGAGCGTATCAATGGGGATCTCATGTACGAGCTGACCAGGGTGCAGGAGCTGTCTAACAGCCTCACACGCAATCCCAATGTCCAAGCTATGATATCGCCGACTCTATTGCGCGAGGAATGCCGGGCCAAGGCCAGCCAAACTGTCGACGAGATGAACAAGGGCGTGGTGAAGAGCGAACGTATGATTACGTTGCTCAAGAATCTGACCACATTGCTGATTGTTACACAGAATTTGGACAGTGATTGGGAGGCGGCCGAAGTGAACAAAGTGCTCGAGGGCTGCATCGAGGAGGTGCGCAGTAATCTCGTCTGCAGCGAAAACAGCGAGGTGTTCCAGAAGAGCGTACAGCTGCGTCTCGAATATATTGCCCTGGACATCAATCGGAATATTGAGGAGCGCAGCTTTAGCCAGGCATCCGCCAAGTCACCAAAGTCCCTCAAATCAGAGTCGGGTAAGAGCAGCGGCTCGAAAAGGAGAGGTACGGACAGGGATCCCAAAGAGAAGAAATCGGCTAAAGGAAAAAAAGATAAAGATGGAAAATCCAAGCAATTGGAGGAATCGGACGTGGAGCCAATGGACGTCGACAGTGAACCCGAAGATGAACAGAATGACGAGAAGCCGGAGAAAAAGGACAATGGCCATGGTGAGGATGATGCGGATGCTAATGCTGATGTGGAGGCAGATGTGGATGCGATTGTGGAAGCCGATGCAGATGTGGATGCGATTGTGGAAGCCGATGCAGATGCAGATGCAGATGCAGATGCAGAGACAGAGGCAGAGGCAGAGGCAGAGGCAGATGCAGAGGCAGAGGCAGACGCTATGGGTGTAGTAGAAAAGCTTGATGAAGATGAAGCATCTGAAGGAGGAGGAGGAGGTGCCGAAAACGCTGATGACTGCGCTGATGACTCGCAAATAACGATCGAGTCGATGAAGGAGTCAGAAGATGAAATGCAATCGCAGGATGGTAAAGATGACGATAAGGTGGATGAAGATATCATACAAGAGCTGGGTACAACTGGCTGCGAGGAGTCCGACTCACAGGAGGAGTTCCAATTTGAAAAATAACGAGCAGCCAGGAGCGAGCAGCGAAACGTAGTTGTATGTACTTCAGTTAAGCCTTAGATACTTTTTAAATACCCTTCCCACCTTCCCTTCCTTACAACATATATCTATATATATATATATATATATCATTTATACATGCAGCTGTGATTATGAAATTAGTACTGCGACTGAGCACTACTATCAGATATGTATGAATATCATCTGCTATCTATTTATTCTCTACATGCCTTAGGATCTTCTCTATACGGGAGGAATCTAAAGCATATAGAGAAAAATATAGATTACAGATGATATATATACATATCTAAAATTTAGTGCTCAGTGTTACTTTTTTCATGACCACATATATATTTATATATATTTATTTGTTACTCATTGCCCCTTTTTTTTATTATTATTAATTACTTTTTCTATTTGTTCGCAAATATACAAATTATATACCAATTTTTTTGGGGTCGATCTACGGACAGCTGATGATTATTGAATAGACTTCCCTCTAGTACTTTTTATTTAAATTCTAGCAATTGCAATTGTTTATATATATTATTAAATTGGGATAACACCCGCACAGTAATGATTAACGTATTTAAACTCTTTCCACTTTCAATTTATACTCTTGAGTGTGTCGCAATAAACAAAATTATAACAAATAAGCGCAAATCG
Organism: Drosophila nigricruria; assembly: GCA_037075265.1. Lineage (NCBI taxonomy): Eukaryota > Metazoa > Arthropoda > Insecta > Diptera > Drosophilidae > Drosophila > Drosophila nigricruria. The sequence continues at coordinate 2,923,280 of JBAMCI010000206.1, read as the reverse complement.
TTTTTTAATTAATTGTATTTTATGCTTGTAAAAGGAACACTTAGTCATCTGGCTAACCAACATATCTTTCTACTCATCATCTTCATCATCGTCGTCATCGTCTTCGCTCGATTGGTTCAGCCAGTCGACAAGCTTGGCCAGACTTTGCCGCAGCGTCGCGTGCTCTTGAACGTCCAATTGATCGTACCATTTGTGTATGGCATCCTCGGTAACGAAGTCTTTGTCGTACAGATAATGTACCACTTGGGAGATCTTTTCATGCACCAGTTGGTTCTCCTCGCAAATGTCCTGAGAACAATGAACAAGTAGATAATTAATAAAAGCGTCAACCACAAACGGAAGTAGGAAACGGGTGTGGGGTACCTCCAAAGCTTTAAGACAATCCATCATGGCATCCTCGCTCTTAATATAGTTGGAGACGACAGGTCCCAGTTGCTTGAATGCCGCATTGATGGCTACCAAAACGTTGTCGTTAGCCGGCTCGACAATGCTCTCCATGGCAAAGACAGCTTTAACCACGTTGAAATTTACCTCCTTGAGGGACATATTGTACGCATAACGCGAGGAGTTAATCTCGAGTATAAGAAAGTCTGGATTGGACTTCTCGCGATAGCCACGCGTTAACGAATCGATAACCTCTGAGAGAAAGACTGCAATGGCAAAGGATAGCAGTAAGTTATAAAATTGTCGCATTATTCATTAAGTGGTCAATGCTTACTGTTCGTGTCGTCGGGCAGCGGCGTCACCATGCGCGACTCATCCTCGTTGTCATCGTCGTCACTGGAGTAGCTGCAATCACTATCCGCGATCGCCGCATTCTGCAGGTCACACATTTTGGGTATGCAGAGGGTCGTTAGTTGTGGCATCACGTGGTCATCCGCATCGGAATCGTCCGGATCACCAGTTGTCAGATCATTGACAATGTATGCAGCTGGCCCAATGGCTTCCAGCTCAACTGGGAAATGAATAAACATGCATTGAGGAAGGGATATGAGGAATTGCTTGAAGTACTTGCTTACCCTGCTCCAGCTCCTCCGTGCGCTGTGTACTGGGTGAGCTGGTGACCAGTGTATTGGCCAGCTTTGTGTTGGCGGGCAGGATGCACTTGGCGCCCAATACGCAGCCAGCGCTAACTTCACAGTTCTCATTGATAACCGCATCGGATCCAATGACGCAGTGCCGCAGCTGGCAGTTGTCTTTAATGATCACATTCGCCATGAGAAAGACATTACTGAGCTGGCAGTTCTTGCCTATGCGACAATTGGCGCCAATTACGCTGCTGCTGATTGTGGTGCCAGCGTCCACATGGCTGCCCGCCTGTATAACGACGTTCTCTTGCAGCGCCACCTTGGAGACGTTCGCCTCGTGGCTCTTGTAGATGTTGTCCTTGTAGAAGACATACTGCTGCTGTAGCTTGTAGACGCCCATGTCGGGCACCAGCGGATAGGCCCAACGGCTAATGATGTCCCGGCTGACCAGCTGATAGGAGAGCCAATTGTTCACCTTGTGCGCATACTGGGCAGGCGGCAGCAGTGCCACGTAGATCCGGCTGTCCAGCAGTTCCTCGTTAATGAGCAGACCTCGAACGAAATCGTCGCGTGTTTGGAAATCGAAATTATCACTAAAGAGCGACAGCATCGATGGCGAGCCAATGGCTATTTGTGGATCGAGCAGATTGTGGTGCAGCGTAACGCACGAATTGTTGAGGAACACATCGAGCGGTATCTGGTAGCGAGTCTCCTTGTGATTCATGCGCAATCGCTGATGATAATGCAGCCGTGCGTTCTGTTTATCCACAGCAATTAGCAGCTCATTGCCGGTTCGTTCGTTGCTGCTGGCGCACTCCTTAAATACGAGCGTGGCGGCCGTGCCTTTATCGAACTTTGCCATCCGCTTGTGCTGTTCGAGTACTGGACGAAGATCTGCATTGGTCACCGTGTCTGCGCCCAGCAGTATGAAATTGCCACGTATCAAGGCCTTGGCGTCCAGATCTCGCATCGCATCCCCAAAGCAACGACAGCCTTCGCCGCCAATCACATGGACGGTCATCTTGAAGGACCACGAGGCATAGGTAGCAATGCCTCGTCTGCAAGCAGAATATGTGCACACAAGTATATTACAATTTACTGGCCACAAGCAGAAGGACGCTGCTGGTGACTGATGAAAGGGGCATGCCCCAACTCGAAATGGAAATGCTTACTTGATGTGATCGCGTATGTTCTGCAGATAGAGGCTGGCATAAACAAACACCTCCTCGACGCCGCTGCGGTTGAGCGCAATTAGAGCATAGTCCAGCATGCTGACATTCACCAGTGGCAGTAGCGCCTATAAACAACAAATATATTAAAGCAACGTGCGTGGCCAAACCCAAGAGAAGAGAAACATTTGAGTAAAAGTATAAATCGCACCGTGGAGTCTTCGTCCGATAGCGGTTTAAAGTTCCACACATTGTTGTCCGCTATGAGCACAGCCTGGACTATTTCCTTTTGGTATTGTGACATATTTGTTCTTTTTTATTCGTAAAAGAGCCGCAAAAACAATTTCGCGTGTGAATGCAACGAAATTAAAGTTGTTGCTGTTGATGGTGCCGCTGTTAACAGCACTGTCAGCTGACAGTGTTGGTTAACAGCTTGATTTGCGTGTGCTGCAGCCCTGCGCCGTGGGCTATGTTTAATTTCAGCTGTTGACGTTGGTTTTATTGCTATTGGTCGCTCGAGTCCGTTGAATGTTTGTGCAAACCACTGGTTTCTGTTGTTGTTGTTTTTGTTGTGGCTGTTGTTATGGTCGTTCTTATATCTATCAATATTCCGATTCAATTCTACAGAAATTGGAATAAATGACTAACGTGCAGTGTCCAGTAATTTAAATGCTAAAAATTATATTTAAAACAACACCAAAGCTAGAGAACCGCAATTATCGTCATTGCCACTGTGAATAAGTGACTGCGATTGCACATGTGTGCGTGTGCGTGTGTGTGTGTCTTGCGCTAACAAAAAGTTATAGAAAAAAAATACTGCACCCGCCCACACCCACCGTAAAAAGCAAACAAGAGTGATAGCTCGGGAAAGCAAACAAGAAAAATGTTTTTTTAATTTTAAAAAAGAAAACTATTTATGAAAGCTTGCTTGTGTCGGTTTCGGTATTAGTCTTAAGCAGCAAAAATAAATAAAAAATTAAAATAAAACTCAAACTGGTGTCGTCACTCGGCGCTTATGTTAACTAAAAATAGCCACTCTAAAAGAAAACCACAATTTTTTTCAGTATAACTAAACCCTTAATATTGCAACTACTGCTCCAAACAGTATTCCTCCACATTCCTTCGTGTTGCAGTCGTGTAGCAGAACAATAAAAACAAACATACACAGAAAAAGCTAAAAAGCCGCTAAAAAACAAAAAAAAAAGAAGCTATAAACACCGCTTAGCCATGGAACGCGACAGCAGCTACCCCAATGGCGCCGATACAAGCGCAGCTGCAGCGCCAGAGCGAACAACGCTGTCGATTGTGCAGCACCGCTTCAAGGCGGACGAAACAGTTCACCTGGTAAGTTGAATAATTCCCAACGTGAATAATCAATATGTTCTCATATTTCATATTGCAACACATTTCCATGCAACCGCCTGACTGTGCGTGTATGCGTGTGTGTGTGTGCGTGTGCGTGTGTGTGTGTGTGTGTGTGTGTGTGTGTGTGCAAGTGGACCTTGAAGGCATAAGATAACATTTCACTCATGCTGGAATGTTAAAAGAAATCGGAAACAGTGCTGGTAATCTTGGAAAGCTGATTAGACATCTAACAGTTATCCAATTGGTGCACACAGTGTATAGTCCGATTGGAATCCGTTGGCTTGCCAGATGACCAGTGTAAACAGCGTCCGATTTCAAGGCATACCAAAAAGCAGGCGTCATTCGTCTGATAAGAATGTTATTTGAAGCTTGGCGATGAGGTAGCCACAGGCGGCTGACTATGCTGCACAAAGCACGACCCTCTTATTTACTCAAAATGGACACCACAGCTCAGCTCAGCTCAGCCCAGCCAAGTACGCAGCTCAGAATTCAGAATAGAGCGAAAAGTAAAAAAAAAATGCATAGATCCAACTAGCTGGAGGTTGTTGGTCCAAAATCAATTTACAAAAAGTGAAAACATTAATAAAATAATTAAATAAAAAAAAAAATAATTTTACTTATTTTTTTTTTAAATATTTCTTTACAGATTTTCGAAGCATATCAAATCAAAGGCCGGGAACATGTTGAGGGTCTGCTAACGCTTGTCTCCTCCGCATCAGGCGGCACGTACGCGATCGTCTCATTCTCTCTACTGCGCACCCCATTGACGGCCAGCAATGACCTGAAAATCAACAAAGTGTTTCCGATAAACAAATCCTTTAAATTGACAACGGGTAGGTCTTAGCTATCTCTCTTTCTCTTTCTCCCACCTGTTGATCTGTGCTCAGTATATATTTAATATGTTGTAAGCTCTACAGATGGCCAGGGTTCCACAACGGAGCAGCAATTCGATCTGTGCACGGACGGTGATAGACCGAGCAAGTACTACTATCATCCCATACGAACGGATCTTGCCTCGGTGGATTTCAATGAGTTCTGCGCCAGCGTCGATTCCTGCAAGAAGACCATGTGGGATGCCGAATTGCCGTCGGAGGCGACGCTCAATTTTCGCTGGCTCGACGATTACCGTGAGATTGGCGAAGTCAAGCAGGAGCTAAAAAAGCGCGAGAGCGAATACATCATCTACGAGGATATTGTGTAGGATTAGCTTATATATTCACTGAGCCTCATTAATTCACATCCCTGCCATCCATCCTTTGCAGCATCTACTGTGCCACATGGAACGTCAATAACAGACCCTGCTGGGACAACAAAAATACGCTGCGTCCTTGGCTCGCATCTGGAGACAAGGCGCCGGATATCTATGCCATTGGACTGCAGGAGCTGGACAAACCGGCCAGGGCCATGCTGAACGGCAATCAGATACAAATGTATGCCGCGCAATGGGTGTAAGTGATCTGGAGGACTCGACACGATATTCATTAAGATACTCGATTCAGGCCTAAATGAAAGCTTAAAGTGAAGACTCAAGAAATCATATTCAATTTGTTTAATAGTCATGGCAAAACCCTATGCAAAAAACTTATTCATTTTGTGACTAAGCATTAACTTGTTGACAATATATCGAAGACAATCTAAACTTGCAGTTAGTGAATGTTATTTAAGTAATTAGTATTTGAATTGATTAAGTTAACTTAGAAATAGAAAAGTAGTAGAGGAAGTTTAAGAAAATAAGTATAAAAAGCAAATTACAATATAATATATATATATTATATTATAATATAATTATTATTACTGTATTATACCATATAGTGACAAGTTGTATTCTATGTGCCAAAGATATAGCAAATAGTCTTGGGCTTAAGGAATTATGAAGAATTACATAGTTGTTGTTGCGGTTTAGAAAGCAGAAAGTGCTGAATCCGTACAAAATTAGAATAACAAAGTTTTTATGAGATTATTCCATAAATACATTTGAGGCAAATCTTATCAAATGTTCAAAAAATCTATGTATGTTAGATATATGTCAGATATATGTATATATTATAATACTCAGTTAACAACTGATATTTGCCTATGTTATAAATGCATAGCATTGGCATTCAAAGCAAATGGGCTCATTGATCATATGTAAAACGTTTTGATTACCAACGAAAATCTTCTATATATACATATATATATATATATTAATCTACTATCTACTCTCTCTCTTTCTATTGCAGGCGAAAAATGTTGGAGAACTTGCATGACGATATGGAGTATGAGGAGCTGCAGTCGGTGCGATTATCTGGCATTATGCTAACAATCATTGTTCGTAAGCAATTGCGTCAGCATATCGTGCGGTGCCGCGTTAACTCGGTGGCACGTGGCGTGTTCAAGACATTGGGCAACAAGGGAGGCGTGGCTGTTAGCTTTCAGCTAAACGAGGCAAACATCTGTTTTGTCAACTCGCATCTGGCCGCGCACATGGGCAACGTGGCGGAGCGGAATGACGACTTCAAAGGCATTGACGAGGGCATGCGATTCGAGGAGAATGGACTGCAGATCCGCACTATCAACGATCATGAGTAAGCACTAAAAAGAGATCTAATCTCTCTCTCTCTCTCCCTCACTCTCTCTGTCCTTCTCTAATTGCAGTCACATTTTCTGGCTGGGTGATCTGAACTATCGGATACAGGAGCCGAATGGACAGCAACGTCCGGGGCCCATGAGCGATGCGCAAACGTTCGAGCTGATGCTGCAGTACGATCAGCTGCGCATGGAGATGAGTTATGATAGATGCTTCAAGGGCTATACGGAGGGTGAGATTAAGTTTGCACCGACCTACAAATACGATGTTGGCACCGATACCTATGACACGGGCGAGAAACAGCGCGCGCCCGCGTATTGCGATCGCGTCTTGTGGAAGGGCAAACGTATCGAACAGTTGGAGTACAATGGCGTCATGGAGATACGGGAAAGCGATCATAAGCCGGTCTATGCCATATTCCGTGTAAAGATCAAGACACGCGACGATTACAAGTATAAGATGGTATTGGGCGAGGTGCTCAAGGCGGTGGACAAGCGCGAGAACGACAGCCAGCCGCAAATCATCACGGACCGACCGATCATCGAGTTTGGCTTGGTGCGGTTCAACGAGCCGGCCGTTCGGGACTTCAATGTGTACAACGATTGCCCGCAACAGGTGGACTTCAAGTTCAAGGTCAAGGATTTACCCAACGATATCTGCGAGAAGTGGCTGCATGTGGATCCGCGCGCGGACAGTCTCATGATTGACTCCGCACGGAGCATACGCGTGCGCATGCTGGCCGATGCGAATTCCATAACGGGTCTCCTCAAGAAGATCTGCTCCTCTCCCGACAGATGCGATTTCGATATACTCATACTGCATGTGCGGTCCGGCAGAGATATATTCATAACCGTAACGGGTGAATATCAGCCCAGCTGCTTTGGCCTATCCATGGAGACGATGTGTCGCACTGAGCGACCCATCGCAGAATACACACTGGAAGGAATCAAGCAACTGGTAATATACATATATCGATATATATGAATATTGATTTATTTATACATCGTGAAATGATTGCAGATGCTGGATGTGACGCCCTTGTATCGGGTGCCCATGCCACGTGAATATTTCCTGCTCATCGATTATCTGCACAGCCAAAGCGGCCAGCTGAGGGGCATCTTTCAGAGCTACGATCGCCGGCAGCCGCTCAGCAGTCAATTCAATGCGGTGCGAGATTGGCTGGACACCTGGTCAGACGACGTATTCCGTAAGCTCCAATCAATATAGAAATAGATACAGGATTTGTCCAGAAAGTAATAGAACGATTATACTTCGGAGCGCGTGCGCTAACTGGATTCGGTATAGGGGGGGACTCTAGCAAACGAACGAGGAGTCAGTTGGTCAGTTGCCTCCGATCATCCGGAGAGTCACGACAGCGTTCGTTAGAGCACAGGCCCTCACCTTCTTTCTTGTAACGCTTCCCCAGCAAAGATTTGCCAATTACTTTCCGGAGAAACCACAGGGCTTATATAGATATTAACTATTGTTTGTTTGCATTTGCAGCGGGCACTCCACAAACAGCTGCCGAGGCGCTGCTGTTGCTGTTCGATCTGCCGGAGCAGGCGCTGCTGGAGCCATTCGTGGATGATCTGCTGGCCAGCCGCAGCAAAGCGGAAGCCGAGAGGTACATAGATCTGTTGAGCGAGCCCAAGCGAAATGTCTTTAAGCATTTATGCCTGTTTCTGTGCGAGGGCGTCGAACGCGGCGATTACGACGCCAACAACGTGGGTGCGTATGGGCAATGCGTGCTGTGGATGGCATCTATCTATATAAATATATATATATATATATTTACTAACCATATCAATTGCAGCTGCGATCTTTGGCCGTATACTGCTGCGCAGCAGCAAATGCAACGTGACCATTGACTATCACAGCCGTTGCAGCGAGTTCATGCAACGCTTCATACGCATCGAGAATCCTGATATGGTGGCTGGTGGCAATGGACATGGCGGCGCCAGTTTGCAGACCTAATTGACGACCTAATTGATCTATATATATATATATATATATATATATATATATTTATATATATATATGTATGCATCTATGTATTAGCTACAGATATGGAATGTAAATTAGTTAGCTATTTATTTTAACTGTAATTTGAAAATGTATTTGCTTGCGAGTAGTAGTTCGTCTGCTTATCGATGGCTTAGCATATATGTACTATATATATATATATATATAGTATACATACTATATACATATATATCTGATCTGTTCTTTGTTTTACTTGTTAATTGTTTACTGCACATACTGTACGAAATATTGATTCAAACTCAAGTATCCATGCATATATCACCATACTACTATATATACATATTGTGCTTGTAGTCTATGTTGGGCTCCGATTAATATTAGCCCTATTTATGCACTAATTTTTTTGTACACAAATTCATGGCTTCAACTTAAGAAATTTATGCATACACACATACACACACATATATATATATATACTAAAATATATGCATTTTGTTGTTTTTTTAGTTAATAAGCAAATATTTAAAGTAGAAGTAAATCCATATTCCTATTAAGCCAATGTCCGATTCAAAGTTTGATTTGCAAGACTCTTAAGCATATATAATATGATAGTAACGGTGTTTTTTTAGGCTTGATTGATTTAACACAATATTCTTTTTTTAATTTTAAAAACTCAGATTATATTTAAAAATTGAAAATTTTTAAATTTTGTAACAAATAATGAATTAATTTAGGAAATGTGTCTCGTAACTATGTTTAAATATCTGCATACAATGTACAACTTGATTTCTAAAGAAAGTTACTGCTGTTATTTCTGTTAAATAAATTTAAAAAATCTATACAGCTAACATTAATCAGACGTATACTTTTATTAGGCAGTGTAAGCAAAAAAAAGTGTGTACATATGTACACACACGTGTGCTGCTATGCGCTAACGTATGAAAATTGCGCCAAAATGTACTTGCCGTTGCTCAACACTATTTTTGTAATTGCAAAGGTAAATGCAAGTCATTGTAAATGTTTTCAATAACCTAGTTTTAAGCTGTAAATTATTAAATATTTATATATTATATTTCTATTACATCATTTATCATTATTATACTATTAAAATGTTTTTTTTTGCTGACATAATGTTATCGATACCTGAAAAAAATATATCGATGTAGTGGTACAGTTCCATCGCTATAGCTTATTGTTAGTATTGCTTTTGAGCAGCAAAACAAATGGGCAAATTTTCATTTGAGCAGCTGGATACATAGAGGGTACGAACTACACAGAAATACAATGTCCTCCGAGGACTTTAAAATACCTATATATCGGAAGGATATATCTGAGGAAGACAGGAGCTATGTGATGCTCGACAAACAGCCACGTTCGCCGGTAGAAGATGCGGAAGCTGAGCTAAAGGAGGACCTCAACATCAGTGGCTCCACGGAGCCCTCAGACCCGGATGACAGCGAGGCATATCGACCGCATGTAACCAGTAGCACGCCGGAGCATGGCAATACGGCAAATGTAGCCGATCTGGACACATCTGTTACGTCTCAAACATCCGTGGAAGAGGAACATATTGAACCGCCAGTCATATGTGAACAGCAGGGCTTAAGGGAGGAGAGCAGCAGCTCTAGCAGCTCCAGCAGCAGCGACCCGAGTGATTCAAACTCATCACCTTCTGATGGTAGCTCCGATTCCACTGAGGATGCGCCCTCACCCACCACAGTGGTCGATGTCAGCGATCTAACCGGCAACGATGACTTCAGCAACAGTGGCACGGCTGACAATGCTGAAGCTGAGAACACTGCCGAATCTGCTGTGGAGCCAGTCGATACAGCAGCTGCGGACACAGAAGCCGAGCAAGTTGCTCATGTGCCAGAGGAAACTCTGCTCGAATCGCAAGCGCAAGTCGAAACTGAACCGGAAACGGAATCAGAGGAGGGCATGATGATGATTGTTGAAACACCACCGGAACCAGAGGTCGAAGAGGATCAGGAACAGGAGCAGGAACAGGAGCAGGATCAGGAACAGGAGCAAGATCAGGAACAGGATACGGAAATGGAAGCAGAAGCACCAACTGAAATGCACGAAACTCCGGCATCGCCCGAAACTCCGGCATCTCCCGAAACTCCGGCATCACCCGAAACGCCAGCATCGCCCGAAACGCCGGCGTCGCCGGAAACGCCAGCATCGCCGGAAACGCCGGCATCGCCCACCGACGACGGCAATGAGCCTCTCGACCTGCTTCCGCCCTATAAGCGCGCACATTACGGCATCGATCAACCAATCCGCTGCGCACAGACGCAGGCACACCACGTCGACCTGGTCATGCCCGCTCCACAACAAATGCACATGCAGCAGATGCGTTTGGCGCCACGTGATCCTCGCCAGAAGTCCGTGATGCCGATTATCTTTCAAGATCAATTCGAAAGCATCTCCAGCAGCAGCGACGACGGCAACAGTTTGAGCGAAGACGAAGAGTCGGATGATAACTCTGAAGAATGCGATACGGAATCCAATGATTCGGATGTGATGATAATTGAACAGGAGGACACAGACACCACATCTGGGGAAACGGTGACAGCAACAGAGGCAACCGATGCTGATCATGATGATGATGATGATGACGACGACGACGACGATGATGATGATGATGATGATGATGATGATGATGATGATGACGATGATGATGCTGATGCTGATGCTGATGATGGCGATGGCGATGGCGATGAAGATGATCAACTATCGATTAACAAAATCGACATAGCTGACAATCCAGAGAAAATCTACTATATCCGCCGTGCCGATGGCACCGTACACGCCGGCCAAGTGCTGCAGTCTCGTGTCACCGACAACTGTGTCAGCCCCAACGAGTATTATGTCCACTATGTGGGACTGAACCGACGCCTCGACGAGTGGGTGGGTCGCCATCGCATCTCCGACAATGCAGACGACTTGGGTGGCATCACGGTAACGACGACTCCGCCGGAGCCATTGAACTGCGATCAGCCGAGCACCAGCGCCAGTGCCCTGGCCCTTGCCAGCGCCAGCGCCAGCAGCAGCAGCGCCGCAAGCCAGCAAAGCGGGACCAGCGTGGTGCGACCCAAGCGACAAGGCCACAAGGATTACTATCTGTCGGCGTGCGAGAACAATCGATACGATTATAGCGACCGCAAGATGACGCGATACCAAAAGCGACGCTACGACGAGATCAACCATGTCCAGAAGAGCCATGCCGAGCTGACCGCCTCGCAGGCGGCGCTCGAAAAGGAGCACGAGTTCATCACCAAGATCAAGTACATCGACAAGCTGCAGTTTGGCAACTATGAGATAGACACCTGGTACTTCAGTCCTTTTCCGGGCGAGTACGGGAAGGCGCGTGTGCTGTACGTCTGCGAGTACTGCCTGAAATACATGCGGCTGGAGCAGAGCTACCGATATCACTTGTACACGTGCCAGGTGCGCCGGCCACCGGGCAAGGAGATCTATCGCAAGAGCACCATCTCCATATTCGAGGTGAACGGCAAGGAGCAGCCGCTCTACTGCCAGCTGCTTTGCCTGATGGCCAAGCTGTTCCTCGACCACAAGGTGCTCTACTTCGACATGGATCCGTTCTTCTTCTATGTGCTGTGCGAGACGGACAAGAGGGGCAGTCATATCGTTGGCTACTTCTCCAAGGAGAAGAAATCGATGGACAACAACAATGTCGCCTGCATCCTGGTGCTGCCGCCTCATCAGCGCAAGGGCTATGGCAAGCTGTTGATCGCCTTCAGCTATGAGCTGTCCCGCAAGGAGGGCGTCATTGGCAGCCCCGAGAAGCCGCTCTCGGATCTGGGCAGACTCAGCTATCGCAGCTATTGGGCCTACACACTGCTCGAGCTGATGAAAGGCCGTTGCTCCGCGGAGCAGACGAGCATCAAGGAGCTAAGCGAGGCCAGCGGTATCACGCACGACGACATCATCTATACGCTGCAATCTATGAAGATGATCAAGTACTGGAAAGGACAGAACGTGATTTGCGTGACGGCCAAGACAATCAACGATCATCTGCAGTTGCCGCAGTTCAAGCGGCCCAAGCTTACCATCGATTTGAATTTCCTCAACTGGAAGCCGCATCCGCAGCCGCCACCGTTTGGAGAGTCCTGGCGTAATATTCGACTCCAATGAGAATCGGACAGTTCATTTTAAATTTATACAAAGACATTTATTTTTTTCAGCCACTGCAGAGTATCGAGTAGGAACATTCGATACGATCATGATACAAATACTATTATAGACAATTTATCGTTTAAGGAAATTTTTTTAAAGCAATATTTTTTTCACCTTTACTGGAGTTAAAACGCAGGAAAGACGTGCATAATAGAGTTGGACGGCATGCTTAAACCATTAATATACGTATAATAAAACAGCAAAAAAAAAAAATTTAAAATAGCATTTATTTTTGTTGGAATTGCCATGCATTTGGTGTATCATCATACATGGTCAAGTGTATGGAAATCGTTTCAATTTTAAAGTGCAAGTGTAATTAACCCTTTTCGAATTTTCTAGTAGGTCTTATATCAACGGTCGAGGTGAATATAATTAGGGAACGATCATAAACGTATATCGATATATTACGTGAGCATATCGCATATTGCAACTATCGATAGTATGTTTGGAAATAAAATTCTAGAGCGATATCGATATCTCGTTTGACAAGAAAGAAATATAAAAACAGGGCTGTCAAGTAGTCTTCGAGTTTCACGTCTTTGTATTCATATATCGATATCTAGTAGTTGTTTGTCAAAAGGCTATCTCTAGCAATCGGTCACTCTGACAACCCGAGAAAAATTTTGTTTCAGCATTTTGTGCGAGACGCATTTTACGTACATATATAAATTGAAATATATCTGTAACTGTATAGAAAGAATTAACGCGAAAATTAACGAAATTTGAAAAGAAAAATGGCCGCGCCAATGCAACATGAAGATTTGCTCAAGCTCAAAGGCTTTATTGATTTTGTCAATACAAATCCCACGGTATTGAACATGCCCCAATTGCAATTCGTTAAGGATTTCGTGGAAAAGTTCGGCGGCAAGGTGCCCGAGGGCGATTTCAAGATGCCGGACGCTGGGTAAGTGTGTGTGTTTGTGGGTGTGTGTGTGTGTGCCAGCTAGGTAATCAATTTTGCTCGTTTAGCAAATGCCCCTTTGGCGGCGATGCCGGTGCCAAAGCAAAGCCGGCTGCATCGGCTGCGGATGATTCAGATAAAAGCGATGAAGACGCGAGCGTTTCGGAGCCAGAGTCCGATGTCGAATTGGATATGGAAGGTAAGACTTAATAGTAGAGTAATCAAAAGAAAAGTAGAAAAAAATCACGTGTCTCAATTGCTGAACTCCCCAACCTCAATTTGAATTTCTGTCTGTCGTCGGCAGGTGTGATTGAAGCCGACAACGAACCAGCTCAGCCAATGGGCGATTCGGACAAAGTGCCCACTGAGGAGGAGATCGATCAGGCCGGTGACATACGTGGCCAGGCAGCTGCCGCTTACAGCCAACAGAAGTTCGACGAGGCCATCAGCTACTATACCAAGGCCATTGAGCTGAATCCGGGCAATGCCCTGTTCTATGCCAAGCGCGGTCAGGCTTTTTTGAAGCTGAAAAAGCCGAACGCATGCATACGCGACTGCGACAAGGCTTTGGAGCTCAATTGCGACTCGGCGGCGGCCTACAAGTTCCGCGGACGCGCCAATCGTTTGCTCGGCAAGTTCGAGGAGGCCGCCAAGGATTTGCGTCAGGCGTGCAAGCTGGACTTTGACGAGGAGGCCGACGAGTGGCTGCGTGAAGTGACGCCCAATGCCAAGAAGATTGAGCAGCATCGCATTAAGCAGGAACGCAAGCAGGCTGAGCGCAAGATTAAGGAGCGCCAGCGCGCACAGGACAAGGCTCGCAAGGAGCAGGCTAAGCAAAGCAGTGCCGGAGCCGGTTTTCCGGGAGCTGGTGGCTTCCCTGGAGCTGGCGGCTTCCCAGGCGCTGGCGCTTTCTCGGGCGGCGGCTTTCCAGGTGCAGGCGGCGGCATGCCTGCCGGCTTCGATATGGGCGACTTGATGTCCAAAATGAAGGATCCCGAAGTGGCGGCTGCCATGCAAGACATTCTGGCCAATCCGGCAAATATTTCCAAATACGTGTCCAATCCGAAGATATTCAACTTGCTCAAGAACTTCTTCCCTGGCGGCTTCCCCGGCGGCGGCGCCGGCTTCCCAGCTGGCGATTCAACTGCTGGCGACGCTGACAACGACGATGCTGCCTTCTGCGATGCGGAGGGCAAGCCCGCCAACAGCAGCGAACCAAAGGCCAAAAAGGAGTCCTCTGACTTCGTGGACGATGGGCTCGATTAAGCATAGCAAAGCTGGCAATAGACGCAGCAGCAACAAACAAAATTACCAAAAAAAAAAGAAAAGGAAAAGGAAGAAAGAAACAACAACAACACACACACATACAAATACACATGAATCAGAGCGAGATAGCAACACGTAATGGATAAGAAAGAAGGAGACTAGAATATTAAAAAATATTAAGTTTAGTTGCTGCTGCATCGGCATTTCAAGCGTCTCTTTGCCAAAAACTACAAACTAAAACTAAAACAAAATCAAGAGCAAGAAAAGAAAATGTTTCCTTATTAACATATATAAATTTATCGATGATATCTAGTTGAACTAAAGCTCGATAAGAGAAAAAAACACACAAAAGCAAAATAAATGAACACACTTACACACATACATACATACATACAGACACACACACATACATATTCTCTCTCGAAGCATACACATTAAACAATTAGCCTTAATTCTAACCCTATGCTGAAGATGATAAAACGAAATACAGATATATATATATGTGTATATATATATATATATGTGTATATGTATATGTAGCAGCTGAAATACGAAGAAAACGAAACAAAAATTATAAATTGTACTGATCGCAGGATTTGAATTCTATATATATTGTTATAAACAAATTGCATTTAACAGTCATCACACTCACACATACACTCTCACACTCTTACACACACACATACATATTAATATAAAATTCCAAACGAAGTTGCGCCTTCGCATCGAGCTTGGCCAATATATTGTCAAACATCATTCACTCAATCATTCATACACCCCCAAAACACATCATCATTGATAAAAATAAATTAATGAGAATTGGAACTGCATACGACTCGTGTTTAAAAGTTTTTATGCTGCAACAATATATATATAAAGAATAATATATATACACAATGTAAATGTATAGATATCATATATATTAGTGTATATTGTCTGCTTTAAAAAATGAATTTCCCTTTTTTATTAACAAGGCTTAACAATTGAGTTAAATATTTTAGAGGGAATGCCATTACTGCAACTGCTCGTTTGGTATGGGACTTTTTTTTGGGATTTTCTGCAATGCACTTAGGAAATATATAGGGACATATATCGATAGTGAAAGTGGGTGCCAGTCCGTGCCAGTTCTGGCGATTCACAAACGCAGAATGCGGGAGAAAATTGTGATCTAGCTGTATTTCGATGCGACTTTAATGCGGATTAAGGAAAAAAGTCATGTAAATCAAAATTTATGCAATGTTGACTGATTTCGGTGTATTTTATGCCTGTTAATATAAAAATGAATCCAATAAATTAAAAAATTCAAAATTGTATAAAATACACATAACACGAAATACAAAATTTGGAGAGTCTAGCTTCAAAGATATACGAGATATAATTTAATAGCTGGATTTCGATTTCGAATAAAACGGGAATAGTTATCAATTTTTGTAAACAAACTTGATCTGCGCGTGCTATATAGAGACCTACAAGCCTACATTTCAAGTTTCAAGCTCTTATAGGTTCTGAGATCGACGCATTCAAACATACGGACGGACAGACAAACGGACGGACGGACAGACAGACATGGCTATAACAACTCAGCTCGTCGAGCTGATCAAGAATATATATACTTTATGGGATCTGCCACGCCTTCTTCTGCCTGTTGCATACATTTTCACATAACCATTTTTTCCCATTTTCAAAGTGTTCAGGGCATAAAAGTTATTTGTAATAACCTTGACGCCCTGAAGTATGCAATAGGAACAAAAGATTTCTACATATATATTTTTGGAACATGAATACAATGATGATGATATTGTCGTTGCTGCTGGCATTATTCAAATTTAGGAAACGCCCAACGACACGATTTGCATTATAATTAAAATATGAGCCGAAGGCAATATGAGTGACTGTAGCATAGTAGCTGTGTACTTGATAACGATGAATCGCATTGATAACTGCAAATATGAAAGTTTATTCGAATACCCTGCATGAATGCGATCTGAAAAGGTTGAAAAACTACCTGGTTTTCTTAAGCTTTTAACTGAAATGAGATAGTTTTTTGAGTAAAAGCAGATCATTAGGCTCTTATACCCTGAGCCCATTGAAAATCGAAAATCAAGGTATGTTTTTGTGAAAATGTATGTAACAAGCAGAA
This sequence comes from Drosophila nigricruria, assembly GCA_037075265.1. Lineage (NCBI taxonomy): Eukaryota > Metazoa > Arthropoda > Insecta > Diptera > Drosophilidae > Drosophila > Drosophila nigricruria. The sequence continues at coordinate 2,906,656 of JBAMCI010000206.1, read as the reverse complement.
GGAGGCGTGCCAGACCCCATAAAGTATATATATACTTGATCAGCTCGATGAGCTGAGTTGAAATAGCCATGTCTGTCTGTTCGTCCGTATGAACGTCCGTCCGTCCTACAAAAGCTAGAGATCTGAAATTTTACATGTACATACATTCGTGTATACCATTCGCAGTAAGGGTTTATCTTTTTTTCTCGATAACTTATCCCATTTCCTTATTATCGATAATAAGCGATAATTTAACTTAGTTTTTTGAGCGTTTTTAGATTTTGGATCTTATTTTCAATTATATGATATGTAGAAAAACCTTATATTAGAATTGCATTCATAAATAAAATTAATATCTTTAGTGAATGTGTCTCGGATTCAACAAATTTACGTGGTATTGCCTAGTCCAGCACTGCTCAGCATGCTTTGCTTAAATATATTCGCGCTCTCCTTGAGACAGTCGCAGCAGCAGCAGCAGCGGCAGCGGCAGCGCAGTTAATCCAAACAGTACACATACACGCACACACACGCATGGCCACACATGCATATTATTTTTTTTATTGCATTACTCATAGTCACCCCATTCAGCTAGGCGCGCGCTCTCACTCCCACTCTCACTCTCACTCTCGCTCTCTTTCTCTCTAACAGGTGACTCACAAGAACTGATAGCCTCGCAGTGCAGTCGCCGCTCTCGTTACTCATTAGCTAAATTGTAAGACGAAGAGCAATTAACCGTTACAATGGCCAATTCTAGCTGTTACAATAACAGCTCGCACACAAATGCAATAAAAATAACAACAACAATAACAATAGCCATAAAAGCGCGCGACATTGATGTGAAGTTATTTTTTTGTTTGTAGCTTATCGTAGATTCATGACGTCATGGTCGTCATCGTTTCGCTGACTGGTTCTTGAGTGAATGAGTCGCGTTGCCACTCAACAACAACAACAACAACTTGTTGTGCTTTGTGGTAGATTTGTTTGCTTCTTGTTTTTGTATATTAGCACTGCGGACGTGTACGCTGACGCCGCTGCCCTCGGAGCAGGCAAGCTGCCATCCGGCGAGCCGGCCAGCCGGCCAGACAGCCAGCCAACCAAGCAGCCAGCCAGCCAGCTGGCAGAAGCAAAAGGCGTAAACGAAATTGAAAATACTTTTGCAGTTTCAGTTTCGTTTTTAACGTACGCGCGCCAAGACGCAAAAGCAACAGCTCGAAATCCAAACGCATTGCCCAATACGAAAAAGTGTGACCAGAGCCTGACCGAATTCAATTCGTGTATTCAAAAAGTAAGCGATCGCAGGCAGGCACGCACACACATGTATATACATATATACATATGTGTGTGCGTGTGCATATTAAGAATTCAAAATTTACACGTTTTGTGTACGCGTAAAAGCAAAGCATAAATTTTTTTTTTGTTTAATATAAAAAACTTGGCAAGTGATCAAGTCCAGGGCGTGGCACATCATCATTAACATTAAAGCAACGACATCAAATGCCCAAGGAACGTGCTCATCGAGTGGGTCAATAATATTGAACCCCATTAGCGATGATCTCATTGCGGGACGCACGCAAAACCGCAAGCAAACGGCAAGCAGCAGGAATGCAACAACTAAGTAACTGCCTGTTACAATTACCGTTATCAGTTGTTGCTCTTTCTTTCAATCACAACTGTGATTGTTGCCCTTTGTCGCTGCCGCTGCCGCTGTCTCTGCTGCGTGTTTGCGTTTCTCTCAACAACGAAAATCATTTTTGTATGCGCAGGAAATTTGTCAGCTTGTTCAAGATTTTTGGTTATTGTTTGCCATTATTCAAAGCACATAAACGTTTCTGATATATAAACATGGTTCAAGCATGATATCATTTTCAAAAAAAAAAAAAAAAACAAAAAAGCAAAAAAAAACCGGCGCCTGTTGCTACCTATTGTTATTGTTTTTATATTGTTGTCCACATTTGAAAATAACATAAAAAAACAAGCACAAATACCTACACACATACATACACACACACATACATATTCAAAGTGAAGCCCTCGCGAGCGTAACGGAAATCCGCTCACTAATCAACATAAAATGTGGTTCGGTTTGTTTTGATTGCTTGCTTCTTCGGCTTCTTCATTTGCTTGCTGTTGTTGCTTTTTGAAGACAGAGGGCAGGGCTCGAATTCGAATTCGCATTCGAAACTTGAATCTCGAATTATTTGTTTTGTAATTTGTTGCGTCATCGCATTGGAGCGAGGGTAAATGCTGTAGAGGATGGCGTCATTGTTGTTTTTTTTTGCGCGCTGGGCGCGCCTGACTAATGTCACAGAGACCTTGATGCCAAGAGACGAGGCATCAAATACATAAGTAATGAGCAATGAGGAATGTGTTTAGATATTAGTCGCAACTTGTTTAGGCAGATAGATGTACGAATGTATGTAGCTCGATATGTAATTGTTATACTAGAGATGCATATCTATATAGGCATGTCGATCTTGAAGCAATCGCCCATTGCTTCCACTCGCTCAACACTTGCCATTTGGGCACACACACACGCATTTACGCGCGCCCCCATTTCAAAAAATTTATAGCAAAAGCATGTACACACACATGCACATGTTTAAACCTATGAATATACATATGTATGTATGTGTATACATATATGTATGTACATCTGTGCGTATACTTAACAAAATTTTCATTTTTCCATCGAAATATTTAGCTGAAACACAAAAGGCAGCAGCAGCAGCAACAGCCATAAATCCCATGACGTCACTCTGCTGCTATAAAAGACGAACACGCACACATACAGCAAGAGCGAGAGTATGAGTGCGAGAGAGAGAGGCATATACTATATGTAGGCATGACAGTAAATAGATTTTCTAGTTTCTCCTGCGTTTTTTCAATAACATTTGGCGCGCTCAGCGAGGCCGAAAATTCGAAAATGTTTAATTTTAGAATTAAATAATAACAAATTATTTTGGCCAAAAATACAACAGCCAGGGGGCGTGGCTAGGGCAGCGGCAGCAGCAGCAGCAGCAGCAGATCTGTAACAACTGTAAAAATATTCAAATTCTAATTGGAATACAAACCAAAGTCTCCAATAACAAGCAACATCAACAATTTTGTATTTAAATATGATATTTTCTACAAACAGACAAATTTCGAAATCAAAGCTTAAGCAGTTTTTCAATATTTTGGCAAAAATGTATTAAGATATATATATTTGTATATACTTATAGGTCTTATAAGAATCTATATATATATATATATTTATTGAAAAATACTGAGCAGACCTAGCTACCTACTCGTAAAAGTTTTTATTGCATTTTCAAATAAACATTTATTTTTCTTTACAAAATCTCACTTTATTTCTTAAAAAACAAAAGAGAAATATTTCGATACTTGCTCAGTGAAATGAAGAGAGTATATTAATATTTGTGGCGATCTGTGATGATAAATAATATTTACAACAAATATCCCAATAAACAACATATATGTACATATATACTACGCGTCAGAGTCTAATAGAAAACAGAAATTTTAGGAATCTAGCTCGAATGATATAGAAAATATTCAACATTTACGGAGAATGTAAAGGGTGCTCTATCCTGATGAAGCGCATAGTACACTCGTAAATACATGTACATATATACTGCTGTCCGTTTTGGGCGTGGTAAATTGGAAATTATTATAAATTCATTGAAGTTTCCATGTAGATTTAAATATAATAGTTATCGAATTTTTGAAACAAATTCGTTGTGCGCGTGCTATATAGGGACTTCCCATACAAAAAACAAGTCTCTAGCTCTTATAGGTTCTGAGATCGTCGCGTTTATGCATACGGACGGGCGGACAGACGGACGGACGGACATGACTATAACGACTCAGCTAGTTGAGCTGATCAAGAATATATATACTTTATGGGATCTGCCACGCCTCCTTCTGTTTATACATACATTTGAACAAAACCCATATACCCTGATTTCTCATTTTCAATGGGGAATAATGAGTAATACTTTTGAAAGCAATAACTGTTCATTCATTTAAATGGTTCTATTAATAGTTACTAATCAAAAGTTATTTATTTTTGCTTGCTTGCAGACCCACCTTAACCAGCCACCGTCTAAGTAACCACCGCCAAGATGTCTCACTCCGTGACCATAACACGCACCACCACCAGCACCACCAACACCTCCTATATTGTGCTGAACACTGGCTACCTGAAGACCTTTCCGGGTATTTTGAAGCTCTTCCAGTTGGTAAATAAATTCTAGCAAAATTGTTGGTCCACCCTAATTGCTCATTTTCTGTCTTGTGCATAGCTCATTGGCATTGCTGTGGTCACCCTGATGGCGATGAATTACAGCGATACCGTCTACTATCGGCAACAGCAGTATCTGTTCCACTATTTGATGGCCACCACATTTATGATAGGGACATTTTGTTTATTCCTCGCGTGTCTCACATCCCTGAGCACGGGCGGTCTCATCGCTAAGACGATCTACGTGAGTGAACTTGTTTGAATTGCGATCGCGATGGCAGTTGAAAACTAATCGATATTAATTGGGCTATTCGATTTACAGGAGCTGATCTATCATACTGTTGCCGCCATACTGCTGCTCGTCTCGTCCGCCTGCCTGCTGGTCAAGCTGCGCGATAACAGGCATGATGCCTATATGGCGGCCGCTGTTCTGGGCCTGGTCAACACGGTGCTCTACTTCATAAGCGCATTCCTGGCACATCGCTCGTATCGCGGCATTTAAGCGGCAAATTCAATCGCTGGCATTTTGCGAGATCTAACATAAAACAGTTCATCAGAATCAGAATCAGAATCAGCAATGAATATAGCTACGTCTATAGTCAACTACAGCACAAGCCATACAAAGGAGTCTCTCTGTTGTAAACAATTTAAATTTGTGGCGCTATTGAGTAATTAATCATACTACCTGCATACAAACATCTATATACATACATATATTAATTTTTTATTATTGTTTTTATTTGATTTGTGTTGTAATCTTATCTCAGTGTCTGTCTTTTATACCAAACAGCATATATTGTATTCGAATAAACGTGTCTATATGTTTTTATACAAAATGTGTTTACTTTCAAAAATTGAAATCGATCGCTCGCCGATAGATTAAGTCAGGCTGGGTATCGAATTCCAGTTCATTTCTGCACGCAAGCCGAACCACTTGCACAGAAAGCTTGTGAGCTGGTGTGATGTTTACAAAAGGTTAAATTTTGTATGAAAAATTTGTCATTTAAATGCTTATATAATCTTAATTGGCTTACAATAAAAAATATTAATAGAATTGTTATATTATATCAATGTAGAATATGATAAAATAATATTTTATTATATTTTCTATATGAACCAAAATGATGCTCACAAGGAGCAGGGAATTTTAGCGTGTGCAGCCCTGGTCTATGTAGATTCAAATCTTTAACAGCTTTTGTGATCTGAAATACAAAATTCAAATTTAAACTGAATGAAATAAGTTAGTTTAAAAATGTTTTATTCTCTTTGATGAAAAATATACAGTATACATAGTTGTAAATAGGTATGAACTACTATATAAATGAGCAATGCTTCAATTTAATTTTCTTTTAGAGAATTTAAATAATTGATAATGTAACTCAATTCAAATTGAAATTGAAATATTTTAAAAATCTTCTTGCCAATCAGCCTCAGAAGGCGTGCTCGTCCAATTGGAAATAGTACTGACACGAATGGATCATGAAGAAGACGACAGCGACACATATGTTGATGGCTATGAAGTACATGAATCCGACTATGAACTCGTTGCACCAGAGCTCCAGGAAGGGCATTCGGTCGTGGAGTATGACCGTGGCTATGAAGAGGACCACCGAGAGAACGCCGCCGACCAGCATCATCTATGGAGCGGGTGGAGGGGGAGGGAGTGGCATGAGGTGTGTGCACTGCAGGTGTGTTCAGTGTGCAAGGTGTGTGATGGAGAAGTGCTTACCGCATTGGACGTAACGAAATTAATATCGAAGTGACTCAGGTACTGGGCCCGTATCAGCACCATCACAATGAACGTATAGAAAATGGTCAGCACCAGTGTCCACTTCATGTAGAAAAGCTCCAGCCAGGTGAGATGCGCATTGCCCGCATTGTCCACGATGAACGTGCGCTGGCAGCGATCGCCCCCATCCGGCGGCGTCAGCTTGTAATCCGTGTGCGCCGCCACCTCCTGGTTAATGTGCACGATCTTGTTGAGCATGTGCAGGGCGCCAAAGCAGCAGATCTGTGGCAACAATTAATCAATGAGAGGGAGTCGAATCAGGACTGGACTGGCCTGGCCAGGGGAGGAGGCACTCACGAAAGCGCAGAGCGCTACAAAGCCGGTGCTGAAGCCCAGACCTTTGCACATCTTGCCACGACGAGTTGATAGCAACGACTGGGCCGCCAACCAACAGAGGACGACACATAAGCCACCGGCTGTCGCTGCTGTTGCAGTTGCAGTTGCAACCGGAGATGCCCCACCATGTGGGATAAGAGCAGCTGGTTTGCTGGCAGTGAACAGTAAACAGTTTTATTTTACAAATGTTTTTGGCGACTTTAATGCAATTCTTAATTATAAATGTGCAAGTGCTGAGTGTGTATGTGTGTGTGCGTGTGTGTGTGTGTGGGCTTTAAAATTAGTCAACGTATGTATGTGTGTGTGTTAATGGCATGAAGTGTTTTGAAGTTGATTGCCATCAAAATATAAACAAAAACTTTGGCCGTGTACCCAAACAAAAGAACCAATATCATCATCATCATCATCATCATCATTATCATCTCTCTCTCTGTCTCCCTGTCTCTGTCTGTGTCTCTCTATTGACTAAATTTAACGCCAATGTTGTTGACGCGCGTCTGCATGTGCCTCAGCACATCCTGCGAAAAGTCCTCGATGGTGGTGAAGCGACTCTTCTGGAAACTGTAAATATCGGCCAGAAAGGCCAGCAGCTGCTCCCGAAAATAATGGCAAATGTCACGCAAATTCTCGTTGGGCCCGAAGAAGCCCCAAGCCATCAGCGGAGATATCTGTTCCGATATCACATAGAAGTGAGCCATAAATCCGTTCTGAAATTTAAGCATACGCTTCTTAGCCTTTAGCACCGACCAGACAGCCGTTGTCAGAGCCTGAAAAGAGAGAGGAAAGGGAGAGCTTAAATGACATTCAGCAAGTCAGCAGTCTACCTGCCAGAGAGAGAGAGAGAGAGAGAGTGGGGAGAGGGAAACTAACATGAGTAGCCCCGCCTAGCTCTCACTTAATTAATAGTTCTGTTAATCGATTAGTTGCTTCAGTGTAGCAAACCTAACTGTTAACCGATTCTGTTAACTGATTCTGTTAGGCAGCTAACAGAGTTAGTTTCTAAGTGACATTTCGCAGAGAACGTTTATTTGCTGAGCTTGTCATACCGTTTCTTTGAAGCCATTGGACAGCCAGCGATTCTGGACAACAGCCGTGACGCTAGCCGGTGGCGCATCCAAATCCCGGAACGAGTCAAGTATGATAAAGTCGAGGCAAATGTCGTAGAAGGTCATCGCCTTGACGTTGCGCTGCTCGAGCTCCATTTGGATGCACGGCCAGTTGCTGGGCTCTTGCAGATAGTTAACCATATCCTCGTAGCCAACTAGGAACTCCTTGGTGTCCTTGTCGCCCAGGCACAGCAGATCCGTCAGTATTTGCCGGCCCGCATCGCAAATCCACTGGCCAACGGCCGCATCCTTGAATAGAAACTGAAAGGCGAGCCGGACGCAGTGCAGCTTGGCCAAATACTCGGTATCGCTGTTGCAGTGCATCAGCTCGGACCGTATTGTCCGACATGGCACTGTGTATTCGTCGTGGTGCTTCAGTGCAGTCTGAAACAGCGGATACTCCTCGTACGCCATCTCAATGAAGCCATCGAATTCGCGCAGATCGGCCACTTGGTCCAGGGCGGAGGCGAAGCTCTCTGCGGAATCGAAGTTGGGATCGGAGCCAACGCGACTCAAGACGCTGCCCGATTTGCGCGAGTGGCGATCGTCGTCGCCGTCTCCGGCGGCAGCCAATCCGTCCTCCTCGGCCTCGTCTATGGAATGTTCCTCGCGGAAGAGCACCGAGCGCTGATCAAGGAAGAGAAGTTCGCTTTGCTCCTGCAGCGTATACGACATTTCCAGTAAATTCTGAATCTCACGACAAAACTCCGAGTCCTCGGCTGTTGTCAGCGAGGCTGGCACTCCGCCGGGCGAATAGTGCGCAGCCAGCGCATCTTCCCAGAAATTGATGACTGTATCCAGCGCCTCCATGCCCATTACGCCCAGTTGCTGGGCCGTCAGCTGTGGCACAATGCCAGCGCCAACGGCGCCAGCCAAATGCTGATTCTGTACCATGGCGCCAATGGAGCCCGATGCCATAGACAGTCGATCCGAGTAGGCCACCGTCGAGCCGACGGGACTGCCGGATCGCGCTGATGCCTTCGACCCGGCCACCGATGTCAGATCGTTGGGACTGCGCATACTATTCCGTGTACGCCGTCCGGTATACTTGCGTGGGCGGCGTGTGGGACGCGGCGGCTTTCGCCGTCGCAGGAACCGCGACAGGACGCTCATGAGGGCGACGCCGGCTGTCAGCGAGAAAAGCACAACCTGCAATGGAAATGGGAGCCGATCTCGTTAGGTGATTGTTACTCCCAACTGAGTTGAATGAAAACTTTACGCACTTTTGTCGTTGTGGACACCCGGAAGGGCAGGATGCTCCATCCAGGCGTGGCCAGAGGACGACTCATGCCTCACTTGACTGTGGAATACTTTGGGCTTGGGCTTGGGCTTGGGATTGGAATTGGGATTGGGCTTGTGCGTGCTTTTAGGTTAAGCTGGCCTGGCCCAATTACGCGCGCAACTTTCAAGTCGCGTGCACATGGGCCGTTGCTTTCGCCCTCGCCAGCTTTGAATCGCGTGTTGTTCGCCCGAGTTCGTTGTTGTTGTTGTAACTGTCTCCGATGTTGTTGTTCTAGTCGCTGACCTTTTGGAACGCGTTACAACAGTGGAACTATTATCGTTAGTTCTTCACTAATCACTGAACAAACACACAAGTGCGTAAAGTTGTTTTGATAACAGCTTAGTTTATGTGTTTGTCAATTAAGAGTCGGGTGGAACTTTCACTTTCTTCTCCAAAACAACAATTGCATCACAATCGAAGGTTTGGCCTACAAATACGAATAGCGGCGAACTGCCTGCAGTTGTTGCTAGTAAGCCGAACCGATATTTGCTTATCGATACACCGATACAAGTTGTTAACAGCTTATTGGCAGAGTTGTTCTTCGTTCATTCATACAAAAGCTCAATTCCACATGTTGCCATCACTTACTTGTTGATTTCGATAGGCGTGTAAATCAACTCTGCGCCGCCATATACCACACTTGAAAATTTAAATTTGAAAATGCATAGGAGTGTATATGGGATGATTTGATGAACTTAATTATTTCGTATTGGTTCAAATTTCTGCACGATTAACGAACTAATAAATACTTGATTAACTATGCCCAAAGCTCTTAAAATTAACCGAAATTTGAATGGACACAAATAAAAAGAAACAATTTATATATATTATGGTTATATATCTTGGAACAATTTTAAATCATTTATTTGTTATTTTACAATCCCGCTGTTTTTAATTATTGCCATTGACTATAAGAATTATCCGATACTTTTGAGGATGTTAGCTGCGGAAGACACTTCGCATGCATATGCTGATTGCTATATAACTTGGCGGGTATTTTAAGTGTAACTGCTTAAATTGAACTTGAACAATACAGATTAAACTGTGAAGTTGGTTAGATTACGAAGCATATAGTTTATATAGACATAAATAAAGTTAAATTAAAATATGGCAAATCTCCATGCCATCAGTTTTTAGAATAAACAGCGGATGCGGCCAAAGCCACTGTCGCTGCTGCTGCTGCTGCTGCTGCTGCTGCCGTTGCTTCTCTGCCAACGTCAAATTCAGCGTCACTGTCTCTGGCTTAAAGCAAACGCCTGCCAGTCGAACTTTAACGGCGCTTGCCAACGGACGCGTCTGCCTTGCTCTCTGCCACTCTCGCTCTCTTTCACTCCGGCCAAACTCGCTCGCATCGTACATAATTCGAATGTAAGAAGCAACGGCTAATGTTGAAGACGCTTCCTTAAAGCATAAGATAACTGCTATTGTTGTGTGTTTCTCCCATCCCATCCCATTCGCCTTGCCCGTTACCATTCCCATTGTCCATTGTTGCTTTATGGCCTCAGTGCGTGTGCGGTGCGTGCTAATTAAACCGTTTATTGCGTAGGCGCAAAGAGAAACTTTTTTGTCGCCTAAGAATTTTGATTTGCATTGTGTTTTTTGTTTTTGTTTTGTTTTTTATTATTATTTGTTGTTGTTGTTTTTTTTTTGGCAACAGAAAGTGTGCGAAGAAATTGAAGCCCGGCAAGAGCGTACGTTGAAATAAAAGCTGATTGTATTTTATGCAAATTCTTTTGCAGTTGTAGCCAACTACTCGGACAACGACGACGACAACAACGCAGCAGGGGCAGCATCAAGCACACGACTATTGCAAGTCACAGATCAGGTAATTGAAATGATAACAATAATAGAATTAGCCCTTGATAATGACTCTGCACGTGCACTTTGAAGATCAAGGCGAACAGAGTCCCTAACACGACCATGGCAGAGGCAGAGGCAGAGGCAGACGCAAGGTCGTCGTCTACGTTGCCACTGCCATTTCCACTGCCAAGGTGAAGGTCAATGCAAGAGACGTCGACAGCAACTGCATGCAGTTTATTGTTGTTATATAAACGAGAGTCTGTTAGCCCAACCACCCACACACACACACTCGTAAAGACTTTCACACACACACTGCTCCTACTACTACTACTAACCCAGTAAGCGACTGCGCATGTCTCTGCCGACGTCACTCTCTCCGCGTCATGTCCTTTTTTCGCTGCTTTCTCTGCCATGACGCCAGCGCAGACGCTTCCGTCATGGCCGTCGCCGCAGTCGCAGCATTGAACTTGACAGCAACTTTCAATGCGACCACGAGAGACGCGGCCAGCGGGAAATGGCAGAGGGGTAGGATAGGTAGACAGAAACAGTAACAAGGTTAGTGGGTTAACTTCGGCTGTGGGGTCTGCGCTCTGGTCTCTGGTCTCTGGTCTCTTGTCTCTGCTCTGTGCAACGACTCTTTCTCTGTCGCTGTTGACGGCGACGGCGACTGCGGCCGGATTTAAAAACCCGTTATCAAGTGCTCATGTGCTCTTTGATCGCTGCTTTGCTTATGGGATTTCTTTTACACCCGCCCGCCCGTTCGCTCGCTCGTTCATTTAATATTGGAAAATAAAACTATCTGATTCCGTTTCAATTCGTGCAACTATCAGTGGCTCCGAACCCATCTCAATTGCGCTTTCAATTTTGATTACTTTCCATGAAAAGACAAGAGCCAAACGAGACAAAAACCAACGGCAATTGCAGCTCCACCTGCGCCACATGCGAATCAAAATCCATAAAATAAAATTTGTTTTCGTCATCAAAGTGGCACACAGGTGAAATTGCGACGCTCATTTGGGTTGGCTGAGCCGCCAAACAAGTCCGATCAGGTGCATTTAGATCTATTCAGTTCGAATTTCCAACTGCCAAACCAATTCAAGACTGCTAATCGTCATTCAAATGAACTAGCTCTATCTTGGAACATATTCGGGATACCAACTAGTTTTATCTTTAAGCGCCAAACGAATTACTTCTATCAGGGAATATAGACAGGACTTTGAACTTGGAATTTTAATTTTCGAAGTACTATTGGCGGAATATCCTAATTGAACATCATTATCATTATATATATCGTTATATATAATAAAGTAAATACGATAAGCTCTAAAATGCCTTTACGAAGTATTGAATTAGGACATAATCAGAAAAGTTAAACTAAAAACTTAAAAAAAAGGTTATTTCAAGTGGAAAATAACCTTAAATTTCAATTTAATTCAAGCTGAATCGAAATTAATTTAAGACTAAACGAGATCTGATTACATTCAATACTTCAAAAATCTAGAAAAATATACAATTCAACACACAATTTAAGACAAACCATGATCAATGGCTTTCACGATTTAAAGAAATTTAAAAACAAACAATGTCGATTCAGCTTAAAAATAACTTAACACTAAGTTTAAATAAAAAGGAATTCAATAATGAAAAAATTAAACAAAATTAAATCAATTTGCTTCAACTCTCAAGATTATTTAAAATCTAGAAACATCTAGAAACAGATCTTATTCAATGTTATAAAAATAACTCGAAAGATCAAGTTCAATTAAAGTTGAGAAGAGCTTTAAATTAAGCTTAAATATAACAAATTCTATAATGAACAATTCTAGAAAAAAATCTAATGAATATACTTCATTTAATACGATTCAAGATTATATAAAATCTCAAATTAATTATTTAGATCTAGTATTATTCAAGATTATATCAAATCTCGAAAGATGGAAATCTAGAAAAATATCCAATAAATATACTTCATCTAGCTTCATTAAAGATTATAGATCTAGATCTACATAGCTCTACATTCAAAACTATATAAAACCTCGAAAAATCAAGTTCAAACCAAGTTGAGAACAACTTCAAACTAAACTTAAATATAAAAGAATTCAATAATGAATGAATCTGGAAAAAAGCAAATCAATATACTTCATATATTTCTATTCAAGATTACAGATCTATTTCTAGTTCTAGATTAAAAATTATATAAAGTCTCGAAAGATCAAGTGGGGAAAAACTATCTAAAATAAAACTTGATTTAATGCAGCAAAAGAGCCAAACAGTAGCCATCTCTTGACAGCATTGTTCTGTTGGACAGTGTTATTTGGGCGGCTCCTTTTTGGCTTAATCGCTCTGGACGCACTTGGCACTTGGTGATAAAGTGTTTAGGCCCGCCTCTGGAGTTCGATGACTTGCAGCACGTCAATCCGCTTTGCACGCCGAATTTTACACTTGACTGCGATGCGGATGAACTGACGTACGTTAATTACGGGACTGCGAGGGGAGCAGTTGGAGTAAGAGGAGAGTAAGGGGGGTGCTAGGGGCCAGGAGGCATTCGGCATGTGAGTGGGGGAAAATAAAAAAAAGCTGTGAAGCTGGCGACGACGAAGCGTGTGAGACAAGTTGAATGAAAACTAAAACGAAATATCTATGAACCAAGAGGAGGGGAGGGCGGCTGAGGGGGAGTGGGGGGTTGGCGCCTGAGTAAGTGGTTTTTAATGCCTGCAAAACGAATAGCTGAAAACTTCATGACGAAAACACACACAAAAAAAAAAAAAACAAAATTAACAAAACGGAAAATTACTGAACAACAACAGCAACAAAAGCCAAAGTGAATCTGGTCTGAAGTTTTTCACTTTCACTGGCTACGACTGAAATTGCAGGCTAAATGGATCAGGCGGGGTCGCTGTTCGCCGCTCTCGATTTTGGGCTGCCGGTCAAAGGGGGTTGACTTAATGGCTGGGGCCACGCTCTAATAATCCAGATGCGGCTTTTCACTTGAGCCCAGCCAAATGGGAAATTAGAATCTGCGCTGACAATTTAGCGGAAGTTCGAAGCGAGTGATTCACTCAATTCTCGGAAAATTTCCAACGTTTCCATTTCGTTTTGTCATTTAAACTGTTTTCAGACCAAATTTAAATATTATATGTATATTGAAATAGATTTGGACTTCCACCGACTGCTCAATACTGTTTCTAGTTTTACAGGTGAAAATTCTCAGAATATTCCGTCTTCCACTTATATCATTTGGCATAACAGCTGTGCAGGAGTTACACAAATATTGTTCTCTATATATATTTATAGACTAAGTGAGATCTGTAATTTATACTCTGTAATCATATTAAATTGTGCGTAGTTCTGTCTTTAGCTTGCAAAGTTTTCGTGTTTTGAGAAGATATTTGTACAGAAAGAAGCTGGGTAGTTTGAATCTGTTACTCAATCTAACAGTCAGTCAATTATACCCTGTAATCAACTCCCAAGTCAGTCAAGCATACCCTGTAATACTTTTGACTTGGCTAATCATGTCATCCATACGTTAAATAGTCCTCGCAAGACTGATTCTTCGGTTAAAAAAGAATTTATATATTAGGCATGAATTCATTGCAAATACGAGGAAGATTATTTGGACGTCCGATGGATCATAGGTCGGAATTGCTTATAATCCAGCTGCGCAGGGTAGCAATGCTTTCATAGCCGTCTGGTGCTTCACGGCCGCAGCCGCCCAGCACGAAGCTGGCGACGCCCACGAGTCGATCTTCGTAGACAGCTGGTCCGCCGGAGTCGCCGTGGCAAGCGCCCAAATTGGCGCCATGCAGCAGGCACATGGTCGTTGAGGGCAGACGTCGCATGTAGCGGCTGGTGCACTCGGAGCGAGCAATGTGGCGCACCTGAACATACAGCAGATCATTGGAGGTCGGTCCGCCATGATAGATGGCGCCCCAGCCGGAAATGTACACAATTGAATCAACTGGCGGATCCTGCTCGGCCAGCTTGATGGCAGAAATGTTTGCATTGAGGCTGAGCGGCCTGGCCAGACGCAACAGGGCAATGTCATAGCCCTGTCCTCCATTATAGTATTGCGGATGCACCTCGATGGCTGCCACATCCACGTAGACAGCGAAGCTGTTGAGCTTCAGGCTGCCCGCCTGCACCGCCAGCCTGGACGGATCTGTGCTGCAGACAGTTGATTAGCGAGCGCGAATTGAGTCTATCGAGTCTATTCAACTTACACATCCTGTCCGAACTGGACGCAGTGCGCGGCAGTCAGCACATAGTTGGCCGATATTATGGAGGCGCCACAGATGTGACTGCCAAAGTAGCGCAGCGACACCTGATGACTGAACTGTCCGGCGCTGGCACGCCGTCCGCCCACAATGCGCGGACGTATAGGCACCAACGGCCGATAAGTTGTCGTTTCCTTGTCCTCCTCGCTGTGGGCTAGCGAGATCAGCAGCAGCAGCAACAGCAGCGGTATCAATAGTTTCCTTAGCAGCTCCATTTTCTACTCAATTACTTGGCATGTGTTGGCGTTGCCTTCTTTTATATGGCAATTGTATAGAGCACTCTCATCATCATCATCATCATCATCAGCAGTAACGGTTCCTTCTATGAAGCTTATCAGTCTGCTAAATGACAACACCTTAATTACCTTCAAAGAAACAACAGCTTAAAGCAAGCCCGACACGTGCTCAGAGTTCATTATATTGCATCACATATGATACCCATCGAAATGTTTAAATAGATCATTGATCTGCTCTGACTATGAATCTTAAGTCTAAGATTATAAATAGAAATGCTGCTAGAAGGGATTACCTAATGTTCAATCATAAGTTCAGAATTTGGTCCCATTGATAGTGGGATTTTGAAAGTAGAAGTAGGCAAGACAGACATATATAGGACAACAAGGAGTTAGTCGATAGAGCCATGCTCATCGGCGAAACTATAAGAGGACTAAGGACTTGAAACTTCAAATATATAGTCTTTATCTATCGATGACTTAGCCTCTTTTACTTATTACCAATAAAAATAAATTTTTAATCTTGATTGTTGAAGGTATAACTTGAATTGGAACAAAAAAGACCTTATTCTCGTAATGGACCTGCAGATTTTGTAATAGTTCCAATTTTGCATTAGCTCTCACCATTCTATCAACAAACATATTTAACATAGATTTAGTCTTGACCTTTTATCTATCGAATATCATTATAAAACTCTAGAAATGTTATAAGGATAATACATCTAAAATCGATATTATTGAATAATATTCAATAAATATCCCTTTGTTCCCATCGTTTGGTTCAGGGTATCTATCAGTCAATCACTCCCAACTGGCGCACTTTAACTTGTTTTGCTTATAGTAAACGTTACAAAAGGCAGTTTATCTTTTCGTCTTCTTCTTATTTTGCTCAGCTCGTTAATTATATTCAATTTTTGGATAAATTCTAGGTCTAAAATTATTTTGGTAGAGTAGAAGTTGAATTTTTAGGTCGATTTTAATTGACTTTTGACATGGTTAATAGATAAATGAAGTGTTAAGACTCTTTTTAACAATCTTACAATGCTCTAAAATTCAGGATTCTAACTTGTCCTGGCAGGGAGAAACTGTTTCTGTTTCAAAGTGGGCAATACATGATCCTTATGTCTTAAGAATAATGGATTATATGGACAGTTTCATGCAGGTCATAGACTGTCATAATTGAGTATTGAGAGGATATTTAGCTCATGAATAGTTAATAGAAGATTGTCCTACCTCAGACTCTAACTTGGCTCAACAGGAATTGGTGTCTCTATAGCTAGCATAGGAAAAAACTGCAGATTTGATTCTGTTGATTTATTGTGTTATTGTGCTTGCTCTACAAATTGGCATGCTTAATGATCCAGTCGCGATGGTAGAACACCTTGGCATAGCCATCGGGCCGGGAGGAGCCGCAGCCAGTGACAACAAAGCCAGCAATGCCCACGATCTCGCCATTATAGATAGCCGGGCCGCCAGAGTCGCCATTGCAGGCTCCGTTGTCCTTCTCATGCGCCAGACAAAGCATACCATCATTGAAGACTCCAATGGAGGTAAGGCATTTTGTTTTCGATATGGAGCTGAGCGTATTGAATTGCAACTGGCGCGGCAAGTCGCCCTCGTGCCAAAGCCTTCCCCAGCCGGAGATGATCACTGGACTGCCGACCGGTGTCTCCACGCTGGCCAGTGGAATGGCGCGTATCTGGCTGGAATAGATGACTGAGCTCTCCAGCTTCAGCAGCGCCACATCGTTCCAGAAGCTATTGTAGTCCTCATGCACTCGCACATCAATCACATTCCTGACCATGCCGCCAACGAAGCGATCCAGGGAGCCTGCACGAATGCTGAGCATACTTGCAGGCGTGCTGCGCATATAGTTAGAAAGATTATGGATTAGGATCATTGGGATTAGATATAGTTTAGTCTAGCTTAGTAGGTCCACTCACGCGACCACAGTGCCGTTGGCCAATGCTTCGGTGACGCAGTGGGCTGCGGTCAGGACGTAATCTCGGGCAATAATAGATCCGCCGCAAATGTGGGATCCCTTGTAGCGCAGCGAGATCTGATGCGGAAACTGTGCAGCATTTGCATCCTTGCCCCCAACCACACGTCCCGTCGGTGAGGACTGAGGAGCCGCCGAGATCACGGCCAGAGCCGAACAAGCCAATATCAGAGTTCTCAACATGGCAAAGCTAGCGAGTGGTTGTCGACCATGGGATAGTGGGTCTATTTAAGCATTGATTACTGTTTTCAGTCAATATCTTATCGCCACGGGTAAAACCTCTATCCGACATGTCTCTCTCCTTGAATACGTTGGGCTGTTCGCTCTGAACATCAAATTAAATTCCATCGAAATGCGATTAGCAGTTGCATTGTAGCGTTGATAGACTCTGCTCCTTTTGCCAAAAATAATACATAAATATATAAGAAGCAAGAAAGAAATCAATTCAGTGTGTTCTTGTCGGGAGTGTCCGACTAGAATATACCCAGAGGTAGTCAAATTCTAATTCTCTACCTACGCAAGCCATAAAATGTTTGTATACTTATACGGGTAAACCAATATACTCTTTTCACTGCGCGAACGAGCATAAAAACAGTAATCAAAAGCTTATCCGCCTATTGTTGATATGTGGGCTTATCCGTCAAGGGTTTCGCCCATAACAATAAATTGATTGTTATAAAACTTTGGATTTTCAGCCGTGTGATATATTGTAGGGGAAGGTTCTCGGGCTACGTAACAATCTCTATCAAAGTACAATATGTATGTTCTATATCTCTCAGAACTTATAGGCCATATATTGATATTATAATCAAATTATTAGCCAGTTGTCGAACATAAGTACGAATACTACAATCAAATCTTGATTTATAAAGAAATCTCTTCTGTAGAGTAACACTTCCAAAATATTCTTCATAAATTCGTATCATTATACAATTATTTAAGTATAATAAACCAAGCGATTAATGAATCTATAAAACTGGTCAAATACTTCTCTCCCATCAATCTAGAAGCCAATTGACTAGCTCAAAGACTATAGAAGCTAGACACTCGAAATTGTATATGAAGAGAAGTCGTTTATCGATGAGTTTTAGCTCATTGGAATTCATGCTATATAGCATCAGGAGGTGTGCCTGACTCTATAAATTATGTATATTCTAGATCAGCACTACGAGCTGCGTCTGAATCTGGCCTGTACTTCAGTTACCAATAAACCGCTTTCTCGTGTCTTTATCGATTATTAAAATCGATATTTTGAAGATCACAAAAGCTATAGAAACAACATCTATCTCATAGTTATTTGTCATAAATACGAGGCATATGAATACTTCTAATTATGGATATCTCTCATATTCTTGCCAAAAACAAAAAGGTATTTAAAATATAAAAAACAGGAATGGAGTTCGGTATATATATCGATTAAAATGTCTTTATTACGCTGTGAAAATTTCATTAAGATCCTACATTCAGAACTGAATTTACTTAAAAGCCCATTTCCCCTAATGGACGGGCAGTGCGAAGGGCAAGCTTATCTTCTAATCTATTTGTGTGTTATGTTTTTGAAATGGCAGCAGTGTGCAGAGTTCCGGGTATTTTCTAGTAGGGCACTCTCCGATAAGAGCAAGTGTTCAAAAACTAAATTTATTGCTGTGTATAGAAATTTTGATTGGATGCTATATATACATCTATATATTTATCAAAAAATATCGAGTATGTTTCGCAGTTCGGTAATATCAGGTAAGATAAAACCGATAATAAATACTTGAATGCTTGAAGCAAAGATTAGAAATTGATATGCTTAAGGATTCATAAGTACAACAAATCCGCAACTATATCTTATCTATAATATATCTGTGATTGTGTCATTTTGCAAGCGATACATTTCTAGAAGCTATTTAGTCTCTATAAGTATATGCTCATCAACAATATCAAAATGTAAAAATTACACTCCTTTATCGGACTGCTCGTCACCATTATAAAATATAGTCTTTGCTCCATATATCACTAAGTAATTCCTATAATGTCTACAAGGGTATTCATACTTCGACTTGACGTTGAATTTCTTTTGATTTTCGATTTGATCAGCGATATTTATAGACTGTATAAATATAAATATAGCGCATTGGCTAAACATGATTTATAAATTTTGAGCTTTCTTAGTCATTCTGACATACTTTTGCCCCATGGACATACATGAAATATTTCACAAGAAACCCCATTTGGCCTTATCTAAAATAAAATAGAATTGTGTAATACTTACCAGATATACTTAGTACTTTATATTAGATCCTAAGGTATATATATATATATATTATATATTTCCTATAAAATCCAATGAAATTGATTTCTTTTAAGTGGATTATCCCATCCCTGAGCTTTTAAAAGATATATCTAACTGCTTATACATAGATTGATCTCTTTCACTTTTCAATTTTCCATCCATTTTCCGTCAGTGAAAGTGAAATGTTATGTGCATGCATTGATTTGCCGCCTTGAACTGAGAACTTTTCTAGATTGAGCGACAATTGGTTAAAGCAAACTGTTGTCGTTCAGAGAACCCGACCCTCATAGCGTTAGTCGCATATACAGAGCATACATAATGAGGTTGTAGGATGAGTGCTATCAGCGTACGCCTATTCACTAACAAATAGACCGGCATAAACTATGAGACAATCATTTTCTTATTGGAGTATTATAATAAAAGCAGATATATATATTTGGTATAGATTGGTTAGGGTATATGGAGTTAGTTGCCGAGCTGCTCCTGCAGCCAATCCTTGTAGCCGGCAATGCGCACGAAGACATCCGGATAGCGTGAGCCACAGGCGCCCACCACAAAGTTGCTGATGCCTATGAGGCGGCCGTTGTGGACGGCTGCACTGCCGCCATCGCCATTGCAGATGCCCTCCCTGAGGGCATGCGCCAGGCAGAAGCTCTTAGTCGGATCGTGTCCTCTGTACGCGTCAAGGCAGCTGGCACTCGATGCTAGCTTCAGGTCGATCTGGCGTATCTTGAACGAGGTAATGCCCTCCACGGTGGTGCCCCAGCCTGCGACGCTGACCTTGGCGCCATCCTCTGGCAGCACCTCGCTCATGTCCACCAGTTTAATGATCTGGATGCGCTCCGTCAAGGCCAGCGGACTGGCCAACGTTATGATGGCCAGATTGTTGCTCAGCTGGTTATAGTCGGGATGCGGTGTGACCGCACCAACGAACACAATGCGACCGCCAGCATACTGATTGGTGCTGCCCACGCGAGCTGTCAACCGGCTGGCGTCGATACTGCCAGAGAGAGAGAGAGAGAGAGAGAGGAGGAGGGATTGAGCTTATGAGTTGATCTAGGTTGTTGTTCACACTTACATCTTGCCATCCCGATAGCAGCAGTGGGCGGCAGTTAGTAGATGCGTCTGGGAGACGATGCTGGCACCGCACACATGCGCATTGTCGATGCGCAGGGAAACGGCATAAGGTGCATCGGTGGGCGAGGCCTCCTCGCCGCCCAATATGCGTCCTTGTGGCGTTGCCTCATCGGTCATGGCCGTGGCCAAGGCCAAGCCGGCCAGCAGCAGCAGCAATGCTCCTAGTTTATACATCTTAGATTCAGTTCCTAGCTAGCTTTTAGTACGCGAATCGCCTCCTCGTTGCCGAATGCGCAGCGCAAATGCCTCTATGTGGACGGCTTTGGCCGCTTGGCGACTTATCGTCGCTTGGCTAGTAAATCTAATCTTATCGTGGTCAGCAGCTAATTTGAACTGTTTTTGTTATTATGCCAGCGATAAATTCGCAATGTTATTGCCCAATATAAAGACGGACAGCACATCAGTGGCAAGGGGAATTTCGAATTGGACGAAAAAACTAAGCTGAAATAGAAATAGCCGCAACATCATGCCAAAGATATGACGATGAGTCAAAGCCCAAGACGGATTTACTATTTAGATTATCTATTTCAATATCATTCGAATCATGTTGCAGTATTTCTTTCATTAAATACATATAAATGATTTATATGTTTATAACAAAGTTATCCACATAAAAAGTGGTCAAGACTTTCCTTGGAATATATTCTATGTATTCCTTATATATATATTATATTCCATGTATTCGATATATTTTGCATATTTTTTATATTCCATATTCTATCTATATCTTTAGTTGTTTCTTTTTATCGCTAGACAAATTTCGTCAAATTGAACCCAATAAGTTTTTCTCACACAATTTAATTTGATTAAATAATCTTACAAGATTTTTTTATTGTTCGCAATAAAATTAAATTCGATTAAGAGAAATATTACAAATTTTCATTCAATTTTTTTCTATTGAATATTTCTTTGCCCTTTTTCCAAATTTTAAAAGAGCGACCAAAATAAGTCCTCAATAGTGCATTTTATTTTCGTTAATTCAATAGAGCCCGTCTCCCTCTATTTATATCTGCCTCTCTCTTTCTCTCTCTTTCTTTTAGTCTATATTTCTTTCACTCTCCTTCTCTTTCACTCACTCTCTCTCTCTCTCTTTCACTATCTCTCTCTCTCTCTCGCTCTCCTTTTCTCTCTCGATCCCTTTTTCTATCTCTTTCTAGGGAGCGAAAAAGAAACAGAAAGAGAGGGAAAGATATATCTTCACTATCGTTTTGTTTCCCTCTTTCTCTCACTCTATCACTTGTTCTTAAGTTATATCTGCCTATCCCTCACTACGCCACTCTTTCTCTCTCTTTATATTTCTTATCTTTCCCTCTCTACTGTTTCTTTTGTCTCTCTCATCGGTATACTCATTCTACCTCACTCTTCCTTTATATATCTATTTTGTCCCCCTATATCTCATTTTCTTTATTCATCTCTGTCTCTCTCACTCGACCCTAGCTCTGTATGCTTCTCCCCTATCATTCTCTATCGTTCTCTAATGCTTTCCACGAACTGAAACTCATTTGGCCTGATATCATTTCGAGTGGCTTCAATAATACAGAACCTTTGTTCGTTCTATTTTACAGTAAACTAACGCTATCTTTAGGCCATATAGTACATGTGTACGATACAATCAATTGGCCGTTAGTTAACTGTTCTGATATGGCCCATTATAATTTATGGGCGCTATAAACGGATTGTTTGGTTCTCACATGCGTACGTAATTCCCGTCCAGCTCGTGGCCCATAAAATGATCGTAAATTGCCAATAGAAATTAAACACGCGGTACACAGTTTATTTTTAATTTTTTTTGGTTTCCTCTTTTTGTTTGTTTTATCTTTACTTTGAACACTTCACTCACAGTAAAAAAATTAAAAAAAAAAAAAATTAATTGACGAAAAGTTAGGTTAGGTTTACTTCTTGTTGGCTGCAATCCAGTCAAGATAGTAGGCGATGCGAGTGGATACGTCGGGGTATTTGGTGCCGCAGTTGCCCCAGAAGAAGCTGACTAAGCCCTGCATCACTTTCTTGTCATCGACGACAGCGCCGCCATCGTCGCCGCGGCAGACGCCCTGCTTCTCGGCCCTGGACAGGCACAGCACGGATTCGTAGCCATAGCCGGCTTGCAGCTCGCATTGGGACTTGCTTAAGGTGTTCAAGCTGGACTTCTGCAGCTTGAAGTTGGTGGTGCCATCCGACTGCTCGCCCCAGCCGGCCACATAGACGGGCGTGCCATTGGCTGGCACCTCCTCGCCCTCCTCCAGGGGTTGGGGTAAATCAATTTTGTTAACCTTTTCGCTGAAGGTTAGCGGCTTGCTAAGCGTCAGTATTGATATATCGTGCATAAAGTTGCCATACGAGGGATGAATGAGCACCTCGCTGACGTCCACTAGCTCACCTCCTGCCAACATGTTGATGCTGCCGACACGAATCGTTAGCCGGCTGACCGAAACGCTGTAAAGGAGCAGGGAAAGTTATGAAGCTTAGCTGCATTGCAATTCGAATCGGAACTGAAAAGGAACCAGTAGTCCCAACTCCAGTTGAAGCTTAGTTCAACTGGATTGCTATCAATAGTAGAAGCAGTTGCTGCAACTGGTTCCCATCGAGTGGCCAGCTCCAATCAAGTAGCTCTTTATAGGGATGCGCTGAGCGTTCTACTTACGGCTTGGCGCCCATCTCGGACACACAGTGGGCAGCGGTTAGCAATTGGGACTGGGATATGATGATGGCCTGGCATGCGTGCACCTTGTCGACACGCAGCGATGTCACATAGGGAAACTCGGCCACCTTGGCATCCTCACCGCCAAGCAGGCGGCCCTGCGGCAGGGCAACAGCTAGGCCCAGGGCCAGGGTCAAGCAGAGTAATGCAAGCGATACGCGTTGGTCTTTCATGGCGTCGGAATAGTAACTAAATCGCCAATTATTAGCTTAGCTGCTTGGCACTTCGGTCTGCATCTAATCTGTTTGTTCGATAAGCATTTAATATGACCTGGTCGACTTCGATTAGATTGGCGGTCATAAAACTCTGACGCCAGTATAAAAGTCTTGGGCCTGGGGCCGCCCTCAATTAGTTAGAATTGAACCCAAAATGCGCCAAGTTCAGTATAGTTTGCTTCTTCTACTGCTGCTTGGTGCAGCTGTAGCCTTTGCGGCGTCGCCCGCCGGACGACTGCTGGATGGCCAGGCAGCTGCTGTCGGCTCCCATCCCTACAGTGTTTCGCTGCAACGACAGGGTGTGCACATCTGTGGAGGTGCTTTGATCAGCAACAAGGTCTGCCTGACTGCAGCACATTGCGTCACCGGCGGCGGCATTGAAAGGTAACGCCAGACAGTCAGCCAAGTGCTCCAGCGTTAGCATTAATAATTCGTATCCTGCCTGCAGCTATCCGCCCCGTAGTTTCCTTGTGCGAGCGGGCAGCATTCAACGCCTGACTGGTGGTCAGCTGGCTCAGGTTGATCGCATCGTGGTGCACAAGGACTATGCCAATGGACTCAATGATCTGGCATTAGTTGTGCTGCAGCAGCCACTGACGCTGAATGCCAACACACAGCCCATAGCACTGGCCAGCCAGGCTCCTCCAGCTGGCGCCGAGATCACCTACACCGGCTGGGGAGCTGTGAGCAACCAGGGTGCTCTCAGCCAACGCCTGATGGTGGGCAGCCGCCAGACAATCAGTGCAGTCGACTGCCAGAAGCAACTGTATCTCGATAACGAGGGTCTGCTCTGTCTGGTGTCAGCATCCGAATCGGCCTCCAATGGCATCTGCAAAGGCGATGCTGGCGCGCCGGCTGTCTACAAGAATGAGCTGGTTGCCATTGGCGGATTCCTCGTCGACATCTGCGGCAGCTCCCTGCCCAATGGCTTTATGAATGTCGTCCACTATCTGGACTGGATCAAGGCCAACATGTAGAGCTGTATACCATTCACCTGAATCCCTCCAGAAGGTTCTGATATTATTTAGCTGTCCTTTTGCCAACAGGATGTCTATATTTAATAACATATATATAGCCATATAAGATCTGTAAAGTTTAATTGTATTACCAATTTTGGATTATGCTATCCTAAAGCCTGTAAAGGGCTCTATCTTTATTTATTTGTTCAAGGAAGACACCAAAATTTTACTGCGTTCTCCTTCGCTTCATTTATATAGAATGAATCTGCTTTTTCTACTTCTTCCTCATCGATAGTACTATCGTTCACTATCGATGGTACTATCACTAACTGTTGATGGCACTATGGTACTATCGTGCACTATCAACTGTATTATCGCCAACTATCGAATTGTACTATCGTTAACCATCATCCACCATCATCATACACCATAGATGATACTATCGTTGACCATCGATGGTCCTCCGTCTCTAAATAGTTTTGGCCTACTATAAGTCTGATTTCCCTTCATGCAAGACTCATTTCACAAATGATTCTATCTAGAAAAACTACATGATATACGTATTAGTCGGATGTTGATAAGATTTTGGGAGTGTAGTAAAACTGGCATTCGTAAATGTCAAGTTTAATCAAGTTATTTCATTATATTTATTGCTTGAAATCTAGTGAGAATGTTGCTGTCGAGCGTAGCTGACTGCATAATACCCGTTCACACTAACTTGATTTATACAACAAGTTTTGGATTCCACTTGAAATGAATTTTTTCTGTGATTCTTTCACTACAATTTTGGATATCTAAATATTTGTTTATATTCTCTTATGAAAGAAGAAGAGAGTATATTGGATTTGTACAGCAATATCAATGTCTATTGAGGTCATGGTACTATATCTTTGACAATTTAAGAGCTTGGATCATCACCAAATGCATCCATGTCGAAAGATATCTGTAGAGAGACCTATGAAATTATAATGTTCGTCCTTTTGGGTCGTGACGTATTTGAAAGTTGTTTACAGATTTCACTACCTATATATATATACATATATATATATAGTACAATATACAGTAAGATACATAGCGTGTGCAACGATATAATGAACTATTCTATGGACTATTCTGGCTGTTATCTATATATTTGATCAATATATATATTTATGTATCATAATACAAGTCTCGCACAAAACTAATGTACTCTATTCACTTTGCGAACGGGCATATGGAATAAGCAAATTTGCATAAAATCAGACGTCTGATGTCTGATACAACAGCAGATAGATACGATTCAGTACCCTCTCTCTTAACTCTATGCAATTGAAACGTCTTCTTCTAAGCCTTTAACAATTCGTGACTGAAATCTCTTATGAGAATAATAAATAATTCAGTATCAATTGAACAATTAAACAATTTACACAGATAAAGACCGAGAGGATTGCTCATCTATATATATATATATATATATATATATATATATATATATATGAATGTATATTTGTATGAAAGTGAATGTGATTATGTTATCTTAGTAGAGGGTATCTTCTTGTTCTTCTTCTTAATTGATAAGGTTCATACGCCATGGAATCATTTACCGCGATTCTTGACAGTTAATCATTATTTTGCTCAAAACCCAACGTTAATATCAATGTGTTTTAGATGAACGAGATAGAAGCAAATAGAACAAATAGATACTTTAGAATTGTTGGGTTTGCTCTTGCTCCACTTGATTAATTTGAAGTTCCTGCAAATATTTAAGAACATAGTTAAAGTCAGATCCCTAAGAGGCTCAGATCAGTTGAGCTAATTGTAAACAGCTCTAGATTCTTAATTTGTCTAACCGATTGCTTATGGCAACTAAGGGCTTTTGAAGCAAGGTATGTAAGAGAAAGAAGAAGGCATGACTGAGCGCATAGAGCATATATAATTATTCTTGATTAGGATGAAAAACTGAGTAAATCTAGTCAGGTCCGTAGGTCTGTCTGTTCGTCCGTATGAAATGTAGAGACTTGAAATTTGAAATATATATTCTTGGAACACGTACACAGTAGAAGAAGCTATATTATGTTTAATTCCACCTTTTCCTTATTATCGATTAAAATCTATATTATAAATTGCGTCTTTAACCAGAAAAGAGATACCAAATAGAGTCTGTAGATTTCGGGGACTGAATACACAGATAATGAACGTTTCAGATTGTGGAAACCTTCCTCTACTACTCTCTAAATTAAACTAAAAAATATATTTCTAGTTGTAGAGACTTTAGACTTTGGCACATGCACACATATAGATACCATTATTACATTCTAATATTTTCATTGAGATAGAGTATTCAGAATCAAACCTAATCACTAATTACCCACCTGAGTGGCTGTAGAGACAGCACTTATCCAAGTATGCGTATTTATACAAGAGTCGTTTCTGTAGAGTTCAGGGTATATGCAAGTCGATCCCCCTCAACTATAGATAGAATAGCCATGAAACGTGTGGCATGGCCCAATCTCAAGTGCAGCAATTGAGAATCGTGCCACAGTCAAGTATATAGTTAAATATTTGGACTATGACAAATATTTGTAGATCGATAGCGAATCGAAGCTAAGTGAACTTTGAATGGGACAGACGCTGCTCAAGCAGTGCCTTGCCAATTACTCGGGCATGTCATTAAGATTGATTGATTGACTGATTGATTGATTGATTGATTTTAGACAATTGAGTTATGGCTTTATTGTTGACCGACCATAAGTTATTCCATTTGCTGCTGGATCCATTCACGGTTGGCCGCAATGCTAATGAAGCGCTCGGGCAGCATACCGCCGCACTCGCCCAAGGTCTCGCCGGCCAGGCCGACAAGGGTGCCCTGGTAGACAGCGGGTCCGCCAATATCGCCGGTGCAGATGCCTTGGCGTCTCTGGTGGCCCACGCAGAGCACCTGATCGTTGCTCTCAACGACATCATCGGCCAGATGGCACGCGCGCTCTGCCTCAATGACGGCGGATCCGACCTGCAGAGTGCGGTACATATCGGTTTCCGATGCCTTGGTGCGTCCCCAGCCGGAGATGTCGACATAGGCGCCCAATGGTGGGTTCTCTGTGGCCAAGGGCAAGGCTCCGACATCACCATTGAACACTAGGGGCTCGCTGAGTCGCAGCAGAGCAATGCCTGTCTTCAGTTCATTGTAGTTGGGATTCACTGTAATCTCCTCCACGCGTATGCGCTGGCCGCCATTGTACAGATCCACTGTGCCAGCCGAGACCATAAATAGCTGTGGTGGCCAACTACATTCGAAGAGTATGAGTATAAGAGTGGAAGTATAAGCGAGAGAGGGAGATAGAGCTACTTACGCCGTATCCTTGCCAGCCGAGCAGACGCAGGTGAGAGCGGTCAGGGCATAACGTTCGGCAATGATGGCTGCACCACAGTTGTAGCTGCCACCAATAGAGAGCGCCGCTTGATAGGGCAATTGGCCCAGAACGGCATCCTCGCCGCCAGCCACGCGGGCCTGAGGTCCAGCACTGACCAAGGAGCAGCCAAGCAACAGTGTCACAAATGCGTAGCAGAATTTCATTTTGTCTCTTTTTGTTTTTCGAATGGCTCGATCTTTGGTGGGCGTTTCGCTTTTATAGTCCCTGCGGGGTATCAAGGCTAGATAGTAACTTTTAACTATTAATACATAAGGTCTTAGATATTGGCTGTATCTTATCTGTGCATTGATGAGATACGTCCCATCCGGTTGACATTTGATTAGACAAGCAGAAGTGCGCCTCAGCTGGCCACTGATCCATTTCAATGGAATTCCAGCTGGTGTGGCTGGGCTACAGATAGACAGAGATGGACAGAGATAGATAGAGAGAGAGAGGGAGAGAGACAATCCCAGCAAAGAAATAGAAATCAATGAACTTCGATTGCATTTGCCAGCTGGTTGGGGAACACGTTTGCGGTTCGACTTGCTGGAACTGTCGGGAATTGTGGGGCCAATGCACTCAGCTCCAATAGCTCAACACGGCTGGGCAAATTGAAGCACGTACACTCGACGGCCAGTCCATTCGTTTTGGTCAGCCACAACTGGTTGTTGACTGCAAACAGCCAACAGCCAACAGTCAATGCCAATGCCAATGGCAATGGCAATGGCTCAAGCTGAAGCTCATCCATCTTCATCTGCTTATAACGTGAGCCTCGCTGGCCAATTTCGACATTTACAGACT
Source organism: Drosophila nigricruria (assembly GCA_037075265.1). NCBI lineage: Eukaryota > Metazoa > Arthropoda > Insecta > Diptera > Drosophilidae > Drosophila > Drosophila nigricruria. Next base: position 2,878,138 of record JBAMCI010000206.1, on the reverse strand, counting down.
TGACGTCACCATCAACGGATCTCCAAGTACACAAGCACACACACAATGATTCTGCGGAACACCATTGCTGGGCAGTTGGTGCTGCTGCTCTTGATCTATGGACGTCATACCTTGCTATCCAGCGCCAAGACGGTTACCAGCGAGCAGATGTCTTTGGCATTGCCGGAGCCGCGCGCCTATCTTCCCGATGCCCAGAATCTTGACTTTGTTTACCATGACCATGAGGAGCTGACGCGCTTCTTGAGGTGAGTTCAACGTGGATGCCATCAGTCGTGGATATCTATATAGAAACATATATATATATATATATATATATTAGGGCGACAAGCGCGCGTTATCCCAATCTGACGGCGCTCTACTCCATTGGCAAGTCCATACAGGGTCGAGATCTGTGGGTGATGGTGGTCAGCTCGTCGCCGTATGAGCATATGGTGGGCAAGCCCGACGTTAAGTACGTCGGCAATATACACGGCAACGAGCCCGTGGGCCGAGAGATGCTACTGCATCTGATTCAGTATTTCGTGAGCAGCTACAACACGGATCAGTATGTCAAGTGGCTGTTGGATAACACACGCATTCACATATTGCCCACCATGAATCCCGATGGCTATGCGGTATCCAAGGAGGGCACATGTGATGGCGGCCAAGGACGGTAAGCTGATGTCTAATCAATTCCTGTGAATCGACTGTTAAACCGTTTTCTTTTTTGCTTTTGGCAGCTATAATGCGCGTGGCTTTGATTTGAATCGCAATTTTCCCGATTACTTCAAGCAGAACAACAAACGCGGACAGCCAGAGACGGATGCGGTCAAGGACTGGATATCCAAGATACAATTCGTGCTCAGCGGCAGCCTGCACGGTGGCGCCTTGGTAGCCAGCTATCCGTACGATAATACGCCAAACTCCAGTAAGTAGTCTCTAAAGTGTGCGCCAGTCCATTCCAAAGGGAAATCTAGCTCGGCCTCGCGTCTGTGAGTGTTCCGATTTATAAAGTTATCTCTCCCCCTCAATTCTCTCTGTTTGAACTTTAATCCTTTCCTTCGCACCAATATGGCTGCTCAAAGGGATCTGCCGTTCATCCGCTCTATGCGCGAGTGAGTAGACGTCCGCCAATGCTGGCTGACTCATCTAATCAAACCTCTCTCTCTCTCCCGCTCACGCTGCCTCTGTCTCTGTCTTTGTATCTTAATTTATTTGAATTTGTGTTGTGTCGCACCACATGTCCCCTGGGCACAGTGTTCCAGACCTATTCGGCAGCGCCGTCGCTGACGCCCGACGACGATGTCTTTAAGCATTTATCCTTGGTCTATGCTCGCAATCATGCCAAGATGTCGAGGGGCGTGGCATGCAAGTCGGCAACGCCAGCCTTTGAGAATGGCATCACCAACGGTGCCGCCTGGTATCCACTGACCGGTGGCATGCAGGATTTCAACTATGTGTGGTATGGCTGCATGGAGATAACACTGGAGATCTCCTGCTGTAAGTTTCCGCCGGCCTATGAGCTGAAGAAATACTGGGAGGACAATCAGCTGGTAAGCGTCCTCGACATAACTCTCTCCCTGCATCCACTTGACTTTTATGCATTGATCTCTGCCGCAACAGTCGCTCATCAAATTTCTGGCCGAGGCCCATCGTGGCGTGCAGGGCTTTGTCTTCGATCCGGCGGGCATGCCCATCGAGCGTGCCTCCATCAAGATCAAGGGACGCGACGTTGGCTTCCAGACGACCAAGTACGGTGAATTTTGGCGCATTCTACTGCCGGGCTACTACAAGGCTGAGGTAAGGAAAGCGACTCAAAAACACGAATAGCCGGCAAGGATTCACTTATAACCAGCTCTCTGTCTGAATCAGGTCTTTGCCGAGGGCTATGCGCCCCGCGAAGTGGAATTCGTCATTGTCGAGCAGCATCCCACGCTGCTCAATGTCACGCTGCAGGCCTCCAAGGTAAGTCCAGCTCAGCTCAATATCTAACTATTAACCACCCGGTGCTGGCACTATCCATCTAACCGAAACTTCTACATCTGTATATAACCTGATCCCTGCTCAGTATATTGTTGGCTCCGCACGTAAATCCAAAAAGGAGCGTAAGCAACGCCATCTCCTCAATGATGAGCTCCAAGTGCCCAATGAGTAAGAGCGATGGAGCAATGGCTATGGCAATGGCATTGGCAATCCCCGCGTCTGTAAATATTCGCAGAGTGCTTTAGAGTTAAGACCTGCCACTGATCCAAATGTAGAACTATAGAATTCCGTTAGTGGGCATTGCACCTGAACGATATATACACACATAGAACAAATTGAAATTCTTGACCAAAAAGCTTAGGATTAAACTCGTAACACTAGCCAAATTAATTAACAAAAACCAAAATAAAAATTACCTCGCACGCAATTAATTATTATTATTATTATTTTTTTTTTTTTACTCAATATATTATTGTGTATTTAATTAATGAAATAGAAAAATGTGCACTCGTTAAAAAAAAAATGAAAGAAAAAAAGTACAATCTCATAATAACTATATTTAAGTGTTGTTGTTATTATTAATATTGTTAAGTCTCATGTTGGTTTTTGGCTTTTTAATGTGGACAATAAATATGGAATAAAAATATATAAAAACAAAAAAAAAAACGAAAACATCCGCTGCCAGCAACTCAAACATTGCATTAAACCCACTTTTGCCCACTTTTCACAGCGCATTGAGGGAGTTGGAGCGGGCGGGCCCTCGTACTACCGGCCGATGCAGCAGGTCCCGCAGCATTATAGACCAGGCGCCCCGCCGTACGCTGCAGCCGCTTCCACGGACAACGGCATCTTTTCGACTATCAGTAATGGCCTGAACAGCTTGTATTCAAATATTTTCGGTTGAGTACTAAATGCAGATGGATTGGGTGTTTATTTCTTTTTTTTTTAAGATTTTGTGTGTGTAGTTTTAGATTTAAATGTGTTCGTCTATTTATTATTAATAAGAAGAAGAAGAAAACAATAAATACGTTTTGAAAAATAATCCAAATAAAAATAAATGTATGTACTATTTCATTGTGATTTGATGTATATACTTCAAAATGAAAAGAACAAATTCACAATTTTTTCAACACTAATTTTTGAAAACCCCGCTCAGTTTATAACAACATCGAATATTTCGTGCTGTTCACTCATTATAGCGATAGATTGTGACTTAAGGTTTTAAATATCGATACATCGATATGACATCAACAACCATACCTACTCATTCGCCATTTTCTTTGTCGCTTTGTCGCGCTGTGGGGTATTCTGAATTCTGTGATCAAAAATTTGTGAATAAGCATTGAAAATGGTAAATTAAATCAAATTGCATAAATAATATAATTAGTTTACAACACATTAGACGCAAGTGTAGTGAAATATTCATATTTTCATTGATAATTTCATACAAACTTGCGTTTTTATTTGCCGGGTGTGAAAAGCCGCACGCACCAACTGCAAACCCATCGTCAGCCTCAAGCCATTTGACTTGACAAGCCCGCACACACGTGAGAGCGCATAGCTTCCAGAAACTTCCATTATGTTTACATTTGCATTTAAACAGTATGGCAAATGTTTCGCCAATTGCGGCAAACTATGCCGAATTTCTGACAAGTGAATAAGCACTTTTAAGTTGCATGCTTCTGGGTGTGTGCTGCGCTTTGTTGCCGATGAATCACGCACTATTTGGGGTTAGGTCCGATGCAGTAGGTGCACAGCTTTTCCACATACGAACAGATGTGCATGCAGATGTGCACGGCCTATCTATAAACAAAGGCGAACAGTTGTTATATTATGTTAATATTGATCAATGTATATGCTTTATAGGAGATGTCATTGAATCCCGTGCGTATCCTCAAAAATGAGGCGCAGGAGGAAAAAGCCGAAATGGCGCGTCTGTCGTCCTTCATTGGTGCTATTGCCATCGGTGATCTTGTGAAGAGCACCCTTGGACCGAAGGGCATGGACAAAATCTTGGTGTCCACCGGACGCAACGCCGGCCAAGTGGAGGTGACCAATGATGGTGCCACAATTTTGCGTGCTGTTGGCGTCGACAATCCGGCTGCGAAAATCCTCGTCGATATGTCGCGCGTACAGGACGAAGAAGTTGGTGATGGCACCACATCCGTGACCGTGCTAGCATCCGAGCTGTTGCGCGAGGCCGAGAAGCTGGTTGAACAGAAGCTTCATCCACAGATCATTGTCGCTGGCTGGCGCATAGCTACCCAGGTGGCTCTTGAGGCACTCACAGCCGCCGCTCAGGACAATTCTGCCAACAACGAGAAGTTCAAGAACGACTTGCTTAACATCGCACGCACCACATTGTCTTCAAAGATTCTGCATCAGCATAAGGATTTCTTTGCTAATCTGGCCGTCGATGCAGTGCTGCGCCTAAAGGGCTCTGGTGAACTCAAGTCGATTCAAATCATCAAAAAGGCCGGTGGCACACTGGATGATTCCTTCCTTGATGATGGCTTTCTGCTGGACAAAAAGCCCGGCGTGCATCAGCCACAGCGTGTAAGTAAAAGGCCTAAGCCAAGCCAAACATTATTACTCATCTACCTTTGATAGTCTCTCTGTGAGTGTGTATGTGTGTGTGTGTGTGTTTCATGCTGCTGCTAATGCTCCATATTTGCGCGTCAAATTGACTGTGAACTATGTTTATGCGCTCATCATATCACAGCCATTTTGACGAGTTTGATGTGGCAGCCACCAACTGCAAACAGCTAAGCGAGGATCTGTTCAACAATCCTTTTAATATGTTTAACTATATACTAAAGAATATTAACACGTGTGTCAGATGCTGATGATACGTCAGCTGCTGAGATACCAGCTAATGACAATGTTTATTGGAAACAATAATTAGTCATCACATCTCGATCGAAGTGCCTAGAAGCATAGATGTATAAGAAGTTCCTTTTTATAGCAATTATGTTAAGAGCATCAATTTTAACTAGTTGGTTTTAAAGTGAGCATAAAATAAGAAAGTATTTGAAATTTAGGAGAGTCTAAGAAAGGTAGACAATATCATATAGCCATAATGAATATGTTGTTCATGTAGACCAAAAACTTAGAATTTTGTTTTTGTTTTATGCAGATTGAAAACGCAAAGATTCTGATTGCCAACACACCAATGGACACGGATAAGATCAAAGTATTCGGCAGCAGCATCAAGGTCGACTCATTGGCCAAGATTGCCGATCTGGAGATGGCCGAAAAGGAGAAGATGAAGGAGAAAGTTGACAAGATTCTGACCCACAAATGCAATGTGTTCATCAATCGTCAGCTGATTTATAACTATCCCGAGCAGCTGTTCGCTGATGCTCATGTGATGGCCATTGAACATGCCGATTTTGATGGCATTGAGCGTCTGGCCTACTGCACCGGCGGTGAGATTGTGTCCACATTCGAGAATCCTGCTCTGGTCAAGCTCGGTGAGTGCAAGCTCATTGAGCAGGTGATGATCGGCGAGGATACACTGCTGCGCTTTAGCGGTGTTAAGCTGGGCGAAGCCTGTACCGTTGTCATTCGTGGCGCCACACAACAGATCCTGGATGAGGCTGATCGCTCCTTGCACGATGCTCTCTGTGTGCTTGCTGCTACCGTCAAGGAGTCGCGCATCATTTATGGCGGCGGCTGTGCCGAAGCTCTGATGGCCAATGCCGTCATGAAGAGGGCATCCGAAACACCCGGCAAGGAAGCCATTGCCATTGAGGCCTTTGCACGTAAGTTAAAAACATAAGTTCCTAAATTGGGTTTCATAATTTACTAACCTATTTCATTGTTGGTTTCTCCAGGTGCACTGCTGTCTCTGCCTACAGCTATTGCCGACAATGCTGGCTTAGATTCAGCTCAACTGATCTCCGAGCTGCGCGCTGGACATGCCCAGGGCAAGCATCAGCTGGGTCTGGATATGGTTGAGGGCAAGATTGCCGACGTGCGCGCCTTGGGCATCACAGAGTCTTTCGCCGTGAAGCGTCAAGTGCTGATGTCTGCCGCTGAGGCAGCCGAAATGATTCTCCGTGTGGACGACATCATCAAGTGTGCGCCTCGTCGTCGTATGCCCGACAGGGGCTACTGCTAAACATTGATTCTTCTTAAGTATTTTTGCCTAGGATTTTTTTTTAAAACCTTAGAACTCTCGTTTAACATCATCGCTAATTTTATATTTCTGTTTAAACTAATAACTACACAAAGACACACACACACACCCACACCTCTACACACACGCACACTCGTACGCAATTAGCTTTTTCTAAATTGTCTGTGAACATTATTTCAAATCTGTTTTTGTTACACGAGTTACTACTGTTGCGCAAGCTCAGCTTATAACACTGAAGAGAGAAACGAACAAAAACAACTAAAAAAAGAAAAAACAAAAACACATTTCAAAAATGTCTAAAATCAAACAAAGAAACAAACAACACAAACACACACAAGCAACTTGTAAATGAATACAAATTTTGTAAACATTTTACGTGCGCAAATTAATGCGAATTACAACAGCAAAGAAAGAAATAAAACAAAGGAATGATATTTATGCTTAACAAAACTAAAAGCTTCAAACTTGTTTTCATTGTAATAGACTTTTAATATATATAAATATATATCTATATATATATATGATCATCATATATGTACATATGATCAGCATCAATAACTGGCACGAAATCGACAAGCTCTTGGGCTATAGACCAACAATTAATTCATAATAATAATGTGGCAAACAAATAGAAGAGAGAACTATCCAAAATTGAACAATATTATATATAATTGGATTTTTATATATACATATTTGATATATATATATGATGCTGATATATATATACAATATAGTATATGGCCAACAAATAGGAGAGGGAGGATTATCAGCATTATTGTTTCATTTTTGAAACTGCATATATTATATATAATTATTTGATTGTTGCGTGCCCCAAATGAAACAACTGAGAAATAACATTGCAAAAAATACTCTTGTCATATATATTTAATCTTTTTTTTTCTTTTGATCTTTTACAATAATAACTTGCAACTTAGTAGAGCTAAAAAAAACATATTTAAAACGTGTCGTTCGAATTCCCACTAGGGGGAACTGCAGTTGTCATTGGCGTGTTAAAATCAATCAGCCAATCAATCAATCAATTATTATGATAATACATATGCAATGCAGGCGGCGGCGGCGCATGTACGTTGATAGCTGCTGGGAGTCTAAAGTGATTACTAGCTACAGTGCTTGGCTCCCGGATTGCCGCTCAAGAATTTCAACAAAAACACTTTAACAAATTGCTGAGCAGGCGGATGGTCTACAAAATACATATATACAGCATTGCCGAGTCGGGGCGGATCTCAAACTTAACATATCGTTGGGCTAAATACACGGCCAGACGCAAGTACGAAGCGAGCGAGCGAGAGAGAATGAGACTATGTCTACAGCCAGATAGTCAAAGAGAGAGAGAGAGATAGTGTGATAGGTGGATAACAAGAGAGAGAGCGAGAGCGAGAGATATAATAGCATAAGTCGTCGATAGTACAGTACATGGCATTAAGTGAGCGTCGTCCTACAGACGCTTTGCTTGTTTCCAGATCGAGTGTAGCGTTCGCACATAGGCTTTAGGAGATTGCGCATTCCATTTCACCATGCTTGGGCACACAGTCCAGCACCAGGGCGACGGCTCGCGACAAGTATGTCATGGTTCCATAACTGCCGCTAGGTGCACTGAGCGTATAAGAGTTATGATATAGTATATATTTCTTCTATTGGGGATTGTTTAAAGGACTCTTACCTATCGTAGAGGTGTTGACAAATGTAGGCGGCACCACCGCAGAGTAACATGCCGGAAGCAGCCTGTTGCTGCTCCTTGCCATCCTTGAGCTTGGCACAGCACAGCGTCGCGTCGCCCTGCACCTTGCGTTGATCCTCCAGGAACAGTTGATTCGCCTTGTGCACCAAGTGCTCGACGCAGATGACGTCACCCAATGAGGGCACCATATTATGCTCGGTGACCAATGTCAGCACCATAAGCGCTTCGACAACCAGCTGCCTGTACTCTGGCTGTGGTATTTGGTTGAGTGCCGTTTCGACTTCCAAGGCAAATTTCAGCTCTCCCGGCGTCATCTCCTGGGTGAGACTCTGCTGCAGTACGCGACCCTCAATAGCCAGTCCCCGGCACTTCTCCAGTACAGTCCAGACGCGCGAGTAAAAATCACGTGGAACGCGATTCAAGGCGCCGTCAAGTCGCCGACGTCGCAGCCACTGGCCCTGACGATCATCGATGGTCGCCGTTAGCGCATCCTCACCCTCCGGATCTCCGAGACCGATCTGACTCTTCTTGCTGACCCGACTTGACTTGCAGCTCACTATAGACAGATTGCCACGTGCCACTGCAAAGCGCATTAGAATGGAATGAGAAGGAGTCGCAAGGACTATAGGAATAGACTTACCGCTGCTGACCGCAAACTCTTTGCCGCTGAGTATATGATAGAGCAAGTTCTTCATTTCGAAGGGCGAAAGGTTAAGTAGATGCTCCGAGGCGGCCTCGCCGCCACAGTTAAGCGTGCGCGACAGCTCCTTGGCCATTACCTGAATGATAAGGCCCACTCGCAGGCGCAACATCTCGTGGAACAACTGCGGCTCAGTGCGTATGAACATGGCCAGATAGACCATCAGCTCCTGTGTCAGCATCGCTGTACTCTCGTCATCGCCGTAAGCCTGCAACATTGGATTAATCGGGATTAGTATGTGGGACATAATTGAAGGCAATTGAAAGGCTGGCTACCCACATCGTGTATTAGTTGACGCAGCTCAACCTCCGGCAAGGGTGCCGTTATGGTGTGCTCGTTGTTGGGCGGCATGCCGACGGTGACCTGCTTTTGGCGCACCAACAGATCAGTGACTGCCTTGCCCAGGTCCTCGACGCGCTTGCCCAGCATGCCGGCTGTATGGCGCACCAGGCCCCAGAGCTTCTCCTGGCAGGCCTTCTCGTATAGGCCCTTCAGTAGATCCCTAATGGTCACCACGCGTCCCTCCTCCAGCATGCCTTCAGATTGAGAAGAATCGTTGTTATTCAAGCTGCTGTTGCTGTTATTGGCGGCGGCGGCGGCGGTGGCAACGGCGGCAACTGGAACTACGGCCTTGTCCTCGTCCTTAGCGGCGCTGCTCGCTGTGGGTGTGGAAGATGTGGCATCGATGATCACTGTAGGCACAGCCACGGCCAAAGGCCGCTTGCAACCACCGGCACCGGCTCCAGCACCGGCATCAGCATCAGCACCAGCACCAGCAGCAGCACCACCACCACCACCAGCAGTTGACAACTCGAGCATCACATCGTCCACGAACGCTTGCTCGAGTTCTTTTTTATCATTTTGTATGTGTGTTTTTTTATATTTTATTTTGTTGTTGTGGGTTAGTTGGATTCGTTTGTGGGGGTTAGGTTCACGGGCCATTGTGGATCAGTTGTGGTAGTTGGTAGTTGATAGTTGATAGTTGGTGATGCAGAGAAGTTTTTGGTAAATCATTTCACGTTAATGCCAATGAAGAGCAGATGAAGGCGATTGTTATAATTGTTGGTTGCGATTACATGGAGTGCGAGTGCGAGTGCGAGTGTGTGTGTGGGTGTGTTTCGAGTGCATTGAAAATAAAATATATAAAATAAAATTTGTTAATAGATTAGTGCGTGAATAAAAAGCAATATTAAATAAGTCGAAGCCAACGTAAAAATATTCGATGTGTATAAGAATCTCTACCAGCTTGTATAAGAGTTAAGTACCGTGTATAACAGTTTGTATGTGATAAGTGAGCATATGTGATAGGGAGTATAACAGTTAAACAGTTAACAACTTAAATGAAACTGTGCTACCAGAATACCATAAAAAAAGAAAAGAAAATGAATCCAACCGAATCGTCTCAAAGATAATAGATAATTGATAGAATAGGTGTGCGGGGATATAACTAGATATACTATGCCAATTGTTGTTTGGGGGTGGGGGAGTGGGTGTAGGTGTAGGCGTGGGAGTGGGAGGTGGTGAGAGGTGGGTTGGGTCATGGTTACATAGCACCAACAACATCATACAATATAGACCAACATACATTGAGGACACCAAGGAGCAAGGATTGTATTTCAACACTTACCAGCGGCATTGTCATCAGTTTTGTGCCTTAAGCCCAGACCCGCTGCAGATGCGGATGCGGATACGGATACGGATGCCGATGCGAATGCGAATGTGAAGTGTGGACAAGAACGAGAGCACAAAGCACATATACAAAGAACGAACGCACAAAACAATTAAATGTCAAATAAATCGATAAATATCGACATTAGGATCAAACTGCTATCGATTTCACAATGATTTATTATTTATTTATATTTACAGTTAATATATGAAAGTATTACTCGAATTGAATGTATTCTGGAATTCCAGATATTATATTTTATATATGATATTCTACTTCATTGTGAAATCGTACAGCCAACACCAAAATTCTCTGAGAAACCCATTGAACCACCCACGTTTGCCCGATAGCACAGCAAAAAAACTCCGAAAATTGCTTCTATATTGCTTTACCTATGGAGTATATGCATGTGTATGTGTGTGTGTGTGCGTGTGTATGTCTGTGTCTGTGTGTGTGTGTGTGTGTGTGTGTGTGTGTGTGTGTATGTGTGTGTGTGTGTATGTGTGTGTGTGCGTGTGTATGTCTGTGTGTGTGTGAGTTCCCGCAGTGCTATATAGGTGCGGTTCAGCATTCAGTAATCCTCGAACCGGGTAAATCGGTTATGTTAACCCGCTTGCAAATCGACATCTCTACAGCTCAATGATGTGTGTGTGTGGTGTTGTGTGTGTGTGTCCATGGAACGGTTACTTACCCGTATTGAAGTCCAGGCCTTGAGTATCGACCAGATATTGCAGAATGTCGCCCTGCTCCTCGAGATTCTCGGTTTCGCGCAGCATTGCGATCAGCTCATCCACCTCTGTGTCCGCAAAGTTTGTGTCCACGCGATGGCGTTGAATGAGAATTTTGGGCACTGTTACTTTAGTTATTTGGTCAAGTGGTGCAAACAAAACAAATCGTAAAAGTTTCAACCAAAACGAAATGAAAAGAATACAAAAGAAAAGATAAATCAAAATTAGAACCTAATAAAAAGAAAGAATAGGATAATTGTGTGTTGAATCGAGGACTAACTCTCTTGCTGGCGCACAAATTCGCTGCGGCGATCGATGGCCGAGCGGCTATGCTGCGGATCCATGGGATAGATGTTCTCGCGCAGACCCAGATCGCCGCCAAGCTGCGGCGGCGAGGTGGGCCCCTCCTCGGGCGTGGTGGCAAAGGTGCTAACATGACCCTGCTTGTTGGGCTGCAGCCAGGGCGGCGGCACGATCGATGAGAGACGACGTTCGGTCAGTGGCGTCGGTCCCTCCATGCCCAAGTTATCGGCTGCGAAAAGAGAGAGAGGAAGCAATGATTAAAATAACAGATCAGCAAAGATTAGGACAGAGATGTTCCCAATCTCTTAAGCACACTCACAGTCCACATTAATGGAACGCGTCTTCTTGATGGCGCCCTTGCAGGACATGCGTCGGCGCAGATGTCGCGGACGCAGCTGACCGCCGCGCAGATTCATGGTGCTGCGATTGCTGAACGAGCGCAACAGATGCTCATCCAAATAGGTCTGAACGTCCGGATGCAGTCTGTCCGGATAGCCATCCTCAGTGCTGCCCAAGAAGCTCAAGTCCGTAATTGCCGAGGTGTTGAGGAAGTCCTTCAGATTGCCCAACATGACCCGTGTGCCGTTTATGTAGCCCGACTTCAGCTTTCGCATCGTCTGTATCATGGCCAGCGGAATCTTGTCCTGATCTATGCGCGTGTTGCAGCATGGAGAGAAATCAGTTAGCTAAATCCAATAGGAATTGCATGCATATTGTTTGGTATGGCTTGTTATTAGACTGACTGACTGACTGACCGATGACAGATCGATCGATCGATCGATCGATCGATGCTTGGTGGGTTTAGGCAATTGATGCGTGGTTAGAGCTGGTGCGGCTTACATCTAGATTTTAATCACAAACTACAACAGTAACCGACAGACGCAAAGATCAACTCTGAACAGCCGTTGCCAGAGGACAACTAATAAGCATAGACCAGCACCATAGTTGGGTGAGTGTTTAGTGTGTGCAGCACAAGCAGAGGTGCAGTTAGAAGGGGACGGAGCAGGACGACTTTAGTATCTAAATAGGGCTCTAGGGTGTCATTAACTATTTACTTGCGGGGAACTTGGCGGGATTGGTTGATGCGGTTAAGCAAGGCAACGACATACAAACAAAGGTGTTTCAACAGAGTCTCAATGTAACTAAGAAGTACATGAAAGAATGGACTTGCTTGATCCGTAGCTGAAAGCCGAATAGCCCTATTCGTGTCAAGATATTGAAGTGCTGTAATATCAAGATAGGGTTTTCCCCAAAAATACCTTTACTATTCCTGATGGTTTAAAACTTCCTTCACTATCAAAATAAAACCTTTTTCAATTTTAATAAATCCTCAATGTCTTTCGTTTACAACAAATTTTGAGGTTTGAATATTGACAAATTCTGACGTAATAGCGCTATTCTGGTTATAGTTTTGGATATCCGATAAGTATTGTCTGATACGGACTCTGTGTTAGTAAACGCACTAAGCTTGGGTTACACAAAATAAAATTTAACATTAAGTTTAATCCATTCTTCAATGTTTCAGTAACATTTGCTTTACAGTAAAAGAAAATTCGTTGAAAGTTGTTTAAGATCAGATTGAAGATTAACTCAAATAAGACTCTACTTCTAGATAGCTTAATCTCATTTGCTACAAGCCTAGGTTCTTCACATTTCAGGAGTTTTAGTTCCCTTTAAGGAACTACGCCCAACCCAAGGAATATATACAAATTTAATACTTGTTTGGAGCTTTAAGCGAATATTATCAAATCAAAAGATGTGAAAAAAAAAAAATAAAATTGCGCTTGATTATTGAATAGATATTTACACTACTTAATCTATATACGAGGCGTGTTCAAAAAGTATCAAAAATTTAGTATTATATTAGATTCTAGATATCTGATATCACTCACTTATGCCGACAAAACATAAGTATTTTGAATGTTCAATTATTTTTTAAGAGCTTCCTCGCTTGGAGGTGCTATGGTTCTTCTTCGATTTTTGCCCATTTTTTTTACCCATGCCATGGATATTTGTCGTATTGCTTAGATCTGGCCCCTAATAACTTTTTCTTGCTCCCAAAACTGAAGAGGTCCATGAAAGGACGACGCTATGCTATGATTGAGAAGGAAGGGAAGTAGCTAAACAAGATCACAAATGATTCTTTAATCTGCTTTGGGGATTGGAAAAAGAAGGTTGGTAATAAGTGCATCATATAATATCGGATGTGGATTACATTGAAGACTAAATAGATGTTCGTGATACTTTTTGAATAGATCTCGTATATATATGTACACATATACACAGGTATATATATTATTAGATAATTAGAGAGATTTGTATAACAAGAAATAGAGGAAGAAGAAGCAAAAGCGCACAAAACTTAAATTCATACAAAGAAACACATTATGAATTCGAAAGATCAAACCCCAACATAGCATAGAATAGATCATATCACTTGTTGTGTTTAAATCTATATATATATATAAATATATAATTATATATGTATATGTATATGTGTATGTATGTATGTGTGTGTGTGTGTGGGTATGTGTGTATGACTACATAGGCAGTCCTTGGTGGGAAGTTTAGCGTTTGCTTGGTAGGGTGTTGTTGGGGTTTGTTTGTTTGTTTGTGGATTGTGTGGTTTCGAGATGTAGTTACCTAGCATATAATGCGTTGCCATTAATGTGATTGTCGGCCTGCCCAACATGTGACGCCAATTGTTGGTCAAGAAGCCTAAGTTTGTGGTAAAATTGCTAGCGAGCAGATCGGGATCGCGTGTCGTGTAGTATTCTTCATAGTCGATATGCTGTGTGTGTACGAATAGTTGTTGTTGTTGTTGTTGTTGGTTAAGCACGAATTATAACAAAAAGAGAGAGAAAGAGAGAGAGAATTTTGTTTCGTTTGCGGCCAATTGATAACAGGATAAATCGGATCTCTTTCTCATTTCATTTGTTTTTTTTTTTGGGATAGGAATATAGTGCAAAGCATAGAGAAATAAATGATGTCGAAGGAACAGAATAAATAAGCTATAGACAACTAAATACTTATGTTGTGTAGATGTGTGTGTGTGTGTACAAAATATATGCAAATATATATATAAATATATAGATTTATGAAAGCTGCAAACTGATTTCGTCTTAGGCATAAAAAAACATGAGAGAATCTTAGATCAGAAAATTTAAATAATTGAAATAATCTTTATAAATATAAAGTTGATATATATGTATATATATTAAGTATATGAAACATGTATACATATAATAAAAATTGTGTATTTGTTGATTATTATCAAACAAACCATTAATTGAGATTAATATATAGAAAATATGAGCAGATTCTCTGTTTAGCTATTTGAAGAACCTTCCAGTCTCTGCTGGCTCGACTTCTTCTTGCTGCGCTTGCCAAACTATAACCATTTGGGAATTCTAAGGCTGCAGCTTTGACAAAGCAAGTGAAGCAATGGCAAATGAGCCAACTGTAAAGTGAGGCAAATGTTCTCTTATACATAATTATATACAGACTGTGTGTAGACGAAACATACTTATGTTTTCTATATATATAAATATATATAAGGATGTATATGTATTAAGATATATAAAACTATAAAAAGAACTTGAAGTTGAAGCTTGGAATGAATTTAAGATTTGCAGCTTTAGTTTTTGAATAAACATATATAAATATAAATAGATATATCTACATATATCAGTATATATATACACATACATATATATGTATACATCCATGTATACATATGTAGAGAGAGAGAGAGGGAAAGAAAGAGAGAAGTTTATATATTCTATAATACAATGATATGACTGATTGTACGTGTCTATATATACATACATATATCTGTAGGTGTGTGTTTCTGTGTGTGTGCGTGTTTATCTGTGTCTGTGTTTAGGTGTCCACTACCGAAGATAACTTTTGTTAGCTATATTTAAACTAAATATATCTAAAAACCAACTCAACTAAAACTAAACTAAAAAACTAAAACTTAAACCAACATGTGTGCAGGTGTATATATATATATATATATATATATATCTATATAAGTGTATGTGTGTGTTGTGATGCTTTTAATAAGAAAAACTACAAATGAACAATCATAATTATAACAAGAATAATAATAATAATAGTTATAATAATGGCAAATCTTGCAAATTTATAATTAACAAAAACCAAAACAAACTAATATGCAAAATAACTGTAACCATACACACGCACACACACACACATACACACTCACACACACATGTAAATAACAATTATACAGCTAAATACTAAATGAAGGTTTTAAACGGATTTGGGATTTAAGCAAGGTGGACCGACCTAAGTGGATGCGCTTCAGCACGAGCGTTACTAAGGGACGACCCAGCAGATCCCAAGCGGACTTGAGAAAATTGATCTCGCCTTTAAGGATGTCAATCATGAGTTCGTTATCGGAGGCGATATAGAAGCGCGACAAGTCGACAAACTAATGCATAATACAATAATAATAATAATGTAAATCATAATAATAATAATAATAGTAATAATAATAATCATAAATTGCTTGAAATCAGAGAAAAAAGTAAGAGATATAGATAGTTAGAGGGCTAGAGAGATAAGGATAGATTGAGCGTACACACAGAGCAGCGGTACGGAGTGCGTTTAGGCGGGGAATTTTGATCCACTGTGATCCGAGTCATTTACCTGCGGAGTGAAGGCAAAGATGCGATCCTTCAGCGAGTACAGTTTGCTGGTACTCAATATGCCAACGTCACGCGATTTACGTCCACTTAGTCCCAGTTTGCGATTGCGTCCCAAATACGTGTACAAATGGCTGAGAACACGTGCCGGCTGCACCTCAATGGGCGCCACATCGGCAATCGTTTGCACATGCAGATCGTGCTCGGCCAGCTTGTCGCGGATTTCGTTGTCCTCGGCTATGATGACCACCTGAACGACAACGTCGGGTTTTTTCTGGGCGCCCAGTCGACGATTCAACGGATCCAGTTCGCCCACAGCCAAAAAGCCCTGAAAGAACACAAAACTACTTGTAAAAGGAACATTTACAGGACACCAGTCGAGATGCACTCACCTCCTGCAGGAGGCGGCCCAGAATAAACAGCGACTGACCCCATAGGAAGGGACAGCGGCCAACAACTACGCGATCCTGCGAGCCGGGCTTCTGATATTCAAAGCCCACCAAATCTTGCGGCACAGCATAGCTCTCGGGTATCAGCAATATACCATCTTCAGAGCGCACCATTATCTTCTCCAAGCGATCCGCATATTCCTGCACCAAAGCTTTATCATTTTGAAATGCATGGAACAGTATTAGATAGCAATAGAACAGCGGCCACTCGCATTCAATATTCTCAAACATGCGCAATTCCCAGCGCTCGTAATAGAGGCGCGAGGGATCCTCCTTGGGTGTGCGATAGCCATCGCGCAAGAAACGTTTGCAGCCGTATTTTCCTTGCAAGCGCGACAATATTGCATCCCTTGTATTGTGTATTAGCTGGGCATCGTCAACAGCAAAAGCTGGAAAGCCAATGACGCACAGCAGACCAGAATCCAGCTCCTTACTGTTGGACTCACGAGGCAGCATGGACTGCAGCACTGCTTGACACTTGTGCGCCTCGTCGGCTAGGACATGGATAACGCTTGCGGGTCCACCGCGTGCTCCAAATAAATCTAGCTCGTTCATGGCCTCTAATGCAGCCTTGGCCATGCCGATGGAGCTGGCGTTCAGCTCGGGCTCACCTGCCATGAATAAAGAGCCATAATGAAGGTGTCTGCTTCAACTGCCAGCGAAAGGTGTAAATACTCACCATGATTGGTCTTGTCGCCGCGTTCCCAAATACCATAGTCCGGTATGGAGTACGCCGATTCAATGTAGAATACCAGATTTTGTATGAACGATACCTCGTCTAATGAAAAGACAATCTGCAGACCGGAGGCGGTCATTTGGGCCAGAATTAACAGGTACAGGGACACAGCATCGATTTGCAAATGGCCCCATTCGTTGTCCCCGACAACAGGCAGTCCATTCTTGCTGGAGTATTTGGCATGCAGCGAATCGTAGGGGCTTTGGGTCATCTTGAATTTCTCGACCTTATCTTTTTGATTCATCATGGCCATGAGCAGGCCGCGCATCAGCTTGACACAGCTCTGCTCCAGCTCATAGCACTTGGCGCGATCCTCATCCTGATCGGCAATCTTCTTGTAGGCCATTGACAGGCCCCACACAGCCAGAATGCAGTAGACATTGTCCCGTATCCAGGCATGCGAGTTGACATTTGAGGCGGGAAATAGGCCGGTCACTGGCTCCTGATGTGCCAATATTAAACGATGAACGATTCGCTGATAGTAGTCGAGGCGAACCCCCGAATTGCTACGCGAACGCATCTCAGTTGATTTTCTTCTTCTTCTCCCGTACGCGATACTCTGTTATTGGGGCAGATGAACGCTTTAAGTTTTGTATTTTGATGGCTGCTCCAACATTCACTTACATAATTATCTCAGAGAGCGTCAGTTGTCGTGTATGCGGCGTGATGTTACCAAGCGTATGTAATTGTTGTCAATGTCTCAGTGTTCTCCCCCAACGGCCACCAGCCCGCCACCCAGACACCCACCCACACAGCAACAACAGCAGCTGGCTGCACTTAGAAGCTGCTGTAATCGTTGTCAAAGCACAGAAACTGTCGCATTATTGTTGTGTTTAAATAGTGGACGCGTGTGCTATATGTTAATTAATAACAATCGTCCACTGTTTGAATTGCAAAAAAAATTAAGAACTAAATCGTTAGAAATGCTAAAATTATACTCCGAAATGTCAACTCAATGTCATGTCGACTATCGATATATTATTGTCAAGACCGATATCAATCGAAACGATTACACTTATCGGCAAAGTGCACGAGTCTACAATTGCAGCGCTGTCTCGATATTCAATTGAAATGCGAAATTTGCATTAATTGGCGGGAAATTTAAATTGACTTGCCCAAAGCACACAATGTATATATTATATGCGTTTCAAATCAAATTTTGATTATCTGTATACTAGTTGTAGCTGCGCTAACTATTAGATCATGTAATCTTCAAAATTGCAAATTACAGCTGTAATTAGCATTGATAAAACTGGTTTTACGACTTATTTATGAATAATGCAATTTTGATGGGAAGCATTGACCCTCCCTCTAGAAAAACAGATAAGATTTCTGTGTACTGAAATAATGCTCATTGTTTCACGTCGAGCATTGTTAGCATGTTCTTTCGGATCTTTCGGGTTCTTCCAATATTATGTTTTCTACATACTGCACTCTATACTGGCAGTGGTAAATTTTAGATCGATTTGATTTGAAAATTAACAATTTCTTTGTTCTGACCTATTGCGTCGTTTCTATTACAGTTCCCATAAGACATCATGGCCGCTGTAAAGTGGATGCAGATATGGGCTATTGCAAGCATCGTAATTTGTGTTGGGAGAGCGACGTCGACCTAAACAGCTCCAACCGTAGCGGCTGCTCAAGCAATATACGAAGAGATCTGGTTTGCTGTCGACGCCCATCAACAGACATTGGTACAACTTCTTCACCTGTTTCAAAATCGGCTAATAACGATTTGCTACCCCAGCCGGGTGTGTGTGGTGTTAGCCCTTTAATGAATCGTATTTATTTTGGTGAGAAGGCGAACATTCAAGAATTCGGTTGGACGGCTTTGTTGCTTTATTCGCATGACGGTAACGTGTCCACTTGGCTTGAACTGCATTTGTTGCTAACGACTCTACTTGGCAGACACGGAATACACCCCCATGTGCGGTGGCTCCCTCATCAATACTCGATGGATATTGACAGCGGCTCATTGTGTACTCCATCAGAATGGCGATTCCATTCCTGATTACATCCGAGCGCGCCTGGGCGAGTGGGATACGGCAAGCACACTCGACTGCCAAGAGTATAGGGCTGGTGACAGGGTCTGTGCTCCGTCGCACATAGACCTCAATGTTGACCGCATTAAGCCACATGAGCAATATGCATATTCCTCAAACTATATCAACGATATTGCATTACTGCGCCTTAATCGTACCGTGGTCTATACGGACTACTTGATACCCATTTGCCTGCCACCCGCAATGGAAAGTTATGATGACGCTTACTCTGGCTTCGCCATGGACATTGCGGGCTGGGGAAAAACTGAGGAGGCACAGTTCAAAGGCAGCACAATTAAAATGAAGGCGACTCTAGAGGTTATTTCCATGTCCGAATGCATACGACAGCGTCGACAGATCCACTCCGGTCAAATATGTGCCGGAGGCCAATCTCCGCAAGGTAGCTGCAGAGGTGACTCAGGCGGGGCGCTGATGATGCTGAATTCGAGCTTTGGTAGCCCCACATACTTCGCCATCGGCATCATCTCACTCGGACAGCAATACTGTTCAGGTAGACGGCTACCCCAGATCTTCACAAGAGTTGAGTTCTATGTCCCTTGGATAAATGACACCATGCTTGCCAATTCTTAGGATTATCATCAGTTTATAATATGACTGTAAAAATATGTATGTAGTTTATAATATGAATGTATGTATGCATATATGCCATGTTTTTGGGATTGATTAAAAAGATTAGTATATTTTTTTGTTTTTTTGTTTGAAGTCTAGTCTAGTCTTAATCACGTCGGCTACGTTTGCGATCTGAGTGGCTACCACGTTCATTCTTCTCATCAGCACGCTTAGGTGCCTTTTTGGCCATGTTCAAGAACTTGTCGAGCCCGAAAGGATCCTCCTCCTTCTCAAACTCAACTGGGCCGTTGCGTTGAGCGGCAGCCGATTCACGCGAACCAGCTCCAGAAAACTGCTTATCGGGGACAAAGCGTTTTGTATTGACAATGGTATCCAAATCTCCACCATAGTTATCGTTGTCTGCCTGCTTGCTAGGCCGATAGATGTGAGCGCCCATTGTGTTGGAATCGCGCCATGGCTTGTCATATACATTGTAGGCCTCGTCGTCACCATAGCCCGAGTCCATGCCCTTTGTGGTATTAAAGAGTCGCTGGTCAAACATTGTTTCGCCATTGCCAGTGCTCTTGGCTGGCAGGCCCAAAGCAATCTGTTCCGATATGTCACGCTCCCGTTCGCGTTGCAACTTTGTGCGTTTCTCTGGCGCGGCTCGTTGCAAATTGCGGTCACGTTGCCGTTCCCTTTGTCGTTCGGCACGCAAATCATTACGCTCGCGTGCATCGGCACCACCACCCGGAGCATCTGCTTCTGGATTGCGTAAGCCGGCACGTTCCTCGCGCGCACGTTGCGCCATCATGCGCAGCATATCCTCCTTCTTCTCCTTCTCTTTCTGCGCCAACTTCTTCTCCAACTGAGCGCGAGCTTCGACGGCCTCACGTGCCTTCCGGTCGGCTATGTAAAGAGCTTCTGCCATTTTAGCGAACTTTTCGTTAATGTGCACCTGCTGCAGGCCGCGACCATCAGCGGCCAAGCGCTTATCCAGTGGTATGGTGTAACCTGGTAAAGAAAACGAATCGTATAAGCAAATTGAATATGCGCATGAAATGTGTGGTAGGTCATACCTTTGGCGTTCTTCCAATTGGATATGCAGGGCGGTATTTTCCATTCCTTCTGCTCCTTGACGGTCACCTTGCGCGAGGGCGAGTGCAGTACGGGTGCTGGTGGTGATGGGGGTCCGCGTGGTATCTTCTTGTTAATGCGGAACTTTGGTGGCTCCATGGGATCTTGCTGGGCCTCCACCATCCGAATCACACGCTGCTTGGCGCCAGAATTGAAAGCATCGCCCTGCTGTGATGGCGTATAGCGAATGTATTGTGCAGGTGCTGCCTTTTGGGCATGTCGCACAGGAAGAGCTGAGGTAATCTTTTGGTTAGTCAGTTTCTCTAAAGCCAGGCGAGTTTCTTCGGTTGTCTCGGCAACGGTTTCCTCGTCGGGACGCTGTAACTCCTCAGCGTCCTCGGCTAAAACCTCAGCGGGCAGCAGCTGAGATATCGACGAGTATACAATTTTATCCTTTCCGTGACCCTGGCGGGCAATGGCATCATATTTCACTTTGCCCTTGTCGTCTAGACGTACGGCGAGCGCATCGGGTTTCTTGCCCACATTAGCAGGCGCCCCAAGACCTGAACGACGCAACATGTTAAAACTCTATTCTATAGTCTATTGCATATTGTCAGTGCAAACTTACCCAGTGGATACTGCGCTACATGTATTTCGGGAAATGCACCGCCATCACCAAAGTCAGCCTCTGTTCGCGGTATCCAGTCCTTGCGCTGGCCATACGGTGGCGCTGCTATTTTGGCGGACACTAGGGCGCCAATCAGTGGAGCACCTTTGGCTGACAAACGACGCTCGTCCTCGCGATCCCATACCGCGTTGGTCGGTGTGGGCAGAAGACTTGACAGCGACATCACAAGTTTATGGCTATTGGTTGTGTAGTCTTTAATTGATATTTGCAGATTGATGATAGTAAAAAGCACTACGAAGAAAATGTGAACGCACGCACACACACTATTATACAGAAGCAAAGATTTCTGTTTAGTGTGACCGTTTGGGGATAATAAAAAAATACTGTGACAGCATAGTCGTAATCGAAATCGAAATGAAAGTAAAAATATTTTCTGGTATTTAATGGCACATGCTAGTTTTGGAAATTAGTGTTTTAACATTGGAATACATTGTGGAATGTTAAATTCTATCCTTATTGAAATCACTGTTAAATCAGCTGAGCAAAATAAAACTGAAAATAAAGGTTTCTGGTACAAAGTTGTAATTGAGTTGAATTTTTTATGCTGTTCGCTTAATCTTGACTAGGAAGTCATTCCGTATTATCGTACATAATTATTAAACAGGAGACAAATTACAGATATGAAAACAGAACATTTAAAACTAAGTAAATGATGAACTATGTGTTGCGCATGCGTTCGATTGGTTTCCTTGGCTGTATGCGCAAACGTTTAGAAGAGTTGGACGGCGACGATTGGGTGCAGCTGGCATTGTCCAGGGTCTGAGTTCGCTTGCGCTTCAGGCTCTGCATGTCGGCGTCGTCATGAGAGTGAATTGTGCGCACCAATGAACCAGCAATGGAGGCACAGCGTCTAATCAGAGAACCAGAATTCGAATTGGAATTGGAATTGGAAGTAGAGGGAATGTTTTCCTTATCACCGCCGTTGGCATTGTAATCCGTTCGCAAGGTCTGTGGCAGGCGCATAACGGATGACACCAGAGACCAGAGTCGTCCTTGTCGCTTCTTGTCATTGTGTGTGGATGCGCTGTTTGGCAGGAACACCTCGTCCTCGTCTTCGCTGCCGATGTCCTGGATGCAGCTGAAAGACTTTTGATGATGGCACACGCGCAATGGCGGACGAGCTCGTGGTCCTTGGGGTCGTGGCATTTCGACTCGCTTCGCCTCCGACAAGAATTGACCGCTTAGCTGGCGCGGCACAATCTGCTGCCTGCGTCGCTCGTTGTTGCCCGGCTCAGCAGTCGAGCTGCCCGCATTGCCAGCCAACGGGCTGTTGCTCGGATTGGGCGTATAGAAGATTTCCTTTTCATCGGGCGTCGCCTCAGCCGCTGGAGTTGTTGGCTTATTTTGCTTCTGGGGTGTCTCGAATTTGATGAGTTTCTTGTTGATTATGGCGCCGGGTACACTTGTGATGGGTGTTATGGGTGGCGGTGCCACCGCCACCGCCACAGGACAATCGGCCTTGGCTAGCCGCAAGTGCTCAGTGCTCAGCTCGGCAGTTGATGACGATGAGGTGATTATCTCCACACTCTCGCATGAGTTGTAAACGGTGCTCGTAGTACTAGTGCCAGCGGCAGAGGCGATCAGCGAAACGCTGTTCTCCGCATGCTGGGTGCGGGTAATGATAATCGATTCCCTTGTTAGCTTCTGGGCGGAGAGCAGTATCTGGTAGGGCTCTGGACTTTTTGAACTGTTTGATTGCCCATCTCTGCTGTCGCTAATATTGCTGTTGCCTTCGCTCTGCGTGCGACGGACAACTGGGGATAGACGCAAATCCAATGGCAAGGCGGCATTTGGCGACTTGTTGTGTTCACTCAAGTCGGGGCGCATACGTCGCTGTTCGCTTTGACCCGGGAGCAGGCCCACAGCGCCGTGCTCCACGAATGCCTTTTGTATGCTCTTGGACATCACCTGACGCAAGGGCGTCACAGCACTCATCTTGCCGCGACCGCCGACCTTCCAGGTGCGCTGATGCTGCGCCGGTAGCAGGTGACTGTTATCTGGCGCCGCATTGGGTTCATCCAGAGCGTAGCCACTGTGATAGATGCTCGACACCTGACCGCCCCCCACGCTGGATGCATTAAATGTGAGCGGCTCTTTGGGCTTGGTGAACATCGTGTAGACCTGCAACGGCGTAGACGTGGAGCGTATCACTTTGCCCTTGCTCTTATCATTGTGCACATTATCTGGCGGCGCACACACTTGCCCAATGCTGCGACGTTGCTGCCCCGACAAGTTAACACTTTCCGACGACAGATTGCGTATGGATGAGACGCTATCGCTGATGAACTCCTCCTGTGTCAGGCGGCCTTTGGCCTTCCAGCGGAGATTAAATAGCGATATGGGCGTTAAATTCAAATGCTGCTGCGTCTCATCCATGTCTTTGGCTATGTGGGGTGAAGTCTGAGTCGATATTGTGTTAGCGGCCACAGCTGCCTTCTTTACCGTTACCTTCGAGGCTTCCGTGTCACAGGTGACGTTCTGCGCCGAGCTAGACGAGCTGGCGGAGCTGCAATTCTGGCTTAAGTCAACGCACTTGCTAAACTCCTTCAAGTCGTCGATCTTAGTGTAGTGCCGCAGACACTTGCGACAGCGCAGCGGCAGGTGCACGCTCTCGATGTGGGCCAGCAGCTCCGCATACATTTCCTTGCGCAGTGTGAGCGGCTTCTGCTCGCAGATCGGACAGAAGACATAGATGGTTGAGGTCTTCACGGCGGTCTCAGTGCCGAAGCCAACCATCTTTGAATGCTGCTCTATCGGTTGGGTTATGGCAATGGCGTGTGCTTCGAGCTGATGTTTTTGGCGGCATTTGCCGCAGCAGAAGATGCGCTTACAAATGTGACACTTAACCTACAGGGATAAACGGATTTAAAATATAAACAAGATAGCATTTGGCA
This sequence comes from Drosophila nigricruria, assembly GCA_037075265.1. NCBI lineage: Eukaryota > Metazoa > Arthropoda > Insecta > Diptera > Drosophilidae > Drosophila > Drosophila nigricruria. The sequence goes on along the minus strand of JBAMCI010000206.1, from coordinate 2,853,807 downwards.
AATAGTGTTTAATTAATATCTAACCTCATCAGAAAAACGCATTTTATTAAAAGAAAAATGCTATCACAATTACAATACTCAGCAAACTTAACTTTTATATGAAGCACTAATACAAATATACAAAATTGCAACGGTTCTTTTACATCTATGTATGCATTTCCATAGAATGGTCTGCTTATTATCCGATATACAATTTATATCGATTATACTCATTATGGCAGTAGGAAATTACGAGGTAATTAATTGGGACATAACGGCACTTTAACTGTAAGCTTTTTTTTTTAAATGCAACGTATATTTAGGTTGTATATGAAAAAAAGCCTACATGTAAATGAGCCGTCCCAAATGTATATATATATATATTTCAACGAAAATTGCCCCATGAATATATATATATATATATATATATATATATATATATATATATATTTAGTTAAATTAGTCTATTATATATATAACAGCTCTGTTACGCATTATACATATATATATATATGTATAGATATAATGCTAATGCTTTACAAAAAAATATGAATTAAGTTTAAGGTATTACAAATTGAAAGTCTTTACTTACAAATGTTTAAATAAGCATTCAGCTTATTTAACATATAGGGCAAAAAAAATAAAAAAAAATAAAATAAAAATAACCTATCTTTGGTTTGGGTAGTTATATTTATTTATTTATAATTATAAAAGGGAATACAATTAAAAAATTCAAAATTTTAAAGTCTTTACTTACTAAAGTGTAAGCAAAGAAAAATATAAAAAAAAACCATATCTTTGGTTTGGGTACTCTTCAGACCTAGTTATACACATGTCTATGAAGGCGTAGTATTAAAGTTACAAAATTTTAAAGTCTTTGCTTACTAAGCAAGCAAAACAAACATATCTTTGGTTTGACTAGTATTCAGACCGTAATAGTATTAAAATTCCAAAAGGAAATCACTGTAAAGTTTAAGGTTTTAAAAATTTTAAAGTCTTTACTTACGTATAAGTAAATAAAAAAAAAACATATCTTTGGTTTGGGTAGTTTTCAGACTTAGTTATACACATGTCTATGAATGCGTAGTATTAAAATTACAAAAGGGAATACAAGTTAAAAAATTCAAAATTTTAAAGTCTTTACTTACTAAGCAAGCAAAAAACAGCTTTGGTTTGACTAGTCTTCAGACCGTAATATCATTAAAATTCCAAAAGGGAATAACTGTAAAGTTTAAGGTTTAAAAAATTTTAAAGTCTTTACTAAGTAAAGCAAAAAAAAAAAACCATATCTTTTTTTTTTTTTGGGTAGTCTTCGGGACTACAAGTCTATGAATGAGTAATATTAAAATTGGAAGAGTCGCAAGCTAAGGTTATTATTCCATGTAGGGCTTGGCTAGAGAAATACATGCTTGCAGCCGTCTTTTGACGTTTTCATCCGCGTGCATTGGGATGTTCTTGAGTACGAAGCTCTTCAGGTCATTGCCGTCAGAGTCGTAGATATTTTTTACGAAAATGATTTCATGAAAGGCGAAGTCAACTTCTGCTGTGAAAACGCGATTCGGCTGCAAGCGATTGAAGAATTTGTTGCGCACAAACTTTTTGGAGTCCTCTGGCCAAATGCGCTCCATGTTGAAGGGCATTAGACCTGTGATGCGCAGTTCGAAGGCTTCAAAGGGTTCGTCAATAAACTCCTCCACGCAGACGAGCAGCTCTGACTTATATACCACGTGGAACTCAACGCCGGCATCCAGCTGCTTAATCTCGACGCGATCCTGAGTGTCCATTCGAGTTACGCCCACGCGTTGAAATAGCTTGTTAACCTTGAGGACGCACACATCGGCAATGCCGGGATTGACATGCCTGCGATTGCTTGAACGATTCTCATAGTAGAAATGAATCCTTTCGGTCAACTTAGTCAGGGGAGTGTTCAGAAAGTACTTGGTCGTCTTACTCTCTGTGAACTTGATAGCGGTCTGGGCCGGTGTTATGCTCTGTTGGTTGGGTAAAAAGTGTTTGATGAATAAATACATAGAACTAACTTATTGTTCACTCACTGATAGCACATGGAACTTGATAGTCCCTTTGGTGGGATGATTCTCCGGCGGGTCAATTTCGAAGTCCCACAGAGTGTGCCGATATTGGCACGTGTGGCGTAGGCAATCGCCGTAGCCCATCAACTGGCGGCACAGCGGCATGGTGACGCGCGGATTAGCGTTTTCTAATTGCATGCGGTGATTAGCTAGCATGGACATGTAACCGTCGGGTGGATAGAAATCGTGCTTTAACATAAAGTCACACGTCAACCAAATTTGCTCAACGTCTTCGGGACGCACGAGCGCAATCGATGTGGCTTTGGGGTCTGATAGCTTTAGATAATTGTCATAAAATAAACTGAATCGTGCCTTAAAACGTGGCCAGGTATTGTAGTCGTAGTGAATCATACAGTCGATCTTTTCGCAACGGAACTTGCTAATCACATCATCAGGGACAATAAGGACACGGGGCGAACGCTCCTCGCACCATTCACTATAGATTAGCTCTGCCTGCTGATCAAACTGTTCAATAATCAAGTTATCCATGTTATTGCCATGGAGTAAATTGTTCAGCTTGGCTGCATCAGATCTTCGATGGCATGCCACCACTACACGCTTGTCCTTCCATTCCGTCAGAGCACTCAGTATATGGTCTTGATACTCCTCCGCAGTGGATACTTGTAACTCAAGATTAAGGCCAGCAAATACGGTAGCTTCCAATGGATCCTCGAACAAGATGAGAATATCAGGGCATTTCAACGAAAATTGCCCCATGAATGGCTCTATCCATAGACGGCCAACGATGAGCAACTGACTGTGGCCCTGCTCAAAGCGCAGTATATTTAGAAGCCAGTGGATTATCTTCTCGCAGTGCTTTCGGCCAGCACGCCAGATGCTCTCGATGCCATCAAAGGCGACACACTTGATGGCACCTGGCTTGAAGATGGCCAACGTGTTGCTATGGAGCTGATGCAGCCACTCAACAGTGGTTATCAAAATGCCACAAGGACGTTTCAATAATTCGGCAGCATCCAGCGCAGAGGCACGATTGAACACCTTGATCACTTGTTTCATCTCTGCGCGCGGCTTGCCCAGCAATCCCAGACACCACTTGGCAATCTGTTCGCCTTGCTTGGCATTGGCACACAATATTATGCCGCTGGGGCCACACTCGGAGCAGTCCAGTATACGCGCCGGTGCTTCCAATAGGACACGCTGACACAGCGCGGGCAAATAGCTCCAGGTTTTGCCAATCGAATCGTTCCCTATTACCAACATGGAGCCACCAGCGGATGTATGAGGCCATGCATATCGCTGCACGCGCATAGCCCGCTTTTGCCCAATGTTTAAAAGCTGCATGGCGGTCTTGATATCTGGATCAAACGAAGACACCTCATTTGCTTTGTAGCAGGCAATCTGTTCCTTGAGACTCCAAGCAAATATTCCAAAGCTGTTGTAAGCAAATACTGTCTCTGAAGCTCCGTCGATCTGCAGCTCCCTTACGCGCGGCTTAGTTGCCGCCTCCAGCGTATGGACTTGTGTTGTTTCTACGGCAACCAACCCATCGGTGGCTGGGGACTGCTTAGTTTGATTTAGGGTCAAATTATTCATCTCTGGAATGACATTGGATGAACTTTGTTTGTTCTCCTTTCCAGTATCTGCTGGATTCATTGACTCTATAGTCAGATTTGGTAGCTGAGTGTCAGCTTTAGATCTAATCACCAGCACCTGTGTGCCCTCGACAGGCTGGGGTATCAAGAGTTCAATACGCTTTTGGAAGACGTCCTGCAACGGCTGCGTCGAATGTATCAAGTAGTTAACTTTAAGATTGTTGCACGATGACAACTGCTCCAACATGTCATCGCACACAACCAAGACGACGTGGAGCAACTATCGAGGGGACAAATTTCAATCCTTGTGATATACACATACATATATAAGACATAAAGGGAGTACTTACGCCGTCATTCCACAAGCGGATCCCTGCATCGATGGACTTGTTGGGATCGTTCATCAAGAGGCAGCCGATGCCGCGCTTGCCCAACTCTTGCAAGTATTGGGCTGCCTCGCTAGGATATTGGCAGACAACCACAATGCGAATGGTGTTCAAATCTTTAGTTTTGATGACTGTAGCCAAGAAATCAAAAGTCGCATTTTCAGACAATGTCGACACATAAATGTATTTAACGCCGTCACAATCATGCTGTGCGATTTTTTTATTTCCATTGGAATTTTCGATTCCATCTACTTGCGCTGATAATACAGCGTTGTCGCATGGCTGCTGTGCGCGTTGAGTCACTGGCGGCACCGGCGCATTCGGTGCGGTGTCTTCATTGCGCTTGAAATACATTTGCAAATCTCTAGCAAGCCTTGCACGCCCTACGAGGGGTATCGTAGGTGTGCTGGGGCTGCATAATAAGTAAAAAGATATGAATTTCACTACGATGCAGTTAGATTAAGATATTGCAACTTACCTATTTTTTTCAATATCAGCATCCATTGCTGCAGCTAAAAAACCAGTACGCACACACAAGTCAAATGTCAAATTGAAAAAGGAAAAGCTAAGCAATTATCGAAATGGCGCCGATAGCGATTATTACAATTTCAGTGTTAACAATGTCTTAAACAGTATTATATCGATGTGCAACAAAATACCAAAAATAAAAAAACCAAATATACCAAGTTTTTTATCAACAAATTTTATATTTATAATATATTGTATAATATAATATATTATATAATAGTTATAAAGTAGTTATTAATAACTGTATAATCTGTAGTATATCTGTGTAGTCTCTAATATTGATTTGAATGAACTCATTTATGCAGAAATCAGAGGAAACCTATGAATTTGAATTTTGATTAATTTTAAATAATGCTATTCATTTAAATATAAATAAATGTATATTATCTATTGAGATTAGTTTCTTATTGGTAAATATCGATATGAAGGTAAGTATCGATATGAAGGTAAATGGGTTTCCATTCATGAAAGATATCGAAAGATATCGTGCTATTACAATATATGTATATATCGATATATTATTTCAACAGCCCTTGTAAAATTACCTCGACTGGTGTATAATTCGTGTTGTTTCCGTTGGATTTCTGTACAGTGATGAAAGGGCAAAACTTGGACGGCAGTAATAACAACTTGAATCCAAATAAGCTGCCATTAGGCAGCCTAAAGCTAACGATAATTGCCAACGATGGCGTCAGACGTCAAGTGCCTGCACTTGTAAGCATTTAAATTGAGGATATCCATAACTAATAGTTAACAGCTCTAAGTCCTCAAATACTTATTACAGGATATGCATTGGCTGAAACGTGATAAGGTATTTCACAGTTATATCTGCATGCTCAGATCCTATGGGCGCTTCAAGTCGGGCGCCGCACTGGACGAGTGGCGACACAATGCCGTTAGTTGTTTGAAAGACTTCGAGTTCCTGCTTCAGCTGAATCATCACGAGTGAGTGCAGACAGACAGAAATACAAAAAGAGCGCATACTCAATTCAATTGACATCTACAGATTCTGGTCGTATATGGTGTATGATGAATCAGCCATGGCCTCCATTGTTACATTTCTGCAGCGGGCCAATCCGTACTATGGAACGGACGTGGACAGCAATGCAGCAGCGGGAAATGATGTGGCATTGACAGATGCGAAGGCGCTTTATGCTCAACTGCTCAATCGAGTTGTCCGCGTGGTTATGCGCCTGCTCACATCAGAGGAATCGCCCACAGAGTGGATAACACAACAGCAGCACGGCTCCCTGTTGTATGACAACTATTTGATGTCTGTGCCGCTGCTGTGCGATTTGGTTATTGCTGTGGGCGATGCCGATGAGCAGAATTCGAAGACGCTGCAAAATATATTTGATGCTCTGCTGCGCGTTGAGCCAGACTACAAGAAAGACTTGGAGGAAGGTCTGGCGTTCTATGAGAACGCCTTTCTCACCATGCAGATTCAGGTGGAAAACGAGGGTTGCGAGGGGGCCGGCGGTGGCACGCTCTTGGATCCTGATGCCGAAACACCCTACGACGATGTTGTGCTATTTGCCTTAGATTGTGCCTATACACTACGCTTGCTCATCCAGTTGTGTCCTGTCCTGCTCACGGCCTGTGAGCAGCTCAAAATTGCACAAAGGTATGAAAGTGAGAGAGAACGAGAGTGTGTGTGAGAGATAGAGAGATAGAGATATGTTCTTCACTTGTTTTCCGTTTCTCTACAGCATTGCCAATTTCTACGATCTGACCGTCCCAATGTTGTATAGAAATATCTATCAAAATAACCCAAAAGCAAGCTCCTTGCGCTGGTTGAATGAGGCGCGTCAACAATTCCTGAACGTCGTGCGACGCATAACCAGTGCGCAGTTGAAATCTGGCCAAGGCCAGGAGCTGGTGGAGCTGCTGCAGGAATGCCTCTCAGCACAGACCTTTGTTGTGGACTATCAGCGTCAATATCCGGTGGAACACGACATAAAGTTGCTGATGCAGCGCTGTCCCAGCATGTGAGTGGCTGTTATCTGTAGCCAAAACTTGACACTGAATCAATGTTTATATATTCCTCACAGCAAAAACTACAGGGTGGACTTTGTGATAACTGGTTACCAGAAGGCGCTTAGCAGCTGCTCCACCCGCGTCCTTGCCGATGAATTGGTAGCCAATAGTCTTAACTCTGATAATTCACGATCCGCCAGCAGAAAAAATTCGCTTACCCCACCGAAGGCAACGTCTGCTAAGTCTACCAAGTCTGCAAAAGTTCAAAACGGCATCGCTCGCGACATTGATTTGGAAGCGTCCGCCGTGCTGGACGTGCTGCCGGATTTGGGAATGGGCTTCATTCGACGCGTACTGACTCGCTACGATAATAGCGAGCAGGCGATTGCCGCCATACTGGATGAGAATTTGCCGCCCGATCTGGCGCAAAGAGATCGGAAGGAGGTATATATACCAGCCGATCCGCAGGACAAATTGCAGAGCCAAACTGGTGTACGCCATTACAATGTACACGATGGCGACAAGTACGATGTGATGACTAATGACAATCCGCAGTGCATTATCAAGCAGGGCAAGGGACTGCCTGGCGGCCCGCGCAACGCAGAGCAGTTGCTGGACGACAAGCGCGATATTGGCCAATTGAAGCAGCGCTATCAGCAGTACGCTCTAGTGGAGGAAACACCAAACGAATGTGGCGACGAGTACGACGATGAGTACGATGACAGCTATGAGGCAATAAACGATGGCCAGGCGCCGCCGCAAAGTCTGTTGCGTTCCCAACTGCAGCGGGCATCATCGGCAGCGGCCAGCAGTGCTTTCGAAGCGCAGGACGCTTCCGACGATGACGAAGACGAGGCTAGCAACGATGGGGAACAGAATGCGGCGGCGAACAGAAAACGTGCCGACTTCTGTGAGAATCCAGAGGTAATACGCGCACGCTATCAGCAAAGGCAAATGGCCAAGTACGGACAGCGTGCCCAGTCCGACGTAACGGGCGCGCCCAAGGGCCAGGGTCAGACACAGCAAACGACGCGCAATCGCAACCAAAAGGAAGCACACAAATCATCGCGCGCCAATCACAATCGCAAGGCGGGCGCCGCCTTCAAGCGCAGCAAGGGCATGATGTCCTAGCTCTGTGCGCACGCTGCATTAACTTATTTAGCTAACGGGCTTCAAACGTTCCAATAAATTGAAAATGAATAAATATTGAAATTGTTTAAATGGAAAATAAAATGACTTATTTATTTAAAATTATGTCAATGAAAATTGCAAAAAAAAAAAAAGGAGAAAACAAATATTAAAGCTTTTTGTTTTAGGTTAAATTTGAAGACAGCTGTTGCTGGTGCTCCCTATATAACACGTTGAGTGCTCGCATCTTGGCACTATGTCCGGTCTGCTGGCATTTGCCATAGTTAGCGCGCACGAACTCCTTGTAGGGGGTTACTAGCTGGTCAGTGAGGGATATGTTATAGACATCGTCTTTGCAGGACTCCACATTCACCTCGAACTGGCAGTAGTGGCAACGCAGCTGCGGCGCCTCATCCTCAAACTTCATGCGTCCGAAGGAGCGGGCACGGCACAGCAGACAGGTGTACTTGTAGCTGGCCGTGCAATCCACTATTTCCGGCAGCTCAGGTAGCATCGACTTGGCGCGATAGGCCCTGTATTTAAAGTACATAATTATAATGATCCTGAATGTCTGATTTCTGATAGGGCATTTACCATCTGCGACAATTGTCACCATGCCCCGTCTCGCCGTGGTATGCGAAGGCAGCCGCATGGCACATCTCGTGCACTAGCTCCTTCACCACCATTCCGGGATGCTTTATGTTCTGCCATAGAACAATGCGCGATCTGCGCTGCCCACCAGCTTCAATGCGATGCTCGATGCTGCTGGGCGTGTTCATGCAGCTCTTCCATACAATTTCCGGGCGCAGACCACAGTGGAAGATTAAGTGATTGAGTATATTGAATAAGGTCTTGGCCAGATGCGCCTTGCACGTGCCAAAGTCCCGCTTCCGATAGTACACAGCAAGCGGATGACACAGACTCATAGGCGTGGTTGCTGCAAAGATCGTATTATTAGGCTAATGCGAAATTTAATTTACAACTATTAAATATTAATTTTCAGTTCGTTTTCGTATATTTTCGATCTTATATCTATTAGCTTCACTATTGACTCACATCGAAGCGAATCCACGAAGCTATACAATCCCGCATGGGGCTTCATCATATTGGCAATCCTCTTGTGTTGTTGACAAATGGCCGCACGCTGCTCCTTGCTGGGCAAGCCGCTCAGATCGATGGGCTCCTTGATATGGTCGGGAGTTTGGCTCTCAAAATAGTTGGCATTGGCGCGCTGCACCACATCGTCAATGAGAAGCATTTGCATTTCATGGGTTAAGTTCGAGCCGAGCGGTGAGTGACGAGATACCACCGGACTTGGTTTATCCGGTACTTTGGGCGTAGTTAAGGTCGTGACGCTGCTGCTGACTACATATAAGCGATTGCGTAAAGGGGACGGCGGGTCGTCCTCTTCCATATGGTTATCATCATAGTCAAAGTTAGACATGGGATTGTAGAGACGGCGCTGACGGGCAACAAGGCCCAAAAACTTTAGCAGACGTAACTTCAGCTCACTATCGAGCTCGACCGCGTCGTCAGTCGTTGGGTAATGCGTAACAACTGCAACAGGGCGGCTCAGATCGAGGTAGATCAAAGCATCTGATTCGAGCACGGAGCTAGCATCGCTGCTGCAGCAGCTGTTGCGCATGGAAACGCGACGCTGTTTGCGCGACGGTTCACTGTGATCCATATAGTCTTCATCGTCGTCGTCTTCGGGCTCGTCTTCGCCAAAATCAGGATTATAGGAATCATCTGAATCGCCATCCTGCGGTTCCGACGAATAATCGAACTTGTTGTCAATCCTTGCGCGCACAGCTCGTCCGCTGCGCGTTGTCGTCACAGTTGGTTTTGGCACAGGGGATGCATCCACATCAACGCCCAGTTTGGGTCGAGTTAATGGTCCAGCTATGTGAGTGAACAATATTATTGTATTGATGAATCGTACACAAATCATGATCACTCACATTTACTCTCCTTGCTGTTGAGATAGTAGTCGTGCTTGCGCTTAATGGGAGTACTTACCGTATTATCCATCATGCACGACGCGTCTGCAATAATTGATTTTGATTTTAGACCATACTTTCATTGATATTGTCGTCATCATTGATAACTTACTGCTGCCATTGACGTTGGTATCACTTTCGGTTTCTGGTATGGTTTCTGCGTCCGAATAGTCCGACTGCTCCGGCTGTAATACTGATTCTGATGATATGCTAAAATTCGATGTCCAAAAGAAGCTTACATCTGACGAGGCACTTGAGGTATCAACAATAATCACGTCCGAGTCCATATCCGTGTCGTCACTGTTGTCCATATCACCTGCTGTTTGGGGCGCTATGCACGGAAGATCGTGAGTGCCGCTCGGCACTGGGGGCTGCACGTAGTTTGAATAGTTTTGTTTATCAACCGACACACAGAACACAATGCTTGTTTGTTTAATACTAACCGTGTTCGAGCCACATTTGGCGTCAGGAAACTTTGTTTGCTTATCTAGGTTTAGGGTTTTAAACCCCTCTACAAAACTATTGTAGTGCGACATCTTGTCAGACATTTTATTTTATTTTATGCGGTCTCTCGACGAATATGCCGGCATCATTTAACAGAACTTACGACAGTGCTGCCAGACTGTTGCGTTCGGTTCGTGACTATTGTTTGCACTCATCATAGTTTGCTGTTATCGATAAGTGAACTTGACTATTCTATGTTAACCAGCACTAATATTTTTTGTAGCCAAAACGCCGGAAAGAAGACGGCCAGTAGTAAAATTGTTTTAATTAGTTTATTTAACAAGCAATATTTCAAGATGGGGCGACGCTCCATAAATACCACCAAGAGTGGCAAGTACATGAATCCAACAGACCAAGCCCGTGAGTATCACTTATCTATAATATACACATATCCAAATCCTGATAAATACGTTTTGCACACACAGGCAAGGAGGCACGGAAAAAGGAGCTCAAGAAGAACAAGCGACAGCGTCAAATGGTGCGCGCTGCTGTGCTCAAGAATAAGGATCCATCACAGATACTTGAGGAGATGGAAAAGATAGACGAGATGGGTGAGTGGAATACACGTTAACAAAGATAAACAACATACTTACTTAACTATATGCATTCCTTGCCCTCACGCAGAGTACAATGTGCTGCAGCCCTCGCCACTTAATGAGAAGGTTCTACGCGATAAGCGCAAGAAGCTGAAGGAAACCTTCGATCGAGTCATGCGACTCTATGTAAGTGTCTAAATATATATATATATATATATATATCGCCATATATTAACAAGATCTCTTTATAGCATAACGATGAGCCAGAGCACTGGGCGGAACTAAAGCGTAAGGAGGTGGATTACGAGAAGAAACGACTGAAAAAGCAGCAATACTATGAAAGCGTTAAGCATGCCCAAAGCGTACAAGTTGATGAAATCCCACTGCCAGCGCCGGCGGCAGTAGCCAATGCCAGTGGCGGAAGCACAGGGAACAATAATAACAACAACATCATCTTCCCAAGTGGATCAGGTGGCATTCGTATGCCACCGCCCCCTATGACGTTAGCGTTGCCGCCGTTCGCCCCAGGTGCACCGCCAGGTGTGGCTAAAAATAGCGAAGCTGCGGGAGACTTGCACTCGGATAAATCAAAAGATGACGACGAGAAGGAATGGCTAGGTGTGCCCCCAGGGCCGCCGCCAGATCTGTTCGCAATGGCGGAGCTCGACTCGGATGCAGAGGGTAATACCGACTACGAGGGTGACGAAGAGGAAGAGGCCACCAGTCCCAAGTTGCAGCAGCGAATGCAGAACATAGATGACTTCATGAAGGAAATGGAGCATGTGCACAAACGAAAACATCGCAAGCTGCAGAGCGATGAGGAACACGATAGGGATCAAGCTGAAAAGGATGACAAGCGGGATAGCGCCTCAGAGAGCAAATCACCACCAGCCCGGCGACGCGTAGCTAGCGACCACAGTAGCAGCAGCAGCAGTAGCAGTGACGACGACGATGACGACGAAGAAGCGGATGATGATGTGGGCTCTGATGCTGATGCCAAGCAACCCACCACCAATGCCACCAAAGAGACAGCTAAGCCAATGGCAGCTGCAGTTGGCGCTACGGCGTCAGTGCCAGCACCGCCAACAGCGCCTTCATTACCTGCCATACCATTGCCGCCAAGTGCGCCGGCGCCGCCACAGTTGCCCCAACTGCCGCATTTGCGCAGCATTGCTCCGCCGCCGGGCATAATGTTCCGGCCGCCTCCAATGCGACCACCTGGACCGGGTCTACCCGGCTTTGGGTTGCGTATGCCGCCTGGCCCACCGCCAGGCACACGGCCGCCACACGCTCTGGGCCCAATACCGCGTATGGGCATACGCATGCCTCCAGGCCCGCCGCCAGGATTACCGCCGCGCATGGCTGGGCATCATCCCAAGCATGGCAACGCTAATGCTCCACCAAGCAAAGAGCCGGGCAAAGGCATCACCATCATCACGGCAAAGCCACAAATAAGGTATGTTCTCCAAAATCTTTTATATCTCTGTCCACAAGTTCTCATTGCGTGTGTTTTGCAGGAATCTGAGCGCTGATGTCACACGATTTGTGCCGTCGACGCTGCGCGTGAAGCGCGACGATCAGCGACGAGCAACAAAAAGCAAGCAACACTCAGGCGTCCACGATGTAAGTGAACGCGGTGTCCATGCGCCGCCCGAGACACACAAGCCACCCACAAAGGACGATGCCTACCTGCAGTTCATGAACGAGATGCAGGGTCTGCTATAGCACAGCAGCTGCCTGCAAGCTATGGCCAGACTAATTGATTGTACATTAAATGCATAGTTTAATTTTGATAAGCGTACGATAAGAAACCCAAACCCCAATACAAATTGTTTAAAAGTTGCAAACAGAATTCTGTCGAAAAATTAATATAAGAAAACATGCAATTCAGCTAAGGACTCCGCAGTCAGTGTCGAACCGAAGTTTATTATGTATAAATAGATGCACGCAGTAACATTTTATATTTAGCCAGATACAAATCGGAAAAGAAAATCATTAGAATGCTTAAATTGAAGTATATATTTATATAAAAAAGTAGTTTAAAGATCACTTCTAGTGAGAGAGAGAGATGAATAAACTTAATTAGATCAGCGAAAACTTTTCCAAATATTGATTTATGTTAACTTTCGACCTTTCACATTGTTTTTCTTGGAGTATTTTATGAGTTTATTATATGCAATATCCGATTCTCATACAAAACTTGACAACAACTTTAACGAAACGTCCAACTCCCAATTGTTGTTGAATAAAAAAAAACTATTTACATTTTTATAGCCGTACTTAGGCAGGGAGTCCCATACACATATATATTAATATACTTCCAGCCAGTGCTCAGCGAACTCTACTGATTAGCTGCAACTGCTTTCGCTGTTGTTGTTGTTGCTGCTGTTGACTTTGCAGTTGACTTCTTCTTGGCAAACGGTCGCAGCTCCATCAAGTCACTCCTCAGCGAGCGTATACTGCGGCGCAAGGAGTTGGAGACCTTTTTGGTGTAGCTAGTGCTGTTGCTGCACATGGAGAGCTTATCCTCGTTGGCCATCTGGACATTGGCGCGCGGTTCATGCAGCGGACGCAGTACGTCCTCCTTCGCATCGATGCCACTGGACACGTCGCTGGACGTATTCAAATATTTGCGATTGAAGTGCAGCTGTGGTGTGCCCCATTTGCGTTCCAGCTCCAAGCTGGTGCTACTCTCCTCGGCATCCGGTGTTTCGGGAGTAGCTGCTATGCTGACCATCTCGCCGATTGCCTCCTTGTAGGTGCGCGTTATGATCATGCAGGCGGGCACGCTCTTGCCATTGACTCCGGCGTTCTTGGTCTGCTGATAGTCAAGCGGCTGTGGCAGACTCTGTCGCATGGGCTTGGAGAGGCGCGGCGACCTGACCGCCATTACAGACACCCGATAATGGAGTAGCTGTTGGGTTGTAAAGAGAGTCATTAGCACTTGAGATTTGGCATTTCCCTATCCTTTCTCACCTTATCGTCGTCGACAAAGCGCGACAGTTCGTTGAGCCCAATGCTGACGCAGGTGCCGTCGAGCAGAATATCCTTGTCGTATTCGCTATGAACTGGGAACTTTTGGGTCAGCGATAGCGCCTCGTTGTTCGGCTGCAGCAGCGTCACTTCGTAGGCGTAGTTATATTTGCTCTCGCGCCGATTCGAGGTGCAGGTCATGGTGAACAGGATGCGCTGCTTGTCGTAGATCTCATAGAAGTTGAACATCTCGTCGTATGCCTGGAACACATAGTAGCCCGTCAGCGGTCTACTCTGCTTGGTCATGTTCCAGACCAGATCCGCCGTGGGCGCAGAGAACAGCTTCGCCGTGTGCTGCTCCTCCAGATGCTGCTTCCACTGCACCTCCCTGCCCTGCCACTTGCAGTCGCCCCACACGCGCCCCATGAAGCACTTCATCGGCTTGTAGATGCACTGCTGTTCATGCCACGGCAACAGCGCCACCGGCATCCTAACCACACACCCACCCGCCGCGAAGCTGCATCCGAAATGCGCCTTGGCACACAGCGCCTCAATTGTCAGAGAGCGCGAATTGGTGAATCCCTCCTGCAAAATGATAAATCAAATATTGGGCATCAGCAAATCAGATTGATTGCAATCTATATATTAATTATATTATATATATATATATATACATATATATATACATGGATACATGCATATATCCATAAATATGTATATTAAGGTGCAAGTAGGAGTGCTTTTGTCGGAAGTGCCCGACTAGGATATACCCGAAGCTGATGCTATCCTTCTAGATTTCTTTTACACACTTTCATTCCTTCTACATCGAAAATGGTTGCTTTAGCAGGTGGCAACAACATACTCAATAGATCGAGAGACGTAGCTTCTGAGCAAGAGAAAACTCCTTCAAAGTCAAGTCCAGACAGCCTAAGCAAAATGTGGGGTAGACGTAAGGGAGTCAACGCTACAATGGACTCTATACGCAATCAGATGGGGCAACAGACGAACACCGACAGCAGGACAATGGTCAAAGGACGTAAGCCGATGCCAAGGCCGACATAATTACGTACATACATGGGATAAGAAGGATAGCAGAGAGAAATCTCCTCATCAGATTGAGTAAAAAGCCGAAGCAAAATTCCGAGGTGTTCCAAGAACACGTACATACATACTTAAATGCTTAAGCGTGTTTCCCGTGAAATCCGCTCATTAGGGGGAAATAAGTCATTGAATAACTTCAGTTCTAGCTGTAAAGTCTTAACGATATTTTCAGAGCGTAATTACGATTTCTTATTGTGTGTATATACTTAAGATCAAATAAGATCAATGAAGGCGAGTGTCTTAAATGGGAAATAAAGAAATCTAGATTTGGTGCCTCTAACTCTAATGATCTTAAAATTCTGTTTAAAGATACCGAATTTGATCGATAATACGGAAATAAAAGAAGTTATCAAAAAAAAAAATATATATAACATCCCGCATAGAAGAATATATATTTCAAATATAAAGTCTATAACTTTTGTAGTTTACGATATTTTAATGCAGTTTCTATAGATGGACAAAGAGACGGACATATTTAAGGCCAAACATGGCTAAATTGTCCCAGCTAGTCGTTCTGATCATGAATGTATATATATATACATAATATGGATACTGTCATGCCCCCTTCTGCCAGTTACATGCCAAAAGATCTCAAAATATAACATGAATATACTTCAAGTCTGATAATGTATAAAAATTATGATAAAATCATTAACCCTGGCAGTTCTTTGGAAAGAAACATATTTAGAAACATCTGTGTACACATTGATGAATATATTATCATATATATATATATATATATATATATATATATATATATATGATTCCAGCTTTTTAGCAATGTAAAAAGTTTAATGTTTTCTTATATACAAATGTTTCTTGTCTATATGAATCATAAATAATACAGCCTAAATCATTAAGAAGCTATGAAGTCTGAACCCAATGAAAATGGGAATTCAGGGAAGAATAGTTTAGTAAAAATGTATGGAACAGGCAGAAGGAGGCGTGTCAGACCCCATAAAGTATGAATACTCTTTATAAGGATAACGAAACTGAGTTGATCTATCCATGTCTTTCCATCCGTCTGTCCATTAATGTGAATGCAGCGATCTCGTAAGACACAAAAGCTACTGACTTGAAATTTTAGTTGAAATATTTCTGTTTTCATTACACCATTATCAATAAAGATCAATCATTTGATTTCGTTTTTTTTAACGTAACTTGAAAACTACAAAAGTTACAAACTTTAAATTTACCATGAATAGATAGAATTTGCATATTTCAAATTTTAGATACTTCATCCCTTTCCCCACAATTTGAAAGCAAGTAAGAAAGTTGCAGTCGGGTACTACCGACTGCAGAATGCTCATTCATGATCTGCTACGCCCCCAATTGATATATATATATATAGTTTTTTGCAAATCAATAGAGGAGCTCAACCGTAACATAGTCTTAATGGAAATCATTAGCTTGATATACAGGCTTGATCAAGGAAGTTCCTCAATAAGTAAAGTTAGTGTACAATAAAACTCCCATAATAACCCCGATACTGAAGCTCAGTGTACGTATGTGTATATATGTGTATCTTGCAAAAGAATGATTGCAATAGCAGCTCTTTGCAGAGTTTAGGGTATCTCCTAGTCAGGCACTCCCCACTATAACACTCTTACTTGTTTGGCTTAAAGCCTTCGAACTGTAATATAAATAACTCATATATAAAAATCTCTAAAAATAAATGAATTCTTGGTAAATTCGCAAATGGAAATTTGAGCTTTTGAATTTGGCTTGATATTGATCACCTTGTCAATGATTCAGTCAAACAATCAATCAACCAACTTTAGATCATGCAAAATGATTTTCGATCATTCATGGTATTGATATCTGAAAACAATCTACAAATTGTGATAATCTATTCTGGAGGTTCCACTGTACTTGCCAGTAAAACGTCATATAAGAAGATGCGATAAGCAGGCAGCACCACGATGGGCGCTGTGAAGTGCTTTGATATCGCTTACCTAACGCTGACGTCAACCCAAAAGGGAACTGGCTGAAGCTCAACTGGTTGCTCTAAGTACATATACATATCTTTAGCTGAAGCATGATATCTATATACATACCTTACAGAGCGGACACATTAGCCGAATGCGGGTGCACTGCTCGCACACGCTGTGCCCGCTCTTGCAGAGCAGCACGGGCGCCTTCATCGGACTGGCACAGCCGGGACAGCGCAGCTCCTCGATTAGACTCTCATAGTGCTTGCTGGATATGGTAGCTGGCGCTGCGGTCTGCTCGACGGATGTCTTTGTAGCAGGTGTTGGTGCTGCCGTTGGTGTTGCTGTTGCTGGAGTTGCTGCTGCTGCTGGAGTTGCTGCTGGTGCTGGTGTTGCTGTTGCTGGTGTTGCTGCTGGTGTTGCTGCTGCTGTTGTAGCTGCTGAAGACAAGGCGGTTTCTGTGACACTGTGCCGCAACAGAGACGCCTCGCCATTGCCCAGCGGCGAGCGTGTATCACCCCAGCCAGTGCTGCGCGTCCGACTTAACATCGGCGGCTTGGGTGGCGGCGACAGCGGCGAGCGCACCAGCGTCGATGTGGCCAACGACGGACTTGGCAGCGTGGCATATTTAACACTCAGTGCCAGGCTATTGGGCGGCGTCAATTTTCTTCGCAGCTCCGGCAATTCTTCCGCTGCTTCGCTACTGATCTCCTCCTGTATCTCATTGATGGTGCTCTTCAGGAAGATGCGGCGCTGCTCATTGATTTGCTCAATGCTGCGCAGCTGGCCCAAGATTTGCAGCTGGTCGCTGTCGTTGATGTTGTTGCTCAATGTGGAGTTGGTGTCGTTGTCGCCATGGCCATTGGCACTGGCAATGGTAACTTTGACTTGGTCGGCACTGCTCATGGCTCCTACTCCTTGCTTGTTGCTTGCCTAAGAATTGTATAATCACGACTAGTTCTTGGGACTTGGCACAGCTCTCGATGTCTCACTCCGGTTATGTATCGCTTTTTTTCTGCTGGAATGTCAGTGTATGTGTGTGTGTGTGTGTGTCCGTCCGGTTCTCTCTCACTCTCTTTGTACGTGCGGGCTCGAGGCGTCGTCTTCTATCTTATCAGAAACGCCTAACTAGGCAGCCAATCGATTTGGATTTTTTTGATATATGTACACACATTTGTACATATGTATGTATGTGTGTACATACATATATATTTATGTATTTATCATGCCCATTTACGCATGTACTCAACGAGCGCCTATTTGCCTAGTACTAAGTAGTCGAAGTAGTACTATCTCTGCCAGCCGTCTCACAGCCTTTCTTCGTTTGTCTTTCGGCCAGAACTACGCTGCACAGATAACGTGTGTTTGGCAATGTATTCCAATTATATTCCCATTGCCAATTTTTCCACGTTCGTTTTCTTTGCTTTTCTGCTTTCTGTTTTCACAGCTTTTCCCTTCCATTGAGCTTTACTGCATTTGTTTTGCCTCAAATCATTGCCCATGACAGAGTGTGGTCAGGGCTTACTTTCGTTTTTGTTTTTGTTCTTTCCTTTCCGATTTTCGATTTTGAAAACTTAGCCATGTCGGCATAACTGTGTGCATGTACATATGTATGTATGTATGGCCTTAGTGGACTCACAGACTTTACTAATGTCAAGGCTAAGTGGACATATCATATATCAGTTGCTTAATATTAACCGGAATACTTAAAGCTTAATACGTGAACAGATACATTTATATAAGGAGTAAGAGCGTTGCAGTCGGGAGTTTCTAACTGTAAAGCCCCCAGTGGGCGTAGATATATCTGCCATATCTCTTTGGTCTTGGATTGCCGACGCGACTATACATTCCACTTTTCAACTCTCTAACACTTTCACAAGTAGTATTTCTAAGATATCGGAAAATGCATTTTCTGATTTGCCACGCCCTTAGTGAGCGTATCGGGAAAATTTTGACACTTTATCAGACGAGGATATACACGAGTATATATTCCAAATTTCAAGTCTCTAGCTTCAATAGTGGCGAAATGATTTGCGTTCATACGGACGGACGGACGGACAGCAAGACAGACATTGCATAAAACCAATATACTCATTTCACTTCGTGACTGAGTATAATAAATAAGCTCTACTAAGACAAGATCTAATATTATAATGAATAGTAGTTTAATAAATAAGGTCTTCTAAGACACGATCTAATATTTCTATTTGAAAATATTCCTAATAATAGTAATTAAAGATTAAGAGTCTTGATACAGCTCAAATTAGGCAAGATTTACATATGAAATCAAAGAGTTCTGCCAAGATATTATCATATGTAAGCATTTGTATGCATGGAATTCCCTAGAGAACCTGTTTTAGCCGTTGTGCTAACGGACAATACAATGGATAATGAACGAAATCCAGCTATAATATAATACTACGTCATGGTAATTACATACGAGAAATAACGTCTGGATAAAGATAAAAAGATGCTCTCCAGAGTGCCTGAAGTGGATAAGTCAGATCCTAAAAGTATAATCCGCAGCAAAGCAACGAACTTGCCTGAAAATAAAAACA
Organism: Drosophila nigricruria; assembly: GCA_037075265.1. Taxonomy (NCBI): domain Eukaryota; kingdom Metazoa; phylum Arthropoda; class Insecta; order Diptera; family Drosophilidae; genus Drosophila; species Drosophila nigricruria. The sequence continues at coordinate 2,834,563 of JBAMCI010000206.1, read as the reverse complement.
AAATGCTTTAAACAGCGCAGCAAAAAGAGGATCCTTATACCCCCATATATGTATGTAGCAGATGTGCCAGGCTGACAAGCGAACCCAGCTTAGCGCTCTCAAAGTCATCTAAAATACGGTAAAAATATCGCTCGCTCGCCTGAGCGCTCTCCTGTTAAGCCTAGTTAAGCTGTTGATTGTGCAGCTGCGTCTCTGCTTTGCTCATCCGTAAACACAACTTAATTTTAATATACGCCCATTTTAATACTACTACTTGATATATTTTATGCAATTTGCAATCAATTTTTAAAAGCGATTGTTCAGAAAAGGCAGAAGTGAAGTGTTTGGAGTACGGTCACACTGTTATCTAATTTCAAATGAGTCTTATTTGAGAGTCTGGCAACGCCGGCATGCGCGCGCTTTATCTTTATGAACGCAATGTCAACAGGATTTAACTGAAATGTAACGCAGTAAGCGCTACGCGAGGTTCTGTGATCATGCACTGCGTGCTCGCCGGCTGCAGCAAATGTGGCTTGGCCACATGGGATCTTATCTGCCATAATTACAAAATACTTAAATCATGAGATAAGTAGATACAACTACACACACACATATTGTATATATATATGTATAGTACAATAGTATATTAGCAGCTAGAGTAAAATCAGCGTAGGCAACAGCTGGAACTTCAATGTGACGTTGAAGGTTAAACGGCTGCCTTGGCATTCAGTATAACTGTTAATTGGCGTGCGCGCGCAACAGCATCCACCACCTCCTTCGAGCGCCTCCAAGCGACAAAACAGTTATAATAACGGGCAGAGCGGCCGGTTAGTTGCGTCCACAGTTTCGTTAGCAGCGGTTGAAATTATAATGGCACCACGGCATATACTCGATCTTAGCGTTGAGGAGCAGCGCAACTTCATTGACTCCTTCGATATGGTAATCAGTGATTGCGATGGAGTCGTCTGGCTGCTCCATGGCTGGATACCGGGTGCCGGCGAGGCGATAAATGCTCTTAAGGGTGCCGGCAAGTCGGTGAAGTTCGTGTCGAACAACAGCTTCCGCACCGATGACCAATACATGGACAAGTTTGACCATATTGGTGCCACGAACGTACAGCACGATGACGTAGTCCATCCGGTCAAGAGCATTGTGCGCTACTTGCACAAGCACAAGCCCGGCAAACGCGTCTACTCCCTCATGTCCCTGGAAGCCAACGAGACGTTGCGTAAGCACGGTATCGAGTATGAGTCGCTGGTGAGTTTGAGCCGTGCTAAAAATATAGTTGAACTCTCTAATGAAGTCATATAACTGCAGCAAATCAAGGAGCACTTGACGTCGGCCACGCTGGTCGATCATCTAGCCATTGAGCAGCCAGTAGACGCTGTCCTATTCGACATACATCTCGACATGTCCTACGTGGAGCTGGCCAAGGCCATACGCCATCTGCAGCTGAACAAGAACTGCCAGCTGATTGCCGGTGGCAGTGATGTTATCATGCCGCTGGCCGAGAATCTTAATGTACCTGGCTTCTACGACTTCTTGCAGCACGTCAGGCACTACACGGACCGAGAGGCCATCTTTCTGGGCAAGCCATCGCCCATACTGGGCGACATGCTGAAGGAGATGTACGACATACAGGCGCCAGAGCGATGCATTTTCGTTGGGGATATGCTCGTGCAGGATGTGCAGTTTGGCAAGTCCTGCGGCTTCCAGTCGCTGCTCGTACTCTCGGGCAGCTTAACCAAAGAGGACATGGACGCGGCGTCCCCGGAAGCACAGCCAGACTACTATGCCGACAGCCTGGCCGACTTCATAGAGTTGTTCAAGAACTTGCAGTAGACGCAAATTGCAAATTATTATTATCATTTTATTTATCGTTGCTGTAGTCTTGTTATTGTTGTTGTTGGCCAAGTCCATTGCGTTACAAATATATACATTTAATGTACAATCAGTTGAAGAGTCCAGGTTTAAAGCTCCAGATCGTCTGGATGGTAGAGCTCGGAGAGCAAGCGGTAAACATAGGAGGGAGCATGGCCGCCGCTAAAAATAAAAGTAAAATCAATTAAATGAGAATGAAAATGGGAATGGGAATGGGAGGAATTGGCCACTCACGCATTCGATATGAAGAGCGTGACTAGTTCGGGTGCCACATAGTCGAACATGGGGCTGTAGACCTTGGCGTCGCGTGCCGGTACCGAGTCATACGCAATGACGTCCTCGGCACAGCCAACCATATTGAAGGCATCCTGTTCACACAAGTGCAACGGCGACAGCTTGTACATGGGCGCCAGCACAATGACCGGCACCGAGTAGTGCTTGGCCGCCAGAGCAACTGTGTTGGCGCCACAAGCGGCCCGCAGTCCGCCGTTGGCCAGGACGCTGTGTGTGCCAATTATGACCTTGTTGATGCGCGACATCATTGCGAATATGGATGCATCCGGTATTACAATAATCTCCACATTCTTCTCCTGCGCCAAGGTCGCAGCTAAATTGTGGCCCTGCGGATGGACAGAGAGAAAGCGCACGCATTACACAAGGACTTGTCAAGGACAGCTAAAAATATATTTAGACCTAGTCAACTTCTATATATATATACGTGTGTGTACTCAGCTGTACAATCAAAGGTAAACAGTAGACTTTGTGCATAGGGTTTTTGGAAAGTTAACTGAAGTGAACTCAATATTTTCCCTCCAATTAGTCGCGTTTGTTATGACTTGCATGGGGGTAACCAGCCAACCAGCCACTCCGGAGCTTATCAGAGTCCGTTTTAAGAGCGAAAGTTCTGAAGAATTACATCGTTTGACTCACCCGACAGGCAGGAGCGCACTCGGCGACAATAATTGTCAGAAACTGGCGCTTCTTGATGGCCCGCTTCAGAAAGTTCTCAACGCTTCGCGAATGTCCGAGCGTAAGTATTATCTCTGAGGAGTGTATGTGCTCCTCGGCCTGAACACTGATGTTCTCCGAGCTGGTTTCCAGTTCAGTCTCGACCTCCTGCAAATGGTCTAGCAGCGCTTCGCGCAATCCCTGCTGCGGCACCGAATAGTCCACGCTGACACAGCTTTCGCTGGTCTGCGTGACCAGTTTGTGCAGCGATAGCGAGGCTTGCGAGTCGTCGGCGAAATGCTGCACCTTTGCCTGCAGCAGCTCGAACTCCTCACGCGTCAACTTCAGTATGCGTCGGGCTATATTCGAGGTGACCGTCTCTTGGGGCAAAGCCGCCTGCAAGATCCGTGACTGGGCGCGCACGATTTGCATGAGTGCGCTGTCGATTTCAATCAAATAGTTTCAATCTATAGATAGCTATAATAAGCCAACTTACTCGGCACTCTCCCAGCTCTTGCTCATTATGATATACTTAAAGATGTCTAGCGTCTTGTTGGTAATGCTGTAGGAACCTTCCACTAATCTGCAAATACGTTTGCTGGTTAGCCCTACGTAACGGCATATTTGGTGTTGTACGTGTCTTACCCCATTTTAATGGCATGTATCAGTTGTGTAACTTCGTTTAGTGGCTGTTCGCGCATTTTGGCAATCTGTTCTTTAATGTAATTGCAAAAATAAAAGAAAATAACAAATTGCACAAAACAAGATGCAATCGATACTTGTATTTGGAAACCAGCTCGTGTTCAACTCGTACTCGATACTCGGCTATTTAGTGTGAATCGTTATCGCTATTGGTATCGGTATCGAAAGCATGCCATTGGGCAACAACAGCAAACAACAACAAAAATAGCAAAAACAACAAAACACGATAAAACTGGACGCAATATGAGCTGAAAAGCTTGTTTACGTGTCCGTGCCTTCTTCATAGCCGAAAAAATCGTTGCAGACACAACGCGCACGGCAGGCGGGCAGCGCGTACTGTCAACGCAGCAATTGTTTATCACCGAAACAGGTGTTTCCCTTTATTTTCTTTTCTTTTTTCATTTTCGTTTTGTTTGTTTTTGTTGAAACTATTTTGGTTTAAACTCACGCTTTGCCGGCTCTGATATCAAAACAGACGCTAAGCGCAAAATGAATATACACGGTAAGTGGGTATAGTTCCGTCAGTTGTAATTTGTAACTTGGTAATGGCCAACAATTACCGTTAACATGTTGCTTTCCACTCTTACAGTCAACGCCAACACGCTCAAATATGTGAGCCTGCTCACATTAACGCTACAGAACGCCATATTGGGGCTCAGCATGCGCTATGCGCGCACCCGCCCGGGCGACATATTTCTCAGCTCCACAGGTGAGTCTCCCCCGCCCCCCATAAGAGACAACGTAAGCAGATGCGCTGTTGGCAAACACACACATGCACGCACACACACACACACACACATAGGTTACTCTGTTTTAATGGGATCGCAAAAGGTTCGTTTTTCAATTAGGGGCAACTACACAATGGCGAGAGATTGGTGCCCCCAGCTGATAAGCAACTGATGTTATATACTTCCTGTACGCGAGTGTACTTAGTAGTGTGCGCGTGTGTGTGCGTGCGTGTGTGTGTGTCGCATTGCTTTAACTGATTTGTGTGTTGGTTTTCCTTCATATCAACATGTAACTTCTCTATTTGCAGCTGTGCTGATGGCGGAGTTCGTCAAGCTAATCACTTGCCTCGTGCTGGTCTTCAATGAGGAGGGCAAGGATGCCCAAAGATTCGTGCGCTCATTGCATAAGACGATCATTGCCAATCCGGTGGATACACTGAAGGTCTGTGTACCATCGCTGGTCTATATTGTTCAGAACAATCTGCTCTATGTGTCCGCGTCGCACTTGGACGCGGCCACCTATCAGGTGACATACCAGCTGAAGATCCTGACCACCGCCATGTTCGCCGTCGTCATACTGCGTCGCAAGCTGTTCAACACGCAGTGGGGCGCTCTGGTGCTGCTCGTCTTGGGCATTGTGCTAGTGCAGCTGGCACAGACGGATGGCGGCAGTAGCGGCGAAGGCGGTGGCGCCAGTGGTGTCGTTTCAACAGCTGCCAGTGCGACGCTGACGTCCGCTGCGGCGCCCGCACAGAACCGGATGCTGGGCCTGTGGGCGGCATTGGGCGCCTGTTTCTTGTCGGGCTTCGCGGGCATCTACTTCGAGAAGATACTGAAGGGCGCCGAAATCTCCGTGTGGATGCGCAACGTTCAGCTCAGCCTGCTGAGCATACCCTTCGGACTGTTGACCTGCTTCGTGAACGATGCCAGTCGCATCTACAACTTTGGTTTCTTCCATGGCTACGATGTCTTTGTGTGGTATCTGGTGCTGCTGCAGGCGGGCGGTGGGCTGATCGTGGCCGTCGTTGTCAAGTACGCGGACAATATACTTAAGGGATTCGCCACCTCGCTGGCGATCATCATCTCCTGCATCGCATCCATCTACATATTCAATTTCAATCTGACGCTGCAGTTCAGTGCCGGCGCCATGCTGGTCATTGCCTCGATATTCCTTTACGGCTACGATCCGGCCCGTGCCAACGCCACGGTCAAGCCCAACGCTGGCGCTGCTGATGAGGAGAAGCTGCTGCCACGGGTCTGAGAAAATGCAATACTCTCGCAGCCGACGAAGTTCACCAATCTAATCCAAGGCGCAACATCATGTTTACTTTTCCTTTGCCAACAGTATTGTATTGTTGTTAATTTTCGTGTTTTTCCTTTTTACTTTTTATCTTGGGCCGCCCGTGAGAGCCCGCGTGATTATTGTATTTGTACTTCAATTTGATATTCGTACTGCTTTTGATATTTTATGCGGAAGCCTTACGCATTTCCAAATAACCTCATATATATATATGCATATATATATATGGGTATATATTTATATTAAGTCCCATTGATCGAATTAATTAAGACGCTCGGGCTAACATTACGTATTTATATATATAGTTCTTTAGCCGGCAACTGAACTACTCAGACCAACATCAGTTTTATATGTTAAATAAATTCAAGAAAACAACAAAATACATATTTTTACATTTTTATTCGAAGAAACTGGAATGAATTCAATATTTGGCCAACGTTTCTTTATTTTTATAAACAAAAAAAAAAAAGAAGAAAATAGTGACTTATCAATGTCAAAAGTAAAAATAACTAACATAACTTTTTATATCTAACAACTTCATGAGTAGATCTCTATATATATTTATATACATAGGCTTCGTCTAATTATATACCATATATATAGTTCGTTATATATATATAGGTTTGTTTCATTTCGTCTTCTTGAGTAAAATATACATATGAATAAGTAACGTGTAATATGAGATGAAATCAAATGGTCTTCGTCGATCTTCGTTCGATCCTAAACTATTGAGCTTAAATAGAGAGTATTTCCACTAAGACTCGTTATCTGACCTAAAAACATAACAAAATGAAGAAAAAAAACAATGAGAATCTAGAAATTAGTTGGGGAAGAAGTAGGAATAAGATCAGAGCGCTAATCACACCAGGCAAGAGTCACGTCGTCCGTGGATGTCTGCAAGCCAAGGATCAGCTCGTATATGCGCAGAGCTGGGCCGAGCTTCAGGCCGAAGCGATCGATGACGTCCTGGCGCGTGAGCACCATCAATGCGGCGCCATCAATTTCCTGGGCCTTGAAGATGTCAGCCTCGCGCGGATAGAACTTCTCAATGTAGCCAAAAACCTGCTCCACGTTCCAGGTCTGCACGGGCACCACTTCGATGACGTCGTCGTCACCAAGCAGAACCGGAACAAAGTTCTTATAATCTCCAATATCTATCACTAAATTCTCTATGTCTTCATCCTCTATCTCTACATTCTCTTTGTCTCCAAGCTCTATCTCTACATTCTCTTTGTCTTCATGCTCTATGTCTACATTCTGTACGCCTTCATTTTCCTTATCGCCATTCTCTTCGTCTTCAATTGAGATCGGCAATTCTACAACCGGAATCAACGGTATTGGCGGGGAACTCGACGGCGGAGCCGGTTCGTTACCGCCTTCAACTTGCTCATCATCTTTCTTTGGGAGTGCTGAGACAACGGCAACGTTGTCGGAAGTCTTGGATACGGTGGCCGACGGTTTGTTGGCACTGATATTGTTGTTGTTGTTGTTGTTATTAGAATTTTCGGTAATTCCATTCTTAATTAGAGCGTGATTCAAAGCCGCCTTCTTGGCAATGACAGCGGCTGGGTCTGAAGTGGCCCGCTTCTTGCGACCAGCCTTGGACTTGCGCGGTGGGGATTTCGGCTCAGCCTTGGAAGCAGCAGTAGCAGCAGCTGCAGCTACTTCAGCACCCTCATCATCGATATTATACGGATTGTAGTTGGGGCAACAGGAATAGCATTTCCACTTCTTGTCGGCCAACTTGTCGCGCATGATCGGCGGCCAATGGCAGTCCAAGTGATAGACATTGGCACAGATGCAGCACACCATCAACTCCTTGATTTTGTCAGCGTTCTTAGTGGTCATGCAAATGAGACAGCGACGACACTTCTCGCACTTGAACTTCTTGCGTGCATTCGTTAGGATCTCAAACTTGACTGGCAAACAGGCAAAGTGCCCTGTGAGAGAGACAACAGCAAATATTCGTTGAATTAATGTTTAGATATTTGGATAATCGACTTACACTTCATGGTGCAGGCCTTGCAGGCGAGAAAGTTGCTTTTGTAGCCGGAGCCGCGTTTGAGCTCGCTCTTGTTGCACTTCATGCACGTGTCAAAGGTGCGCTGCTGCTCCGCGTTGGTCACCACGGCCATCTCCTTGGCATCATCCTTAGCGCTCGAGTTTGCAGCGGATGAGGATGGAGCCGCATCGCTGGCAAGCGCTGCCTGCGGATTGGTTGGGTTCGATAGCGATGTCGACAGGGATTGGGACTGGGATTGGGAAGATGCCTGTGGCTGCGAAACCACCTGCTGCTGCTGCTGCAACGCAGTTGCATTGGCTGCTGTGGCCTGCGCTGGCTGCACTTGCGACGACGCCGCAGCTGGCAACGAGCTGCGCGATCCGCGCGATATGTAATTGTCGGACGGATCATAAACTAGTTTCGGTTTCTAATAAATATAAGTGAAAAGTCAGGCTGGAGTGCGTGCATTGCCAGTATTTACAGTACCTTGACACGGCCCGTGGTGCGCACGGTGCACGGCGTGTTGTTGTTGCTGCCGCTGTTGTTGGCATCAGTGCCAGTGTTTGGCGAAGCGTTGTTTTTCATATTATTATTGTTGCTGCTATTGTTGTTGTTGTTGTTGCTGTTGATGGCAACATCATCCTTGTCCTCATCCTTGCGCTTCATATTGAGCTGCTTTAATATTTCGGCTAAGAAACACAACCAAACAGAACTCTCGCCTTCGCTGCAATGCGCGCTCGCCGCTTGTTTAACGTACAATCCGATAACTTATCGATACCTTTTAATGAGTATGCACCAAACATCGAAGGGATTTTTTTGTTGTTGTTGCTGCTTTAAGCGGAAATTTGGCCGCGCTTTTCTTTTAAATATGAAATTTAAGAATTCCGAGAAACGCATCTTCATTATGATGTGCGTGTGCGCATCATTACGCTATTCAATACAAGCAAATATGCAAATGAGTATCCGTTAAATTTGAATTTCTTCTACGTTTTAGTTTTTGGCTTAATCTCATTTATTTCGTTGTCTTTTTATGCGTCGTTAACAATTTGTAGCGAAAAGAACATTATAATTAGGCAATTTCATAGTTTTTAAACATACAATAACTTAGCTAGAATTTATTTTAACTTCAACATATATATATGTATATATATAGATATATTTACGTATGTCGAACATGACTATATATATAGATATATATAGATATCTATAATGTGCGATTGATAGAAGCGTAAATCGTGCCTCAGGTTAGGAAGTAGAGCTCAAGTAACACCAGCAACAAAGGAAAACAAACGATTTCGGCTTTAGCATCATTCGATCTTGATGCGACGACCATATTTCCAGCCCAGCAGCATCAGATCCCGATGCGCCAGCGCCCAGGCAAACAAGCACAGCACCCCCATGGCCAGGCCTATGCCCATGTGCGTGCCAAAGACAGCATCGCGATACTGAAAGAAGTTGAATAAAGTCAATTAAATAGAGAATATATATATCAGCAGGGGTAAACCCACCCAGTAGCAGGTCAGGCCGGCTAGCACGAGCGTGCCACCAAAGAGTTTGCCCGGCCAGAGTCCCTGGAGCGGATTCAGGCCAAGGGGCAGATACTGTTGCCTTATATAGCGCGTGCTATACAGGATGCGTCCCAGCATATTGATACAGTTGGCGAAGATGAAGCCAACAGGCCCGAATATGCCCGTCAGAATGTAGGACAACACAAGGAAGCTGACTGAGAATATGGCCATCAGGTAGTTGTACTTGTCGATGTCACGACTGGTGTTGGTCGCGAACATATAGCCCTCGCTGATGCCGTTCACGGACAACAGGTAGATCGCCAGGCAGTGCCACTGCAGCAGGCGCTGTGGCAGGCCGCCGGCAACAAACTCCTCGCCGCCGTACAGCAGCAGCAGAGTGTGCGAGTAGCTCTGGCCGAAGGTGAATGCCAGCAAGCCAATGGAGCTGACGCCCAGCAGCAGATTGTTGAGCACGCTGCTCGCCTGGCGCACCCGCTCCGGCGGCTGTTTGCTGAGCCGTGTGTCCCGGGCGACTGTCTGGGTGAAGTAGAAGTAGGCGCTGTCCTCGATGGGCCGGAATATGAAGCGTGCCGCCATGCTGCCCAGATTGTTCACCACGTCGTAGGTGGCCTGCTCACCAAAGCTGAGCACCGGCGACACGGACATCACGTACTTCTCGCCCTCGGTGAGGATCTGCTTGAGTACGCCTTGCTTAACGAAGCTGAGTGTCAGCGTCTGCAGCTCCCTGTTGAACAATGCTCCGCCGCCAGAGCTGCTCAAGACACCCGGGAGCAACTGCGACAGTTTGCTGAATGGAAAGTCGTCCATGTGGTCAAAGAGTGAACGCTCCCAAGAACTTGGAGCTTGGACGGCTTTGCTCTTGCGCACCTGCTGCCGTAGCTTGAAATCGTTGAATCTCCTAATGTAGAACAGAAAGAATCCGTATTGACCCAGGACAATGGTCAAGGCGCTGGCCAACTGGGCAATGGCAAAGGCGGTAATGGCTGCGCTCCGATCGCCCGTGACGATCCACAAGAAGATGGCCGAGCGCACCAGAATGTGCAGCGTGTTGAGCACAATTTTCAACTTGACAAAGCAAAACACCTGGGCCACGAACACCGTCGATTCGGCAACCAGCTCCAGGACGCAGGACACAGCCACTGCATAGCAGGCGAACTCATATTGTGCGCTGTAGGGTGCGTCCACTGCCGAGAGCCAGTGCAGCCAGATGTGGAGACAGGGAGCGCACAGAGCGACGCAAATAGGAACGCTAAACGGATAGAGACAAAGAGAGAGAGGGAGGGAGAAGATAGTATTGGAGGTATGGCAGGATAAGTTCCCATTTGTGACAACTGGCACGCACTTACGTAAGCCACATCTGGTTGATCAACTGCGCCCACGAGCACTTCTCGCGCTGCTGAGAGCTGGCGCTCAGCGCCGCCCGGTTGATGGCCTCGCGGGACAAGAAGAGCAGCGTGCTCTCGAGCAGCAGCAGGCGCACGTTCATAATGCCCAGCACCTCGCGACCTACATTGCGCACAATGTACGCATTGATGCCGAACGTCAGGATGCGGCACAGTATCTGTAAGATAACGGCGAATTACGAATTTGATTGATATCTGAGTCATGCAGCTGGCAATTTACGTGGCGGTTTGGCTCACCTGAAAGATAATACTGAAACCAGCGCCCAGAAGGCTGCTCTCTAGCACATTTCGCGCCATTGGAAGGTTTTTAGTTAATGAACATAGACTGCTAGATCATAGCGTAGATGACAGATGAAATCAAATCAAGTGCCAACAAAAAATAACAACAATAAATCCATCCAGGTGCCTGAAAATCGATACCATAACACCCAAAAATAACAAAACTATCGATAACAAAACAGTTGTTGTTCATGATGAACAGCTGTTCGAAATGAGTACACATCGTCCATTTAGTGCAGCAGGTGGCAACGTCGGCACGTTAAATTCAAATTTCAATATGAACCACGTGCAATGTTAAATGGGGAAATTTCAATTAATTGTAAGGCAACATATAATGCAAATTAAAAACGCATGTGCTTTTGCTATGGTATATTATCAAAGTCTATTGCTGTTTCCTTAAATAAACCTTACAGAATTATAATACTACATTTAGTGTCATAAAACAACAGACTGACAACAAGCAAAATTGTGAACGTTAACAATGTTCACGAGCCGGCTGAAACTAAAATCAACCTAAGGGAGGGAAATTTTAAGTGGATATTTCCCTTTGAGATTTGTAACTTATATTACATCAAATTCACAGAAAAAATTAAAATTTTCGTCACACTAATTGATTTTGCATTTTAGCCAACGTCCTTGCGCCCGCACAAGCCGCGAACAGGTGTGACCCGTTCGAATAATTCATTTTCACCATAAATCGCCGGCTTAACTGCATGTCCTTTGCGCTAATCGGTCGGTCGGTCGCTCGCCCGCACACCCATATCTCGCCCGCTGCCAGGTAGCCAGCCGCAGCCGTCAAACTGGTTGCAACAACTTTCGTTGCGGTTGCGTCGTCGAAGAAGTTGCTCAGCTGCTGCCAGTGGCTGCGGGCTGTCGCCTTTTCAAGACAGTCAGCTTTTAAACGCGGCCAGAGTCGGTCGCTTGTCGCGCTAAATCGTCAGCAGTTATTCAATCTCTCGCTCTCTCTTTCCCTCCCGCTCGTTTTGTACCACCATAAACCGTTGTTTTACTTTTGGGAAAGGCGCGCGCGTGCGCTCTCGTTTGCTAAAAAGCAGAAAAAAGCAAATAATAATAATACTAAGAAGAAGAAGAAGCAGCAGCGGCGAGCGAGTGTTCTGCAAGACGGAGCGTGAAGTGCAGCCACACGCTGTTGTGTTTTTGTTTTTGTTTTGTTTTTGGTTTTTGTTATTGTTATTGTTATTTCGTTTGGCATTCATATGCATAGGCAGCAGAAGCATGCGAATAATTTGATCCGGATCTGATCCGATCTGATCCTGAGAGGGGCAACACAATCTATTGCGCAAGTGGCTAAACGTATCGTGTGACACCTTTATTACACCTGCCGCAGCGCTCGGGCACGCGGTCATGTTCATCATTCCAATTGGAGTCGAGCTAAAGAGACGCCAACTAGCATAACAGACGAAGTTGTTCCAAAGCTGTTCCAGGATGTCGGACATTTACTATTGCAGCAATAGCCAGGTAATGCAATTCTGATATCTTACGACTACTATATACATATATATATATATAGTCATTTAAGCTTGGCCATTTATGTTCCGCTTTTCCACTCGCTTTTGTCATTCAACCTAATTGGAAATTTGCTAATTAATGAGACAAAAGTAAAAGTGAAATTCAAACTCCATTAAAATATGAACTAGCTATTTGTCATATTCGTTTGTTCGTAATTCGATTATGCAATCGAACTGCCTTATAATATTACACAGGCCTATCGATAACAAGTTCATTTGCTCAAAAGTAACGGCACAGCAAGTCACAATTGTTATGCTCCAAATGCATGCTAGCTGCATGCTTAGCTACATGCATATGCATCTGTTTGTGTGCATGTGTGTGAGTATGTTGCCATATGGTACCAAAAGTGGGACTTTTTTTTGCCATTTAAGGGTACACTGCACAATACTGTAATAAAGTGGTACATTTCGTGTTATTTCAATCAAATGTGTTCATATTTTATGTTTGTTTAATGTTTTTGAAGTAATTTGTGCAACTGTAAATTTTACTGTTATACTTTTTCTTGATCGTTTGGTACATCAGTTTTGCCATTATTCTTTTGGTAAATTTTCTCTATAATTTAAATACTTTAATTTGTTTTATCCTTTCCTTAGTAGGTTTTCTTGATATTTTTGGTACAGGCTTTCTTCCATTCCCTTCCTGGTACATTCTCTAGATATTTTTGATACATTTTTTATCAGCACCGTTTTCTTGGTAGTTGTGGTACATGCGTGTTTTTCTATCCCTTTTTTGGTACACCTTTTTTATATATTTGGTACATAATTTTTCCATTCTTTTGTTGTTTTTTTTCGCTATACTTTTCTTGGTAAATTTTTCTTTTTCGTAATATTTTTTTTTTCAATTCACTTTATTTTTACATTTATGGTACGCCCTTTTTGCCATTCTTTTCATGGTACTTTTCTTTATATTTTTTGGTACAACATTTGTCATTATGTTCTTAACATTTTTGGCACATGCCATTTTCTTAATTTTTTGGGAGGACCTTTTCTTTAACCTTTCCTTGGTACATTTTCTCTTCTCTTTCTTTTGGTACACGCCTCTTGCTATTCTTTTCTTTGTATACTCCTTGCTATTTTTGGTACATTTTCCATTTTTCTTGGTATTTTTGGTACACCCTTTTCCCCCATTCATTTCTTGATACATTTTCTTAATACTCTTGGTACGTCCTTTTTCAACCTTTCGTTGGTACATTTTCTGTATATTATTGGTACATAATTTTTCCATTCATTTCTTAAATTTTTTGGTACAACCTTCTTCACCAGTCTCTTCTTGGTACTTTTTTTTTGTATTTTTGGTACGGCCTCTTATTCAACCTTTCCTTACATTCTTTAGTTATCTTTGGTACTTCAGTTTTTCATTTATTTTTTAATATTTTTGGTACACGTCTTTTTTTCTATACCTTTTTTGGTACATTCTTTTGATATTTTTAGCACACCTTTTTTAGTCATTCTTTTCTTGGTACTTTTTGGTACACTCTGGTATTTATCAAGCTGCTGCTGCTGGTGCTTCTGGCTACTGTTTATAAAAATTATGCAAATTATAAAGTTTCAGCGCTTTTGGCACGCCCTGCAGTGAGCCGATGGACAACAGCCAGCAGCAGCAGCAGCAGCGACAGCAGCAGCAACAGCAACAGCAACGGCGGCAGCATCCATAAGCCAGTGAAAGTTCGTCCCGTTATAAACCAATTTGCCTTAGTAACTTACTTTAGCTGGCAGCACGGCTATTGTTGTTGTTGTTGCTGTTGCTGTTGCTCTGGGCGCCTTGGTCGTTTGCCGCCTCTTTTTGTTGTTGTTGTTGAATATCAAAAGAAATCAAAAGTTTTGCTGCGTGCGTTGTTGATGTCTTTTGTTGTCGTTGTCGTTGTTGTTGTTGTTATTATAATTTGCAACTATTTTAATGCAAAATTGCTGCTGCTGCTGCTGCTGTTGTTGGTGTTGCTGTTGTTGTTGTTTTGACAAGCAACTTAATGCCGATGTCTAAAATTTGTTGTTTGTGAAATGAAGTTGGGAGAGAGACTTTGGCTTTTGCTTTGTTTTGGCTTCTGTGAGAATTTTTCCATAGCAAAATATGTCGCCGTTAACAACATTAACAACAATGACAGACAACAGACAGAGAGACAGACAGACAGACAGACGGCAACTGAACCAAGGTTTTCACTGACCAAAAAATTTCTGTTGTTTTTCTGTTTGTTATTGTTGCAGGGCGTGTAATGTTGTTGTTGTTGTTGACTATTGAGCAATTTGCAGCCTGTGATCGGTCGCTGTAATTTAAGTCGCGATATAGATATTTTTATCTATGTTACACACATACATACATGCATACAATCACACACACACACACACACATACATACATACATATGCATGGCAAAAGCATTCCATTCAGTCTAGTCTAGACTCGCACGGCCAAAAGTGATTGCGGCGACAACAACAACAACAACAAACTCGTTTGGCTTAGAAGAAAAAAAAACGCAACAACTTTCAGTTGTCTGTTTAAAGCCAGTCTTATCTTGGCTTTGCCATTATATTTTGTTGTTGGTTTTTTGGTTTTGCCGCTATTTTTGCACAATCACCAAAAGCCCAGCCAGCGGCTAAGCTGACGCCATCGCCATAGCCTAACACCCACTCTCACACCCCACACACCCCCAACAACTCGCATAATATCCTAAAATAACAATTATGCTACTGATTACGCTGCATATAACTCTTATACAATGGCCAACAAAAATCCCATATATTTCCCTTTTGAAATGTGCGCTCTTTGGCTATTCGAGGATTTGCAAATAAGAGAGAGAGTGAGTCAGAACTGACGGGAAAAAAGCTAAATTGGCAGCACTTTTGAGAATAGATTATGCATTTGTGTATGTGTGCATACATCCATATGCAAAACTCTTATACTAAGCAAGGCCTCCAAAAATTCCATATATTTCCCTTTTTAAAATGTCCATGCTATCTGTGCGCTCTTTGCTATTTGACGATTTGCAAGAGAGAGAGAGAGAGATTGAGACAAGTGAGAGTAGATTCTGCATTTGTATAAGTGTATATAAAGTACCGCAACGTCTAGTCAGAAATTATTATTTGTTTAGCCTGCGCAGATCAACGCGTTTTCTACTCACAATGTGCTGCAACAGGTTCAGCAGCAGCAGCAGCAACAACAACAATATAAAATGTTGTTGCCATTTGCCAAATGCCACACGACAGCGACAGCGACAGCAGCAGCAAAACTAGTAAAGTAGCTGCAGCAGCAGCAGCAGCAGAGACTAGAAAAAATAATAATAGCTTGTTTTCTGTACTTATTTCTATGCATATACATATGTATGTATGTTTGTATTTCTTTTTCGAAGTCATGCTCCGTTATTACTTGAGCTTTTCTATTTGTACGCAATTGAGCGGCAGCAGTGGTGGCAGCAGCAGCAGCTTGAGTGACCTTTCATGGCAGCTGCCAGCATCAATCTGGCCACCCGCTAAACGATCGCTAATGGCAACACTGTGCGCACACACACACACACACACATACATACATGTGTATAAGTGTATACATACATACATGAACTTTCTCTGGCTGCTGTAGAAAGAACAGCAGCACAGCACAGCGCAGCTTTCTGCTGCTTGAGACACTCAGCTTCGTCTTGTGGCGGCGGGCTTGCATTTGTCTTATTTTATAAAATGTCATTGAAATAAATTAGAAGCTAAAGGCAACCGCACAACAACAGCAACAACAACAACAATAGCAATAGCCCACAATAATGACAAAAGCAACAAAAATCATGTGCAATTCCAAAGACTTAACAAAGACGTTGACAGCGCTGCGGCAGCGACAGCGACAGCAGCAGCGGCTGCTGGCAAAGAAAGTAGCACAATTCATTGGCAGCGCAGCGCCTTCGTTGTTTGTTCATCAGGGTTGCTGCCGCTGTTGTTGTCGTTGTTGTCGGCTTCAAGCATTTTATGACTTTTATAAGCGGCGACGTGACGCCGCAGCGCTGCCAACTGCGCCGTTTATATGCGTGTGTGTGTGAGAATGGATTTCCTTTCGATTGTAAGCAAACGTGTGTGTATGTATGTGTTCGTGTGTGTGGCGCCCTTTACTTTCCAATTCCGATTCGCGGTGCTTTATTATTTTCGTAGCCGCCCTATTTGCCAGCTAACATTTCTCCTCTTTCGCTCTCTTTCGCACACAAATTTTGCGTTGGGCGCAGTCGCAGCGCTTAGCCTAGCCTTGAACTGCGTCGGCGTCGGCGTCGACGGCGCCGCAATGCGTTGGCGTTGGCGCTGGCGCTGGCCAATTCACAATATAAATTGCGCTTTTTGGCTGTTTTCTTCTTCTTCTACTTTTTAGCTTTTCCTGCTGCAATCTAATGAACTTTTGTTTGATTTAACAATGCAAATTTGGCAGCGGAAATTAAAATTCATGTTTGGGGGGCGCAATTCGCTAAGAGATTGGGGACAACCTTGAGTTATTTACCGACATAATGTACATACATACATATATACATGCATACATGTATGTGTGTATGTGTCGCTTAATGCTTTCGGGATAACAATTAAATAATGAATTGTTTTTAATTGATTGATTTCTTTAGGTAACTCAATGTACCATGTCACTACATATTTACATACACAATTACATATACATACATACATATATATTCATGTATACAATTACCATTTAAGCTCTTTACAGTTGCAATACACACACACATACATATGCACTTTAAGCATTTAGCTATTGAGTGAGAGTAGAATACAGCCTTTAAGCTTTTACTCTTACATATACATTTACTTTGTCTATAATTAGCAATCGCAGCAGCAACAAAGCAAAACAACAACAATTGAGCAAAAAAAAACAGACGGTTTTTGCTCTCTTTGTCCTTTGTCTTAAGCATTTGGGAATTCATTTACGAGAAAGAGTAGCATTGCAACGGTTTTTATATCTCTTGACTTGTCGTGACCAGTGCTGTCAATTTAGCTATTTGTCCATCAGTTCTGGCATATCCAAACATTGTGATATAGCGGCTATTTGAATCATTGAATGGATTTCTTTTAACGTGAGCGAAATGTGTCAAAATGTCAATATTGCATGTTTTCTAAGCAATCATTGTAGAGTCGGTATTCATATCAAGAAATGCAAAAAAAAGAAAATTTTGTTATAAAGTTTTGTCTAGCTGTTTTTGGCTTTTTTTTTGACTAGTTGATCTGGCTTGTCAGAGATCTGGAGAGCAACGCTGGTCCGTGACATTTGCCTGCCAGAAGCTCATGCTCATGCGTGGTACAAGATTCGCAAATTGAGCGCGTTCAATAGTGACGTCACAGTCTATAGGCTTAATGCTGGCATAGTTAATATACGAATTATATATATACATATAGATGTACATATGTAAGGAAACTGAAAATAGTATTTGCTTACAATTAGTTCTAAAATTTTAAACAAAATAAATTTATAAATTTAATATAATTATTAATTGGCAAATTAATGCAAAATTTGCACATGAGGCAAAACATGACCTGAAGTAACCTCTTTTATAGACATGATGATTTTGCTGTTCTACTTATTACACACATACATACACACACACACGCACACATATACGTCTGCTTATATTTATATGCAAATATGTGCTTAGGCCTGAGTTATTGGAGTTTGCTTGGTGATTCCAATTGGAATTCAAGCGGCATATTTTGCTTGGGAATTTGGTTTAGCTCTGCTTATAAGAATGATCTTTGTTATGTGAACTGCTTAATATTCTGACCAGAGCATGCAAATTCAATGAACTTTGTATGCTAATTATATATGTGTATATATGAATGTTTGTGTATGTATTTTCCTATTAGATTCTTGAGCTTTTCCACCCACCAAAAATTTCTAGCCGCATTCTGGTTGGAGTCTGAGTGGAATAGTAAGATGAATGTTGAGAAAGCGCCCGTCGGCATTTCAATTAATTGTGTTTAGACTTTATTTCAGCATTTTGTTGTTGTTGTTGTTGTTGAAGAACTTTCTACTTCATTTGAATGCAAAGGCAAATCCGTGAGACCTCCAAAAGGCAGACGAGGCCAAAGCGTCGATGAGCAGCTTGTTGCATTGCATTTTGATTTGCCATATACGAAAATAAATATAAATATACATATATATGTATATATATGTGACTGTATGTGGGTGTCTGTTGGCCATGCCCAGTTAGCTTGGCTTTGCATGAGTCAGTTCTCTAGTTTTAGCACACACACCCAAAATCCAATTGGAAAAATCAAAGTTTCTTTTGGTTTTTTTTTTATTTATTTCTTATGTTTTGCGCTTTGCTGATGCCTTCCAGTCACGTCGACCGACTCCAGCCCCAATTCCAATTACGCACGTCGCATTTGGAGGCGTGGCAAGCCGTTGCAACTGTGTGCGCCGCGCGCCCGTGCGCCCGTGCACTGTGCAACATTTTTGGCGCTTTCGCCATTTGGGGTCGCCGTTATTAATTCGTCACGATTGGAGTGGCAGCTGCAACAACCAACAACCAACAAGCAACGAGCCACAAGCAACGTCAGCTGTTTGCTTAAAGGGAAATTAAAGAAAAGCTGTCACTGCCACAGCTGCCGCACGTGGCAAACTGATGTTGCCTCTTCACGATTTCCGTTTTGATGCACTTTCCAATGGGAATCCAGTTAAGAGCTAAGCGATTGGGAAATCGAAGCTGTGATTAACGATAGCCGAGATCTCAGATGACAACATATCGATAAATTCAATGGAAAAGCTTTTACATAAAAATGACTACATGGGCGAATAGAGTTTAGTTTAGTAAAGGTTTGTAAGCCTAACTGAAACGATAAGATTTAGTTTCGATATATTTGTGTATATCGATAACTATAGTTAAAAAGCTCTTTAGTAACCAAAAGTTTTTAAGTTTAACTGAAACGATAACATTATATTTAGATACGTTTATGTATATCGATAACTGTGTAGTTAAAAAGCTCTGACGTAAAACGATTAAATAAGCGAGAAAAGCTTAATAATCAAAAGTTTTTAAGTCTAACTAAAACGATAACATTAAATTTCGATATACCTCAGTGCAATAAGTATATGTGCAAAAATGTTTTCGTTTCTCACTTTTTCAATAGTAATAGAATATATGTTCTGGGTATGCAAAAGTCTGTTGTTGATATCCATTTTGAAAATGCTTTTCCAAAATTCTTCTTTGCTCATCATTTTTAGTACCGTTATCACACATTTGATCAGCGCGATTTGATTTTCTTAGGAAATAAGTATATGTGCAAAAACCAATTAGTGTCCATTTATTGGTGGGCATGGAACAAATTGAATGTTTTTTGATAAGGAAAGTTAAAAAATGAATAGTCAAGAGTGAATTAAGAAGTTGTTGCAAAAATCGCATTAAAAAACTAATATTTTTCCCAAGAATGCCGCGTGGAATGCATTTATCAGGTGAGGTACGCGGACGAATCCAAGGATTGAACTAAGGCGGGGCTACTTTGACAGAAATAGCTTCTAGAGTGTCTCGATACAGAAATACAATTGCTAATTTCTTAATAAAACCAAATTCCAATGGTCAGAACAATCGCAGTGGCAGGACGAGCAACATCGACGTCAGGTGCAAACGTGAAATTAAGCGCCTCGCTGCAAATAATCAAATTTTTTGTACTAGTATTAAACGTCATTTAGAGCTCAATGACGGTAGAAGACGGGTCCATAAAACTCTAACTGAAAATTTTAACCTTCAACATAGTTCCCGGGTGGCTGTACCGATGCATCTGCCACGCCACCTAAGGCTCGTTTGGCATTTGCTGAAAAATACAAATTTTGTACCGGGTAATTCCGAAATGTTATTTTTTCGGTTGAAAAAAGCTTAATCTAGAAGGTCCTGATGGCTGTCATGAGTATTGGCGTGACTTAAGACAACCTACAGAAACTGGCCATAAGAGGAATCATAGCGGTGGATCACTGATGATTTGGGAGTGTTTCGGGTATGCTGGAAAGTCTCGCCTATGTTTTATTCCAGCCAAAACAAACTCAGAAATCTAAATTCAATTGGTGGATAGTGAATTAAAAGATTTTGCAGAGGATCTTTACGAAGATAGATGAATTTTTCAACAGGACAACGCTCCAATCCACACTTCAAAGGCCACAAAGGCTTATTTTTCTTCAAGAAAAATACCTGTACTGGAGTGCCCGGCGATCAGTCCTGACTTGAAACCAATTGAGGACCTCTGGGGCATCCTCTCAGCCAGGATTTATAAAGGATTTTTAAAGGTGTCTAGGCAGTTCGATTCAATCAAGGACTTTAAGTACGTTTTGCTTGCAGAATGGGAGTTAACAAGCAAAGAAACTCTCCAAAATCTTGCGGATTCCATGCCAAATCGCCTTACACAAGTCTTAGAGGCAAACGGAAAGCATATTAATTATTAAAATTAGACAAAAGTTTGAACTTAGTACAAAATTTTAAAAACAACAAAAAATGCACATATACTTATTTCCTAAGAATGAAATAAATTTTTTAAATTATAATTTTTTTGTTAATAAATATTAAAGTACTGTAAGGTAATCTTTAATTACTCGCTCTAGAGCTATAAGTAAAAAATATACTTGGTTGGAATCGTTTGGTTTAAAACAAGTTTTTACCAAAAATGTGAATGCACATATACTTATTGCACTGAGGTATTTATATATGTATCGATAACTGTAGTTAAAAATCTCTGACATAGGACAACAGAATTTAGTAACCGTAGTTTTTCAGCTCTAACGGAAACGATAAAATTCAATATTGATAAGCATCTATATCTATGAGGGCAGATTAAAAGCCTTGATATTATAATAATTATAATATATATATCGGTAAGAAAAGTTTATTAGTCTTGCTAAGAAACGTTTAAACTGGCTAACAAGATTTTCTAACCAAGAATCAAATATATACTTTACCAAAGCTTATCGACATGCAGAATTCGACTCTCTGTTCAGTTATATCACATCAAGTTTTAGATATATTCGAATCTTAAAGTGGATATATTTGAGTTCCGGTAACATTAAGACAAAAGCAATGTCATCAAAGGCATTGTTATGTTATCTGCTAGGGGTACTACTTATCTACTCTACTCTACTCTACTCTATTCTACTCTACTCTATTCAGATATCTACTTTATTCTTCTCTACTCTACTCTTTTCAACTCTATTTTACTCTACTCAACTCTTTTCTGCTTAACTCAACTCTACTTTACTCTTTTCTACAATATTCTACTCTACTCTACTCTACTTTACTCCACTCTACTCTCATCTACTCTACTCTACTCTACTCTTTTCTACACTTTTCTACTCTACTCTACTCCACTCAACTCAACTCATCTCAACTCTACTCTATCCTACTCTACTTTACTCTATCCTACTCTACTCTACTCTAATCGACTCTACCCTTTTCTATACTATTTTACACTTTTCTACTCTAGTCTTTTCTTCTTTACTCAACTCTACTTTATTCTCCTCTACTCTTTTCTACACTATTCTACTTAACTCTTCTCAACTCTTCTCTACTCTCATCTACTCTATTCTACTCCACTCTCCGTCTCTCTTCATAAAATTGACAAATATATCTTGAATAATTACTTATTCCAGTTCAACTCGTTCAAAATCTGCGAAAAAAAAAACTTAGTCTGATTTTTGTTTTAAATTAAATTTTATTGTTTTTAGTCTTCTTATACTTTTTAGATTGTTGCTCATTAAAAATACTCGAAATATAAGTAGCTTAGCGCAAATTCCAAATCAAATGTTTTTACCTTGATTCGAAATGGTCTTCTTTTCTTCTTCGCCTTGTGTTTCTTCTTCTCCCTTTTCTCTGTCTTCTCTTCTTATATTTCTGCTTCTTACTTTTTTCTTTCTTTTCTCTCTTTCCTCATTTATCTTTTTTCTTCATTTTCTCTTTGTTTTTCGTTTTGTTCTTTATCTTCTTATCTTTCTTCTTCTTCTTCTTCTTCTTCTCTTTCTCCATCACAAATATTTTGTGTTGTCATACAGTTAATTAAATAATATATATATATACACATAAATGATTTAAAGTATTTAACTCTTTAGTTTTTAAAGAAATATCAAATCAGTCGTAAATCTCAATTCGAATTACTCATCTCGCCTTCAGCTTCATTTCAGCTAATTAATTAAGCCAAATACCAAAAGTTTACGAAATATTATTAATTGAATCGTTGCCTTAAACATGAAGACATATATCAGATGCAATATATATATTTATTTATATATATTTATAAAACATATACAAACATACGTCTAAATAGCTTCTGATTTCCGTATTAAATCCATTTAAGCTCAAGGCTCATTTAACAAATTTCTATTAAGATTAAAAATATCAATTTTTAATAGATTTATATATGCATGTATAGTTTTTTTCTCATTTCCATTATAATTATATAGCATTTCTACATAATCTATAATTAATTTATGAATTATTTTTTCTTAGTTTTAAATTAAATACAGAAAAAAAGAGAAAATTAAATTATTTCCGGATCAACTAAAATAAACAAAATTTTTAGCAACAAATTTATTCATTAAGTTTAAGTCTAAATAAGTTAATAAATATTTCAAATTAAATAATATGTTACAATATAATTATAATAAATATATTTATATATATTATATACTACATATATTCTTTTAAAAACGAACAATTCCTTATAATTTTTCTAATAATTCCTTATATTATAATACAGTTTCTTATCTTAAGCGCAGGTTTAATTTTTTGTTTTTTTCTTTTTCTTTTTCAATTAGAGAATTTATTTAATAATTACTATTTATTCATCATTACTTTTTTGCATTATTTCATTATTAGATCGTTAAGGTATACTTTTTTACAACAACAAAAAATCAAGAATTTCATGGTACAATGTATAATATAAATATGTACCTAAATGTAAAAATGACACTATATTATATTTATAAAGACCCAAATCTAATTTACTTAACTTACATTTGATCAATGTAGCACATGTATAGCATATTATATATATATATGTAAAGAATCATATCTTTATGCT
This sequence comes from Drosophila nigricruria, assembly GCA_037075265.1. Lineage (NCBI taxonomy): Eukaryota > Metazoa > Arthropoda > Insecta > Diptera > Drosophilidae > Drosophila > Drosophila nigricruria. Next base: position 2,811,262 of record JBAMCI010000206.1, on the reverse strand, counting down.
TTTGCCATTACAAATTACAGACTAAGTTTTATAATTTCTTCAATATTAATTGAATTGATTTGCCTGCCTTGCATAATACAATCAAGATATTTGCATTCGTATTAAGAATTTAAGCTAAACAATAATCCATCGATTGCATAATATTGGTTCTGTCGGTCCATAAACCGACAAATTTACATATTCAAATATTGATATTTTGCGATTGCTAATTCTAGCTATAAAACTTAGCGAGAAGTCTAAAAGCTTTATTCGATTGGCCACGACCCCAATAACCTATATAGCTATGTGACGATATATAAACTATTCTATAATATTTAAAAACAAATGTATATGTCATAACTTTAAAACTGTGAGAAGTACAAAAGATAATTAAAAAATTATAAAATAAAATAAAAATTAATACAAATATTAAAATTAATAAGAAATTTAAAAATTAACAATAAATAGAAATATAACAAATTAAAACTCTGATAAATAAAAAAATATTACAAATAAAAACTAAGATAAAATTAAAATTAAAATAAATCAATTAAAACTAAATAAAATATCAAAATATATAAAAATAAAATCCTTAATAATAAAAACAAAAAGTTTATAATTTATTTATATATAATAATACATAATGCAACAATATATATATTGAGTAATTAATATAAGATTAAAAAATAAAATAAAATAATAATATTAATAAATACAAATAAAGTAAATGAACAAATAAAATATTAAATAATAAAAAACAAAAGATATTTAAATATGTCAAAATAATAAAAAGAATAAAATTAAATTTAAAAACAAATTAATTTATAAATAAATTGAATTAAAAATAATAATAAAAATATTAAAATGAATAAAAAACTTAAAATAAAATGAATAAAAATAAAAATATTAAAAAAATTAAAATTAAAATAAAAACTAAAAAAGCATAAAACTAATTTTAAAATCGTAAATAAGTAACAATTTATTTAAAAACAACTCAAAATAAACATTAAAAAAATAAATAAAATAAGTTAAATTGAATTAATTAATTAAAAATATCAAAAGAATTAGAATATAAATGCAAAGAAATATATACAAAATATATACAAATATATAATATATAAATAACTTTTGCTGTATATATATATTTGTGAGCGCCTTCAAAATGTTGCTTTGAAACAATATTTGAAGAAGAAAACAAAAAATTGCAATTGCAACTTTCGTTTGTGGCATAGAGGTCAGACAGAAACAGCCCCAGCGCCCACTACTCCCTCACCACCCCTCGTCCCCCCCCTTGTTTTTGCCGTTTGGCAGCAAGGAGCAGCTGTGAAAGTGCAGCGTGCAATAGAGTTCAAAAGACTTAGGCCACGAACTCGTTTGCCATTGACAAGTGTCATTTGGGAGACGAAGCAGAAGGCGACGAAGAAGAAGAAGAAGAAGAAGCGCATGCAATATTTGTCGCCATTGCTGCTGCTGCTGCTGTTGTTGTTGTTGTTGTTGTTTGTCTGGTTCCGCAGCGAAAGCGAATTTTTGTGCCAACTGCAGTCAAAAATGCAAAGCCAAGGCGAATGAAAAAGAAGAAGAAGAAAAATGCAGCGAAATGAAAGTGTTTTTTTTTCTTTATTATTGTTGTTGTTGTCCCCCAAAAGACGATACGGCAACGCTGCAGCACTAATACACAGTGGGCGACAGCCGTAAATAATTCCCACGACTTGAGATGCATGCATAAATATTAACATGCGGGAATTTGTTTTACTTATTTTTTATATTATTATTATTATTTTTTTTTGTTTATCAAATTTAATTAGTTGACTTAAATATGAAATTTTTACAAGTTAAATATGTTGGGCGCTCCATGGTGCGTCGGCAACATGTTGCGCGCAAACATGTTTATAAGCTGCATTCATGCTGGCGTGTGTGTGTGTGTTTGTGTGTGCATGTGTGTGTGTGTGTGGATTTTTAATGAATTTTCCTAATTAGTCTTGTGAAAGAAAAGCGAAAACGAAACGTGGCATAGGTTGCTGCTGCCGCTGCTGTTGCTGCTGCTGTTTTTGGTGTCGCTCGGGCATTGTTGATGCAAAATGTTGATAGCAACACATAACAAGAGACAAAGTAAAAGTTGCCGAATCGAAAATAAAAGTTCAGCAACAGCAACAGCAGCAGCAGCGACGCCGAAATATGTTAATATGCGCATATGTATAGATGTATATGTATGCATGTGTATGTATGTATGTGTGTGTGTAAACGTTATGATGAGCAAGGGAAACGCAGCCGCAACTTTCTTTCTTTTTGGCGCCAGCGTCGCGTTGTCGATGTCGCTTTGGGGCGCTGATCGCTTGACATTGGCTTCGTTTATGGGCCATCATTGCGAGAGCTGTGCATGTGTGTGTGAGTGTGTATGTTTGGCATGCCAACTGCTAACTGAAATACAAACAACACACCAACACACGCACAGTCTAACTGGAGCAGTTGTCTTAAGGTTGAAGCTTGAGTCATGGCTCAGCCGAACCCGAACCCGAGCCCGTTGGCCAAACGGTGTTAAATTTTGTACAATTAGCACCTGCTAGCGGCGTGCATGTTACTGCTATTACCATATCTGTAAATTTACCAAGTTATAAATTTTAAAAATATTTTTTTATATTTTTTTTTTATTTTTGCAGATCAAGAAATCGCGCGATGCAGACAAAAATATTGGCGGCAGTAATTCAACGGCAACAACAGTAACAAATACATCAGGAACAACAGCAGCAGCAGCAGCTGACAAAAGGCACAACAACAACAACAACAACAATTGCAGCAACAATCGCAACAGCAGCAAAGACAAAGGCAAAGAGATGCAAACAAATGGCGGCAAAACCAATTGGAAGGTAATTAAACGGAAATGTAATCAAATACATAGTTAATATGCATGTGTGTGTAGTTACAATATATAACTTAGTTTGCGCAATGAAGTGCAATAATTAAAGAGAAGAAAAGCATAAAGCTGCAAATGAAAGAAGGAAACAAGTGTGTGAGTGTGAGTGTGAGTGCGAGTGTGTGAGGTAACATGAGTTGCTTGCACGTGCGCGCTCTCTGCTCCCGTTATGCGGCCGAGTGACTTTTGACTAACTTCTCTGACTGACATTAATAAGCGAGCGTGAGTAAGCGAAGAGGGGGCAGACGAAGAGAGCGAGCGAGCGAGAGAGATGTATAGAGAGTGGCGAGTGCTGCAAATTGCAACAGACAAATGCAAATGGCGCTAATAAGTTAACCCAAAACATACATACATATATATATGTAGATATGTATGCGTATATATCTGTTAATGTGCGACATGGTCAATAAACGCAGATGTTGATTATGAAATGAGGAAGCCATTTACGCACTCTCTTTGCTCGCAAAGTTTAATTACATTTTTGTGCTTGTTGCTGCTCATTTAGTTTATTATTGTTATGTGCGCACGTCTGTGTATGTCTGTAGCTTCATATGGCGGTGGCGGTGGCGCTGGCGGCAGCATCACGCAGAGAAAAGTAGGCCGCAACGCGACCTGTTTACCGCCAGTGGTCCGGCCTGGCGCGGCTCAGCCCGGCCCGGCCCTCCCGTCATGTCAGTCAGCTATATTATTTTGCTTTACTTGCGCTTTAATTAATTTTCTAAATTGTGTTTATGTGCATACAGTAAGTGTGTGTGTGTGTGTGTTTGTATGTTCTCTGTACCGTGGCACATTCACAATTGCAACATAAGCGACCGCATGGATTCCCCCCCTCTCTCTCTCTCTGCGTCTCTCTCTTCATTGTAGTCCGTTATTTAACATTGTGATCTAAATAGTCTAGCTTATTATGTAGGCGCTGCCAGCCTTTTGATCCTTTAATGCTGCTAGATAGTTGCAGATTGTTGTTGTCGTTCACAATTAGTTCGCTATTTAAACTTATGAGCTAAATGAACTAAATGTGTAGTTAGCTAAGCTTACATTAATCCTTAGATGTTGCCAGATGGCTGTTATTTATCGTTGTTGTTTACAGCCTCCACACTTAGTTCAAATTTTAAAATTATGAGCTAAATGAACTGATTAAGCTCACATTGATCCTTGGGTGCTGCCAGATAGTTGCAGCTTATCGTTGTTGCCCACAACCTCCTCACATAGTTCACTTTTTAAAATTATGAACTAAATGAACTTTATGAACTAAATGTCTAGTTAGTTAAGCTTGCCATTGATCCTTGTACATTGCCAGATGGCTACAATTTATCGCTTATCGCTTTCAAAAAAGATAAACTTGCAACGAGGCAAATTGGTTCCGTAATTAGTTTGCGTAAAATGAAATTTGAAGCGCCGCTTCCTTGGTTTTCTGCTCTGCATGCGAACGTTGCATTTGCATGCGCCGCAGCAAAGTGAACAACAACATTAAAACATCAAAACTATTATTAACTTGCTCAAGTGCATTCATTCATTACCAAGGCACCAAGCACTTGGCACTTGGGACTTGGCGTGCTGGCGCGTTCGTTTCGTTGGTTGATTTAACGGCATGATTTGGCGCAAAATCAAAGCGTTTAATTTTAAGGCGCTTTTGTGGTCATTGACCAGTGGTCCATGGCCGCTAGAAATCTTGTAAATTTGAAGTTTTTGGCTCTGTCACTAATTGCGAGCATAAATATTTTAGGGCCTCGTCCAAAGCAATCCCAATCCCAATGGCAATGGCAATGGGAATGGCGCCTTGCCGACATCTGTTGCCGCTCAGCCGCCCAAGGTCTTTCACAACACACGCTGCACGCGACACCATAAGCCCCATCATGCGCACACCAATGGCAACGGACTTGTGGCAGCAACAGCAGCAGCTGGAGCTGGAGCTGGAGTCGGAGCTGGAGCGGATCAGCAGCTGCATCAGGCACAGCAACAGCATCACCTGCACATGCACAGCCACAGTCACAATCATGCGCATCATGGTCTGCGTCGCAAGTCCGAGTCCGTGCTATCCACCGACTCGGACATACGTTTCACGCGCCGCAAGCTGGGCGACAGCCAGAAGTGCGGATGCGCTGTGATAGCCGGCTTCCTCATTGCGCTGCTGGTGGCCGGCGCCTTTGTTTACGTGGGCTGTAAGTAGCCAAGCCTAGCCAAGGCTGGCCAAGTGGGCAAGACTGTTGTGTAATCTGACCTTCCATTGCAGACACTTACTTTCGGCCGGAGCCGTTGCCGGATCGCGTGTTCCGCGGCAAGTTCATGGTGCTGAACGATAAGTGGAGCATGGAGCTGGCCAATCAGAACTCGCTGCGTTTCCAGCACAAGGCACGTGACTATCGGGAGCGCATCAATCTAACGTTACGGCGCTCGGATCTACGTGAAGCCTACGAGGGCAGCGAGATTCTGGCTTTGGATGGGTAAGAGCTCCGATTGAATGACTTGAGTAAATCTATACCAATCTATACCTTCGCAGCAGCGAGGACCACAACAACATTGTAGTTCACTTCAATATGATATTCGATCCGTATGCGGGCCTCGTCAGCAGCGGAGAGCTGCTGGCCCTGTTCCACGAGGAGCTGAGCGATGCACACAGTCGACACTTTGCCAATATGACGGTGGATGTGTCGAGCGTTACCATTAAGGAAACAACCGGACTGATCGAGGAGCCCATCATGTCCAGCTCGCCGCTGGGCGGCCACGACGAGACCACGGAGCCCACCAGCACTACGCCACGTCCAGTGCCGCGCCGCTGCGAGCCGCTGCAGTTGAACTACTGCCGCAACGTTGGCTACAACGTGACCACCTATCCGAATCTGCTGGGTCATGCCAGCTACGAGCAGGTGGTGGACGATGTCATTGTGTTCCGTGAGCTTGTCGACGGCGAGTGTTTCCGTGAGGCCTACGACTTTGTCTGCCGGCTGCTGCAGCCGCCTTGCGAGTCGCACGGCATTAGCCAAGAGCCGACGCCCGGCGCCATTTGCCGCGAGTACTGTGAGGCGTTCATGGCCGGCTGTGGAGGCCGATTGCCCGCCCGCTTCCGCCAGCACTTCGACTGCGAACGTTTCCCGGAGTCGACGGGCACGCAGTCCTGCCAGCAGAAACCTCACTGCGTGGGCGACATGCAGAGCAATGTCCAGAGTCCGCGCCTCTGCGACGGCTATGCCGACTGTCCGGATCTGTCTGATGAGCGCAGTTGCGCCTTTTGCGCCCCCAATGCACTCTACTGTGGACGTGGACGAGCCTGTGTGCCGCGCAAGGCGCGATGCGATGGCAAGGCCGACTGTCCGGATGGCGCTGACGAAAAGGATTGCCGTAAGTGGCAGCTGCAACAAATATTGACAATCTATCTAATCACGTGAATGCTTTCTTACAGTTTCAATAGCTCCTTTGGCCGCGGATCTGCTGCAGCCGGAGCCTTGGGTACCGTATCTGCCGCGCTTCCATGCCGCCGGATACGCTGTCTTCTCCGAGAAGGGCATTGTTGGCAAACTGTGCGCTGAGGGCCTAGAGGGCGATGCCAAGCTGGTAGTACGTCAGACTGTCTCGGAATCCCTATGTAAATCGCTGGGCTATGAGTAAGTGCATCCATTTGAATTTTGTAACGAACTTTTCACATTTGTGTGCGCTTGTCTGGCAACGCCATCAACTGATTAGTGAGCTGGCAAGGCCTGCGAAATATTCAAATTTAACTGCCAGGTGGCAACGCCGTGAACTTTAACTGCAATTTTGAAAGAAAAGATCAATTTGAAACTAGAAATAATAATAATCTTCTTCTTCTTCGGCAGATCTGTGGAGATCTTTGATGTACAAAATGATACGGAACAGCTGTCGGATTATGTGCGCGTCTTAGATCCGCATGCGCCGGAGATCAGCTTCATACGCACCCATTGCCCCAAGAGGCAGGTGCTCTACGTGGGCTGTGGCGATCTGCGCTGCGGTGTGCAGTCGGCGCTGCCCAATGCCAAGCAGCATCTGTCTCTGCCCAAGATGTCAGCTCCGGGCGATTGGCCCTGGCTGGTGGCACTGTTCCGCGAGGATATCCACGTTTGCGATGGCACGCTAATATCGCCGGACTGGGTACTGACCACGGAGAGCTGTTTCCAGGGTCAGCCGAGGGCCACATGGATGGCCATAGTCGGTGCAGTGCGTCTGTCGGCGAAAGCGCCGTGGACACAGCGTCGTCGCATCATTGGCATGATCAAAAGCCCCGTCGAGGGCTCCACAGCTGCACTGGTGCGCCTGGAGACGCCGGTCAGCTTCTCGGATCACGTGCGCCCCATTTGCTTGCCCGATGCACTGCAGCGGCAGCAGCAGCAAACGCCAATGCAACGGCGTGCCTATGTCCCAGTGGCAGAGCGACTGGAGGCGCCAGCTGCGTCGCACACGCAGCGCCGCCTGGCCCAAGAGACGCAACAGTTCTTCCTCATACCCTCACAGCAGGAGCAGACAGAGGGATCGGATGCCAGCACTGAGGAGCATGAAGAGGACATTGGCTTTGACCATCTGATGGCCGAGGCCGCCGCATCCCAAATGCCGCGTGCCGAGGCCTTGCAACACCTGCCGGATGATGAGGATCATCATCCACAGCTGGACGCCTATCCGCTGCCAGACAGCGCCCCACAGGTCAATTACTACGGCCCGTCCTCCGCCTCGCAAGCGTCCAAGACTACCAAACCACCCAGTGCTCCAGAGCAAATCTGGACGAACTGCAACACGCTCGGCTGGTCCCGACAGCGCGACCATCTGCAGCGGGTCCAGCTCAAAATTGGGGACATGGCGCCCTGCGAAAACGTTTCCATAACCACGGTCAACTCCATGTGCATGGAGGCCACCTACCAGAAGTACGACTGCACGGTGAGTTCTCCTTATATAAATATCTATTTATTTAGTTCTCGCCCACGAAGTGCAAAAGGGAGTATATTGGGTTTTTTTGCAATATCCCTTTATGCTGTTCATTTGAATTTCTGCAGTCTAGAGTTATAAAATTTGGAATATACCAATGTGCCATATCTTCATCTTTTGGATACGCCCATTGGGGGTATGGCAAATCGGGTAAACCTGTATGTTCCATAATTTAAGAGCTAGAAACCAAATAGTTGAATATCGAACTATTGTTGACTTTCTCTATAGATTAATCATAAATTATAGCTTTACGCTCATCGAGGGCGTGGTAAAAAAAAAAAAAACAAATCGGACTCTTCCATGACTTTGAAGCTAGAGATTTGAAATTGGGAATAAATATACCCTCGTCTTATTAAATGTCAAGATTTTCCCGATACGCAAATTTCCGGCATCTCCGAAACTTTACTAGTTGAAGTGCTAGAGAGTTGAGATTTGTAATATATGCTCGCGTTGATAACCCAAGATTAACAAGTAAGAACGTTGCAGTCGGGCGCTACCGACTGCGGAATACTCATTCACACTCGCACAGATCACGTCCATTGCCACGCCTATAATTGGTTTGTACATATATAAGTTTTTGGAAATCAATAGAGGAGATCAGCAGTAATATCGTCATAAAATTTTGATTTTCTCACTGAGAATCGGAAAAACGTACAGTTTTTCCCGATTTGCCACGCCCCCAGTGTGCGTAGACATATAATTTTTCCCAGTTTTTAGAAGTAGTGAAGGGTACCGTAAGTGTGAAATTTGGATGCTTACACTCAAAAAATGCGAAAATTACAGGGTATTATTTAGCCAGGCATGCCCCAAAAGGGGCGTAAAAATTATTTTTGGGTCATCGATAGAGGAGCTCACCAGTAACTCAACCATCCAATTTTGAAGCTTCTAGATCTAAAACTGTAGGAGCTATAAGCTTTTGCGGTTTGCCATGCCCCCAATGGGCGTAGATATATCCGCCATATCTTTTTCATCTTGGGTTATCAACCAGAGTATATATACCAAATTTCAAGTCTCTAGCGTTCATAGTGATCAAAATATTACAGAATTTGAAAAATCACTATATAGTCAGATCCGATTTGACACGCAAAGAAGAAGCAGTGTTTCTGAGATATCGGAAAATGCATTTTCCGATTTGCCACGCCCCTAGTGGGCGTATCGGGAAAATCTTGGCACTTTATAATTTGAGGGTATACATGAGTATATATTCCAAATATCAACCCTCTAGCTTCAAAACTGTGCAAATGGTTTGCGTTCATACGGACGGACAGCGTGACGGACATTGCACAAAACCCATATACTCATTTCACTTTGTGAATGAGTATAAAAATGTATGGCGGATATATCTACGCCCATTGTTGGCGTGGAAAATCGGGCAAAACTGTATTTTCTACAGTTTTAGAGCAACAAGCACAAGTCTCTAGTATTTGGGGAAGTGGGCGAGGGTTTGAGGTATCTAAAATCCTAAATATGCAAAATCTAAACGGACTAACACAATAAATCTGAAATTTCTAGCACTTGCGGTATTCAAGTGAAGCCTAAAAAAACTAAGTAAAATTATAATTTATAAATATAATATTAATATATTGTCTGATTGGGTTTTGAACAGAATTTTTATTGTTGGATTCCTTTCTGTATGTATTATATAGTATGCATATGCTAGGAACTGTGATCCAACCTTAATGTTAAATGTAAAAAAAATAAGGTTTTATATACAGATTCGTCCTGGTTAGTGGGACAGACTAGTTGCTCCTTAAGCTTAGATGCGTATGGAGCGTTTGGGTGTTGTCAGCAGGGACGTAGTGGGGCCAGCGTTGGGAGCCGATCGTCGGGATTTGTTGCTTAGCTGAAGTCGCATTCGTTTGGGTTCGGAATATGGCCCTGATAGTTCCGGCCGGAGTCGACGCAAAATCCCTGAAGTCGTCTGTTGTTGTTGTCGTTGCTGGAGATGGCGACTCTGTTGACGCACTGCAGTAGTCAGAGAGCTGCCGGGCAGTGCGCCGATAAAACAATTCTGGCGATGCACAGGCACCGCCACATAGTCCGCCGTGGGATCAGGGTCAGTTCGTGGCTGGGCCTGGACTAGGTCACCTGTGGAGCGCCTGCGCTTGACGGGCTCCTCGACTAGGGCACGACGCAGCCTTTGCCAGTTGACGCGCAGCTGGAACAGTAGCTCCGGGCAGGGGAATAACACCAGAAAGTACTCCAATAGATGCTTCTCGAACTCATAGCCGTGGCCATTGGTTAGCATCAGCCCAGCCCGCTGCGACTCGGGTATGTGGAAGCGAGCACAGACTACGAAGATTAAGGGAAAAGAGTTACAAACTTTACCGTTGCAAATTTGATAAAAAAAAAAAGAAGAAAACTCAATTTACCTTGGGTAATGATTTCCTCGTAGCTGCTGCCCGCCTCGCAGATGATGAAACTCACTTCGCCTTGATAGCTGATCTTCAGGCAGTTCTTTATATCCAACATGTTGAAATTCGTGAATGACGCCTGCGCTACGTTTAACTGTTAATTCCCTCTTCCTCTTCTTTCGTTACTAATATTGAATGACTCTCTGTTCCGTTCACTTGCAATGCCGACGCTCGAATAAACGGAGGTTTGGCGCGCGCTATCGCCTTTTATATGGCGATAGGTAAAGAGAGAGGGGGTTAGTGCTGAAAGAGAGCCTGCTCGATCGTGCGCTGCAGCTGCGGCCTGCAGTGTTGCCAACTCTTCAGGGCAACTAGTCAAAGAAGCCAGATATAGCTTCTTTTATTCGCTCACGCTAAAAGAAAGCCATTCAATGACTCAAAATAGCTATAATTCCCGCCAGCCGCTTGATATATAAAACTCTAGAACTGATGGGAAAGTAGCTAGATTGGCAACACTGGTGGCTTGGGTGCAAATTGTTTTTGCTGCTGTCCTATTGAGTAGGTAAGAGAGCTAGCTACGCATTGTGCGGGGATGTTTCTAGCATTTGCTATCTGTGTGCGTGTGCGCTCGTGCTATTCTGCATTTGGCTTGCATGCGAGAAAGAGAGAGAGCGCATATTTTGCCATATTGTTGTTGTTGATATGGCATTACTCATGTGTTATGTTTTGTTTTGTTATTGTGTTCGTTGCTGAACGCGTCGCTGCATGTCGCGATTGTTACGTGACGTCACAATTGGCATAAACAGGGTGTTGCGTGCGTAGTATGTGTTTAATTGATATAATTGAAATATTTATTACATATTTGCCTAAAATTTGTATGCTTGCAGCAAGAGGAATATTCTGGCGCGCCCGTCCAGTGTCTCATACCGGGCACCAATCAATGGGCATTGATTGGCGTCTCTTCCTGGCGCATCGCCTGCGGACCGACGGGCGTCGAGCGGCCGCGCATGTATGACAAGATTGCCTCCAATGCGGACTGGATACGGGAGACGGTGAATGCGGTGTAGGCGCCAAACTCCGACAGATTGTAAAAAAGGAATGAAGGAAAAACTAACGTGTATTATGTAAAAAGCAAGAAGAAGCAACCTTAATCATAACTTAACTGCATGTTTTAATCTAATATTATGTATTTTTATAACCGACTTTTTTTTTACTGTTTTGTGTAATATTTATTAACTACTTTAACTGTATGCTAAACGAAACATAAAAAGAGAACATTTAGTTAGTACTACATTTAGTTGCTGTAATTATAATATATTTTTGTTTGTATTTGTTGAGAACAATTGTTTTGCTATTGCAAATGCCAGTTGAATAAAGATCAAAATGAGTAAAATACAGTTCGTCATTCTGGTTCAGGTTCAGGTTCAGGTCGACACATGCATTGCCTGCCATTTACCATTCTCCTGTTGGCGGTATTGCACTCGATCCGCGATCTGGTTCATGCCCACTTTGAGAAAGTCATAGCGCTGAGCCTCGAACTTGAAGGCGGTGCTGTTTAGAGATGACAAATTGTCAATGTGAACTACTTTCGATAGTTTCAAGAACTTACAATGTTGGTGGACGCTGCAGCGGCTTTCCGCTCTCTCGATACTCTTTGAGGAACTGATCGTGCTTGGCCTTGAGCTCATCATAGTCCACTGGCTGGCCACAGGGAAAGATAATATCACGTATTTTCGCCGACAACAACTCTCTGTTCCACCATGCATCCAGCTCTGACTCAGCCAGCTCCACAGCGGTGGCGCCCAAGAGGCGAACCTGCCAGATAGAGGGCGCGGCTCCTTGCGACGGCAGTATTACCTCCGGCATTAATAAGGTAAGGCCACACTTGGCATTGGCCTTGATGTTCTTATAGTTACGTGTGAAACGCTGCGTTACGTAGATAATGCATTTGTCAGCGCTAATCCCGCGATACAGCACGGTGCGGTTGAGCACGGTAAACTCATCGTCGATGGTGGCCAAGTTCATGTATTGCTGTGAGTTGGGGTGATGTTGTTTGACTGCGTCCAGCAGCTGTTGGAGCAGTGCGATGGGTTCGTCTGGGTAGTTGACAATGTGCGAAACTGAAGATTGTTCCATTTTGCAAATCAAAATCCTACTGCAATATAAATAAAGAATTTCATACACATTTGAAATTTTGAAATTTGAATTAAAATTGGCGCGCTCTGCACACAAGTTGGCAGCCTGACAGCTAGCTATCGATAGCAAAGTTGAGCTGGCGATACATCGTCAGAACACATATCGATTGTCGACAGTCATGTACCAGGCACGTAAATAAATATACAAAAAAAAAAAAACAAAAGAAAAAAATTTTTGTTACTGTTTATAAATACACCTATCCGTCTCAGGTTGACGACCAAATTGCTGCATGGCAAACGTTTAAATTTTGAGTTTCGCTTGTGGCCAAAACCACTCACTGCGGCTGGGGGCAACAGCGGCTATCGCAAGATGTCCATACTGGATATGAAGGCCGGTCCGCCGGATTATTGGGCGGAGATTGGCAACTTCTTTCTGCCGCTTAAATATCTAATAACAAACGATCGCTTCGATGCGCTCGTGCAGAACATCGACTTGCATTACCTGATCAATGCGGTCTTCTGGATATTTATAGCGTTATCCTGCGGCTTCTATGGATTTCAGCGCGTCTTCCAGGTGAGCGAACAGAAGCAGAAGAAAAAGTGGAAGAAGCAGCAGAAGCAAAGGTAACGGCAACGGCAACGGCAGCAGCAGTAAGCGACAGCACGGCGTCCGGCTGCTGTTTGCTGTTGGTGCCCAATTATTTGGGCGTTTATAAATAGTCGGTAGCCAGATGTAAAGCGACGACGACGGCTACGACGACGACGGCGACGTCGACGGCTGTGGCAGCGCCGACGGCGACGACGACGGCAACGGTGACGTTAAGATAAGACATGCGACCGACTGCCGCGACCAACAACTATAAAGATTAAAAAACAAAACAAAAAAACCACACACAAGCCTAGCTCAGCATATATATATATATATATATATATATATATATATATATATATATATATATATAATCTGCCTTGCACCCGGAAAGTATCTGCCTCTGATCGGCTTTTCTGTCATCTTCTTTGGCTCTTTTGCAGTTCTTTTTGAAATCGTCAAACGTGAAGTACTTCAAGCGCAAACAGTTCGCCCGATTGATATGGAATATCGCCTTCTATGGCGCCTGCTGTCTCTTTCTGCACTTCTACAATGAGTTCATGATACTGCCGCATCTGATGAAGAATCAGGGCCGTTATTCGCTCTTCCATAGCTCGGACAATCTCATCTTCTATCGCTCGCATCAGTATGAGAAATTTCAATTCTATTCAATCTTCATAATAACGTTCTACTTGCACGGAGCCATGCTGGATTTCAAGGAGGCCGACTTCTTGGAGACCGCCTCGAAGGGCCTCTACCTAGCCGCCCTCATCGCTATCGATGTCTACAGGCAAGCACCAGCATCACTTATCCATCTATATAGAAAACCTAACTTAGTTCGTCATTCACAGATATGAAAACTATTTTGTTGGCCTGAATCTCACGCTGGGTCTGTACAACATGCTGGCTGAATGCCTCTCGTTATTGGCATTGCAGAACTCGAATCGCAATCGGCTGGTCTATCAGGTGTTTATGGGTCTGCGGATTGCCGCCTGGTTGCATGTGCACATCAATCTGCTGCCGTTCAACTACTTCATACCCACGCTGTTTGCCAAGAACTTCAAGCTGCCGCTTAACGTGGCCATTTGGGTGTGGTATGGGCTGGCCATCTGGAACTCGCCGGTGTTGCAGTATTTCTATCATCAGATCTATCATACGTCGCCATCTGATTGCTCCGGCGAGGGCTCGGCGGCCAAGTGAGCAAGCGCAGGAGATTCCCTTATTATCAAAACTCATTTCTCTTGCGATCCTTGCAGATGCATCCTCATCAAGGACACCAGCGAGTATCGCCACTACAAGACGCTGCAGCGGGCATATCTTGAGGTCAAGCTGGCGCATGAGAAGGCAACATCCAATCCTTTGCCGGCCACTGAATCCGCCTCGGCCAAGACCTATCAGGCCATCAAGTGTATGTCCTTGACACATATAACATAAGCTATACCCCCAACTAAACCAACTTCCTTTGCAGGCGTTATGATGCTGAAGCGCAAGTTGAAACGCATACGCGAGGGCCGCGGCGCCGAGCCGGAGGATGATAGCGAGGAACTTAACACGAATTGATTCGATTCTGTTTTCGACTGCACAAAACCAAAACCAAAAAACAAACAAACAAATCTGTTTCTTCTGCTTATAAAAGACAAAAGCCCCAAGGCAAGGTGCTTGACGCGCTACATTTCCCAACTACCTCCCAGGTCTTGAGCACGCATCCTAATGCCTATATTTATATATACATACCACATGTGCAACATACCAATGAACAACAAACACATCACACAAGACACAAGACACACGCGATTCGCACACATTCGACACATGTTCTCTCTCACTCTTTCTCTCTCTCGCTCTTTCTATCTCTCTCTTTAGCTCTCTCTGTCTCTCTCTAGTACCTAGTTAGTTATCAAAAATAGCTCACGCCTAGTGAGCTCTACGGCAATACTTATTTATGTACTTATATGAATATATATAGCAGTAGCTTATAGATCGCCTTAGCTCTACAAATAGTTCATCTCCTTTCCGCTGTGACCTATTGAAATTTCTATAAATTTATAGTTCAATTCTAATAAAGTGATTAACAAATTGAAATCCCAATGCATTGTTCAATTAATTATCTATAGTAAAAAATGTAATTTTTAAATTGTGTGCAAAGCAGAGTTGTACTATTCGAGAAATTATATATATACATTTTATACTATATATACATACTACATCAGAATGGCGTGTTTAGTCCATTCAGCCATTTCTGTTCTTTCGTTTATCTATCTTTCTGAACTCAGCAACTTCGAGGGCTTGAGACTTGTGAATTATAATATATATTCTTATCTGGAGTATCATTTGATCGTTCATCGATAAAAATCGATATTTCAACTTGGTTTTTAGAGCCTAAGTTGCGAACTGTTTAAGCTAGAGACAGCAAATTTAGTATGTGGACTTGCATGATGGATACAAAGACTTGAAATATTTTCGCAATTGTATAAATCTTCTTAAATGGAGGATTAAGATAACCCAACTAGTAGAGCCTTGGACTCTAGCATATTTAACATATGTAGATATCATATATATGATCAGCTCGAACCTAAGTTATTCAATAAACTCTTACCTATTTATTATGTGAGTATATATTTTGCAACTCTGGGATTTTAGATTGAAATATTTTATTTATTTTTTTATTTTTTATTATTTATTAACGATTATTAGCTAGAATCTATATACAAAACTTAATAGATCTCTAGCACTTAAAGCTTTTTAAACATGCTAAAGTAACTATAAATTTATTATCGATTTCCATAGAAAATGTTATCGATTTATTATCGATTTCATAGAAATTCAAAAAGCTATAAATGTTTTGAGACAAACTTTGATCCATGCGTGCTACTGGGATTACAAATCTCTAGCTCCTTTATAGGTCTCGAGGGCGACGCTTTCAGACAGAAAGGCGAATGAATGGATGTATGAACTGACGTACAGACTAGGTGGAATCGACTGTTGCTTCCGCTCAAGAATAGGTCAATTTTATGAGGTTAGCTAAGCCTTTTTAGGCTGTTACATAGTTTGCCATAAAATCCATTTTCAAGGACTTTTGGGAAAAATAACTAAGCAGCGTTAAAAAACTTTTAAGCTAGCTAACTACATTCACAAGATTGAATGTATATATAGTTGTGTAGACAATCTTCGTATAAAAATATATAGTATACATATTTGAGTCCTTAGGTGACGTGTAAAATCGGAAAAAAGCCTAACCTTATAAAGTCTTAAAGCGCTAAACTTAGCGTAGCGAGCTGGAGTTTACAAATTTGACTGTTAACTTACTGCGGACACATTTTTGAGGTTGAACAAAAATGCTGTATCCATGTCACTGGGGGCGTGACATGGGAAAACACTATATATCCCAGAATTTTTGGTTAAAATCTTTACTTTTGAGAAACTTTTACAAATTATATGGCCCATCTTATGGGGCGTGTAAAAGGCGGAAGTTTTGATTTTTAAATAAATTTAACTGATTTTTGACCGTTAAGGAGTATTAAGCAGTCGACTGCAACAGTTTTACTTCTTCTAGCCAGAACCCATTGAAAATGGGAAATCCGAATGGTTTTGTGAAAATGTATGTAAAAGGCAGAAAGAGGCACAGCAGAGCGCGCCAACAAATGTAGGCACATACGATAATAAAATTAATGTATTTTTGGAATTTGAGCTGGTAAGTATTTTCTGGGTATTTAGTATTACAAATGATCATATTACAAAGTAATTATGCCCTGTCTGAGGTACTCCTGATACACAAAACAATTCGCTTCTTACAGGCATATACCTATACTATAAAGTATATATATTCTTAATCAGAACGATGACCTTAGTCGATCTAGCCATATCCGTCTGTCTGTCCGTATGAACGCACAAATCTCGTAAACTACAAAACCTAGAGACTTGAAATTTAAAATGTATTTTCCTGTATACCAACGGAGTACGAGTTTATGATTTTCTTCACGATTACTTATCCTTATCGATAACAATTGATCAAATGACTTAGTTTCTTAAGCGTTATTCAAATGCCACAAAAGATAGAAACTTGAAATTCATTATGTGGATTTCTGTAATGAATATTTCTGATATCGAATACTTACCCTTTCCCTTTCTCTTCTTTCCGGTTTTTCACATATTGCAAAATTCCTATTTCGAATAGTAAAGACTTTTTTTTAGGCAAATGCACACATCTGAATCCTATTATCTTGCTCTGCTAATTTCATTGAGAAAGTCCATCTAGAAGCAAAGTTATTCAATAAGTTAGGTCCCATAGTGAAGCCCAAAAGCGCTGCCCGAGTGCAGTCGTTGCGCCGTAAGCAGAGCGTGTGAATGCGTATGTACGTAAGTATGTGTGTACGTAAGTATGAGTGTATGTGTGTATGTGTGTGTGTATCTGTGTATGTGTATATGTGTGCATGCGTAGCTTGATATGCATGTATAAAAGAAGCGTGAATGATGGGAATAGCAGCTCTACACCGGGCATAGGGTATATCCTAGTCAGGCACTCCCGGCAAAGTTTTACTAGCATTTGATGAAAGTCAAGTCTTATAGAGAGTCTGAAACTGATTTCAAAAGACATTTTTGATTTGTTTTTGTTTTTTGTTTTTTTTTTTTTTAATATTCTTGCTTTATTGATATTTGAAAAGAATTTCTATTTGAATTTTTTTGTTTTTGTTTTTTTTTTTTTGGTTTGTTTTTTGTTTGTTTTTTTTTTTTTATGCCATTTGGTTTTTTGTTTCCATTCACTTTTCCATTAATTTGTTGTTATAAATAAGTAGTTGTTGTTGTTGTTGTTTTTATTTTATTTTATCATTTTCGTTTGTTTTTTATTTGTTTTTGTTTTTGTTTTTTAGTTCTGTTTGTTTTCCGTTTTCTATCGTGTTTTCTTTGCTTTTGTTCTTCTTCTTGTTGTTGTTTTTTCTTTTTCTTTTAAAAGTTTTCACTATTTGCTAAGTTTGTTATTTTTTTTTGTATTTTATTTTTATGTTTTTCTAGGTTTTTCATGTGTTTTTTTTTGGTTTTGGCTTTTTGCCTGTTTTTCTTTTTTTAATTTTAGTTTTTTTTTTTGTTTTTTCTGTGAATTTGCCAATTTGCATTTTTAGAAAATTCTCAAACAGCTTTACGAACAAATTTACGTTTTTCTTTTTGTTTTTCTTTATTTTTATTTTACTTTGTGTTTTCTTCTTCTTTTTTTTTTCTTCTGGGTGCCACAAATTATTTGAGAGAGTGTATTTGATTTCTTTTCTTATTTTCATTATTATTATTTTCTTTGTTTTTTTTTTTTTATTTTTATAATTTTGTTCAAGTGAAAGTGGAATTGATTTCGGTCAGGTGTAGGGGGTGTAGGAGGTATAGGGGGGTGTAGGGGCGGGGCTGGGCTACACCCAGTGTGGATTCATAGAGTGTGCATTGTGTGCTGGGCAAACAACTCTCGACTATTGAATGCTCTCGCCATGCCAAAGCCATTTCAAAACTTAATTTAAGAAAAAAAAAATAATAGAATTTAGTGTTGGGATTTTTACAATTTAGTTTTAGGTTTTGTAAATCGTATAATTTGTAGTTGTTTTTTTTTTCTCTTTATATTTTTAATTTTAGGTTTAAGTATATTTTTCTTTTATTTATGTTTTTGTTTTTTTGTTTTGTTTTCATATTTCTTGTGGCTTTTTTGTTTTTCCTTTTGGCTTACAAATTAATTCAATTCGTATTTGTTTAGTTTTTTTTTGGTTTTTGTTTTTTTATTTTCTTGTTTTTCATAGTTTTTTAGTGTTTTTTTTTAAACAATTTTTTTCAAATTTTTGTTAACAATTTGCTGTGTATACCTCTTGACCATTTCTTATCAATAATACATTTAATTTTACTATTAAATTTATGTTTAAAATTAATGTTAGTTGTTTGTTCTTCCTCGTCTTTATCTTCTTCTTCTTCTTCTGCTTCATGTTGTTTGGTTTTGCTTAAATTTTGCATTTAAAGGTACTTTCTAAAAAAAAAATGTCTTCTTTGTTTTTCTTATTTTCTTTTTTGTTTTTGTTTTTTGTTTTTAATATATAATATATATTATATTATTATATTTTATGTTATATTTTATATTTAGTTGTTATATATCTCCCCCCTCTGCACATATAAATTGTTGCTCTTCGCTTGATAATACACATACATATATATTTATATATATATATATACTTTTGTTGCGACTGTACCTAAATATGAATACTCGAAAAACGTTGCTCTCAATTGTTGATTTTTACACTAGACAATGATGAATATGTGGATTTTGGTAAAAAATATTTCAACACTTTCAACTGCTCGTCAATATATAATTACTTTAGTGATATTTAGATGCGCTGAAATTGTGCTGTTTTGCAACTTGCAAACTGAAAGAGTGTTTGAAAAACCGTTAGAAAGCCAATGTGCAAGCTGTGCTTGAAAATCATTCGCTCAACAATGAAATAAATTTTGCAACGATGTGGCAACGCTGCTGACGAACGGCTCAGCTGGCTGCTATAGCGATCAGCTTCTGTCACTGTGCAAGGCAGTTTAAGAGCAGAATTTCCTTAACTATTTTTGCTTTTTCTCTTTGTTTTTTCTCTTTTAAATCTTAATTTTATTAAAATTGTTTTTTTTTTCTCGAATATTTGTGAATCGTGTGCGTTGTTGTTGCTTAACCTAATATGCCCGTAATAAACATTTATAGTGTGCGCGCCTAGCCGCCTAGGGCCGAGCAGTGGCGACAGTTGCCGAGTTCCTTCGAAACGATTTCAATTAATTTCTGCTGCTTTTCGCGGTTTTCCTCAATTTGAGTTATTTGTTTTGCTTTGCTTTATTATATTACCAATTAACAATCCAGCCAGACCAGACCAGACCAGAACCAAACCAAACCAAATCAAAGACAACAAACAACAAACGGACCAAGAGAGAGAGAGAGAGAGAAAAACATTTCGAATGAAATTAAAATCAAATTAGCCAAAATATGTTTGCCCAAGGTGAACTGCGGCTGGGCGTGGGAGTGGGCATGGGCATGGGCGTGGCATGATAATGAGTTCGCTGAAATTGAGCAGCACGCGCGCAACAATGAAAATTCCTATATAATGAATGAAATTATGCTGAAAACATATTTTTTTTTCGACTTTTTTTTTTTTTATAAATGAAAAGCAAAAAATAAAAAGAAAATGTCGAAAAACAGTTTTGCTTCCGCTTGGCGTTTGCCAAAAGTTGGTCCTTTGTCCATTTTTCGACTGTTTTCCTATTAGCAAGCAATAAATTTGTCAGTTCCCTCTCGCTCCCTCTACCTCTGCCCCCCTCTCTCTCCCCCTCTCTCTCACGCTCTCGCTCTCTATCTAGGTGGTTATAGATAGGCCCATTTAAACAAGTCTCGAGCTCGCGCGACTCTCTCTGACTGTACTTTTATTTATTTTTTTTTTTGGGGGAAATGGCGCCCCAAGGGGTAGCAGGCAGTTTGGCGGCTGTAACTTTATGATTGCTTTTGTATTGCTACACAGAGAGCGAGAGGGAGAGCGAGAGAGAGAGGGAGAGACAGATCGCGTTGCCCGTCTCAGGGCAATAGATAAATGCTGTAACATGCTTTCAGTGGCTGAGCGGGAAAGTTATAACAAAACTCGCTGTGATACGCATCGCAGCCAGGACAGGGCCCAGGACCAAGCCCAGGACCAGCACCAGGACCAGGACCTACAGCATCAAACGGCAAAAATGCATGAAACAATGAGAATTACAATAACAAGCAGCAGACAGCTCAAGGGGAGAGGGAGGGGGAGGGGGTGGGGGGTCGACGGGGGCGTGTGTAATAGCTGGGCGCGGCGCAGTCAGACAGTCAAGGCGATAGCCAGGCTAATGTCCTTTTTGTGCTGGCCACAGCTGGTATTATTGTTATTGTTGCGTTGCTCCACCTCCTCTTTCACTTGTTGTTGTTGCTGTTGTTGTTGTTGTTGTTGTTGTTGCCACAACAATTATGATTTGCGGTTGGGCCTCAATGTCGCCCGAGCTGCCCGCCCAGGCGACAAGCAAAGTTAAGTAAAAAATGACCAAAAAAAACCAACAAAAAAAGGAAAAGAAAATCAAAACTATTTAAAAACAAGTAAACATGAACGAGTCGGGCATGCTCGACTAGTAGATACTCTGCACATTACATCAAGTTGGGCTTATTCATATACATATACGCACAGACACTCACACACACATGCCTAAGTAAACGTTGCGTTTGTTCGGACCACAGATAGACATTATGAAAATGTGACCTCAAGTAACTTCGCTTCCTGATGAACATTTTTGATGAAATTAACTAAGTGTTATTATGACATCAAAATGTGTTTGTATACCAAAGCACAATTCTGTACTATTTGAAATAGGCTTATTATTTTCAGTTTTAAAGGGAATAAAGGGCGTTATCTAAAATCAAATATATTCAGAGTCTGTGTATTTATGATAAGAATAGACGTGGAAAATTTGGGATGTATAACTTGAGTAGTCCCCGAGTTATGAGCTAAAAAACAAAATCGGTGACTATGGATAACTATCGATAATAGGAAAATTGAATGAGCTTATCTGTAACCAAAGGAAATTGCAGGTGTCTAGCTTTTGTAGCTTATGGAAAACGTTAAGTTAAGATGGACGAACGGATGAACGGACGGACGGACTGACAGACGGACGGACAGATGAAAAGACACACAGATAAACTTGTTGATAGCTTGTTGGCCCGATCCGGTATATATAGTATTCATGCCAAAATCCATATACCCCATTACCATTCCGCTTAGGGTATATATTGAAATGAAAAGCGAACAGAAGCGAAGCGAACCGCACAAGACGAACGAACGCCTAGCGAGTTGCTCGCTTGGCCCGTCATTAAAAGTGTTTTAAAAACTTTCCCAACATTTTCGCTATTTTGATAGCCTCTCTGTGTGCTGTGTCCTCGCCCAGCACACACACACACGTATACACACATATTCATGCAGTATAAGTGGCATAAAATAATAATTTGTTATTGGTTAATGGCTTTTCATTTTGTGTGCAGTTGCATTTTCATTTAATTAAAGTTTGCCCAACGCTGAAAGACGCCAATAATGAAAGGAGAGAAGGAGCGATGCACTGCTGCAAGTACGGCAAGCCTCGAAGGATATTCGCAGCGCGACCAAATGGTAAATATTTGTCAAATATTTGTCGCAATTTAAAAGCATTTTTATCGCTGTGGGATAATCGCAAACAACAAATTCAAATGCCGCAAAAACCGCATTCGTTAGCTATAAAAAATAAATGTGAATTAAATATATGACTGTTAATAATGATTTGATTGTGCGGTATTTTAGTCATTTGCTAATTTGCATTATAAATAATAATAAATTTCGGTTTCGATCGTATTTTAGATCTTTAACTGAAAATGGCCTAATTACAGCGCAATAACAGCGCGCGTATGAGCTTAACAGCGCGCTGTTAGCTTGCTTTGGGACATTTCTGTGCTGCTGTTAAAATTTCCCCGCGCGCCTTTGCTAGGCGTTAAGCATTGGATTTAAAAAGGTTTTTGGAGAACACTTTTTTGTTTGCTGCCCCGCCGACTGCCTTAATCAACATTATTTGATTTTTATTGCCCACGGAAATGCAGATAAACGAATGGGGCGAGCAATGAAGCAATAAAGTAAACCAAAGCATACCAAACAAAACCAGCCAACTACAGAGCAAAGCTTTCTTTTTTGGCGCCTAGACTCTTTGTTGTTGTCGTTGCTGTTGCTGTTGGCACGTGACCCGCTCGGCCAGGTAGCCAGCCAGTGTAAATTGTGCGCATAAATTGCAGCACAATTGCAAATTTGCATAAATTATGAGAGGCGCGAGTGCATTAAAAAACGTCGAGCAAACACTAAGAACAAAACAGCAACAAAAAAAGGAAAAAAAGAATTTATACTCGACGTGCCGAACATTAAATGCTCATGCTCATTTATAACACCAACAAAAACCAGAACAGCAACAGCAAAATAGTGCTTCTATGATAATAACTTAGCTACATATGTCTGTGTGTGTGTGTGTGTGAGCATATGCACACATTCGTATGTATGGCAGAAACTAATAAAAAAAAAAAGCAAGTTAGATTGCTCTAGTCGAGACTGCTCGACTAGGAGATATCCTGAAGAGATTTCTGCGAACAGCGAAGAGAGAATATAACAAAAATCAAAATTGTATAAAATGAACATGAAACTAAATACAAAATTTGAAGACTCTAGCTAAAAAGATGTACGAGATATAAATTAATAGCTGCATTCCAATAGAGTTTTCAATCGATAACATTATCGATTTGTTGAAACAAACTTGATCTGCGCGCGTGCATAAGTAGCTACATACGAAATTTCAAGTCTCTCTAGCTCTTATAGGTGCTGAGGTGCTGACGGACGGACAGACGGACAGGGCTTAATCAACTCAGCTCGCCGCCCTTTTCAAGGATATATGTATACTTTATGAGCTCAGCCACGCCTCCTTCTGCCTGTTACATACATTTGAACAAAACAAATATGCCCTGATTTGCCATTTTCAATGGGTTCAGGGTATAAACAAAAAAACTATTGCCAGGCTTTAAGCTGGCTAGGAAATTTAGGGCTAGGGTATGCATAGGCATAGGCATGGGCAATGCATAGGCAATGCATAGGCCATGCATAGGACTGACTGTTGTTGATCTGTGGCCATGTCGCTGGTTAATATTGGCGGCTGCGGCCAATTAGGCGCGTTGCACGCGCGCGCAGCTGATGTGTGCTAAAATTGAATTTGAATTCAAAATGGTGATTATTTACTGTGTGTGTGTGTGTGTGTGTGCATACACAAACTCACACATGCAGTCACTGGCACACACACACACACACACGCACGCACGCACAGTTAGTGGCAACACTTGAAACACGCACACTTGGGCATAATAACTAAAGCTTTGTGCTAACTAATTGCCGCAAGGCGCGTCGTACACTGTTTATTTGCACTAATTTGCATGCATCATTTGCAGCTCGAAAGCTCAACTGCTCGTTCTCTCACAATTTTCCGCATGCAACCGTCGCCTCTGGCAATTTCAAAGAAAAATAAAAATACAAATATTTATGTATGCATGTATATGTATGTATATGATTCTGCTTTAGTTTAGCTAGCTAAGTAACATTTTGACTAACATTTGTTATGTTTTGTTTAAATTTCAATTGCCGTTCAATGGCAAGGATATCGCCTATCGATAAACAGCTAACGATGTGCTAATCAAAAAAGGAATCAGTTCTTTTATATGCGGATCAGCTGACGAACTGACTTACTCATGTCATATGTGTGTATGTATGTATGTGAGAACGATTTCTAGTTCATAAAACGGCATCAAAACAAACAAGTTCTAAAAACTGACTCCTTTCGATATTCACTGATCAGAAATTGGTTCCAATTCCAATTCTGGAACAGCCATAAGGTCAAACTTTGTATAATTTGTTCCTCACGTTCTTAATTGTTTTTCTTTGTGCTTTTTTTTCTTCATTTTCATTTTTTTGTTGTAGATGTTGTTGTATTTGCTAAACATTAGTGTACAATTTTAGTTATAATTATTTAGGGTTTTCTTTCAATATCGTTTCTTTACCTATGAATACATTTATGTAAGTACAGACATATATATATGTATGCACTATATAACAAATACTTTTCGTTACGATATACGTATCTGTGTTATAGTTATAGTTGTTGTTTGCTTGTTTGTTTGTTTGTTTGTTTGTTGTTGTTGTTGTTGTCGTGATTGCTGCAGTTGTCACGATACAAAAAAAAAAAGAGTAAAACAAATGCGAAATTCTCATCTTGTTTTTTTTTTCAGACTGTCCGTATGTGGGCAAGAGTATATGTATGTATGTATATGTGAGTCAGTGTATGTGTGTGTGTATTTTTATGTATGTATGTGCGTGTGGGCGTCTGTGTGTATGTGCGTGTTTCGGTCCTTGTGGGACTTACAACACAGGCCTCGCCACATTTGGCTTGGCCGTCGTGGAGGCAATCTCCGACAGCTTGATGTCAATGGGCACGCGAGTGTCGTAGAGCGTGGGCGCCTGCAGGATAATGCCAGCCGTGCCCACGACCACAGCTATTGTGAATATCCAAAGGAAGAGACGATCCAATACCATGGCAACATATTTCCAGTCCTCTTTGACCTGTTGACAAAAAGCATATAATATACAAAATAATGATGGCAATAAGGCAAATTATTCAAGTGTTCAAATAAGAGACAGTGGGAGAGAGAGAGAGAGAGAGACAGAGACAGAGGGGTAGGGAGAGGTAGGGAGAGAGAGACAGAGGTGGTCGACGAGCAAAAGACGTGGGGATAGATAGTGGCGAGATAGAGTGAGATGGTTGATAAAGAGAGATAGATGGAAATAGAGAAAGAGGGAGAGCAAAAGATAGAAATTGAGAAGATGGATAGATAAAGAGAGAGGGAAAGTGAAAGGACAGAGACATAGAAATGGCAAAAGAAAGATAGAGATAGAAATATAGAGATTGGATAAAAGTTGAGAGAGAAAGAGAGAGAGAGGGAAATATAGATAAGGAGAGAGAGAAAGAAAGAAAAAGAGAGAGAAAGAGGAAGATATAATAAATATATCAATAGAGAAAGCGGGAGAGAGAGATAGAAAGAGTGAAATTGGATAGATAAAGAGGAAGTGACAGAAAGAGGGAGAGAGAAAAAGAAATATAGAAATGGAAATAGAGAGATATGGATAGAGGTTGACAGAGAAAGAGAGAGAGAGGGGATTACAGATGAGGAGAAAGAGAAAGAGGTATAGGGAGAAAGGGAGATGGAGATAGAAACAAATCGCAGTCATATATATATTATAGGTATAATTAGAGGTCAAATCTATTAGCGTTTCATATACCTATGTGAATTAAAAGCTGACAAGAATAGGATCTATCGGAAATCTATTATTGAATAATTGAATTTTGAATCTTCATCTAGCGACACTCCACTTAATAATACTATACTGTATTACCTAGGTCATATCCATATAAAAAGATATCTTTATATCGAAACCATACCTTTAAATAATTGAAGATTCAATTCGACTTGATTGGTCACTTAAAGGATTTGGATGGCTTTGGGGCATCTTTGTGAAATGAATGCTTATTGGGCGAGTGAGTGGCTCAGGTTATGGCAAGCGTCAAGTGATTCGAATCATTTCAAACGACATGACAGCCACACGCACACACACACACACACACGCACACGCTCACAGTTGAAGTCAGTGTCCTTGCCGATGTATATATAGTATATAGTGGATATCATTGAGGCTCGATTGCATTTCGTTGTTGGCTTCCCAGATTCAGACTCGTGCGCTCGCGAAATTCCTGCCCTTCAACTGAATGTAAATGCCAGCGCGCCAACTGTTCTATTATACTTGCTCTGTCTCATGTTTTGTTGCCCATCCCACACACACACACACACACACATATATATATATATATATATATATATATATATCTCCTGCGGCTTGTCGTGTTATGTCCTGCGTGTGCTGTGTGCTGTGCGCTGTGTGCTGTGTGGCATGGTCTAAGCCCAGCATGACATTCCAATAATGATTGAATGTGTGCGTAATTTTAATAAAATACTTTTATTGGCATTTGTGCTGCCAGAAGACATTCATTATGCCATGGCAAACTACTTGTACATACGCATACAAGGACTGCACAGCAAGGACTCTAAGGACGATGCCGCTGCCCGTGCTCATAAGGCGCATGAAAAGTCATTAAAAGTTTTGATGCCGCCTCTGCGCCCCTCTTCACCGAGAGAGAGAAAGAGAGAGAGAGCGAGAGGACGAGAGCTACGATAGTCCGACCATGCATGATGAGAGGTCAAACAAAAGGCCAAGGCTGACCAGTCTGCTGCATATTATCGTTAACATCATTATCGATGCGAAGCCGAGATGCTAGCCCGGTTGTTGGGCTCCTCATTTGTTCCGGCATTGTCCCGGTTAGGTGTCATCGCCGCCCATCGATTATTGACGTTCGAATAAATCCAAGACTAAGACCGTTCTAATTTATTGCACCCGCCAACGTCGCCCTATTAACATTGTACGCCCAATTTTGTGGCCCAATAACCCAATCTCCTTCCGTTCTTCCGCCCTGCTCTCTCGCGCCATTGACAATTGCCGGCGGCAGCGACTGACTGGGACTTAGGCTAAGCTGCACCAAATGCTAAGCGGCTTTGGGCTTTGCCAGGCGACCTCACTTAGCCTCATTTGCCGTCTGCCTACACATGCTCTGTTCTAGCTAGAGGCTGAAGGACTTTGGCAACATCTTGGCTGTCAACTCACCCGTGTGCTCTCCTCCTCTTTGCGCGTCTGATCCGCGATGTACGTGACGCCGTCCATGGCTTTGTGGAGCTCCGGGCAGGTGTGCCAGCGCTGGCGTACATTGCCACGCCCCGAACAGCAATGGGGGCCACCTTCGCGCTGACAGGCGGGCAGTATATCACAGGCCGGCGGTGGTGGTGGGGGCGGCGTGATGCCACCCGCCGCTGACGCAGCCGCCGCTGCAGCCGCCGCAGCAGCTGCCGATGTGCTGGCGCCCGATGCCGATGCCGATGCTGCTGCCGCGGCGGCGGCGGCTGCGGCGGCAGATGTGGTGGGTCGATGCATATGCAGCAGTTCCGAGGATTGGCAGGCGGCGCCGGCGCCCATGCCCTGATGGATCTGTATGGTGCCGCTGCAACAGGAATCGGCCAGCGTGGAGGCAGTGGCCACCGAGTTGACCGTCGTCGTGGACTTTATCACATTGGGATTGTGGTTACCGCCCAGGCCCAGGTCACAGGTGGTCGTCGAGGCATGCACCTGATGCGCATGCAATGGCAATGGCGAGAAGTTTGCCGAGCAGCTAGACTGCTGTCGATACAAATGATAGCTACCTACTTGGCTGGCCTGATGCGCCAGAGTTGTGGTGGAGATGCTCTTGGCAGCACAGCCACCAGCACCGCCATCGCGACCAGCACCACCATCGCGACCAACACCACATCCACCGCCGACATTATAATGATGATGACCCGATCCATTTTGGCCCGTCTGGCTAGAGGTGGAGGTCATCTGACGGAACTTGGTCGGCGTCAGGGGATGATCGAGCAGCGAGCCGCCCGTCTGCTGATACTGATTATGGTACTGGGCATCAATAAGGGAGGAAGTGGTCGAGGTCTGCTGGTTGACCGTCGAGATGGTCGGCGGATACAGCGAGCTGAGGTGCCCAGTGATCGTCGATGCACCACCGCAGCCACCCACAGCGCCCAGCTCGTCCATCAAGCTCATGGCCTGCACCCGATGCTGCAGATGTGGAGAGGTGCTGCGCGACGTTGTCTTTGGGCTGTGATGCATGCTGAAGACGATAGTCGATAACAAATTTTAGATAGAGACTTAAGAGGGAGGATTCAGAATGCTGCACTTACCGGGATAGAGCCACAGGCGGTGGCAGCGGTGGTATTTGATCCCTCAGCTCAAGTCCATTGCAGGTGCGTACCATGAGGCGACGGGACGACTTGCTGCAGATGAAGGAAATACGAATTATGATATATGTATACAGAGATAGGGAAAGAGACAGAGAGAGATCGTACATCATTTCGCTGATCGGATAGAGCGGTCGACGCATTACTAGGAAGCGCGGAAGCTGATTGATGAACACCGTGCGCACCCAAGGCGCCATCGTGTGAGTCTGCGGTGACCGGAAATGAATGTTGAGCACCAACACTGTTACGCAGATGCTGCAAGAGAGATACAAGACAAGCAAAGTCAGTTGTTGGTTAGTGGGCGGGGCCGGGTATGTTGAGGGGGCTTAAGCAGCAGCACATCGTCTCAGCGCCTCTTAGTCCGGCTAATTAACTTGTGACGCCCACGTCTGTCTAATTAGCTTTTGTCCAGACAGGCACAGAGGCCGTGGCATAAGCAGAAGCTGAGACTGTGGCAGAGGCTGAGGCTGAGGATGAGGCTGGCTGAGGCTGGCTGACTGTTGGTGTTATGGCCATTGGCTTAATTACATCATTTGTGGTTCAAGTCGGAGTCCTGTTGCGCCATTGTCCTCTGCACAACCTGAGCCAGCCTCGACTTTTGTTTAACAACAATTAGGCGGCCATTTGTGCGCCAGCTGGGGGCGTGGCAAATGGCTGTAAATTTGCGGCGCCATTTTTGGAGTTTGACTTGGCGAGCCGAGCGGACCAGTCCCAGTCGAGGCGGGCTTTAAGTCAAGTTAAGTCAAGTCCAGTTTGTGGCCATGGCAGACCGCCAGCCAAACTCAAAAGTCATTTGCGAGTGTTCACCACCATAGAGATACCCTACAATCTTGCAACTGCAATGTTTCACAGATACTGTGGCAATAGACATTAAAATTATTTATAGTTCTTCTATCTAACTAGGAGGAAATTTCTTGAAAGTTAAGACTATAATAGAAAGCAGAGATATGCTGATGTCACAGTTATTGACATGACATAAGATACATATAATTACATATATCCAAGAACTATCAGAATATGATCAAGCAACTATAAAAACATAAATAAGAAAGCTGCAGTCGGAAGTGCTTGACTCACAGGTACCATAACCTGCGCGCCGTGATCTTTTCCGATCTTAGGCGACTAAAGGCAGGCGTCAAAAGCTTGGACAACTCAGTTTTAATGTATACCTTATGATACATATTCAAATTACTGAAATTTGATATCGATATTAACTAATCGATCACATTTATTGAAATTAGAAGAGTTATCGATAGTATAAATCGAAATTCATCTATTATTCTATTTTTCTCTGCTTAAGGAAATACTCTTAAAAATATGAAGTAAATTACTCGAGTTTAATTTTAATTAATATCAGATAAACTGGTTGACCCAACTTGACTTGAAACACAGAAGTATCCATAAGGACTGAAATATTGTATCTAAGCCATCAGCTTGCTGCAGCTGACCCGTTCTGTATACATGTTTAATGGGTATTCAAATAAGAAAAATAACTGTAGCGCATGCAATTTTATTTTTTGCATCCGTTTCCGCCATGGCAGCTGTCTCATAAACAAGGGACAACCAGACGACTGGGGACAGACGACGGAGGACAGACGGCAGACAGGTGAACAGACACGCCAACCGGGAGGGTTACAGTGTACCGTTATCAGTTGGCATGCAAATCGAACGAGTGCGTGCGCGTCCTGAAATTTACATTCGCATTCGCATTCGCATTCACATCATTCATATTCACATTCATATTCACAGTCACACTCGCACTCGCACTCGCAGTCACACTTAGATTCAGATATTCACTCACCTAAACGTATCCAGTATCATTGTGAAGAGCACAAATTTGCCGAGCAGCGGCACCACCAGCGACGTGGGCGGAATGATTTCCGCCAGCAGCAGGAAGAACACAGTGAGCGACAGCAGAATGGATATGCTTAATGAGACCTGCAACAGACAGAGACAGAATCGAGTCACAAATAGTACAGAGACAGAGACACACACAGAGAGAGAGAGAGAGAGAGAGAGAAAGAGGGAGAGGGCTATGTCGTATGGGAGTGTATAAACTCTGTGATGTTTTTAGTCAAGTTCATTTGCAGCTTTTTTTGATGGGCAACGGAACAGGGTAAGGGATTTGGGAAATTGAGTTGCAGGTGAACGGAAAAGCAACTAGATGCTGTGTTGGGATGATAATGGGCGTCGTTGTCGCCGTAGAACGAGCGCACAATTGCTGATAAGGTTTTATGCATGCTTATTATTTGTACATGAATTATTGAATAGAATTTTTGAAACGAATGTTGAAATCAAGAGACAAACTAAAGGAGAAACAAGTCAAAATCATCATAATGGGATATGCTTATGCTTAGATAATAGATACAAGTTTATATGGCTTTCCAGTGCTTCTCCAAAATTTCTTGCTCAAAAGCTCGCTTTGATGTGATCAATTAGTACTGAGAGACGACGGACAACAGGACAGACAGAACAGTTCAAATTGACTTGACTATTAATGCGAATCAAGTCTAATTAAACTTTATGAAGTAAGTTCTAAAACTAGAAGGTACAGGTACAGGTTATATATAAGCTAGTTTAGGTCGACAGGCTGAGTTCATTTGCCTTATCTGACTTTGTACTAAGTCAAGAAAGTTCTCAACTCGTCGTACTATCAAGTATTTAAGCTCTCCTCAATATATATATGTCAAAAACACAAACACGAGCTCTTCTTCTTCGATTTACATTATAAGAATTGATGTATAGTTTTGAGCTTCAAATCTA
Organism: Drosophila nigricruria; assembly: GCA_037075265.1. Lineage (NCBI taxonomy): Eukaryota > Metazoa > Arthropoda > Insecta > Diptera > Drosophilidae > Drosophila > Drosophila nigricruria. The sequence continues at coordinate 2,780,109 of JBAMCI010000206.1, read as the reverse complement.
CACAGACATTTGATCTTAATGATATTTCTGATTCTATTGTAGATTTGTCCAAAATTAGAAGTTTTGTATATACATATAGTATTATGTATCAGATGTCTTCCAAACATCTGCGTATATGCCTTTAGTTTGAATCATCTTGATGTTTTGCTTCAAAAATTCAAAACGTAATATCGATATTTATCGATACATATAAAATTAAAATAAAAAGGCGTCTAACGTGCAGTGCTGTGATGGTTTACAACAAATAACATTGTTGTAGATTAGATACCAAATCTTAAGATATTTCGGATATAAATCTTAAGCTTTATACATATAGGCTGACTAACAGACGGACATGGTCCGTGGAACAACTCAGTTTGCTTTTATGATCATCGTATCGCTAATATAATACGACGCAATATTTTAAAATTTTATAATTTTCCCAACTTATGATAGTCTCCTAATATTGCAGTAATTAAGTTAGTAGAAAACTTAAAACTTGGCACTGGAAATTGCGCAAATGTAGCTTGAACTGGGTATTTATTATTTATATAGTAAACTCTTAATTATTACAAAGGTAAATTTCGAAAATTATAAATGATAATTAATAAATGTGAAATTAAAAAAATTAAAAATTTATATAAATATTTTATTTTTATTTTTTCATCATTAATAACGTTGCAGTCGGGTGCTACCGACTACAGACTATTCATTCACGATCAAAACACTGCGAGGTCCACAAAAGTTCAAGATATATTTGTTTTCGGATTTGCTACACATCTAATTCACATTTGTGGAAGAAATTTCTCAAAATCGTATCATCATTTTGCAGCTCCAGTAAATTATATATAGCTACTTCACAATGAATAAGGAATTCTAAGATCTTTTCTATATCTAACAATGCAACTAGTTGGTGAATCACGTTCTTTAATGTCATTCAAAGTTTAACTAGTTTAGCTCCTATAGGAATTTCTCTTTGAGTTAGGCATATAACATAAATCCCAGATCTCACATACACTCGTAATATATGCTTTGCTTTTGTTATTGTTATTGCTATCGCTCTGGCTATTTGCTTTTATTTATTGTGAAAAATGATTCGATTCGAAGAGTTTATTTAACGATGTCCTCGAAGCTGTTCGGCTAATTTATATGGCACTCAGTTAAGCAGCATGTAAACACGTAATTACGTTTTTCTACTTCCTTCTCTCTCTCTTTTTTTTTAACCATCTCCATGTCTACTTTATTTGCGCAGTAAAAAAAGAAATTAATTTCGAATCATTTGCGAGCATTTTTGTATTTTTAGCAATTTTATACTTGAGTTATTAATATAAAAAGTCAAAACAAATTGCCATTGATTTCGCTTTCTGTGTGTGTACGTGGGTGTGCGTGGGTGTATGTGTGGGTGTATGTGTGGGTGCATGTGTGGGTGACTGTGTGGGTGTCCGTGTGTTGGTATGTGTGAAATGTACATAAACAAACAGAAGATGTCGAAGAAGATCCAACAACAAGCAATATAAATAAACACATAGCAAGCCGAGCGACTAAGTCCCACTGTCACCTACTGTGGGTCAAGTTGACTATATATTGCTCAAAACAACTCAGAGTGCTCTAAGCAGGAGTAACCGAATAGCAGATACCCATTAATCTTTAAAATTACATTACATTACTGTTTTTATACCCTGAACCCATTGAAAATGGGAAAACAGGGTATAATGGTTTTGTTAAAATGTATGTAACAGGCAGAAGGAGGCGTGGCAGACCCCATAAAGTATATATATTCTTGATCAGGGCGACGAACTGAGTTGATTTAGCCCTGTCTGTCTGTCTGTCCGTCTGTCCGTCTGTCCGTATGTATGAACGCGTCGATCTCAGAATCTATAAGAGCTAGAGACTTGAAATTTTTTATGTAGGTTCGTGTATAGCACGCGCAGATCGAGTTTGTTTCAAAAACTCGATAACTTTTATCGTTTTAATGTTATCGATTAAAAACGAAATCTAAATACAGTAATTAAATTATATCTCCTACATCTTTATAGCTAGAGATTTCTTATTTTGTATTTAGTATAATATAAAGTTTTTGCAATTTTGATTTTTGTTATATTTTGGATGCCACGCCCCCTTCGCCCTAAATTTGCAAAAAACTTATTTCAAGTGCTAGAGACTTGAGCTTCGGCAACTACACACATATGATTGACATAATCACGCTGTGAAAGTTTGATTAAGACAGTCCATCTACAAAGGAACTTATTCAACAATTAACTTCCCATAATACTGCTCTTACTGCAGCCCGAACGCAGTCGCTGCGTAAACTGCGCAGTCAGCAGAGCGCTCGCTGTTGCGTGCGTGCGTATGTGCGTGTATGTATGTGTGTGTGCATGTGTTGCTTGCATATATATATATATGTTAAATAAGTATAAAATGTTTGGAATATCGGCTCATCGCAGGGTTCAGGGGATCTCCTAGTCGGGTACCACCGACTAGAGCTTTCTTACTTGTTATATTTTGTTTGAATTGGGAAAGGTATACTCTATAGTCTACTATAGTACTATAGTACTCATGAGGTCAGGTATCCCAAAAATTGAAATGCTCTATATATTTGTGCACTTTAGAGAAACATAAATAAAATTTGATGATTCTAACTGTTGAAACTTCTGAGATATACTGAAAGGCGAAAAATGTTATCGATGCGCCTGATATATCTCATATAACTTACTCTATGTTATGGATATACAGCTAGACTATATTTATATGACATATCCTGAGTATATATATAATATATGTATATATGTACTTTATGGAATTGGGCACGCCTGCTAATTAACAGGATAAATGTTAAATGCCCTGAATTCTTATTTTTATAGTTAAAATAGAACACATTTCAATAATATTCAAGTGCAAGGTTGTCTAACAGAAATTTTAAGCTATCTAATCAGCTGTTAACATCTGTTAAGGTAATGTCTGTTGAGTAACATAAATGTTAAGCTGTGCATTTTTGTTAAGTCAAACTATATTATGTAATAGAGTTGTTATATAGTTATTTACGTCCGTGGCTTGGAAAAGAAATGTTAAGCTTTTTAAAGCAGCTGCTAACTTATGTATGTTAAGTTGATATCTGTTGTGTAACACACCATATAACGTTTTGTTGTTCAAATCTGTTAAGTCAATATCAATATCAATATCTAGTAACGCCTGTCAAGTCAATATCCGTTGTCTAACTTAAATGTTAAGCAACTGTCAACATCTGTTGAATCAGTGGAAACAATGACAAAAGTTTGAATCAGCTAACACCTAAGTCTACCCTCATAATCTGCCATACAATGGTATCTTTTTTGTCCAATAAAGTGTTTGCTTAGCCCACTGTAGCAGGCGGCATTCAATATACGCAGCATATATTGCGGAGGCAAGCACATAAAAACCAAAGCATACTTCGCAGCTTGCTCAATAAAGCAAACTCAATATGATTTGATATATGTGTGTGCCAGTGTGTGGGTGTGTGTGTGTGTGTGTGTGTGTGTGAGTTTGTGAAAGAGAGCGAGAAAGAGTGAATGAGTGAGTGAGCTTCAGTCAGCGGCTGCCAAGTTGTATTAACTGCTAAGCACAGCTGGCTCGACTGCAGGTCAGGACAGGTGGCCCAGGTGCCTTAGCTGGCTACCACGCCCACACACACACACACACACAGCCTTTATATTTATATATATGTATATATGTATATGTAAGCTGCTTGTAATAAAGTGTGTTGAAAAAGTAATTAAATGTCGAAACTGAGACGAACAATTTGGGCGCTGCTTCAGCTGCTTTGTGCACAAAAACTCGAATGCCTTTCATTGTGTGTGAGTGTGAGTGTGTGTGTGTGCTGGTGGGTGTGGGTGTCTGTGTGGCATAAATTTGATGCCTAATGATTTTATGATAATTAGCCTTAGTTTCGCAAAGTGCTGTAAAGCGATTAGTGCGCTGACTAATTAAGGCTGCGACTCGCTTTTGACACGCGGCGACATTTACAAAGTCCTCAAGCTGAAATCACAGAGTTTAAGGATCACAGCCAGAGCGCATTATTTATGCAAATGCGTGCATATGTATGAGTGTGTGTGTGTGTGTGTCTGTATGTGTCTCCGTGTGTGTGTGTAATTTATGTGCACTACATTTTCGCGCCTGTCGCATTTAGCCGTAGTTCAGCGACTGCCGGGGCGATTGACCCACATCAAATGTAATTGCTTCAACAATAAAATACCAAAAAAAAAGGGGTAACTGCCCAGTCCTGGTGTCCTAGTGTCCTGGTGTCCTGGCCTGGTGTCCGGACCGGGCCTAGTGGCTGGCTACTTAGTATTGGACACGAACGCTGTCCGGCAATTGAATGAATGGAGTGCGTTCCGCCGCATATGCATGTAAATTGCCAATTGCAATTCCAATTCCAATTCTGAATCCGATTCCAACTTCGATTGGCCATGCGGCCCAGCTACGTGCAAAAAGTTCCCATAGTTATTCCCAACTCCAGTTCAGACACTGGAATCTGCTGGCTGCTGCTCTCTGTCCAATATGTTGACCGCTTTTAGGCGTAAATATTTGTGCGGGCCCACTGTGTGTGTGTGTGTTTATGTCCATCAGTCCACTTGACCAGCTGGTCCAGTATGTGTGACCATAAAACGAATAATACATACAACAACGGAGCACGGCCCGAGGACTCCGGCTCGTAAAATAAAAACAACACAATGAATTGTTTATTCGAGCGAGCCGAAACTGAAATGTCGTTGCCATAGGCGCATTCCGTTCCAATTTTTTTTTTCGCTTTGTCTTTGTTGTTTTTCCGTTTCTGTTTTCAACTATTTATCGCTTATCTTGTCCTTCACTTCTATCTAAATCACGGTCAAGGCAGATTCCGCTGTCTTATTCTAAAAGTCTGTCTTAAATTAAGAAATTTTATGTGACAAACTGCTATCACTCGACTCTCTTCAACAATTGAATATTTCCTGTTCCTATTCCAATGTGAATTCCCATTCAACTGGTGTCAACTCTACTTACTCTAGAGCCAATTATAGAAATTTTTATTGATATAACTTTGGAAATCTTTTATTTTTTTCGTTAGTGATAATACCTGCTAATATATAGTTGATTCTTGTTTCGGAAATGGTTTTGAAAAGTTGTGTAAAGATCGTTGATATACTCAATCGACTAAGATGCTACCCTTATCAACAATTTTCAGTTTTTTCTACATAAAACATAATCATATATATAAAATTGTAGCTCTCTCTCTCCCTCTGTCTCTTTTGTCATATCAGCAAGTAATATGTAGTAGATTCCCGTAGAATCACTAGCACTCTCTAAACTTTGGTCAATGAGTAGTTGGCCACATACTTATGTGAGTAGAATTAAGAGTCGAACTCCATTTTTTTTTATGGTTTTTGATAAGCTAAACTCGAATCTGAAAATAATATGAGTTCATTCACATTTGGCTCTCGAAATATTCTAACATATGAATAATGAGTCTTATAATATGAAGATGTATTTATTCATTTTTCATTTGTTCAAAAAGACTTGTTTGATAAGACTATTACGTTATTTGAAAGTAGTCTCACTTATCGATCAGCTGCTCTACAGGAACTCCTTTGCCTCTGTCAACTAACGATATTTTGGAACAAAGCATTATTTTTTTGAATAAATTGAATATTTATTTGAATAAAGAATTATTTTTAGAATTTTGCAGTATATTGCGGGTAAGTCCTTGCCGATTTCCTAAAGTTTCTTTTTAAAAATACAATTTGATTCCATGTTACAGGTTAGCTTAAAGGTATCCGAACGAAGATTCAAATACACCCGAATTTCATTTAGAATAGCTCTGTATATCTTCCAAAAACCTTAGATTTTGGAGAGTTTTGTTATTTATAGATTACAATGTAGCATGTAAAATTTCTTTTGGAGAAATATAGTCTGGTCTTGTGTATTACGGAATTTCATCAATCTTCAGTGTCCTGTAACTCCTTTGTTGGTATTTCAATATTTCAATAAGTGCTATGTGATTGTCTCGTATCATATCAATGAGTCAAGGAATCAACGAGTCAATTAGTTAAGGACTCAATCAGTCAACGATTGAAAGAATTAGCGAGAAAATCTATGAGTCAGTCAATGAATAAATGATTCAATGAGTCAATGACTAACTGATTCAATGAGTCAATGAGTCAATGAATGAGTGATTCAATGAGTCAATGAATGAATGATTCAATGAGTCAATGAATGAATAATTTAATGAATCAATGAATGAATGATTCAATGAGCCAATAGGGCTATGAGACAATGGGTGAATGATTCAAAAAATAAATGACTCAAAAGGTCTACGAGTTAACGATTCCAGGGCATCAATGAATCACCGACTCAAAGAATCAACGAGTCGATGAGTCAATAATTCAATGACTCAAAGAATCAACGAGTCAATGAAATAGTGAGACAGTGAGTCAATGACTCAATAACTCAATAAGTTTACTAATTGACGATTCAAGGCATCAAAGAGTTACCGACTCAAAGAATCAACGAATCAATGAGCCAAAGAGATAAGAGTCCTACGAGTGCTACAAGCACCACGCAAATTGCTTTTGGTCCAAGCAACGAGCAAGCCAGGTGAGGCAGCTATTTGCATTTACGGTTTTCATTAAATGCCAGGTGATGTAATTATTTAACTCGTGTAATTTCAATTTGTGAACTCTCTGGCGAATCGTCCTTTACGGCCAATATCACCAGCCAATTGCCGTTGCCCATCAAATGCACTGTCAATATTTATTACACAAATTATGCATGATGGCCTCTGCCGATGTCGACGTCGTCAGCGACAGCGACGGCAACAGCGACAGCGACGCCAAAGGTTCATAAAACCGCGCTCACATACAAATTATTTTTGTGTTTTATTTATTTTGAAAATTGGCCGTAATTTATTCATAAGTCCCCACAGTATGTAAATATTTATATTTTTGCATTATGCCGCTTCTTTTTTTATACTCATTCACAAAGTGAAATGAGTATATTGGTTTTGTGCAATGTCCGTCACGCTGTCCGTCCGTCTGTCCGTCTGTCCGTCTGTCCGTATGAACGCAAACCATTTGCACAGTTTTGAAGCTAGAGAGTTGAAATTTGGAATATATACTCGTGTATACCCTCGAATTATAAAGTGTCAAGATTTTCCCGATACGCCCACTAGGGGCGTGGCAAATCGGAAAATGCATTTGCCCATACCTCAGAAACACTACTTCTAGAAGTGCTAGAGAGTTGCAATTTGGAATATATACTCGTGTTGACAACCCAAGATCAAAAAGCTATGGCGGATATATCTACGCCCATTGGGGGCGTGGCAAATCGGGTAAAACTGTATCTTCTACAGTTTTAAAGCTAAAACGCCCAAATTTGGCACGTAGGTTACTGATACGATCCTATGAAGATCGACCAAAAATCTATATATCCACGCCTACTAGGGGCGTGGCAAATCGGATCTGACTATATAGTGATTTTTCAAATTCTGTAATATTTTGAGCACTATTGATGCTAGAGACTTGAAACTTGGTATATATACTCGGGTTGACAACCCAAGTTGGAAAAGATATGGCGGATATATCTACGCCCATAGGGGGCGTGGCAAACCGCAAAAGTTTGTAGCTCCTACAGTTTTAGAGCTAGAAGCTTCAAAATTGGATGGTAAGTTACTGGTGAGCTCCTCTATCGATGCGCCAAAAATAAATTTTACGCCCCTTATGGGGTATGCCCGGCTAAAAAATACCCTGTAATTTTCGCATTTTTTGAGTGTAAGCATCCAAATTTCACACTTACGTTACCCTTCACTACTTCTAAGAACTGGCCAAAAATTATATGTCTACGCCTACTGGGGGCGTGGCAAATCGGGAAAAACTATACGTTTTTCCGATTCTCAGTGAGAAAATCAGAATTATATACAGATATTACTGCTGATCTCCTCTATTGATTTCCAAAAAATTATATATGTACAAACCAATTGTGGGCGTGGCAATGGGCGTGATCTGTGGGGGTGTGAATGAGTATCCCGCAGTCGGTAGCGCCCGACTGCAACGTTCTTACTTGTTTTACTTTTGAAAATAAAAAAAAAAACTTTCCTAATTTGTTTTCTACTTTTTATACCCTGAACCCATTGAAAATGGGAAATCAGGGTATAATGTTTTTGTGGAAATGTATGTAACAGGCAGAAGGAGACATCGCAGACCCCATAAAGTATATATATTCTTGATCAGCTCGATGAGCTGAGTTGAAATAGCCCTGTCCGTCTGTCCGTCCGTCCGTCCGTCCGTCCGTCCGTCCGTCCGTCCGTCCGTCCGTCCGTCCGTCCGTCCGTCCGTCCGTCCGTCCGTCCGTCCGTCCGTCCGTCCGTCCGTCCGTGTGAACGCAGCGATCTCGTAAACCACAAAAGCTAGAGATCTGAAATTTTCAGTATATACTCGTGTGTATCCTACGCAGTACGAGTTTTTTTTAGATTTTCGATAACTCATCCCGTTTCCTTATTATCGATAAAAATCGATAACTTTTCTTCCGTTAAGCATACCGTAAGAGCTAGAGACTCAAATTTCACTGTGTAGATCCGTGTAATGAATGCGGACAATTTGTAATTTTTGGATTTTGGATGCCACGCCCCCTTCGCCCCCAATTTGCAAAATTCGTATTTCAAATACTAGAGACTTGTGCTTTGGCAAATACATACATATGAATGACATAATTACGCTGTGAAAGTTTGATTAAGAAAGTCCATCCACAAAAAAAGTTATTAAACATTTAATTTCCCATACAGTACGCATATTGCAGCCCGAGCGCAGTCGCCGCGCTGACTGCGCAGTCAGCAGAGCGCGTGCTTATGCGTGCGTGCGTATGCATGTGTGTGTGTGTGTATGCGTTGCTCGCAATCTTTGTATATGTAAAAGAAGCATAGCATGTTGGAAAGATTGGCTCTTCGCAGGGTTCAGGGTATCTCGTAGTCGAGCCGTCTCGACTAGAGCACTCTTACTTGTTTTTAAGTGTTTTTTTGACCGCTTTGAGCGCTGAGAAATGCACCGAGCGAGCCGCAAATCGCGCACGCGTTTTTTAACGCTAGCAATTCATTTGCCCATATGGGTGTGTGTGTGTGTGTGTGTGTGTGTGTGGGTGTGTGGGTGTTTGTGTCCATATCTGCTCACATTAAATTGAATACAACGTGTAATTTTATTTATTCAAAGTTAAATGGCGGCAAATAGTATAAAAAAAAAGGGAGAGAACGAAAGAAAAATGTGGAAATGCATTTTCATTTTTTATTTGCATTTGAGCGTGAAGCCCGTATACCCTGTACCAATTAAAATAAGACGTTGTATACACGTTCCTAGCACATAAGATCGATAAGTATCGCTGACTAGCGCCAAGAGTTGCCATATCAATGAAATTTCTTTTACACTTCGAACTCTCGCCTCTCTTGCTGCAGCCGTCAATTGCAGGGTATTCGCTAGTCAGCTAGTTTGCCATTGTTTATATAGACATACATTATTTTATTTACTTTTTTTTTGTTTTTAATTAAAAGCACATTGAAATGGGGGCCTGTGTGAAAACTGTGTGTGCAATAAATTATGGCAATTGGCTGAAAGACAATAAAAAAGAAAAAAAATAAAAATGAAAGAAAAATGAAACTGGAAAATAAATGCTGGAATGCGTGCAGCTGCTGGTTCATTGTAAATGTTGACAATTGGAGGGAAATGAAGTAGACTCACCTTTTCGCCGCTATCCGATGGCAGGTAAAATACCAAAATTGTTAAAAAACTGATGCCCATGCAGGGTATGATCAGGTTGACCGTGTAGAAGAGCGTCTTTCGTCTCATTGTGATGTTAAATGTTATATCCAGATATGGCTCATCGCAGCACGTATAGAATTTTTCATTTCTATAAAGCCACATTATGGAACACACAGAAAAAGAGAGAATGAGAGAGAGAGAGAGAGAGAGTGAATGTATGTATTGGTTAGAATATGCCACATGGCTCGTTAATGTTTATTTATTATAGTCTGTTGTTTGCAGCTTCACAGACAGCACATCCGCAGAGCCAACATACATTTATTATGTATGTATGTATTTGTGTGTGCATGTATTTGTGTTTGTGTGTGTGTGGTAAGCCCAAAGCACATAAATCATCAGTGCCACGATAAATATTGAAAAAGCTCCAAATAATTTCTAAAGGCTGACCCCAACTCCAACTGCCCGCAGCGAGCCTCTCCAGTCTCTGACTCTCCCAGTCTTTGAGTCCCCAACTTCTTCTCTAGCTGCTCCGCCCCCACTCAAACACAGCCCGTGCCTGTTGGCTAATGAACTTGACACTCTGGCGGCCGCACTGCCCATTGCCATTCCTGTCGTCTACATAATTTAAAAGTTAATAATCTTTAACTGCCAAGCGCAAAAAAAAAAAGAAAAAGAAAAATACGAAATACAAAATAAAAACAGAAACAGAAAGCAAGCAAATTTTGTAAATTGAGTCAAGAACTTTTTGGCGACCGCACTTGAAAAACTCTTGAAGCGGGAGCATGAGGCAAACACAAAAAAAGAGAAGAAAATAAATAAGAGAAAATATTAAAAACAAGTAAGAGTGCTGTAGTCGAGACGGCTCGACTACGAGATACCCTGAACCCTGCGAAGAGCCAATCTTCCCAACATTCTATGCTTATTTTACATATACAAATATTGCGAGCAACACACACACACACACACATGCATACGCATAAGCACGCGCTCTGCTGACCGCGCAGTCAGCGCGGCGACTGCGCTTAGGCTGCAACATGCCTATTGTATTGGAAATTAAATGTTTAATAACTTTTTTTGTGGATGGACTTTCTTAATCAAACTTTCACATCGTAATTATGTCATTCATATGTGTGTATTTGCCAAAGCACAAGTCTCTAGTATTTGAAATACGATTTTTGCAAATTGGGGGCGAAGGGGGCGTGGCATCCAAAATCCAAAAATTACAAATTGTCCGCATTCATTACACGGATCTACACAGTAAATTTGGAGTCTCTAGCTTTTACGGTATGCTTAACGGAAGAAAAGTTATCGATTTTTATCGATAATAAGGAAACGGGATGAGTTATCGAAAATCTAAAAAAAACTCGTACTGCGTAGGCTATAGACGAGTATTCTCTGAAAATTTCAGATCTCTAGCTTTTGTGGTTTACGAGATCGCTGCGTTCACACGGACGGACGGACGGACGGACGGACGGACGGACGGACGGACGGACGGACGGACGGACGGACGGACGGACGGACGGACAGACGGACAGGGCTATTTCAACTCAGCTCATCGAGCTGATCAAGAATATATATACTTTATGGGGTCTGCGATGTCTCCTTCTGCCTGTTACATACATTTTCACAAAAACATTATACCCTGATTTCCCATTTTCAATGGGTTCAGGGTATAAAAAAGTAACAGAAGAAGGAAGAGGAAAAGGAAAAGGAAAGAAATGCCTGGCAGCTAGAGAATATTAGTGGGCAAAGGGTTTAGTTGACCCGACCCGGGCCACGACTCGTATGTTTGCCATCAATAATTCCGAGCGGCTTGCGGCTTCATTTTGAATAAGAAAATATTGTAAATAAATAATAAACAAACAAGAGCTGGGCTGGGCTGGGCAGGGCTGGGCTGGGCTTGTAGTTGTAGTTGCTCGCCGTATTTGGTCAAGACAGCTAACTGTATTTGGCAGTTGATTTGCCAACACACACACACACTCACACACACACATATGAACTGTGGTTTGGCACGAGGATAATGATGACGATGAGAATGGGCATCGGCACCGGCGCAGTCAAGCTGCTTCGACAGATGCTTATCGAATGACCAATATAAAATGAGTAAAATATGTTCAGCTAAGCGTTGGACAGTTGCGCTGCAGCCGTTATTTATTCAAGAAAACTTCAGATGTCAGTCGAATGCCCATAGGAAAATACAAAAAAAAAACAAAAAAAACGAGACAGACTGAAGCCGGCAAGTCAAAGAGCTTACGGCTAAAATCTTTAAAAAAGTTAAAACTGAATTTTAAGCAAGACTAAGAGCTTCTCCAACTACCCTAACTAAATCTATGGAAAGGGCATTGCAGAGGAAGTGTTTAGTACGTAGTTTACTCCATTAGCTAAGCTCTATACACTCTCTTAACAGATGATGGCCACATCCTGGCAGCCGACAAGGGTCGTCTTAACTATTTGCTTGTGTCTGTCTCTTAGTTTGTCGCCACAAGCTAGTGGTTTTCAAACTGTTAAGTGACGTCACAACGATGGCCAATAAGCATAACTGAATCGTATCGATGTTTAGGGAAGCTCATTATGAAATTTAGTCGACATATTTGAAGTGAAATTAATATTAAATTGGTTTTGTGCAATGTCCGTCTGGACGTAGGAGGTCTCGTATGTATGAACGCAAACCATTGAAGTTAGAGACTTGGAATTTTAATTTCTAATTAGAGATTTCGGGAAATTGGGAAATACTATATGTGGTATCTCAGAAATGCTTATTATTAAAGTGCTAGAGACTTGAAATTTGGGATAGTTCAGGATCAATGGGACAATCAGGATATCAACGCCCATTGGGAGTGTGGCATATCGAGTGGGAGTGAACAACTAAGTGATACCGCGTAACGCAACTTTTTCATATTTCATTTTGAAAAGAATAAGTAAGGTATGCATTATTGGTTATATTCATAATAAGTATGGGAGGAACAGCATTTATGGTTATGAACTTAATTCCCAAAAGTCAATTTAAACTATCGATTTTTGTCGATAAATGAGGAAATTGGATATTGTATACCAGAACATGATAATGGAGTATATACTCAAAGTTTTCCAAGTCAATAGCTGTTTTAACTTATGAGATACTAGTTATTTGAGTCAGTCCATCATTCAGACTATAGTAGAGCAAATGTGCAACAGCAAATCTGCTTGGAAAAGAGTCTGTGGCCATGTCGTAAATATTTTGCGGCGGAAAAAGTGGAAGCTGGACGCAGGAACGCGGACGACAGTGCTCAGCTTGAGCATATAGAAAGGCTTCACCTTGAAGGTTAATGCGGGTTAACAGCTGGATGTAAGGTGGTAGGCAGTCCAAGAAAGAGGTGGTTGTTTAGTCAGTGAGCAGGAAACTTGGAGCGACACAAAGGTCAGAGTGACGACCATAAAGAATTCTTACCTACCGCAATCACAAAAAACAAGAAAAAAAAAAACCATTCAAGCTATGCCTATTTCTTTTTACTTGAATAACAAGACCAAATTTACCCTGAATTTGCATATTCAATGGGTTAAGCTCAAAATATATGCAATAACAACTTATCAAGGTCAGGGTATATGCTAGTTGAGCATTGCTAACTCGAGCTGTCTGGCTTTGAATTCTTATATGTTGAGCTACAATTCATTTTTCCTCTGTAAGTGAGCTTAAACTGTTCTGCTTTAAGTTCTATAGAGAAATACATTTAATAGTTGCTCTCTCTCTGTCTATCTCTTTCCCGTCACTTGCTATCTCTTTTCGGTTAAGGAATTCAAGAAAAAAGCGCAGCTTTCATATTTAACTGGCAATTGTAATGCACATCTGGGCAGAGTCTTACAATTCAGCGTGGCATTGCCACAAAATGCACAAAAAAAAAAAAAAACAAAAGTGAAGAGAAAAATGCGTAAACGAAAAGTAATTTGTCAGCTAGCATCAAGTTTGACTGAAGCATGAGAAAGTGGGTAATAAAATACAAAAAAAAAAAAGAAGAAAAAGAAAACAGAAAATTAATAAAGACAAGCATAAGAAGGCTTAACTGAGCTTTACTCAATGAGCTGGACACTCTAGTTCTTCGGATCGCTCGCTCTATCCTCGAATTGCCCTGCCCATTTGGGGCATAGACAACTTGGAGAACTTGGCGAACTCTTAAGCTTCAAAGCATCGACATGGCAAATTTTTGCTTTTACATTATTTTTACTTAAGAGAAACATGTGAATGTGCGTGTGTGAGTGGGTGTGTATGGGTGTGTGTGGGTGTGTGGGTGTGTGCGCGTGTGTGTGTGTAAAGGTCAGCGTAATAAGCTCTGTGATGGCTAAGTTAGTTGGTTAGCTGCGGGGCAGCTGAGAAAAAAATATACAATAAATCATAAAATAGGCAAAGCCAGGCAGGGCACACGCCAGCAATTCCAAACCCATGCTGCTGCTGCTGCGGATGCTGGCTGGTATTATCTTGAGTGGGTGGGTGGGAGCAAAAGTCGCACACATGAGAGCCAATGCGAACGCGCGTGTCTGGGCACGTCTGGACACGTCGTCGCCGTAGTTGTTGTTGCTGCTGCTGTTGTAGATGGTGGCGCCACGTGGGCAAATTCAACGGCATCAAACATCAGGCACCAACCGAGCAACATCAACAACAACGATAATGGCAACAAAAGGAATAGTTGATTTGACTGGAGGCTGGCAGCAACAACAGCACCAACAGCAGCAGTAGCAGCAGCAGCAGCCACCATGTGGCAGTGCCAACAATTCATCAATGCCTCGTATGATGCGGCGTATGCGTAATGAAAATGCCCAAGAGCAAAAGGAGCGAAAACGCACAAAGCGAGCGAGCGACATGCAGCAGCGGAAATTCCACTGAAAGTCGTCGACTCTCGCTACAAAAGGAAACTGAAAAGGCTTCGTTTTGTGCTCGTTATTGTTGCTCTGCTTGAAACATTAATAATTTTGTTGGAATTGTGAAAAACATATTTGCCGAGCTAAATTAACCAAATTTTTGTTTCATATGGAAAATTCAACTTTCAATTGGAATTAAAGTCAATTTCTGAGTTTAACTAGCTGAATCGAAACATGGTGAAGCCTTGAACTTAGTCAAAAAAGAGCTTTAATAACTTGGCTATGCTTAAGGTGCTCGAACTAAGTTAATGGGACAAACACTAAACACATTATACTTTCCACAAAAATCAACTTTCGAATTCGATTCAACTAAGTTGAAGTATATTGATAATTTTATGGTGTTTAAGCACCGGATTAATATTTTTATAATATATAGATCGGTTCAGTTAATTTATTATTAAACGTAGTGTCCCATTTACTTACTTCGAGCACCTTTGATGCACTTAAATCATATTTTTTGCAGCCAAAATATTGTATGAGAAAATATGAAAAGAATTTAAAACAAAATTACAAAACACAAACCTAAAATTGAAAATAAATTTCAAAAATAAAATAAATTATATAAAAATAAAATGATTTTTTTGATGTGAAAAAAGAAGATGAATTGAACCAAGCTGAAATGAGTGTATATCTTGGCTAAAATTACTGACAAAAGTAATATTTTAGCTTTATAATTGAACTGGAAATTAATGTCTGAATATCCTTAGGAATCTTAAGAAGCTGAATTAAAAGTAGGTTAACATATTCAGTACATTTTTGCAATAATATATTATATATTTACTTTACTTTCTTTTTTAGTAATATAAAAATTTTCATATATTTATATATATATATATATATATATAAATATCTATATATATCTCTCTCTATATTGATGTATATATTTGACCAATGCGCTTCAAAGTACTAAAATGATTTTTAATAATTTAATAATAATAATTTAATAATTTTTTTGTCTATCTAAAAATAGGTTAAGCAAGTAAGTTTGGTTTAGTCGGAAGGGCCCGACGAGGAGATACCCTGAACTCAGTGACATTTACTTTATACATACATAGTATATAGCAAAAAATACATGCACACAAACATAAGCACGTGCTGTGCTTGGCTTTACTAGAGACAATTAATTGTAGAATAATGTTTGTTCTAGTTGAACTTCCTTAATGAGTTCTATACGTGGCTATTTGGCAAAGCAATACGTTGAAATACGTTCTTTTCAAATTTGAAGGGAAAAGGGGGAGGCATCTAAGATCCGAAATCATTACAGAAAACTTCACAGTAAATTTAAAGTCTAAGTCAAGTGATCAATTTTGATTGATAAGAAGAAAATGGAATAAGTTATCGGGGAAAAAGTATAAGATTGTACTGCGATTTGTAGACAGCACATTTAATTTATAAGTTTAAAATTTCAAGTCTATAGCTTTTGCGGCTTACAAGATTGCTGCGTTCGTACGGATGGATATGTCTAAGTCCAGATATTCGTGCAGATTAAGACTTTATGTAGTTAATGTAGTTTTAAGGGTCTGTCACGCCTGTCTCTGCTTCTTATATATATTTTCATTAACCTATTAAAGCTTCATTTCTCATTTTCAAAGGGTTCAGCCTGTAGGAAGTATACATCTATTTCTTCCCCATCAACAGAATGTGAAAAACAGATTCAAACGGAGCAAATTGACGAAATGCACGTAAATTTGTGGACAGAATTGAACCAAAAGTGCTTAAACAGTTGTGTGTGTGGGGCGTGGGGCAAAGATTTTGTTTGTGACTGACTGAAATGGCTAAAACGCTGATTGGTAGCGCCCACAGAGAGCGAGAGAGAGAGAGAGAGAGAGAGAGAAAGAGAAGGAGAAAGTAAAAGAACAAAACGCATAAATACTAAATGATTGGAAACATAAAAAAGACGTGAAAGACGAAATGAAGGAAAGCAGAGTAGAGCAAAGCAAAGCTAAGAAGAGAGACGAATGCCACATAAAATGGCCGCAGAACGACGCTGGATGCAGGCGGCGCTTCAAAGCGAATTTGCGGCGAGCCTTAGGCGGCCATTGCCACCTTGTTGCCCAGTTAGCAAAAAATTAAGGGTTTGGTTTGGGGGGGTTTCGGGGGCACTGGGGCTGCCCTGTGGGTGCTGTAGCATAAGATCGGGCGGGGCTCAACGCTTGATTGATTTCTACAACTTTGTGCCAAGTTCTTTTCGCTTTTAAAGATTTTTCGCTGCTGCTGCTGTTGTTGTTGTTAATTTGTTTCGATTTGGTTGGGAAATCGACAGAGCGCAGTCGAAATGAGCGCGAGGCGAAGCTGGAGCGGCAGCAGTTGATGTAAGTAATAGAATTTTAATAACTGAAATTAGGACAAAGACTGAAAGCTGAATGGAAATTGGAGCCATTAAAAGGTTCAGCCGGGTAACTGGGCAACTGGGCAACTGGGCAGCTGGGCGGGTCGCCTGTTGACTGGCCAATGGCAGGTCAGTTATTGGTAGAGTGGTTCGGGCCAAGTTATTTGGCTCACTTGAAAGTTAGCTAATTATGGTTTTAATCGATCAGGCGCAGCGTTGGTTGGCAACCTTCACCTTCGCCTTCGCCTTCGCCTACGCCTACGCCTGGCGACTTCTAATCAAGCCATCAAACAAAAGTGAACGGCCAACTGAAAGTGAAAGTAAAAGTGAAAGTGAAAGTAAGAGCAAAAGTATCTGTCGATAAGTTGGAGCCGCAGCAAAAGGGCGACTGTGCGAATGTGCCAGGCATTTTGATTTTATGCCACGTAAGGTAGCATTGGGCTACAGTGCAAATAGCCGCAGGGACTGCGACCACAGGAAGGTATGCTCGAAATATAGATAAAGGGGAAGGGGCAAGGGCAAAGGGCAGAAAAGCAACTTTAAGTCGTGAGCAAAGAGAAGCGACTCGAATTTTGAAACGTTCACAACAGAAGGAACTAGGTGAAACGAGACAAATTTCGCAATATTATTGACTTTAAGCAATAGTTCAGCTTAAATTAAAGAGAGTTTAGCTTAATTAAGAGATACAGAGAGTAAGAGAGAGCGCGAGAGAGAGAGAGAGAGAGATAATCAAAGTAAAGAAAGGATTTGCTTTTGATTAACTAAATGAGATTAAGGCGAACACAAAGGAGATAATGAAAAATGAAAACAAAATACAAGTTAGAAAGAAATCGAGGTAAAAACCTTAGCATTAAAAGGGTTTCTTCTTATTCTTCCTCTTCTTTTTCTTCTGTTTCCTATGCCTTTGGCAGCTTATAAAAATTGTTGAAGCTAAGCAAAAATATGAGAAACTTATTTCTCACGCCTTTATAACTTAATGCCATGCAAATATATAACTTCTCGAATATGTTTTCATAGTTCGCAACATAGTTTTAGTTGTAAAGTTTAAATGAATATTCAAAGTTTTTCTTATATAAGAAGTTTATACTATGCTCGTTCACTACTTGAGAGGAGTATATTGGTTCTTTGTAATGTGTACAGATTTTTAATTTGTAATATTCCCTCCCCTTATAATGTGTTGAGGGAGCGTGGCTAATAGGAATTTTTAAATAAAACTTGATAGGTAAGAGTTAGTGTTAAGCTCCTATACAGATTCACTAAGCATGTCCACTAAGGGCGTGGTAAACTGGAAATGAAAGCAAGATTTTCTAAAATTTTAGAGCCACAAACATCAGAATGTGCAGGTATATTTTTGAGATACATAACAAATAGATCTATGATTCAGCTATGGACGCGTAGCATTTCTAACAAGATTGACTTTTGAGTATAGTTGTAATTGCCCTAAGATTCCTTTTTTCTCTATGTAGAAGTCTTTTCCTAAAACTATTTTTTTCCCTAACCTACCTACGATGTATTCTGTGTTATGAAAGATAGCCTTTCATAGTCTTAAAAATATATATATTATTAACTTCTGTTTAGATTAAGTTGAGTTAAAGGTAGGAGGACACTAATCTATAAATATTTAACAAAAAAAAGGAACTCTGATTACATCAAATCGTTAGATAATATAAAAAGTTATAAATGCCTTAGGTGGAGCCGAGCATTTTCTCTAAACGTTTTCACACATTTTCCGCTATAAGGTGATTCAATAAAATGAAAAATGCTTAGTTGTTGAATGTCAGCTCAACTTAAGACAAGTTCTTTCCAAAGAGATTGAGACAGAGAGAGAGACAAAGAGAGAGAGAGAGAGAGAGAGCGAGAGAGAGCGAGAGAGAGCGAATAAGAGAGAGGTAATTGCTGTCACTAAAGGTTTGCGAAATGTGAAATAAGACAGACAGATGACTATTTGAAACATATGTTTGCTAGCCAATTGGATGCCTAACTGTTCATAATGACTACATCCATGACATGGCTAAAACGCAACCTTCAAATACATTTTGCCAACCAACTAGCGAAACGCCAAAAGTCCCATAGCAAAGCCAAAGCGCAAAGGGGCTCAAGTCATTGACAGGAATTAAAAAGTTGACAGCAGCTGCCACGTGTGCGTTAGTGTGTGTGTGTGTGGGTGTGTGAGTGTGAGTGCGTGTGGGTGAGTGCGTGTGTGCCGCAGTCTACAGTAAATTATGCCACAAGTGCGTGACACAAACCAGAGGCGGCCGCTACTGCGGCTTTTGCCTCGATGCGTGGCAGGGACAGGGACAGGGAGAGGGAGAGGGACAGGGAGAGGGGCAGGGCGGGGACAACGAGCCAGTGGCAGTGGCTGGGCCAAGGCCAGGGGCTATATGATCTAAAGTGCGGGCCAAGGCGAGAGCAGGTCCTTTTATTGTCTGCAGCTGTTGGAGCTGGTTGGAGCGGCTGGGCTGCGCCTAAAATGCTGCAACACAATTCACAGCACGTAGCGTAATTTTGCGATGAAGCAGTCGCCGTCGCAGCGAGCTCCACGCTCCGCCACGCCACGCCGAGCGATGCCAAGCCCTGCCAGGATTCACTTTAATGCGCATCAACATCGACAGTTAAATTAACTGAAGCGTTGAGCGTTGGGGCGTGGCCGTAACAGCACGTACGTACAACAGGCACACACACACACACACACATACACACATGCATAAACACGCCCACTTCAGTTAAGCGCCGAATACTGCAATCAGAGGCTGATTGAAGACACACAGACATAGAGAGAGAGAGAGAGAGGGAGAGAGAGAGAGAGAGAGGGAGGGAGCGAGGGTGCAGACACCTGTGCAGACAACAATAGACAAACTGAAAACACAAAGCTTTCAATTGCCACACACTGTTGCCTGCTGTCAAAAGCGGCCTAAAATTAGGCTTAGACAAGTGTGAAAGACAGACAGAGTGAAGGAGAGAAAGACAGCCAGAGAGATAGACAGAGTGAGAGAGAGAGAGATGAGAGATGAGGTGCTTGCCTGGGTTAAGGCATTTCACTTGTGGATTGCAACTGAGGTCAAAGTGATTTATTAATCACAAAAGATTTGCACGAAACTTTAAAATAGTTGGTGGCAAGTGCGTGCCACACACACACACACACACACATACACACACAATGCTGCTTGCCACAAGCTCACATAATGTGCCTCAACGAGTGCATTTCGCACACGCCATGCAGCAGGTGAGCATTTGGCTTCTTTTTTGCTTGAGTTTATTTGTTGTGCCAGTGTGTGTGTGTGTGTGTGTATGTGCGTGTGTCCTTTGTGCTGCTCCTGCTGCTCTTGCTGCTAGGGGCATAAACAACACTTTCACGGACACCCATAACGATGCTGTGCGTCGCGACATGTTTGTGGCTGGCGCGCGTGCCAACGACAACGTTGATAACAACAATAACAACAAACAACAACAACAACAACAACAATGCCAAAAACAAAACGTGTGCTCAGTTCATTTCGCATTTTGTCGCCGAGCTCATATACCCTGTAACCACAACAAGTGATCGTTAGAGAGTTTAAGCATTGTCGAAAGTAGAGCTGAGATAATTGATATGTGGATTGAATGAGAGACTTTTGCTAGATATTCGGACTATATTCCTTGTATACATAAATGAAGTAAAGAATATATAAAGTTCCAACATATATCCGAAAAGTATTAATTTATGAATTTTATATGAATTTTCTATAGTATATATATTTAGATTTGCTTTAAACTAACTCAAGTCAGCTTTACTTTTATAATCAATTTGAGATGTATACTCCTCTCTCAATTATAGAATAATAAGACTCAACTCCATACAGGGTATATGCTAGTCGTGCACACATTCATTCACATCTTGAGCACTTGCCCATTTTTTATGAACATTTCGAGCAAAATAAAAACTTTTGTTTTTTGCTCTTAAATTTCATTTCAGTTGCGTTTCACTTGCCCAGGGGCACGAAAGTTAAGGCAAATCTTAAAAAAAAAACCGAAAAAATAAAAACAAAATAAAAACGCGCGCTAAAAGGGGACTAAATCAAGGGCGTTTAACTGGAGAAGGTAGCAACAATATTGCGAGCGCGAAATGCGAATGTAATCAAAATAATTTTTTGTTTTTTTTTTTTGCTTTGGACTCTGGCCATAACCAAACACATCGAGCTTAATACCGGTATCGCAGGACTTTGTCGCGTCGGTAAAACTCTCGTTGCCAGCTCGTCCAGCTCAGTCCGGTCAGCCAGCTAATCCGTAAACTGCAGCCATTACAAAAGCTCCAACTGATTGGAGGGGGCGAGTGGCGAAGCCCTTGCACAATTTATGACAATAGTTCATAATTGATTGGGTCTTCTTTAAATTAAAAACACAATCATTTTTCGCAAATATTGGGCTTCAATCAAGGTGCCCGACTGACAGATTGATTGACATTAAAAGTTTGCTTTAAGCCTTCAGAAGCGAATTGTAGTGGGTTGAATTGGACGACTGACTGAGTCATAATGAGTTTTCATTTAAAGCTAGTATAAACGAAATATACATATATATTTTAATGTAACAATGGAGAAAACATCAATCAGTGTCTGATTGATTGCTTGATTGACAATTTTTATTTTAGGCTAGTTGAAGGGAAATTTAAAAATTCATATTGATATTGTTTAGTGTGTGGGCTAATATGGAACAATGGAGAAGACCTCAATCGCTGATTGACTGAATATAAAACATAAGGAGCATTTCTCAGCTTCATCATATAGTTTTACCAACAGAATGGATAACGATTTCCTGATAAATTTTTAATTAAATTTTTATTTTGAATAATTTTCATTAAATATTTCAGAATTTTTGTATTAAAAATTTCAATGAAGTGTTATTTGTAAGCCCAGTTTAGAGCATATAACATGAATATAATGGCGCACCACATTGAAATCATTTAAGATTTGACAACCTCCTTTATACATGGATCAATTTATATATTTATGCCTACAGGGGCGTATAAGAACTATTATATATTGAACTTCATTGTAGCTAGAGACTTAAAATTTGCTTGAAATATGTTCATGTAGATCAGCCTTACTTAAAGATTTCATGGTTATGTAGCTAAGCCTATTGGAAAATTGATAAGAACTGAACTTACTAAAGTTTTACGACTAGATTACCATAAAAAAACACTATATCTATCACAGTTTTAAAGACTAGTTGGCTGCTCTATTCATTCATATAAAGTTATAGATCTACTCCCATTGAGGGCGTGGTTCAAGGGAAAAAATTATAAGCCAGAATCTTAAAGTTTTGTTCAAAAATATTCTACAAATAGACCCATAAATTATATAGTCCGCTCCTTGATAGACCTTTAAGCTATATAGTCTACTCACTGGGGCATGATATATGCTAAAATTTACACTTTTGAATACATTCAACTGAACGAGCATTAAGCAGTCGGTTATGCCCACCTACAGCCTATATTTACCTGTACATTTTGTTTTGAGCAAGATTCACAAATCATTTGTTATGCCTTCTGCCTGAGTTGATTCATTGATTAGCTTTTGAAATGAGTAGCGAAATTTACACACAGTCGAGAGGCAATGCATGTGTGTGGGTGTGTGTGTGTGTGTGTAGGTATGGGTGTGTGTCTAGGCTTTTAATTTGCCAACGCTCTCAAAGGCTGTTCAAAGGCGGCAACTTCTTTTGCACTTTGCGCCGCGCAACAAAATGTGCGAAAACACTTTGAAATTGTTGCCTTTTGTATTTGGGGCTAAGCACATTAGGCCCCAGCTCCAGCCCCAGCTCCAGCTCCAGCTCCAGCTCCGGCTTCAGCTCCTCTCATCTGGCAAAGAAACAACAACGGCAAATGCTGATGTGTGCACACAAGCGTGCCGTCTCATGTAGTGTCGGGCAGGTAGTGTAAATGTGGGCGTGGCAATTAAGCAGGCATCTCTATATTGTTTACGAGTGCGACACACACACACACACACACACTCACACACACACACATACTCACTGTCCAGGAGCTGTTCCTTTGGCAGCCGGCGCCAAAGTTTTTTAATTTAAAAACTTTTTGCAGACTCACAGAGACTTGCGATTTGTGGAGTCTGGGCGAGTGGGGCTGGTGGAGGTGGGGTCAGGCCCAAAAAAAAAAAGAGAAACAGACGCCTCATGTACAAGTGTAAATATTGGCGGTAAACTGTCGACCACGCCCACAAGGACGCCCACTGCGAGCAGCACTCGGGCTCATCATCAGCAACTTGTCGTCGTTGCAAATTCTATGTTGCTGTTGTTGTTGTTGTTGTTGTTGTTACTTGTTGTTGTTAGCATCCTTGACCTGTGCAAAATGCTCTGACATTCGTAAGATTTGTGTTTGTGTTTTGTGACAGCGGCCAAAAGTTGGCCAAAGCAGCTGCCAAAGCTGTTTTTGTTGCTGTTGTCGCTGGCATTTGTAGATTTGCTGTTGTTGTTGTTGTTGCTGGTGCTGCTGCTGCTGTTGCTGTTGCTGTTGCTGTTGCTGTTGTTGCATTTGAAAACTTACCGCACTGCAGGAACTTCAAGTATATCCCATTCAACGGACGTGTAGAACTCAGACAGATCCACGCCCACTTCAACCACATTGGTGCCGTTCAGTTCATCGATGTGACGCAGATCCACCTGACATATATAAAAACAAAGAGAGAGAGAGAGAGAGAGAGAGAGGGAGAAAGAGTTAGAATAAGTTCTGCACAGTGTGAGAGTGAGAGAGAGAGAGAGAGAGACCTAGAGAGAGTGATTAGACAATTACAGGGTTACACACGTTGACAGCGCACATAATTGAGCTGCTGTGCGAAGCTGGATCAGCAGATAGCATGTCCGACTTGCCAAAATAGTAAAATACAGAAATGGAATACGCAATTGCAAAGCAAGCACCGCACTTCAGGTACTCTGCACGGTGTTACAAGCAAATTCAAAATACTGAACTCCAGTCAAAATCAAAGAAATATTCTCAAATTAGTTCAAGTTGAAGTTCTCGAGGTCATTTTCTCTTATGAAATTGTCTTAGCCGAAAGTCAGTGTATTCAAATAGTCGTCGGGCTTAAGTAGCAGCAGCAGCAGCAGCAGAGAGCATTAAGAGTGTAGAAAGCCGAAGCTAAGCCAGACAAGTTTGCACTTCAATTTCTGTTTCAGTTTTGCTTAGTTCGGCACGACTGCAGCTGACAGAGAATGGACACGAGTATAGAACAAGTGCAGGATGTGAACAGGAAAGGACAGGACAGGACAGGACAGCACAGGACAGGACATCGTTGCAATTGGCATGCCAGCCACACAACTGGCACAAGCTGATGCCTGCAGCTCGAAGCCAGCTGTTTCATGTATTTCCCAAATGCTCTGCGCCCCGAATCAAGGCAATTGCAGCTAAGACATCAGCCTTGCGCATTGCTCTATTTCAAAAATTATATAAAATAAATAAATAAATATTTACATAACAAACACATTAAAATATGAAAAACTTATTAAAAAATATGATACATAAATAAGTAAATTATAAATATTTATAAATAAATATATAGTATAAACTATTCGCTATAACTGAGACCATTCAATCTGTGTTTGTTGTTCATGCATTGATCCAATTTGTCTAAAACCTGATTTAGTTACATGTTAAGTATATTATATATATATATAGTATATATATTATATATACTTTAATTCAGAAATATAAACAAATTAGTTTAAATTTAAAATATTTCATTTAAGGCAGAAACTAAAACTGAAGTCTTTAAGCTTCTAATCACGTGAAAAACATTTGAGTCATTCCAAATTAGATCCAGATTTTTTAGCCATCTTTTGTAAACTATTCTATTTGCATAAAATAAATAAAGTAGATTTCAAATTGTTGTAAATTCACCACCTAATGAAAATATAAAAAATTTTAGAAAATTTACAAAAAAAGTTAATAATTTGTAGTTTAAATTGTGTACTTGCAAATGTGTTTTTTTCTCAATAAATATATAAATTTATAAAAATTTATTTTTGTATATTTATTTTTGTTGTTTTTAATTTTTTATATATTTATTTTTAATATATTTTAAATATTATTGACATTTTTTAAGTTAAGGTAAATGCTTTTTGTTTTTCCAAAAAAAATTTAATTTTTAAAAAATCTTTTATAATATAATTAAAATATAATTAGCAACAAAGGCTTTGAAATAATAATTTCATTAAAAGTTAATAAATTAAAATAATTATTTAATACTAAGTTAATAAATTACTTCATAAAAAGTTTATAATTTTTACATTTGTTGCCAATTTTTGTTTGTTTATAAATTATTTTTGTCCTTAGTTTTTAATAATTCGATTTTTTAAATATGATTGTTTTTTTCCAGCTTGTGGAAAATGATTTTTTGTTTTCAATTAATTATTTTAAAAACTTTTTATAATATATTTTGACTATAATTTATATGGATATTATTTCATTAAATTATATAATATATTTTGAATTAATTTTTATTATTATTATTATTATTATATTGGACACTTTATTTGATGAATTCATGTATTACACAAGTGTTAGTGTTAGTTAGAGCATTAGAATTTCGTCAGGTATTTGATAATTTTCTCATATTCGGTTTTTGATGCGATTTTCGTTGCGAACTTGATGGAAGGGGGCAACGTTTACGCCTCAATGAGCTAGCATCGATAGAAAGAGACAGAGAGAGACAGAGAGAGAGAGAGAGAGAGAGAGTGAGAAATATATAGGTAGTGGGTGCTGTGAAGTGGGGGCAGAACGAGCTGCTTATGGGTCGTAGAGTAGGGCCTAGGGTCGAGTGGTTGGTCGATTGGCGGTTAGAGTCTGTTGGGCTGGCAATTCTTTTAGTAGAGGTGTGCACGATGAGAATAGCGTGAAATTTGAAAAGTGACGTTAATTCGATTTGCTGAGTGGCGATGGGAGTACGAATCGAGTCGAGTCGAGTCGAGTGGAGTCGCGTCGAGTCGAGTCGATTCAACTGTTTAGTTAACTTGAGTGGCACACCTGGTGGGCGGGGCGCTTTAGCTAATGCCGCTTTGTGCCAAATCAACTGTGAATATTGAGCCTATGAGCACACACACACACGCCTCACACATACGAGCAGGCAGACAGCGAGTGCATGCTGATGTAAAGTCAACACATTGTTATTTGGCCATCAGCGCGAATTATAATAAGTAATTGGCATAAAGCTGACTGCGCACAGCTTACTGCTTCGCTTCCCGAACCTCAAGCTTTACTTTTTTTTGAAGGATAAACTTCATCGTCAAGTTTCAAGTGTTGTAAGAAATATGCTTGGCTTCTTTTAGCGACTTTGAAGATGGCAAAGAAATTTGCCTCATGTATACATTTTGTTACTTTTTCCACACATACATATGTACATATATATGTAGCCCACGTCGTTATTAATTTTTATTTTTAACAAGCCAGACAGCTGTGGTCTGAGCTGACTGACTGGGATATACCCTGCACCCTACAGAGAGCTACTGTTTCAATTTGGAATTGGGAATTATTGAGGTATTCAAGCATTTCTAAAGTCTTAAAGCATTTCTTAAGTGTGATCTTTATATAAGAATTTGTGTCTTTAGCCTTAAAGGTTCTCAATAACTCAAGTTTTTGTAGGAGTAAGAGTTACAGTGATCTATGCTGAACTGATCGCCGCTCCGAAATTCGAAATTCCTATCTAATAGGAACATTCCCACAAATAAACATTCCTTTTCTTAAAGATGACTTATATCTATCGCTATGGTAACCCACGGAGAGGGATTGTAGCAGAGGGCACACGTGTTTGTCGTTTGTCCCTAGACTCGATGGTTCTGACGTCCTTTGACGTTGTTCACCCACAGTTCACTGAAAGGCGTCAGGATGTGGCCGTCAACAACATGTTCATGCTTGAACAGAAGGTAATCAAGATTGCTGCGTTTCTATGGTCCGACAAACAGACAGACGAGCAGGAGAACTCAACTCACCGGTCGGAGCAGGTCCCACCTGCCATGCCTTCTTCAGCCAGCTACGGACATTAGCACAAACCGTATATACCCAGAAATCAGATTTTCCTTGGCCTTAGGCCTTAATTAAAATAAGTTTCTGTATAAATTTGTAATTATTCCGACTAAATTTGATCTATCGATCAACACTTATTCACTCAGTCAAGCATGTCAATTTGGCAATACAAATTAATAGAACTTTGCTTCAATTTCAAGCTCTGAACAGTTGCAAACTTCATAAATTTTAAAAACTTGTAATTTTCTTTAACGAAACTGACAGCTTTTGCTCCACTGTGCGTTGCTTGGCATGCTTTGGTGTTCTTCACATAAAATTAGGCGTGCAATCGACGTTCGCTGCCTTTCAACATGAGCAGGCAGAAGCTGTAATCAGACAGGATGTACGTTGTCAGGTGCAACTGTTGCGATGTTGCAACTACAAACTTATGAGCACTTCTTACCGTTAGTTGTAACTATGTAACTGTGAATGTAACTGAAACTGCCGAAGCGGAAATTGTTATTTTAAGTGGTAGCGGAAATTTCACTATAAGGAAGTTACGATTTACTGAAATATTTCCGACACCGAAAGATGCTGCTTGTTGCGACAGAACCTACACACAAGGTAAAAAGAGAAAGAGAGAGAGAGAGAGGGAGAAGGAGAGGGAGAGGGAGAGCGTCACTTTGAGACAGAGCCAGTGAACGCTGTGCCACTGGGGCACAGTTGACAGACAATTGTAAATGCTTTCAATTCACAATGAAGCCAACCCAGCGGCCATTAAGCAGTCCAGTTTCTGTTTCCGGCCTCGTGCCGCGTGCCTCGTGCGTCGCCTCTCACGCCTCGCCCCGGCCAACTGTGCCAACGGGCTACGCTTTGTTGTCCGCTGTGTGCGCAACGGCTTGTTGTATATGTACGACAGGAGAGTTTATAAATATTCTATGATACGGCGCTGTTGATACCGCTTATTGCGGTTGATTTATGTGGACCACAAACGATGCCCACATTCGCGTCCACACAAAAAAAAAAAAAAACAATGAGGCGTTGATAGCGACAACAACAGCAACAACAACGGCAACGGCAACACGAACAACAATAACAACATTACAACAATTGTTGCCAATGACAATATTATGTTCGTACTACTACACACGCACTAACACACACACACACACGCACACACACACAGAGAGGGAGTCGGAAGTTTCAGTAAAGAAACAGATAGCCACGTTTTTGTGCGTTTCGTGGCTTGTCAAATGCTGTTAGCGCCTTGGCTTTTAATGCCAAAATGAAGATTGGCTTTTTAGCAAATTAAAGTCAAAGTCTGCCAAGTTTGTGGACCCTATACGTGTAGTCTAGTGTAGTTGAGTGTGAGAGTGGAAGGCTTAATGTATTCGTTACGAATTGCGACAAGGCCTAGATTGGCTTGGTTTGTGAACAGCTGCCTTAAATTTGAGCTAGAATGAAAAAGTGTTAGAGTTAAAGAAGAAGAAGAAGAAGAAGGAACCTAGCAGCACTCCGGGGCCTGCTGAGCAACAATAAGTATTGAGCTGCACGAGGTTTAGGTAAAACTATCAAGACATTAGTTATAGATTAGGACAAAACCAACTAATGCTATTTTATGTTTGTTATTTACTATGTCTTCTCGGTTGGCTTCTTCCTTGGCTTCTCTTTTGGATCTTCACTCTTCTTCTCACTTTGATTCTAGCAGGTCTATTCGTTGATCTTGTCATTTTTCAAGCCTTTGCGCTTGCATTTTCGCTTTGCACGCCGCATCGCATCGCTTCTTTCTTTTCTTCTCTCTTTTAATCTGGCTGAGCTTTTCGCTATTGGTCTCAATTTGCTTGTCGCTTAGTTAACTTTTCCCGCTTTGCTTTTGGCTTTGCTTTTCACTGGGGTCTTTCCCAGAACTGCTTGTTTTTCCTTTTGGCTGAGCTTTTAACTTTTGGTCTCCATTTGCTTCTCGCTTGGCTTTTCGCTGAGCTTCTCGCTTTTATTGTCGCTTGCTTTTGCATTCTTCCTTTTACTAGCTTTGCTTCTGGCAGCGGTTTTTGTTGGACTTTGCTTTAATTTCTTATTAAGCTTCTCACTTGTCTTTACACTTTACACATTGCCTCTCCCTGCACTTCTTTCTTTTTCTCTCGCTTTGCGTCTGGCTGAGCTTATCGCATTTGCTCTCAGCTTGCCTCTCGCTTGGTGTGCCTTCTCCGCTTTTCGCTTTGTTTCTGGCTTGACTTATCGCTGAGCTTCTCGCTTTTGTTCTCGCTTTATTTTTCACTCTCCCACTTACTATCTTTTCACTTTGCGTCAGGTCTTTTGCTGAGCTTCTTGCTTTGCTGCTGTTTGAGTTTCTAACTTGTGGTCTTCATTAGCTTCTCGGTTAATTTCTCGCTGAGCTTCTTGCTTTAGCTCTTCTTTGCTGCTTGCTATAAGCTTTGCTTGTTCTTTTACTAACAGTATTTCATCTTACTTTACTTTTGTGTTTTACTATACTTTTTGTTTTCTATCTCTCATTGCTTCCCTACCTTGCCGTGTATCGCTTTTTTTCCGTTTAATTTTTTTTTTATGATTATTCTCAATCTTCTACTATTACCATATTTCATAATCGTGCACTTTGCTTGGCTTTTTGCCACTGAGCCAATAGGCTTTTCTCATTTTCGGGGTCTTTCCACTCAGCTGCTCACGTAGCTTCTTGCTTTCGAATACATTTTGCTTCATTATCTAGCTTACCTCAACTGCTTCTTCGTTTGCTTTTTTCTGCTCTACGCATTGTGCGCCGCAACGTATGCAGCAAAAAGTAGGCGCTGCTTTGCGTGCATGCTTAACTATGTGTGTGTGTGTGTGTGTGTGTGTGTCTACACCTGTGTGTGTGTCTATGTGATTGACAGTTGTCTGCGCGTGTGAGCTATGCAAATTAACAGCAGTTCTGCAAGTTGCATTACGTAACAACTAGCAGCAATTTGCTTCGCCTCAGCTAAGAGAATTGCATAACTACCTAGCACACACACACACATATATACACACATTAGCTTGTTGAACAGACTGGCATCATTGAGGGTAACAAGATTTGATTAAAGCCAGGGCAACATTACGCCTGTGGCAAGGACAGGTATTGCACATGCAGTGCGACTTTTTTATGGGCGCCAATGCCGAGCACCGCATGTGCGGTTAACCAAGAGGTAGCAAAGGCTGGCTAAAAGAGTTGCTGGCGCTGCTGTCAAGAGCTGCGGGCCATTTGTCGGCTCATTTGCGCTAAGCTGCAAAGTCGCAGCAAGCAGTGAATGCCGCTCTAATGCCACTTCATTAGCTGCCAAGTCGCTGGCGGGTGGCAACATTAACGCCAGCCCCCATTGCCACATGGCACATGGCACATGTCCCATGTCCCATGTCCCATGCCACATGCCACATGCTAGCTGATGCCTGATGTCTCATATCCCATGTACGACCACAGCGCACAAGCTAGCACCAGCTGCAGTCGCCTGCACAACGCCTTTTACGAGGCCTCAACTGTCGCTCCTCTCTGTGTCTGTCTTTATTATTGCCGACAGGTGTCAAGCCACCTTATTGTCCCTTGGCTCGTCCTGTTCTATATTTGTTTACACAAATGTCTTCTACCCTCTACCTTTCGTTCTCTCTGTATGCTTTCAAATCGCCAGAGACAATTTTATGCAGCCCGTTTCTCTGTGCGGCCATAAAATGTGAGAAATTCTATGCCACAACAACGAATTATGAGCGAATTTGGGTTTATAGCCACTAAACCAGCCGCAGGATCCGCTGCTGTTGCTGCTGTTGTTCAGAGAACTCATCTACAGCAGCCCAATTTCCAAAGTGCAAATAGCATGGGAAAGTTAAACTTTGTTTCTTTCTCTTTCTCTCATTCTTCTTTATTCTTTTCTGCTCTATGAGCTTGATAATTCTTCTACTTTTTATCTCGATTACAACTCATATAATACAGTCGTGACCTGAATAAGAGTAACCAACGAAATTTAACGATATTTGCATAGACTCTAAAAGAACATTGGCTTTGTGAGAAGGCTTGACGGAGGCCATATATATACAGATTCTTGGTCAGGGTTTGAGTCAGCACGTTTATCCATTCGTCAAAAGCTAAACTTGAAATTCGGAAATAAGCAGGAGAACTTTATCATTTTTAGATACCCTAAACAGATTGGTTTTGTGCAGACAAGTAAAAGGCCCAAAACCCAAACTTGGTGACAGATATCCAGTCTCTTGTCTCAAAGTAAGCAAAATACTCATAATAATCTCCTAACATAACCAATCAGAAGTTTGTAGCTTCAAATGTCACCCTACAATCAATGTCAACAATGGATAACCTTGCTATAAATATTAACCCAAGAACACTTGCATCATTATCTTGATGACGACAATTGTATATCAGATTTCCCATTTAAAATAAATGTTTAACCCCAACCTAATCGAATAATAGATAATAATTAATAATAAAACATTTTATAATTGCATTTCATAGAATTTCAGTTCGTTTCTTTCACTCTCTAGTTTGCTATTGTAAGGGGTTGAAGCGATTGATTGATAGCGAATTACCTGGAATCCATCGTATGTCCAGCTGCCGAACTTCATGACGCATGTTTGCTCGTCAAAGGGAAAATACTCGACATCGATTTCGCAGGAGCTTTTATAGATGGCCGGCGGCCGCCATTCCACGCGTCCTGTGTAGTTCAGTGTTGCCTTTGTGGCCAGCGTCACCTCAAAGTTGCCATCGGCGCTGTTTTCGTTTTTGTTTTTGGGATTGGGATTAGGATGTTTGGTGTTATGGTTAGCTCTTAGCTAGTAAATGGGGCTTACTCACTTGTTATAGAGGACAATGTCCGGCCGCCAGATGTGATCGGAGGGCACGTGCAACATTTCGACGCCGCCATATTCCTTGGGCTCCCATTTGAGTTTGTAGTCGTACCAGGATTGCTCCACCCATAGGTTGGTGGTCATAATTTGGTTCTTCAGATTGACATCAATCAGTTGCGATAGCTTCAGTTTGATGCGCACCGTGAGCGCATCCGTGACATTGACCACGGGACGCACTAGTTTGTTGTAGTTGCTGAGCAGATCGTCGTAGAGTCGCTTCGCATCCGGATTCGCTGTGCTGCCTGAATACAAAAAGACACAAAGTCATCCAATTAATATGGTTTAGAAATCTAGCCAGTTCGCATTATTATGCCTATTATTCTTATCAGCTATCTTTGGGCTACTCGCATCACTCTCCGCTCTCCGCTCTCCGCTCTCCACTCTCTCTGCTCTCATTTTCATTCTCTCATTCTGATTTCCATTTCCGTTTCCATTTGCCATTTCCACTTGCAGCGCATATTGCTGTGTATGCGCAATGCGGCAATTAATGTGCCACACATTAAATTAATGATACGCTGATAATGGCATCACAATATGCTTGACCAGCCACGCCCTCACCCAAACCCCGATACAAACACAGACACAGACATAGGCCCAGACCCAGCTCAGTCCCCGCTGCCGCTCCAACTGTCAGCTCCCTGTGGACTTTACTAATTAGCTTTGCTTTTGGCTTATTCCAATGCGCGGCCGTCCCGAAAAACCCGAAATCTTTTAATTGATTTATTTTACGTCCGACTGTTATAATACCCTGTCGCTGGGCATGTCATAAATATATCGCAACATGCGCTAATCGTTAAACGAGAGCAACAAAACTCTTCGTTTTATGGGCTCGACAAGACGTTTGCATTCAAAAATTGTGATTAAAAGTTAATATTCATATTTATATCTATGTATTTGTATTTATATGTATGTAACTATATAAATGTTTTTTGAGACAGATAGGAAGTTGTTCTCAGAGCAAGTTTTTACAATTTCTCAAAATTTCTTTAGTCACAAAAGTTGATTGATGAAAGGATAGTCGTAGATAAAGGTGTAAAGACAGGCTGTGAATGTCTGTGGTTATGCAAATGTCAAGTAAAATATATTCAAGCAACAACAAATGATCGATAGACATACATTTTTGCTATAGATCGATGGACTTTGTTTGATGTTGATGTATCATTTCACTAATTAACTAATTTTTATTGACTAATTCAATATTTTAGTATTAATGACAAATTGATTTATTTAGTTTTATCTTAATTTATTTTTGGAATTAAAATTTTGTTTTTTCCATAAGTATTAGCGTTAAGTCGATCGATGGAACCATCGATACTACCGATAGTTGAAACCATCGATGTTAGAAACCATGGTGTGGAGCCACTTTTGAAGGCTTTGCAGCCCTCTTTCATAGTCGATGTTTAGATGGATAACCACTGCGCACTTCGAGAGACAGCAAAAATATGTGCTTTTTATTGTTTAATCCTAATCAATTAAAGAGGACAATGCATCGCAGAGGGGTTTCAAAATTTGTTGTAGATGTGTCAAACGGGTCAAATACGTCAAAGGGTTCGAATTGAGATCATAACCCAAAGATGTCAAAGTGATATTTTTCGACTTTTTCAGACAACTGAAGTGTATTCAAGCTTCGAACAGTTAGTCAACATTTGCTGTGTATTGTTGATTGCGTTGAGTAAGACTGGCAAACTATCCTAATGCGCTTAGGCTTCAATACAAGGATTTTTATTGCGCTACGCCGTCTGCTCCGCCCGTACTTCGTCAATGTAATAATGATAAGCTGATTAGTGAGCGCTTCCTTCTAATGACATTGGCGACAATATAACATCTGCTGTTGTTGGGGCTACGGATACCAATCAGCTAGGCGCGCTTTGCATGCGGCGTTGGGACGACGTAAATGGTTGACTGAGCTGGTGTCCAGGCTTGGCTGACAGACGCCCTGATGGGCGCATTAACTCATTTCCTGCATCATTAAGAGGCACCTGCAGTTCGCGCACACATACAGAGGCAAAGGCCAGGATGTGCACGACATTCCAGCTAGCGCGCTGCTAGCAATTAGTGCCAATGGGCGTGAGCCTTATAAATTCTAGCTAGCTTTGAACTTTGAGTCGGCTATCGTTTGTTGCCAAGTGTTGAGCGAAAATGAAAGTGTGGCCGTCCGTCTGTCCGTCCGTCCGCTGGAGTCTGTTAAAAATTAACTACCTATGTTTTTTTGTGGCACACTTTATGCCTCTCTGGAGCAACATCAATCCATTGTCTACTTTAAGACCGCAGCGCTGCTGGCCAGGAAGCTTGGAATGCTCTTAGCCAACAACTTGCCCGTTTACCCATTCACTTTGACAAGGTGTGTGTGTATATATACACACATGTGTGTGTGTGTGTGTTTGTGGGTTAACGCTGTTGTCGCTCGCGTGGGAAACGTTAAGTTAAACGGACCTTTGCGGCGACCGCTTTTGTCGCCTGCCGTTTTGGGCACACATGCCGTATACTTTATATGGCACATTTCAGCTGCCTATGTGTGTGTGTGTGTGTGTTTGTGCGTGTGTGGCTGTGTGCGACTGTGTGCGTCTGTGTTAGTGCTAATTGACTGCTTTCAATGCTTACATGTGGCCTGACAATCACATTAAGGTAACCAAAAAGCACATTTTATGATTGCTTTGCGTGTCGCACATTTATCGTGACAAATTATTATACCCACACACACACTCACACACACACATATAGACATACACACACATGTATAAATACGTGTACACATCGTTTACACATACAACTTAATGTCTTTGGCTTATTGTGTTAATAGACAAAAGCCAGGCGAACAATTTAATTTCTTCTGCCTGACACAGTGACCAAATCCGATTACAGTCGCCGTCGCAGCTCTCAAATTCTAATTAGTTCAGCATTTCGTATTTGGCCCAACTTCAAAGGTTTCACATTTCTAATATATATGAACCTATCCTTGCAGAGCTTATTAGGTAATTCGCATGAATTCAGCAGAAGATCTAATGACAAAAGGTGCTTCGGTCTCCATTTTAAATTGGAGTCTTAGGCTTAGTCGCCGTAGTCTTGGCAAATTGAAATTCAAATATTTATGCACTGAATAAAATCATTCTATTTTGAGACAACATTATATTAAGAATTTAATTTAAATGAGAAGATGAATACTTTTCATATAATAAGTATATAAACAATTTAATGAACAATAAGAATATTTGTCAATTGAAATTGAGTTGTATCTAAATTGTATAGAATGCACCATAGCTAGGTGCCACTGTACTGTTGCATATTCCTCTTCCACTTCAGCTGCTTAATCATACCTAAGCTACTATGATTCCAATTCCGATTCCGACTCTCATCTCTGATCTCAATTTGTAATTAGTTAGCAGTCTTATTCAAGTTTTTGGCAAGGTTCAGTTGTCCGATTTGGATTCTTTGTTTGTTCTTGGCTGACAGTTCTTGGCTACACCTAAATGCAATTTCGTTGTTGGCGACCCACAAATGACAGCAACATGGCTGTAGTCGGACGTCTCTTTACCCATTTCCACATTCCAAAGTTATCTCTCTCTATCTCTCGTTCTCTCTCTCTCTCTCTCTATCTCTTCCTCCTTGTCTATTTAATGCTTGGGCATCGCACATTTGGGTCGTTGTGTAGCTTATATAATTATACGATATGGTTATTTGAAATTTATGTGAATGAGTGTATGTGCGTGTGTGTGTGTGTGTGGGCAACATTGTAATAATTAATATACATTGCGTATACGCTCCACAGTACACCGGCTTTTAGTTCAGCTCCTTTCAACAGCCAGCAGCTGGCCATGATCTAAAGTATGCACACCTTCTGCTCGAGTTAACTTCAGTTGTTGTTAGTCCTTCAGTTCATTGCGAGCAATTGAAAATACTCGTTATTTAAATCGGTTTTCTTTTCCTTTACCTTTTTTTTTTTGTTTTTTTTTTTTTGCATTTTTACTAACATAATCGAGTTGCAGGTCCTTCAGCAGTAATTGGCATTCATTAAGGATGCCGTTAGCTGAAAATTTTGATATTCTGAAACGCTGGAAGGCAGCTCTTTCAATTTGACTTGCCAAATTGTTTTTTCTTTTTTCGCTCCCCTTCTGCCATACCCTTTAGCCTTTATCCAGTGCAAATTGGTAAGGCAAGGCTAGATTGGAGTGGCAAGTAGACATAATATGTATTTCTGATTAGCATCAAAGCGCGAGTCTATATAGCTACGTCTGACTATATTAGTTGGGACTTTAGATTTAGTTGCTATTGCAGCCAAAGGATTTCTTACGGCCCTTGGCTATTCTCTTAATTTGCAAAGCAGAACAAATCCATGTAAATTTAAATTATAATTTATATATATATACAGGGTATGTTCTAATCGGTCAGAATTGCCAAAGAGCGTGCATTACTTCTTTTTGCTTTTGTTTTTTCTGTGTAGCTTTGGTTGTTCACTGTCTCTGCTTTGGATGCTGCCTCGGCTTCTTCTGTTTCCTCTTCTTCTTCTTGTTGGCGAGTCGTGTGTTTACTCAACTGCAAGGCGAATGCAATTTTTGTGTAAACAACGCCATAAATTCCAATGGCTTAACAACAAAACGTTAGCACGGGCAGACAAGGCCACGCTGCACTCACTATGGGCAGGTGGTTGCTGGGTGTTGGCAACAGAGGAATGAATGCCAATGGCAGCCACTGTTAACGAGTTGTCTTTTGAAAATCGTCATGTGACAGAGTGAGAGGGAAGCAGAGCGCGAGAGATAGGGTAAGGAATGCCAAGAACTTCAAATTTGGATTGCAGATTGGTTAAAACTTTTTTTTTTTTTATTATTTTTACTCAGCTCACTCATAAATATTATGATATTTCGTATGTATGTATTCTCTTTATATATGCAAGCTAACTACGCTGCAGGATTCATAAGGATCCTTGCTACCGACTGAGAAGCTGCCCTTTATAATTCTAATGAGCTGCCATTTGATCTGCATGCAATCTCAGAACGTATCCTTTATTATTCTAATGAGCCTCTCTCTCTCTGTATCAGTGTCAGTGTGAGTCGCAGTGTGAGTTTCAGTGTCAGTGTGAGTCGCAGTGTGAGTTTCAGTGTCAGTGTGAGTCGCAGTGTGAGTTTCAGTGTCTCAGTCTCAGTCTCAGTCTCAGTCTCAGTCTCAGTCTCAGTCTCAGTCTCAGTCTCAGTCTCAGTCTCAGTCTCAGTCTCAGTCTCAGTCTCAGTCTCAGTCTCAGTCTCAGTCTCAGTCTCAGTCTCAGTCTCAGTCTCAGTCTCAGTCTCAGTCTCAGTCTCAGTCTCAGTCTCAGTCTCAGTCTCAGTCTCAGTCTCAGTCTCAGTCTCAGTCTCAGTCTCAGTCTCAGTCTCAGTCTCAGTCTCAGTCTCAGTCTCAGTCTCAGTCTCAGTCTCAGTCTCAGTCTCAGTCTCAGTCTCAGTCTCAGTCTCAGTCTCAGTCTCAGTCTCAGTCTCAGTCTCAGTCTCAGTCTCAGTCTCAGTCTCAGTCTCAGTCTCAGTCTCAGTCTCAGTCTCAGTCTCAGTCTCAGTCTCAGTCTCAGTCTCAGTCTCAGTCTCAGTCTCAGTCTCAGTCTCAGTCTCAGTCTCAGTCTCAGTCTCAGTCTCAGTCTCAGTCTCAGTCTCAGTCTCAGTCTCAGTCTCAGTCTCAGTCTCAGTCTCAGTCTCAGTCTCAGTCTCAGTCTCAGTCTCAGTCTCAGTCTCAGTCTCAGTCTCAGTCTCAGTCTCAGTCTCAGTCTCAGTCTCAGTCTCAGTCTCAGTCTCAGTCTCAGTCTCAGTCTCAGTCTCAGTCTCAGTCTCAGTCTCAGTCTCAGTCTCAGTCTCAGTCTCAGTCTCAGTCTCAGTCTCAGTCTCAGTCTCAGTCTCAGTCTCAGTCTCAGTCTCAGTCTCAGTCTCAGTCTCAGTCTCAGTCTCAGTCTCAGTCTCAGTCTCAGTCTCAGTCTCAGTCTCAGTCTCAGTCTCAGTCTCAGTCTCAGTCTCAGTCTCAGTCTCAGTCTCAGTCTCAGTCTCAGTCTCAGTCTCAGTCTCAGTCTCAGTCTCAGTCTCAGTCTCAGTCTCAGTCTCAGTCTCAGTCTCAGTCTCAGTCTCAGTCTCAGTCTCAGTCTCAGTCTCAGTCTCAGTCTCAGTCTCAGTCTCAGTCTCAGTCTCAGTCTCAGTCTCAGTCTCAGTCTCAGTCTCAGTCTCAGTCTCAGTCTCAGTCTCAGTCTCAGTCTCAGTCTCAGTCTCAGTCTCAGTCTCAGTCTCAGTCTCAGTCTCAGTCTCAGTCTCAGTCTCAGTCTCAGTCTCAGTCTCAGTCTCAGTCTCAGTCTCAGTCTCAGTCTCAGTCTCAGTCTCAGTCTCAGTCTCAGTCTCAGTCTCAGTCTCAGTCTCAGTCTTAGTCTCAGTCTCAGTCTCAGACTCAATCGCTATGTCTATGTCTATGTTAATCTCTGTCCCTCGATCTCTTAATCTTTCTCTCTCTCAATCTCTCTCTCTCTCATGCAAATAAATTAAGGACGTACGTTAACAATGTTGTATAACGTAAATGCAGGGGGTGCAGGCATCTCATAGTCGAGCACTCTTAAGTGGAGCATACAAGCGTGTTTTTGTTTTGTCAACGATTGTGCGCTGACTTTTTAAACGCTTGAAATTTACACGCAATTATTGTGAATACATGTACATGATAACTGGCTAAAAAAAGAGCAGGAATTTGTAGCACCAACAGCAACGGCAACAGCAACTGCAGCAGCAACTGCAACTGCAACTGCAATGGGAGACGCAAACGGGGCGAATGAATAATAAAACACTGCGTCGAACAATAGCAAATTGTGGGCGGGGACGGGGGGCGTTGGGGTTTCGCCTTCTGGCCATGTGCAGTGGAATTGCGATTGCGATTGCGATTGTGGTTGACAAAGTTGTTGTTGTCGCTGCAGTTGTTGTTGTTGTCGTTGTTTCTTACTGCATTCGTCAACATGAGTCGAGTGCATAAGCCCTCATAGCTGTGGCATGTGCCACGCCGCGGCGACCGCAAGGTGCTGTTCGGAGCACTAGGTGGCCATTGTCAAGAGTCGGCGAGGCAGCGCATTGGGGAACCCAAACACGTTCCATTCGCATTCGCATTCCCATTCGCATTCCAAGCCCTGTTGACCATGCAAAGCAACAACAAATTGCGAAGCATAAAGCGTAAATTGGCAAGCAGCAAAAAAATATGAATAATTTGCACGTGGCAGCGGCGATTGGGGGCGATCTAGGGGCCAGCTGGGCAATCGGCTGTTAGCCAGAAGAATGCAACAATCTGCATTCGCGCAGCTGCCAATCGAACGCTGACCAAGCTGATTTCCGCAGGACACACCGATTGAATGGAATGATTGAAATTGGCGGAACTGACGGACACCTGTATCAGCAGCACTTTACCTGTGCGTTATTCTTTTTGCCTGTCCGACGAAAAATATGCTTAAATAGGTTAGATATGAAACGACTTACGTTGAGTATTTCCTTTTGACCCTCCCTGACTCTAATGAATGCCTATCGTGCGGCAAAACTTCTGTCTTAAACAATAGCTCGACATTTAAACAAAAATTGGATTTTGCACTTAGCTGTATTTCTTTTTGAGCACCTCAATCGAAAACCTATGGTGATAGAACTATTCTGGTTTCAGTTTTGGATACCTTTTTTGCTTACCACAGTCTGTTGGCTCGTGAATCGATAAACGATATGTAACTGAGGAATTCTATGAACATCATATTAGGCTATGTCATTTGGGCTTATGTCCATCTGGTCACCTTCCATTCGAATTTAATACTTTTACAGCCGTGTCCATAAACTCCTTTTGCCTATCACAATCTGTTTTTACAGAATGCTTCTCTTCGCTTCTCTTCGTTCACTGACAATAATAACGACCCTGCTCGAATGGCTTAAATAGCCATCTCGCTTTCACTCTGCAAAACCCAGGACTACGTACAGCAACAGCTATCCTTATCTCGCTCTCATGTAGTGAGATAACACTCGGATAACATTTTTACAACAAATCTATACAAGCTCTGCAAGATGGAGTGATAAATTAATAATAATAACAGTCTTTTAACAGTGAGCTCTGTTATCTTACACTTATACTACTGCAACAGTAAGAGACAATCACGACAACATTAAACAGAATTAGGAAACAGACTTTTCTATTCATATATAGTATTATAGATCATATATTATATAATATATATTATATTCATATATAGTATTATAGATCATATATTATATAATATATATTATACATGATATATTATATATTATATATTATATATTATATATTATTTATTATATATTATATATTATATATTATATATTATATATTATATATTATATATTATATATTATATATTATATATTATATATTATATATTATATATTATATATTATATATTTTATATTATATATTATATATATTTTATTAGAAGATTGTTTGTATTCAGAAACATTTGAAAATGTTTTCAGTATATCGAATATAGAAATAAAGTAGAAATTGTATTTAGAATCACGTAAAGAATGAGAGATTTACCTCTTGTAATAATCATTTATTCACTTGCTAATTTAGGAAAACACTCATCATTTCATTTTGAATAATTCATGTGCTTTCATTTATTGAATTATCTTCAATTTTGTTTGTGTTTCACATGCATCAAACAATTTATGAGATTTGTTAATTGAAATGCTTTCAATGCTCAACATCATTCTAAACTAGTTCAAAGTAATCAAAATGACATTGTTGATTCAGCAAATTAACATGTAAAATATATATATACAAATAAATGTATACATACATACATATATATATATATATATATATATATATATATATATATATATATATAACGTGTATATAGCAAATACTGTTATTAAATTGCTTTTGTATCAATAGACTGAGCTGCATTCGCATCTGCAATTCGCTGTCTACTTTTTCTGTTTTTGTTTTTTACATTTATCGCAGTTATAGCTGCATCCGATCTATGTGAATATGTATTGTAGCTGACATGGGCTGGCTTTCAAATGCAATCGAATGCAATCACTCATTCATTCTGGACGCTTCCGTTTTTCAATCTGTGGTCCATTCAACGGCCATCAGACTGGACTGAAACTCTAGTCCAGAAACTGTCTGATTGTTCCACGTCAGATCCCTGCTTGATACCTGTTAGCCGTAAATGCGTCCGGAGCTTAAATGGCAATATATATATTTTTGTCGAGTGTCAGTGACGCCCATCAACTATCCAGCCATTGGCGCCTGCCTGCCTGCCTGCCTGACTGACTGACTGACTGCCTGCCTGCCTGGCCATTCTCTATTTGGTAGCGCACTTTTCTCGACTATCCTTTAACGGTCTATCGCATTCGTCCTCGTCGTCGTCCTTGTTGTCGTAGGTGTAGCGTCCTGCCTGATGAATTGAGCTTAAGCACGAGCATGATCCCCATCATCATTTTTTATGGCCATGCGTCAAAAACAAGACAAGTTTCCATCCCTCCGGCTCCTGGCCTGGTAACGCCTTCTTGCCAATGTGTCAAAATGTTGGCCCTTGCCTCAAATCGTCACGCAGCAAAAGTTTCTAATGACACCGCTTTGATGAGCGCAGGAACTGAAGCCGAGGAGGCGATTGCCGCCAGATGGGGTATGAGCGGTATGGCTGATAGGAAGTTCTAGCTGTATCCGGAACTTCTCGCTTGATTCCGCTCCCAGTATCGCGCTAATGTGCGCCATAGGGCGGCTATCGATTTCACACAGAGCATGCAAAGCTTACAACGGAGAGAGAGTCATAACCGAAACGGATGTAAAAAACATTCGAGGCACGCACATACAGGGAAAGCGCGCAAAAGAGAGAGAGAGAGAGGGAGAGAGAAGCGAGCATCAATTCTAGCGTTCGCATAGATAAAGCATTTCTCTAACGAGTCGAGGGCGCACATATTGAACTTGTGTGTTCATGCCAGCCAGTGCCACGCCTACTTCGAAGAGACCAGCCACCAACGCTGCTAATGTGCGTAAAAGCGGGCACGTATATGTGTGTGTGTCATCATTGACACGCGAAAAACATGAAACACTTTTAGCATTTATGCGTTGCAAGCAGCAGCAGCAACAGCAGCAGCAGCTGGCTTCCATTTTTATACGCTATACCCTAAAGCCAGCGGAAGGTCAAAGAAGGTTGCTTAAAAGTTAAGAAATGTTGTAAAAATATGAATGAAATATAGAAATATTACATACAGGGTATCTTTTAATCGAGCTTGTATAAGTTAATCTTGCTTACGTATTATGAATGGCAAAATGTTAGAAGAATACTTAGTCTGAATCAGTGAAATCCTCTTGGGGCCAGCTACAACTAGACTTAGTAAAAGTTTTCCTAGTGACGAGCACTTGATTGCCAGAACATATATCCTGTACAAAATATGCATGAGAGCCACATAAATCGTGGCAAGAAAATCGTTAGTTTAACGCCACATACAAATACCCAAGCACATTACACACATACAGACATACAGAGATTCTTTTTATTAAAGTTGAAGTACGAAAAAATGTTGAATGCATTCGGGCATAGCATAAAAAGTTCCATAAATTTCAATAACTAAGGCAAACGGACTGATAGCTGAATTATGGATGAGCTGGAATAAAGTATGTTCCGCTGAATTGATGAGCCCGCAAATACAACAAAGAAAAGCAAATGAATGAATGTCGACTTGAAACAATATACGAGTATGAACCACAAATGTGAATTTGTCGGCAATGCGAATACCATCAAGAAATAGGAATGGGAGCGGGAATGGGGAAATGGGAGTGGGAATCTGAATGAGAATGAGTTTGAGAGCTAACATAACATATTCAACATTTATGAGTTCAAAACTAAGATCGATGAAGATTATTTATTGACGTTTATTATTGACATTGATCGATTTAAGGACACTGATTAAAATAGAGCAAGAGTGTCGGCATTAGCAAAAACATTAATCGATAAGTGTCGAATTTAATCGATTATTATTAATCTGTTCATATAGGCCAACTTTACTGCAATTGTATTTATTTTTGTCGAGTCGTTTATTGGATTTTGTTACAATAATTAAGTTTTAGAGTTTCATTTAATGTAGCGCACTCTATCGATATCGATAATAATGTGAATTTTTCGTATAGATTTTTAGTTAAAGACATTTCGCCTATATAATAATAATTTAAATTATAAGACTTCAAAACTAATTGTATAGTTGACTTCGTAGTGCGGGATGTGATTGCCATTGGACATTGCATAAAACGTCTTAGAGTTATCGATAAACACAGCTTTAAGCTTGATCGTGTTGACATCGAATCTATTCAAACTGGAGACTAACAAAAGTTGGATTTGTGTTAACTACTCACTTGAATTTGCAACACACAAGTTGATAAAAATGCCCACTTTTATAATATCGATAAATATCGATTGAAGAACAATTGCACTTTCATATCGATGATTTAAACTCTCAACATATAAAAAATAATTATTGAATATTTATTGGCCGATCTCTTCTGCATGTGAGATTTTATTTAATTATGTTTTCTTTTTTTTTTTGTTTTTTTCTCCTTTGATGAACCATCGATGGCAGTTAAGGCAGTGCAGTTCTGTTGGAGGTAGAAGCAATGCAGTTTTATTGGATAATTGGATAATTGCCAGTGACAGGTAACAGACAGGCGATGCGTTTATGAACAGATGCGTTGGCGTATGGGTCAAGCTGGAGTAAGTCACTGCAAGAGTTTAGCTGGAAATGACAACGTAATCAAGTCGTTGTGCTCTCTGACAAGATAACGCACACGCACACACACACAAAGACACAAATGCTGGTGAGTGGTTGGCGGAAAAGGAAGTGCAGCCATTGACAGCAAAGAAGAAGCGAACCGTCTATCGCGTGGGCCATGTGTGTGGGTGGTTGAGTGTGAGTGGGTGTGCAGCCAATAAATCTAATATTTCTAAATGTTAAAAAAAACTGCGTTGTGCAGTGCTGCGCTCAATACCCACCCACACACACCCACACATATATATATATATATATATATAT
The DNA here is from genome assembly GCA_037075265.1 of Drosophila nigricruria. Lineage (NCBI taxonomy): Eukaryota > Metazoa > Arthropoda > Insecta > Diptera > Drosophilidae > Drosophila > Drosophila nigricruria. The sequence goes on along the minus strand of JBAMCI010000206.1, from coordinate 2,736,264 downwards.
ATATATGCCAATGTGTCAACAGTGTGTAGGCAGAGGGGCCTGGGCATGGTCGGAGGTTAGGCACGCCCGATTGGCAATAAATTGAAATACGCGACCATAAAATCACTTAATTGCGAATTCGTGTCGTTGCCTGAACGGGAAAGGGCCAATTCACTGCTCAAAAGATAGCTGTATGTGAGTGCGTGTGTGTGGGTCTGTGTGTGGGTGTGTGTGTGTGTGATTGCATTGACTGTGTGCACGCATCCAAGTGCTGGCCGAGCAGTGAGTTGGCTGTCACTCAGCAGCTCCCAGAAGCACATGATGAGGGCGAATTGGCGAAGTGGTGCCACAAGTGTGGAGCAGCTACAGCTAGGTGTGTGGGAAGCTGCTCTCTTGTTGTGCGTGTGTATGTGTGTGTGTGTGTGTGTGTATTTTACTTGATGATTATGGCAAATTGATTTGTTTGTAGCGTTAGACATGCCGCGCACTTTGCGGCTTTTAAATGCCGCACACGCAAGTGTCCGGAAGACAAATGAGCAATTGGCGGTTATTGCCAAGCGCGAAAACCATTGAGAAAACAATGTGTGTGCTTTGTGAGTGCGTGTGTATGTGTGTGTGCGGCTGCGTTAAGTGTTGCGGTTAGTGAGTCAGCGGCTATGGCTGTCAGGTAAATAAAGAGCGAAAGAGCGAGAGAGCAAAGGAGACAGAGGGAGGGAATGTATGCTGAGACAAATGAGAAGCTATTGCCAGCTATAGACTGTTAAGTGCAGCTGCAAGTATGTCTCAAAATCAATGGCTCGTTAAAGCTAGGGCTTGAAGTCAATTTACCCAGCTAATGGCAATCGAATGGGTCCTGTCATAGACCAGCCCAACGCAGCGCAGCGTAGCCCAGTGCAGCCCAGTGCAGCCCAGTTGGCAAATTGAGAAAAGCATCGAGAGGACCTCGAGCAGCTGCTCGCCAAATTCTGGAGCAATTGACGGTTGGATATGCGGGTCAAGAAGCTGTGCCATTAACACCTGAATGGATCAATTAGTAGTGCATTTGTTATGCCATGACAGATTGCATTTAAAGCTGACCCCAATCCGTTCCGTGAGGTACACATTTAACATGCTTCTCTCTCTCTATATAGCTGACTGAATGACATCGCATATAACGACGACATGCACAAGCACAACAAACTTGCAGCGCTATGTGCAAATTTAGCTGACATGACAAAAAGAGGCAAGTTGTAAACTATAATATGCGTTCCACAAGATATAAAGTAGTAAATACAAGAGCACACACAGGAATAAACACACACACACACACACACACACACACACACACACACACACACACACACACACACAGAAACTGCTCTGAAGTGCAACTGCTAACAAATTTGTACAGCAACTCAGAGAGAAAAGTTCGCGCTTTGATAAACAAATACAAATGGCAGATGTCTCTGTCGTACCCCCAACCCCAACCAACAGCCAACCTCCAACCCCCAACTCAAGCTTTAAGCATTATGACTGCCTCAGCCCCTTGCCAAGCCACGCACCAAGTTCCACCTATCGCGTACTTTGTGGCCCATAAAAATGCAGCGCATATCAGGCGTCAAGTATCTGTGCATCTAGCAGCCTCAATTTCCTTCGCATCAGCCACAGATGCAGTTATAGAAAAAGTTATAGATACAGATAAAAATACCTATGCAGAAAGAGATACAGATAGCAAATTCAATTTCCATCACATCAGCCACAGATGTAGATATAGATAAATATATAAATACAGATACAAAAACTTATACATTAAGAAATACAGAGACAGGAGACAGGAGACAGGAGACAGGAGACAGGAGACAGGAGACAGGAGACAGGAGACAGGAGACAGGAGACAGGAGACAGGAGACAGGAGACAGGAGACAGGAGACAGGAGACAGGAGACAGGAGACAGGAGACAGGAGACAGGAGACAGGAGACAGGAGACAGGAGACAGGAGACAGGAGACAGGAGACAGGAGACAGGAGACAGGAGACAGGAGACAGGAGACAGGAGACAGGAGACAGGAGACAGGAGACAGGAGACAGGAGACAGATACAGATACAGATACAGATACAGATACAGATACAGATACAGATACAGATACAGATACAGATACAGATACAGATACAGATACAGATACAGATACAGATACAGATACAGATACAGATACAGATACAGATACAGATACAGATACAGATACAGATACAGATACAGATACAGATACAGATACAGATACAGATACAGATACAGATACAGATACAGATACAGATACAGATACAGATACAGATACAGATACAGATACAGATACAGATACAGATACAGATACAGATACAGATACAGATACAGATACAGATACAGATACAGATACAGATACAGATACAGATACAGATACAGATACAGATACAGATACAGATACAGATACAGATACATATACAGATACAGATACAGATACAGATACAGATACAGATACAGATACAGATACAGATACAGATACAGATACAGATACAGATACAGATACAGATACAGATACAGATACAGATACAGATACAGATACAGATACAGATACAGATACAGATACAGATACAGATACAGATACAGATACAGATACAGATACAGATACAGATACAGATACAGATACAGATACAGATACAGATACAGATACAGATACAGATACAGATACAGATACAGATACAGATACAGATACAGATACAGATACAGATACAGATACAGATACAGATACAGATACAGATACAGATACAGATACAGATACAGATACAGATACAGATACAGATACAGATACAGATACAGATACAGATACAGATACAGATACAGATACAGATACAGATACAGATACAGATACAGATACAGATACAGATACAGATACAGATACAGATACAGATACAGATACAGATACAGATACAGATACAGATACAGATACAGATACAGATACAGATACAGATACAGATACAGATACAGATACAGATACAGATACAGATACAGATACAGATACAGATACAGATACAGATACAGATACAGATACAGATACAGATACAGATACAGATACAGATACAGATACAGATACAGATACAGATACAGATACAGATACAGATACAGATACAGATACAGATACAGATACAGATACAGATACAGATACAGATACAGATACAGATACAGATACAGATACAGATACAGATACAGATACAGATACAGATACAGATACAGATACAGATACAGATACAGATACAGATACAGATACAGATACAGAAACAGCTACAGACACAGATACAGATACAAATACAGATACAGATACAGATACAGATACAGATACAGATACAGATACAGATACAAATACAGATACAGATACAGATACAGATACAGATACAGATACAGATACAGATACAAATACAGATACAGAAAGAGATAATGCTAAGTGCTTACGACAGAATTCCAACTGTCACTTTGTGTGCAGTCAGCCAGCCGGAGACGCTGTCGCTTCAAATGTATCTGTAACCGTAATTGTATCTGTGTGTATCAGCAGCACACACAAGTATGCAAATGTAAGTGTATCTGTTCAATCTTATTTGTAAGATGTTTTATGGCATTATTCATAATGCAAGATGAGCAAATCGTTTCTGTGACATTTCCAAAAGTATCTTTGATGTGTGTGCGACTGTGGGTGGCTGTTGGCTGTTGGCAGTTGGCAGTTGGCTGTTGTAGGCGTGCTGCTTGGCATATCAAGCCAATAATGCTCGTAATTGTTTGCCAATGTCATTGTCATTGTCAATGTACAATTGCCACGGCCACTCGTCGTCTGATGCGACCCGCCTTCATCATCGATCAATAAGCATCAGCAGGGGATATCGTTTGAGCTGCTATCATTACTTAAGCCGTTGCTGTTAGTTGTTGTTGTTGCTGTTGTTGTGGCAATGCGTCAATGTCAACATTGATCAATGCAAGGACAAAGACAGCCAACCAACCAGCCAACCAGCCAACCAACCAACCAAGCAAGCAACCAAAGTAGGGCCAACGCCCCAGCAGTTGAAAACAGGCAACCGACAGTCAGCAGCCAGTCCAACACCTCGGTCTGGTCTACTCGCAGGGCTTCTTGCTCTATATACCCTCATAGCAGTAATTAGCCAATGGGGTATGATAACTACTATGCCTTAAATGAATGTAATTGGTATTTGCCAACTATGAGCCACACTCACAAGAGACTCAAGTTTGTTTCTCGAACATCGAAATATGAGCTTTGATCCAAGAAGAAAGTATATTAAAATAATATCTTTGCTTGGAAATCCAATTGTCGTCCTAGAATACAAACATATTGGCTCTATGCTGTCTGCAGGGTACTTTGTATTCGAGCAAGTTGTGCTAGTGGACTGATTTTGAAACAGGTGCTAGTGCTGGTGGTGTGAGTGGCGTGCTTATGAGTTCATGAAATGCTCCTTGAATATGCATGAGCCCCTAAGGGACGACGAGTGCAGCAGCCCCAGCATCAGCCTCAGCGTCAGCCACATTTGTTGGCTGTGAGTTGTGGGGGCCTGTGGCTATGCCTGGCGAAGATTTTTGGCGAAAGGTAGAGACGGTTGCAGCTTTGCGCAAAATGAGTAGAGATTAAATTAAATTAAATTATAGAAACCGCCACGTTAGGGCCAACCTGTGTAATGTAACTGTCTGCTCGCAGCACCTGTAGTAAGCCAACTTCTCCGACTCCTGCGCTCGTCAACTGTTATAATCCATTTAGAGTTTTGGTTGGAGTTTGGCTAGCTCTGGCCAAAGATTCGCTCATAATTTTGCGGACAGTGCTGCTGATGCTGCTGCTGCTGCTGCTGCTGCTGCTGTCATCAAATTATGCATGGGTTAAAACAACAAAGGGCGCCCTGGCAGTTGCATGGAATGCCGCAGGATGCCTAGCCCAGCGGCCGAGTATGGTCGACTCTGTTCACTGTTCTCTATTCTCTGTTCTCTGTATAAGTGCTGCTTGGTGGCGGCCAGCCGTGTTTTTGCAACATGAAAAATGCATGCTGCATGCTGCAAGGATTACATGTGACTATAGAGCGGAGCGCGGGTGTGTGTGTCGAAGGCATGACAACTCGTTGCATTTGCACACTTGCAACGGGCGACACACTTGCCACAGTGCTTAGGCGAAAATGGCATAAGCCCAGCCTAAAAGCAGTCAACACATATTTCAACTGCAATCAGCGAGCGAGCGAGTGACTGTGTGTGTGGGTGTGTGTGTGCTGTGTGCTTGGGTGAGCTGTGTCAAAAAAAAAAAGAAAAACTAAATAAATAAGCAGACAGTGTGCAAGCTAAAAGGAAACTCAACTTGAAGATAAATGCAAATTTCACTTGCTTTCAAAAGCAGCGCTGCCAGCGTCGCAGTCGCAGTCACAGTCGCAGTCGCAGTCGCGAGCGTAGCTCGTTTTTGTCATTTCCGTTGCAGCGCTTGCAGCTGCATCATATATTTTTCGTTCTGCTTTAACCTAAGTAGAGTATATTTGGTTTTTGTATTTGTCCTTAAACGATTTGACTTTTGAATTGAGGCAACTTTTTGTCCTGAACCAAAAGTACAAAAATTTGTCTTGAAGCTCTAAGAGCCTACCAGTTTGCTGTTAATTGTGTGGGCATATGGACGAGTATCACACAGTCGCTTATGACCGACTGCAATAGAGAAACTTGTCTCTTTTTTCTTCCTTTTTTTTTGTCAAGAGCTGTCTTCCTTTTGCGGTTTGTCATACTTCCTCTGTGGCATTGCAATTCTATTGCCGGGTCTTAAAATTGTCCAAATGGCTGCGGCGGCGGGCGTGGCGTAGCGCCTGGGCTCATTTGGCCAACCAGTGGAGGCAGCAGCGACACAAACAGACAACAGCTTCATTTATCAAAACGCACTGGCCGCGTCGTCAAATGTCCTGTGTGCCTCCCAGCTACTCCCACAAGTCCCCCCGCAGCCCACCCCAAAGCGGCACAGCGCATAACCTAATTTTATGCCAGGCCGAACCGCCCAAATGGCAGCCAGGCCAGCTAGTCGGAGAGTGACGGTTAAAGTGTTTGCCTGCATTGTTGCTGCAGCTGGCAAACATGCAACAATTCGCGTACAATGTTGCATGCAACTTAAAGCCAAAAGCCAAAAGCCAAATACCAAAAATAACACAATTGCTTTCAAAATGTAACTCGAAATGTAATTTGCACTGGCCAAACAAACAAAACTAATCTAATTTCACCACCCACACTCACGCATACCAGAGAATCAGATAGGTTCGAAATACTCTAACTGATTTTGACCCTTAGCTAAGTCGCACCTTCAGCATGATCTAATATGGCATTCAAATATCAACTTGATATATCATGGTATATTAGTAATTCAGGATATTAGGCATACAAATTTTTATTGCTGATATTGGGTATTGGGTAATATCAGTTTAAGATATGATATTATTATATCATGATATTGTAATAGTAAGCTTAACTAATTTGAACGGGAGCTGTTCTTGCTGAGATATTGCCAGTTGATAAGGTATTGATGTTCGATATTATATATATATATATATATATATAGTCCTCTTTCTGATGTCCAAGCTAAAGAGCAGCTTTAGTCATGAGAACATGATACCATGCTTATACGTTTATCTAATTTGAAGAGAAGTAGCTCTCTACAAGACTTGACTTCATTATAATCTAAGCTAAAACCTAATATATTGATACTTTTGACTCATGTTATCATGACATCATGATACCAGGATATCGTTACTGTGAACTACTTTGAATGAGTCAAGTTTGTTCTGGAGATTAGTTCTGTTATTATCTAAACATAAAGCTAAAAATAATAACAAATATTATAATATACATTTCTTTTTGTGTCTAAATTGTCTAAGATATCATGATAGGAGATATTATATTAAGCTCATGTAAATTATAGTAGTTTTCTAAGTTTATCCAAGACGTAAACTGTTGATAGAGCTGATATCTTTATATTATTATATCTTGATAGCTTACACTGAGATCTTGATATCTTATCATGATAACTTGACATCTTGTCATGATATTCAGTTAATCAAGTTCAACCAAAAATATCTTTAAGGTTTCGCTTAACACTAACAGACTTGAAGCAAGCTATTAGAAATTGATGAATGTATTTTAAATAATGATGTATATCCTCAAAGGGAATACAGTTTATGCTGTAGATAAAAGAATTATAAATAATATATATATGCATAATTTCCCCGTCAATATGTTTAATATTTCTGAGATAGAAGCTTGTTTATGACTATAATAAATTATAATATTTGATTTTTGAATAATAATAATTTACTAGCTTCGACGGCAATAAATCATTGCCAAGATGAGGAAAGAGTTGTCGCAATAAATCGAGTAGAAAAACTAGAAATAAATAAATTTTGAAATAAAAGAAAAGACATTTCAGGCAAGGCCGAACAATTAAGTAATCTCTAATTGCTTGAGCTTTGTTCGAGTGTCAGCCTCGATTATGGAGCTAATTGCGAGGAGGATAGACTACGTAATCAAGCGAAATAGATATGTGTGTAGGTATATCATTGGTCAATTGGTTGGCCGTCTAATGACTTTCAGCAGTCACTGTTGGGCAAGTTATTGGCGGCTCGCAGGCCAAAGGAGTGCCGAGCAGGCACTTATTGTATATCAAAGAGCATTCGTGCATTCCAACTTGACTCAATTCAATCTGCCAGCGGCAGAAGCGGCCGCAACATAGCAGTAAATAACATACAAATCGAATGGCAATTCCTGCAGCCTCCCGCTCCCTCCCTCTCCACATACACACACACACAGTCGTTTCATGTGGCTCAATGCATTTTCATTTGTGTAATTACATTGGCGCATTTTCAAACAACAATTAGCGCGTGTTGGCAACTCTGGCTGTGGTACGCGACTCGCGTTTACAAAACGGCGCAAAACTTTTCAACAGAGGTCAGAGAGCTTATAGTGGGTTGGGAGCTGGGAGCTGGGAGCTGGGGCTGGGGCTGGGGCTGCAGGTGGCAGGCTGTAGCAACATCATCAATCATGCATTTGAAAAGTTTATTAAAGAGAGTGCGAGAATGTGGGGGCATTCAAAGAGAAAGAGCAGGCGAAAGAGTAAGAGCGGGGGGAGAGAGGGAGTTGCCAGAGTACTTAAGCGCTAAAAGTTTTCAATAGCTTTTGCGTTCGCTGGCTAACAAACTAAGTCGGGTAAATGTTGAAGCAAAGTTTATGCAACTGCACACACACACACTCTCACACACACACTCACACATACACACACACACACTGGGAGTAACATCAATTCAAATTTGGCCGTGAAAGTCGACAGCGACGACATCGCTGATCACATTTCAATGACACAAGTAGGCCGGCAATTGAGGAGCCTGTGGAAGCGGTTTGGAGTGCAGCGGCAAGGGGCACACTTTTGTGGCACCCCCTTTGGTGTTGCATGCACAAATGGCTGCTGTTGTTGTACTCTCTCTCCTACGCTTGACTCTTGCTGCTGTGCAAAGTTTCTGCAATGACTTTGCCGACGATTTTCACTTTCGCCTTAGAAACTCGCCTGCATTTCGCTTAATAATGGCAAAGGTGATGAGCAGAGCTGGTCTTTCGTGCTGATTTACTTAGCGAAAAGGGCGAGTTGCATAAATAATATAAGATTAAATGAGATTTTCGAACGGCAAGAGGATTGCATACTAAACGAGATGAAAGCTATCCTTTAGTGAGCTGGGTAAGGTCAAAGAGTTTTAGTTGAGAAAATACTTTGACTTAGAGTCCTCAGATCTAGGAGAACTATTACCTCTTCTTTAATTTGTCTTATGAAAGATATGATTAAAGAGTTCTTATATAAAATAGTATATATCTAAACAAGAAAGAGTATCCAAAGCTTAAGCTTCGGCCAAGGTATAAAGCCAAGGCGCTGCACATATCGTAGTCCACATACATCGGGTGGAAATTGCTGGCCACTTAGTCTTCGAGAATACGCTTCCTTCCATTTGCCCGTTTGCCACTTCATGGCGAGCACATAAAGTTAACGCAAATGCTTCGATTGTTGGGCATTGTGGTTAGAGCATTGCCATGTTGTGCCACAAAGTTAGGTGGCACGTTGCAAGTGCGTTTATCTCTATTTCCCTCTCGCTCTCGCTCTCTTCCTCTCACTCACTTTTTGTGAGTTGCCTCTAGTGTTTCTGCTGCTGCGCTCATGAATCATGCCAAAAATTGCGACGTCGCGACGCAAGCGACCCAAATTCTGATACTTGCTGCACTTGAAGCGGGCAGACGACAATGACAACAACAACAACAACAATAGCAACAGCAACAACAACACTTGCAACAACAACAACAACATCAATGTTGGCCATGAAGACAACGCTGCAGACATTGCAGACTTCGACTTGGACTTCGACTGCGACTGCGACTGCGACGGCGACTGAGACAGCGACAGCGACTGCGACTGCAATGAATTTGTCGCACTGCCACTGTGCTACAAAAGTGGGAGTGTTGGTGCTTTTGGCCGTTCGAGTCTGTGGCACGCCCCATTTTGCAAGTGGCGTCGTCGTAGCACTTCACTTTTCTATATTAGCGCCACGTAAGTGCAGCCGCAGGGCGTGGCAATTGCATTACAAATGGACGAGGGGGAGCTGAGTGCGCAAATTACACCATATCCCACTGTCACCCACAGCCCCCACCTAACCCCACCCACACCCACATGCACAGAGACGAAATGAAATACAGCGACAACGAAAGGCAATCTATACGAATCCAACATACACTACAATTCAGTCTGTCATATGTTGGGGTGAATGTAGTGATGAGGAAGTTTAAAATATTTGTGTTGGATTTAGAGACTAGTTACATAGGAATGATCCAAAATGATTTATCTAGCCTCTATAGTTACCACTATATATAAGCCTATATATAGTGATATATATATATATATAAGATATATAATGAAATTTGACTATTTCTGAACGTTTCTTAAGTTAAGAATGGGGCTTATGTCGTAAGCTTCAGAGGATTTATTGTTGCAGTTAAGAAGAAAACTTATATAATATATAAAAGATTTTAAATAAAATGCAAATTTTAAAAGTTAAACTAAATTTCTCAGGATATATATTACATTTTGTTTTGAAACTTCTGTCTGGTAAGCAGATCTATCAATTAACTATTTCTGAAGAAAAGTATGCCTAACGTTCGGTGCGCTGTAGAGAGCTCCTTCATCTACGCCATCCTCTTCCATCAGAGACACGCAGAGACACATGGACAGTGGAAAAGAAAAGCGTGTGAAGTCGACTTTAATCTCTTTTAGCAAAAGCTGGAAGAATCCATTCTCAACTGGTTAAAGTTGAGCAAGAGTGGGGTAGGGTGAGCTGGTTTGATAGCTGATGACTGATCGGCGCGGAATTTTTAAACACTTACATACACAGCCTGCTCACCTGCTGTGTGCTATACCTTATTACTGTTAATTGAATAATAAAGTAAACAAAACAAATTGAAACAAGTTGAACTTGTTGTTGCCTTTCAGCTTAGAAGCTGTTTCTGATCTTTGGCTCTTATCTAAATTCCGCTTCGCTATGGGCTTTGACTTCCAAGCGACTTTTGTCTATGATATGTCAAAGCATAAGTAAGAAACCCTTGTTGTGCAGTGTAGCCATTGAAGGAAAGAAAAAAGCGTAGAAGAAAAACGTCGCCAGCGGCAGTGGAAAATTGCTCTGAGTTGTCGTCTGGCTGCTGATGCTGATGCTGTTAAGGGCGTTACTTGCATCTCCTCACCTAGAAATTGCACTCCCTACAAGTGTATGTCTCTCTCTCTTTCTCTCTCTCTCTCTGTGTGTGTGTGTGTATGTGTGTGTGCTCGTTTAATGGCCACAAAGCGGAAACTGGAGCGTGGCAACTGACGGCGACGTTGTAAAAATTGCTGCAGTTGTTGCTGCTGCATTAGCAGCCATTTGCAGCAGCTATTGATGCGTCCTGCTCTCCCTCTCTCTCTTCCCCTCCCCCCTCTCTCTCCCTCGCTTGCTTGGTCTATGTATAGCGTGCTTTAGTGCTATTTATTTATGTTTGCTGCGGTGTCTGCTGGGCAGCCGAAATGATGACATGAAAAATTGTGTTGCCTGCCTTTGGGCGCTGCTGCTGAGATTTCGATTGCCAGCCCGAAGATGCGAAGCTGCGAGGAGCTTTTCATGTGCTTCATGAATTTATGGCTTTTTAAATCGAAAGAAATTCGTTCGCTTGTTCCAGCCGCACCAAATGTGCCAATGTGTATGAAACGCAGCGCATCGAATGCTAATATCCTATACCAACAACAACCACAAATCAACAAGAATGTGAAATGCCAAAATACTCTGCTCACACATATGCTCAAAACTTAAAATAAGGCAAATTTATCAGTCGATCAGTCTTACAAGCTGTAAATCTGTAACTATAACTGTTTAAGATGTGCAGACTGATTGAATGAGGGACTGATAGACAGCCCGATTGCTTACCGAGAGTGACAAAGCCCAGTCTCTGAGCTAGGATAAAGCAAAGTTTGTCTTTGCACAGTGGGTGAAATAACTCAGCTAATAGAACAAACAAAAAATAATTGAAAAGTCAGTGTATATAAATGTGAAAGCCACAACGAATAAATTTATGAATATGTAAAATAAACAAGAAAGAAAGCTCTAGTCGGAGGTACCTAACTAGGAGCTCCCCTGAACTGAAAAGCGGATATTTGAAACATTCTATGATTAAATCCAAAAGGAGCTTCAAGCTTAAAGTTGTACAAAATGTAATTTTATAATTGAATTTCGATAACGTTTCTAATTGATAACATTAAAACGGGAGTTGTTATCGAATTTTTAAAGCAAATTTCGCGTCTCTAGCCCTTATAGGTTCTGAGATCGACGCGTTCAAGCATACGGACAGACGGACGGACGGACAGACGGACATGCGGACGAACGGACACATGGAGAGGTCTAAATCGACTCAACTTGTCGCCCTGATCAAGAATATATATACTTTATGGGGTCTGCCACGCCTCCTTCTGCCTGTTATATACATTTTAACAAAACCATTATACCCTGATTTTCCATTTTCAATGGGTTCAGGGTATAAAAATATATTTGTATCTAACATAAGTAGTCAGCTCCAGATACTTGGATAGACACTTCTCATCTAATCTTGCTGTTGATAACAACAGGCGAAGGCGAAAAGATTACGTGGAATAGAATGCAATATGGAATAAATAAGTCTAGATCTAAGATGTATATGCTGGCTTACAGGACAGCTCACTAGTTAAGGCTTAGAGCTAAATGTGCTACAGAGTCTAAGACAATAAGCTCCAACAAATAAACAGAATAGAAAATAAAAAACAAAAGTATCTCTTGTACATAAGTTATCTATCTTAAGATTAAGGCTTACTCATTCTATAATATTTACACATTCAACAATATGTTTCTCAGTTTTTCAACTGCTTCCTTGCGTCTTTTTACTTTTCTTTACTCCTCTTTTCTTCACTTTTCTTCTCTTTTCTTCCCCTTTCATCTATTTTCTTCTCATTTCTTCTGTTCCCTTTCATTTCCTTCTCCTTTCATCTCTTCAAATATATTTCAATATTCAGCGTAACGAATCAACTGCATTTTCCGTTTTCGGGCAAAAAACAAAGAGGTAAAAAACCACGAACGCAACCGCATATATTCAAGATTTATGAAGACTTTTGCATTTTTATTTACGATGCGAGAACAAACAGGCAGACGTAAGCTCGAGCGCATGTACATAAATTCGCGTTAGCTTCAGGTCCTTCGGCTCCTTTTTGGCTGGCCTCAAGGCAAGGGATTGCCTTTAATTGCAGTCCAGCTTCAGCTTGTATTTCTGTTTCTGTTTCAGTTTCTGTTTCAGTTTTAGGTTTTAGGTTTAGGTTTGGGTTTGGGCTTGGGTTTTGGTGTCGGTTGCAGATTCGGTTTCAGCTGTCCTCTCGTAGCTTGCCACAAATGTTGCCGCGCCATTAAGCGCAGCGCTGGCAGCGACGCCAGCAGCGCCTGCGGTGTCAACTGCGATGCCGGCCTTGGCGACGCGACGCTCATAAAAAAAATAAAAATCAAATCGACGACACGCACAGAGTAGGAGGCGTCGTCCGACAACTGAGCCGGGGCAGGCAAGGGGTCAGTGTGTGCGTTTGTGTGGGTGGTTGGCTGCATGTGTGTGTGTGTGTGGGCGTGGCTGCCTTGTGCTAGTTTCCGTCTGTGCAGGCAGACAAAATGTTAGCTTGGCACAGCTGCGGCCTCATTTCATGGATGCTGCTAAATACTGATGCTGGCAAGGCGACCAAGTCCGAGTCCGAGTCCGAGTCCGAGTCAGAGTGCGAGTCCGTGTCCGAGTCCGGGTCCGAGTCGGAGACCGTCCAAAATCGAGTCGGAGGCGTGTCGTTTGTGTCTGCCCGTCGTCTGTCTGTATATCCTGCTGTTAGCTGGCATTGTCCTTGCTACTGCGAGCTGCGAGCTGTCAGCTGTTAGCTGTTAGCTCTTGGCTGTTAGTTGGCCACGTCCAACGCCCAAAACTCGATTTCATTTGCACTTTCCATTTCGTATGCGTCCAGACAACATGTCTCCTAATCCGCCAATGCCCTGCATCCACTCGACTGCCTCGGCTCGTCCATCTCAAGTGCCAAATAATATGTGAATAAGCGCGTGTGCGTGCGGTGAATAACAATCGGCAAGAGCAAAGAGAAACGGGTACTCGTATGCGCATTCATGTTTATAAAAGAATGATTATCAGCGCCGGAGATTTGTTTTCTCCTCCCTGACACTTCCCGATTTCTTTGTGTATTATTGATGGGTTTTTTATATAAAAATATATGACAAGATTTCTGATATGTGATCTTATGGATCTTATAAGGAATTCATTTCCATTTTTGAATTGAATTGAATTAATATATTAGATTAATATTACATTATATATTGACTATTCATAATGGAAATCTGTAACTGATTAACCCAAATATAACTTTATCTATTTATTTATTGTTATATAACAAGTTGAGAATATTTGGATGATTTTAGGAAGCACGAAATAGCAAATTTGTATAGAATAAAAAGAATACTTAGAAAATATATTATTGACAGAATTATCTGATTATCAGTCCTAATGATAAGCTAAGAGAAAAGTCTTAAGTCTTTCAAAATAAAATATTTGCTCAGTCATTAAATTTGATCTATGATATGGTCCTACAACTGTAGTAATACCATTATTCAACTACAAATATAAGTTAGCATGCGATTCTCTAATCAGATGTAGCAGAAGTTAACAAGACTAAAGAATCCCAGATATATAGATTGTAGTGCAGATTCTCCAGTCAGAGAAGACAAAGTAAATACCTAACTTTTACTAAATTGTATTCAATATTGTAAAAGTACTAAATTCCACTGAGCACTAGGTCTAATTGTCTACGTAGATATAGGACTTAGCGCTTAACTTATCATATAGCATATCATAGTATATCAGACACCTCATATGCATGAGCACTTCACTTCAAAGCCCAAGCTTTGGTGACTATCATAAACAGTTGAACACTTGCAATAAAATTCCAATAAGCTGATTATATATGATCGAGTCTAACTGCGCCCCAATGCTAAAAAGTAATTCCATTAATAGCTTATCAGAACGCTTCATACTTAGAGAGACAGAGAGAGATAGAGAGAAAAAGAGAGGGCGTGGGAGATAACCTAGTATCCCCCCTGTCCATCTCTCTCTATCTCTCTGATGAATCGGTTAAGTTGACAACTTTCAGTGGAATCAACCATAACAGAAGCCCCTATTGACATTCAATCTACTTTTCTACTTACAATGTCCATAAGCATAAGTTTTATATTTATGTCACACACAAATTTTGTAATTTAAGTTGTTTTCTTCTTCTTAAATGACAAATGACAAGCTTAAATTTGGAAGGAGAAGCAATAATTGTTTCGACTGATGCTGTTGCCATGTCAATCAAGGGTATGCTTTGTAGTTAGCTGTGCAATAACAGTTACACAAGCTAAAGCATTGAGTTAGGGAGTAGTTGGTTGATTCAAACTGAAAGCCGAAGCAGCAATCATTTTTGTAGACGTTCACGAAATGACATGAGTATATTGGTTTTGAGGCATAAACTTTGAAATATATACTTATGTGTATATTGTCGTCTTATAAAGTGTTTAAGTTTACTTAAGTTTTCAGATATGCTCAATGGGAGCATTACAAATTGAAAATCTTATTATCTTTCATCATAATCAACTTTTGCAGGTGGATCTCAAGTGACCTTATCTAGTGAGAGGGGCGTGAGCGAGTATTATGCAGTCGATAGCGCTCGACTACAAGTTTCGACATGCTTTGTAGGTTAGTAGTCCAGCTTCAGGTTGCCATAAAAGCCTAGTGAAAGCGAGCACCCCTATGCTGCCCGCTTTGTCCCTCCGTCTTCCGCCCGTGAAGATCCCAACTTGAATCACTCGAGTGACTGAATGGACAGCCCCCGAAATGAAACGAGAATGTTGCCAGAGCAATGTCAGGCGATTGTTTTTTGTGCTTCGAGTGCTTTGCCTTTGGCTTTGTTTGAGTTAGCACTCGAGGCATTCGAGGGGGTCGAATTTTTGGGATTGGGTCGAGGTTTGCTCTCACTGTTGCCATCGTCAAGAGACGAGCGACGTGAGTTAAGAGATGGCGGAGGCGAAGGGGCGAGCTGTAGTTAATAAATACGAGTATGCAGCACTTACTTGATATAAATGAAAGCACAAGAATCATATCTATGGTCACTTGAAACCACTTCATCTCATTTCCCTCTGCGCGCTGGTGTCGAGGGCGTTCTGGGCGTGGCAGCGACCTTGTTGTTGCTGCTGTTACAGTTGTGAACAGAGCTGGTTAATAATGTTGCTTGTTATATCTGTTGTTGTTGCTGTTGTTGTTGTTGTTGTTGTTGTTGTTGTTGCATTTGTTTTTTGTCGCAAGCTTCTCTTTCTCGATTTGGTTGTTGTTTTTGTGCGTTACATGCATTTCAGTTGTTGTTGTTGTTGTTGTTGTTTATTTGGCAGCATTTATTTACATGTTTATTAGAACTCATTTTCCATTGTCACATAATTTTCAACGATTTACCAGGTTTATGCCCATAGTGCATAGTGTTTTTGCCGTCGTCGTTGCTTTCAGTTGTCGTCAATAAATTTTCAATTAAATTAGTTGCATATTCATTTATGTGTGTGTATATATATATACATATATATATCTATTAATTCTCTACAACATATATATTTATACGCATATATATTATACTTTTTTGTTTTTTGTTTTCTATTTATTCTGTGTATATATATCTTGTAAATACATATATTTGTTTCTTGGCAGTATTCGATTAAAATTCTTTAAATGGGTTTTCGCTTTTTGCTGGCCAAGTGTTGCCTGTGCTGCAGCTGTTGCTGTTGCTGCTTCTCCTGTTGATGCCCGCTGTCCTGGCCTTTGTTTCATTCTCTGTTGGCCCTTTCTGGCTTTTGTTGCTATCAACTTTTTCTTTTCGCTGAAAACGAGAAGAAAGCAAATTAATTAGTGCTATATAATTGTTGTTTGTTATTAAAAATATTTCTTTTATTGTTGGTCGAGACGAACAAATTTCACAAGAATTAACGAGATTTGGCCATAAAAGGTCACTATGAAATTCAAAAATAGCCAAAAACTGATCATGGTCGACTGCTCAATGCCCTGTACAGCCTCAATACAGCTGTCACAGCTCAGCTGCCATAGCCTTATCTTCTCAGCTATTTGTCGTTTGGACTCTTACAGAGTATTTGAAGAACTTTCTGTGCTGTTGCTTATTTAGTTGCCTCTCCTTTTTTTTTTTTTGGGTATTGTTGCTGCAAAAGTTTGTGAACATTTCAAATGAGCTGCTTTCGGGCATCACTTTGCGTTTTCATACCCTCATTGCCAAGGATATTACAATACTGTGTGACAATTTGACTGAACAGATCAACATGACTGAGTAAACAAGCATGGGACTGTACTAAATGTAGAAGTGCCTATAATATCTAAAAAGTGCCTATAATATCCAAAGGAGAGGTAGAAGTTAGAGTGAGAGCGATTGTGAGAGTAAAAGCTGTTTACTCAACTCGCTGACAATAAATAAAATATATTTTTAAAATTTTTAAAAGGGTATTGAAGTGAACGAGTAGCAGTTTCAGATGCCAGATCTGAAGCATTTATTATATATATACATATCTGTTGAAAATAGAAATATTTTGTATTCTGTAATTTCAGATTCACTTTCAGTGGGTTAAAGAACTCAGTCGAAAGTCTAATTCTTGGTCTGGCAATTACTTCACATTTTGTTGTTTGCCTTAGTCCAGTCATAGCTGCCTTCGTCTGTCGTCTGCCCAACTGCCTGTCTAAGCTGTCTTTATGCAAACTAAGTCTCTGGAATTGTAAATTTTCTGACAGCACTCACTCTTTGATTATAGTGTAGCTAAGGGTATTTCAAGTTTCGTTTGAGGCAAATAATCTTTCCTGGTTGTCCTTTGTTCGTCTAGTTGTTCAACATTTTCTTATGCAAATTCATTTTAATTATCATTTTGCGTTTTGCGTTTCTTTTGGGCACAAATTGAATTGTTTGGCGACAGCGTAGCACAACAACAAAAATATATGTATGACAAAGAGAAGGAGAGAAATGGGGGAAGAAAACAAATTAAAAATATAAGAATAAATATATTAAAAAATGAAAAATTGTTCCAGGCTCATAAACATTTTGTGAATTTCAATTTGTTTACGTGGCTCAAAGGCGCTTTTGGGCTTATGCCGGGTTTTTTTCTCGCCCGCTTGCCAATGACATGCGGGCCGTCAGTTTACCTTAGCCATTGTTACGCATAATTTAATTTATAATTCGAGGCTGAGCGGGCTCTAATCCCTCGACTTAATTGCCCTTTGATATAGCCTAGATGAAAATAGCTGAACGCCCCAAAGCCCAGCCGTATCAAATGTTCATTTAGCTGGATATTTCACATAATTTACACAAGATTTACGATTCGCAAATATGCGTCAAAGCGGGGCAATAGTGAGCGGGAGGAGACGCCACGCGACAATCGAGTGCGAACACTCTTAACTTGATCTTAATTGCAGCTTAAAGAGCCGATCAACTGTAAGCGTTGCCAGACAGTTTTACAATTTAATTATCGTATGGCAGGCAGAGCCTTTAAGGTTGACTCAGCCACGTCTACGCCCCTGGTTCGCCCCGCTGTGAAATGAGCATTGGAGGCGTGAAAAGCATTTCGGAAGTAATTTGGGAAAATGTCATGCATGCAACGTGGCGTCGTCGTCGGGAAACGCGACCCCGCTGCCAGCCCAGCTAAAGCTGCCAAAGCAACGGCCCTCCACGAGCTGTCAAATATTTAAAAGAAGCCCCATAGTGGCCTGCAGCCAGTCAGAGAGCCAGCCAGCCAGCCAGCCAGGTGGCATGATGCGAGCTCGAGAAGACTATGGCTACGACGACACGTTTTTGATGCAACAAAAGATGCCAAGTGTCAATTTAAGCAGCCGTTGCCTAAAAAGAAAAATATCGCAGAAGGCAGGCTCTGGGAGACGCTGTACCAGCAACTGTGCCCGGGGGCACCTTTCGCCTTGCCTTTCCCCTATGTATATAGCCCCACCTCCTATTCCTAGTTGCTATTCCTATTCTTAAGCTCATCTTCCAGCTCGTTCTTGTTCGCATTGCCATTCCCATTCCCATTCCCGTTCACGTTCACGTTCATGTCCTCGTTCGTCAGCCCCTTCCCATACTGCTCAACGTGCTTGCCTGGCACTTGAAGCAAAAAGCCAACGTTGACAGCGTTTAAGACGCTCGCTTGGGCATTGTCCTTGCGTGCCTGACTGGCTGCCTCAGAGGCTGCTGCCTCACTGCTCGCTGCTCGCTGCTCGCTGCTTGGTTGACAGCGCAAGGCTTCGCTTTCGCTTGTCCTGACCTGTTCCTATCCTCGCCTGTTGTCTTTTCATATTAAATGCATTGCAAAAAAAAAAAAATAGAGAACCAAAAAAAGCGAAAAAAGACGAAAATTGAGAAAGCGAAAAATTCGATTTTTCGTCAACGGCGGCTGACAACTTCCGTTAGCAGCGCAACAATGAAAGCTTCTCAACCACCCAGTCATACACAGGGCCCCTAGCCAGTGCCAGTCATTCACCAGTCATGACAGCTCCCCAGCCACCAGGGCTTGGCCCACACAACCTTCCACCCGACATCCTCTCAACCTTTGGCCCCTCTCTTTACGTCGCCGCTCATTATGAGCGCTCATTAGGCGGCGCTCGCGGCATGCCAGTCAAAGAGGCACGACCCCAACAGCAACAATGTATGCGCCATCATATTGCTGTTGTTGCTGCTGCTGCTGCTGTGGTTATTGTTGTTGTTGTTGTTGCTGCTGCTGGTGCCGTTTTTATTGTAGGCCATGAAACGTCGCGCCGCGTCGCGTTGGGCATAGCAATTTATTCATGCAACTTGCAACGCTTAATATTTGATGAATCGGTTCTGCCTTCAGCCAAACAATTTTGTGGACAAAGTTTCATCTAGCTTGATCTATATTCATAAAAGAGGCTTTACTGATTGACTAATTGGTATCAACTGGGAAGTTGACATTTTTTTTAAAGCTATACTAGACAAGGCCTTAGAAAAACTTGTGAAAAGCGTTCACTTTTCTTTTGTGGAAATTCATTTATGATGCACTATAAAACTTTCGAAATCTATTAGTCTAAGATATTTTGAGAGATACTTTAGATACTCGCATCTATTTGAATGATATTGCTGATGAGTCTTGGATAGATATTGGTATTGATCTTTCGGATATAGTGAAATATAGAAAAGTTCACATACAAAATTCACAATGCACCGCAAGGCCAAAGATTGAGTGGACGATTTTTTAGAGCATGAAATGTCAAGATAGCGATAATATACGACGCATTTAAAGGATAAACTTTAATTTTGTATGAGCTGACGCTTAATGCAAATATTGTCTGTATACATATATTCTTTACATTTGCTATATTATCAATATTATTCGTATTATTAGATCAGCAATCACATTATATTTTGTTAAAGGCACAAATCTTACTAACTGATTTGGTTTCAAATAACATGTGAACTGAAACCAACATGTGAAAGCGAAATTCATGCTAGTTCAAAGCTAGTTTTGGAGGTTCGTTTAGTGCACACTCCCCATTTTCTTGCTGTGTAGAAGGTAAGAGAAATTGTCGTCTCGTCTTTGAGCTGCTCTCAGTATCTCATTCGCTGCTGCTGCTGATTTTGCTATTATTACATGCATATTTTGTGTAATGAGTGCGATTAGCATTCTCAATGAAGTGGGGTTAACAATGTGCTCGGCATTTCTAGTTAGACGATTTCTGCTGCTCCTCAACAGCTTCGTCTGCCGTTGCCATTGTTGTTGCTGTGTCATCAACATAATCAACGGCATCAACATTTCAAATTGAGCATCACTATTAGCTTTGCTACACACGTACATCTCCCACCCACCACACACACACACACATCTCTATCTCTATCTCTATCTCTATCTCTATCTCTATCTCTATCTCTATCTCTATCTCTATCTCTATCTCTATCTCTATCTCTATCTCTATCTCTATCTCTATCTCTATCTCTATCTCTATCTCTATCTCTATCTCTATCTCTATCTCTATCTCTATCTCTATCTCTATCTCTATCTCTATCTCTATCTCTATCTCTATCTCTATCTCTATCTCTATCTCTATCTCTATCTCTATCTCTATCTCTATCTCTATCTCTATCTCTATCTCTATCTCTATCTCTATCTCTATCTCTATCTCTATCTCTATCTCTATCTCTATCTCTATCTCTATCTCTATCTCTATCTCTATCTCTATCTCTATCTCTATCTCTATCTCTATCTCTATCTCTATCTCTATCTCTATCTCTATCTCTATCTCTATCTCTATCTCTATCTCTATCTCTATCTCTATCTCTATCTCTATCTCTATCTCTATCTCTATCTCTATCTCTATCTCTATCTCTATCTCTATCTCTATCTCTATCTCTATCTCTATCTCTATCTCTATCTCTATCTCTATCTCTATCTCTATCTCTATCTCTATCTCTATCTCTATCTCTATCTCTATCTCTATCTCTATCTCTATCTCTATCTCTATCTCTATCTCTATCTCTATCTCTATCTCTATCTCTATCTCTATCTCTATCTCTATCTCTATCTCTATCTCTATCTCTATCTCTATCTCTATCTCTATCTCTATCTCTATCTCTATCTCTATCTCTATCTCTATCTCTATCTCTATCTCTATCTCTATCTCTATCTCTATCTCTATCTCTATCTCTATCTCTATCTCTAGATATTTCTAGCTTTTTATTATTAACTCTTCCGTTTGGCGCTGCTTTCCAAAGCCAGGGCCACGCCCCCTAGGGTGTTGTCCTTGCCGTTTGCCGTTTGGCGTTTGCCATTTTGCTGTGCGCCTCTTTAATGTTAGCCACTTTATTTTTTTTGCACTGTCGCATTTTTGCAGCGTTATCCTTTCGGTTTTTGCTTTACGGTCGCTTTCGCTTCGCTTTTGGCTGCCATTTTGGCTCATTGTCTACTTATTTTGCAGCAGTTGGCTGCCTCTTCGATTGCCGTGCCATAGCCGTGTGTCCTCGCCCTCGCCCTCGCCCTCGCCCTCGCCGTCGGCCTCGCCCTCTTTTTGTGTGCCCTTGTGCGTGCGCCCCCGTGTGGCACGTTGTCCTTGTCAGCAGTTCGCAGCTCGCAGCTCGCAGTTCGCAGTTCGCAGCAGTTGCCTTGCAATGTCTTCTGCAATTTTTTTTGTGGCCTGCAATTCTCTTACAACGCACACACAGACAATTTTGCGATAACTGCGTCTGGCAAGGCGACAACAACAACAACAACAACAGCAAGAACGACAGCAACAACAACTGTGGCATGTAGGTGACACGCGACCCAGCTGCCAGGTTGCCCACTAATACACCAGTTGTTCCCAGATCCTAGTTCCCTATTACCCATTTCTCAGCCCTATCTCCCCGTCTCAGTTATAGTCTTAGCCTGTCTGACTTCGCCAACGCCTTGGCAGTTGATTTCTGTCACAGCTGCTGCTGATGCTGAAGCTGCCACTGCTACTGCTGCTGCCACTGCTGTGATTTGTGTGTTTTCTTGTCTGTCCCACATTTCTTTTCGTTTCTGTTTGGGGGTAGCTTTAAAATATATTGCTTATACGCACTGTGCGCCAGTTACGCCGCATTTTCGCATTTGGCCATAATGCTCTTGTATTTATAATGTTTATATATATATAAATATATATATCAGTATATAAGCCGTTGGATTGTCGGCATAATGCGGCCATATATCATGAGAGAACTCAACTCAAACTCAAACCGAAAGTGAAAACCGAATGTGAAACTATAAAAAGATGAAAGCTTTCCTTTGTACAACCGAATACCCATTGAAAATGGATGACCAAATAATGGGTTGGATCGTTTTGTATAAATGAGAGCTATGCAGTTTTGAAGCTGAAATATATCTATATATATATACATATATATATGTGTGTGTATATATCTTATGAGTTCAATTTATCAAACTTTCTCTGCATCTGTATGTCTTCATGTTCTTCAGCTATGCGATTAATGATTCGTCTTAAGGTATACATTGAATTATATTAAAGTCTTGCAAAGCTTATACCAAATTTTAGAAATTCCATTTTAGTTCCTGGCCTCTTTTATGCCAGCCAGATATATGAAATTACAGCCAAGATGCACATAAATAATCTGCGTGTTCTTCAGGCGTAAGCGCTGACGAAGATCACTGGGGCTCCTTAGTACATGAGAGCCAGTTACATCGAGTGACCTCTCAAGGTGTCAATAGTTGGTGACAGAATCCTAGAGGTGGCAAAAAAAAAGGCATCGAGAGACTAGATTATCACCCCAACAGACTGGCTAGGCATCAAAATAGAACACTCTTACGCCACCAAAATCATCAAGACCACCTGAAACAGATCTTAACTAAAAATCTACCAAATATCCCCTTAAGCTTGATCTGTGATAGTTACATCTTATAACTCTTTCTTCTCCTAACTTATGTATTCCGTGTTCCTTTTCTTTCATAGTCCTAAAAATATATTTAATAAATTTCTGTTTCGGTTAAGTTATCTAAAAGGCATCATTAATTGTATTTTCTTTTTTGATTTCTCTCTGAAGTCATATATCAATACTTATATAATTATATATGTTTATATATAAGCAGGGTATCAACTAGTCTATCATTGTAAACGCCACACTTTGCATTATTGAGTTTAACTTGAAGATAATAGAAAGAAAAGACAAATATGCCTATGGAAACATTACTCTGATAACTTAATTTAACTATCTATCAGTTACAGGATATCATTAAGTCTGCGCATCAAGGCATCACGCGCTCGTTCGAGATGACCTTCGCAGTGCTCTCGTTCTGTTTTATCTAAGAGATATGGACATAATTTGAAAGCGCTCCAACTATTTAAATCGCACTTTAAACTCGTCGTCTCGGCCACTACAGTTTGATATCCTCTCCCGGCATCCGGCATCCGGCATCTGGCTTGTTGGCTCACAAATGTTTCGTTTAATGCACTCACTTAATTTCATGGCTAATTTTGATGGGCGCCCATCTTAGGCAGCTTAGCCTGCATTTCATAGTGGAATTTTCGGTCGCTTTTTTCGCATCTTTCGGTTGGACAGCGCTCGTTCGCGCGTAGCTTGTTATTGCCTTACGGTCAGCTGTGGGCGAGCTGCAGCACTTTTGGGCCAGGCTTGAGGATGCTCGCTGCCGCGCTCTGTATGCGCGCGCGCGCGCGCGTTCTTCCTTTCATATTGACAGAGCCGAGTGCCACTTGACTGTCCTGGCCGCCATTTTGTTTGCTTCATAAACAAAATGAGGCACTTGGCGAATGCTTGACATAATGTTGGCGTTGTAGCTGTTGTTGTTGTTGTTGGCGTTGTAGTTGCTGCTGTTGCTGTTGCTGTTGCTGTTGCTGTTTACAGCGGTATTCAAATAGAGGCAAGCCCTGCCCTGTGCCGGGGACGTTTGCTTTGTCATTTGAGAAACTGCTGCTGCCAGGTGAAGTAGATGTTGCTCTAATTAAATTGTGGCCAGCTTCATTATGCGGCTGAGGACGATGATGATGGGGCCAGGCCCAGCCCCTGACCATGTTGACAAATGTAAATAAATCAAGTTAAATAATTACCGCTCGCATTGTCATCTCGTGCTGGGTTATAAAACTTGTATAACATGCACGCCACTGGCCAGCACAATGACCACGCCCCCATGCAGTTAGCGCCCACACAGCATACACGCCTACCCACACACACGCACGCACACACATACACATGTGTTTGTGGACACACATATTGGCACGCGTCCATTTCGACCGCCCGTTCGCCCATCACCGGAAGCTAAACAATAAAAAAAAAAAACAAAAACTTTTTGTTTTACATCAATGTGGCTCCATGCCTCGTCCGGCGGCCCTTCGGCCGCTTGGCCAGCAAACTACGTACCTTGAAACAGAAATTGTTTTGCACATTTTCAACATAATTAAAACATTTTGCTGAGCACACACTCCCACACACACTCACTTCTGCATAATGGGGGTCACTTCCTGTTGGCGCGCAACTTCCGCCCACTGCAACCGTTTGACGTTTGCCGCCAGTTGACTCAGTTAACCAGTCATAGCCGGCCATAGAAGGGCACTGGGCTTGGGGGCGTGGCTGGGCACGCTGAATATGGCTAGTTAGTGCAGCTGGCATGCGAATTGTATTCACATAACTTCCAACACCATTGCCACAAATAATAAACTTCGCTTTTAGCCTGAAGAGCTCGCGATGTGTGAATAGTTGCTGAATATGAATAGCATGCATGCAGAAATTGGTTGGATTATTCATTTGGCTATTCAAATATTGCTTAGCATTTCATGTTGAATAACTGCCAAGCACTCGTGCACGATTAGAATGGATTGGCAGACATGGATATTCACATGCCTTTGCCTTTGCCCTTGCGTTTGCCTTTGCCTTTGTGTGGATGGAATAACTTGAATATATTTGTGAATAGCCAGCATTTAAATTGTACTTGATTCAAACACTCAGTTGACATATTCACACGCACTCACCCACACACACAGACACATTCATAATCTGGCCACAATCTGGTCTGCTGGAGGGCAACAGAAGGCTCTAATGCCATTTGGGCCGCAGGCAGATGCAATTTTTTGGCCCAAATAAAAGCAAATTTTGCGCATTAAGTAAGCCATAATTGAATGACGTATCATAAGCTGCCAACGCTGTTCCCTAACAGCGTCACACTTATGCCTACACCATTCGCTGGGGGCGTGGCTTGTTGAGCTATGGCCCATACACGTGACATTTCGGTCATTGGGCATCGACGCTGAATGGGTGTGTGTGCGTATGTGCGTGTGTGTGTGTGCGTGTGTGTGTGTGTGCGTGTGTGTGAACGTAATCAATTATGCTTTTTATGTCATATGCCATGAAAGATGGCTCTGTCATAGGTTGTTGTCGCCTTGTTCGAGCAGCAGCGGCCGCGACAACATTAGCGCCAACAACATCAACAGCAACAACAACAACAACAACAACAACAACAACACAAACATGCCCACAACATCCCCTATAATGATGATGAACTATTGTGCTAATTTCCATGTACATTTTATTAAATCCGTAATACGAAAACAACAGCAAAAACAACAAGTGACAAAATCTCCCAAACGACATGTGCCTGCCCAAGCGACATTCTCTATTCAGCTGCATCGTCCATCTGTGATCTACTCTAAGTAGACTTTTCCTCACTCTCTGTATATAGATATATATTTATATATATATATATCACATACACTCTCTCTCTCTCTCTCTCTTCATATGCATTCACAATTTATAAACGATCTTTTGAAACTTGAAGAACAAGGGCATGATACCCCATAGAAATCATTAAAACTGGGTATGATGTTTTGGTGTGAGTGACAACAGAAAGACTCTTAAGTAAAAGAAGAACTAAGTAAGTAAGTATAAGTAAGTATAGATTGTATTATTCAAATCTTTAGTTTTAGTAGTTTTTGAAATAGACAGGTAGATGACTCAACGGACATAATCAGATGAGTAATCTGCGAACAAGAACATGCTAAATATAAGACTCTAATATACTTTTGTCTATTGCAAAACTCAACTGATCATAAGGTAGTAGTCATTACTCCGTTGGTAAGAAATAGAATAATAAAAGATATTGCACGAATAGCCAAGAATAATTGTAAGCAAAGCTAAGTAATTGTTGTACTTGATAAGAAAACATTAAATATATAAAATATTAACTTAAGGGGTATACAGATAACATATTTGTCAGCCACTGTATATATACATGTGTATATGTATATATATTGGCCAAACTCTTATAACTGCAACAGTAGGATGCAATTATTAATTGGGAAAGTTAGAAAACAGTATCACGTTAGCGATAGAACATATACTTGATCCCAAAAGTCCCAAAAGTTTCTTGTTGCCTGTTGCAGAAAAGTGCATAAAATAAATCTATCTGTTCATCTAAATACTTAATATTTGTTATACATACTCGTCGTATACCCTCGACTCAACTTGCAATAACAGGCAATACTATATCTTTCACAGTTCCTGAGCCACGCTGTTCAAGCATGAACATGGCATTAATGGCCATTTAAGTCAAGTTTCTTTATCTAGAATGTTAATGCTTTTAGCTTCAAGTAGGCTGCGAGAGTTCATTGGGTAAGCTACGACGATCGTATTCATCCAAGGCGATTGATTGTAGACACATAAGACACTGATGCTCTATGCCCCAATTACAAAACGTAAGAGAACACAGCAATAGAAATAATTTACTTTGCAAGATGAATATTTATAGTTGATTTTTAAGAAATTTAAGAAAAGATTTTAGTCGCTCTTTAAAGTGACGATCAACTCAGCTCAAAAACTTGAAACTCAAGCAAGGATCTTCTAGTTATGCTACATGATCTCTGTTGACTAATTCTATAAATTAATACATAAATTTTCTAATAAATTAAACTATTAATGGATCGCGAACACGTAGGCTTTAGGTTGAGCCCGCAACAACTTTCTTGCTTGACTTTCATAATTTCAGTTTCTGTGGATCGGCATGGAGAGGCGTAAACAATAACTTTGACCTCACACATTTGTACAATTTAAAAATTTCAATTTCGCTTTTAAGGTTAATCTTATTGGTTCATTTGCATATTTGACGTCACACGCCCTCTTTGCTACGCCTTGCCATCAATTTTGTGCACTATTTGGCATGACCATCATTATGTCGCTCGTCAGCATCATCAGCGCCATGATCATTATCATCATCAGCTTCATCAGTTTCATCAGCTTCATCAGCTTCATCAGCTTCAGTGGCAGCTATTGCTCTGTTGCTGTTGCCTTTTTATATTCCCTTATTAATTCCTCAACGCGTTCATCTTCATCTTCATGGCTTCTAAGCTTGCCCAGTGCTTCGTAGCGCCTTTGTCTGGCTGCTTGTGCGTGCCCCTAGTTGTGCCACTCTCTCTAAATGTGTGTGTGTGAGTGTGTGTGTGTGCTTGTGCTTGAATGTCGAACCTTTCAACCTTTTATCGCTTAAAATTTCAGCAAATATTTTGCGTCTGCTTCGATGCTGCTGGCATGAAAATCTCATTTAGCCCATCAGACAGCCGCTCCTTACGCTCCGTCCGTGTACTTTAGCCCTGTCATGTGACATGGCCAACGCCCGTCAACGCCTTGCCCTGAACTATTAGCCCCGTTAACAAAATTAGCACACACACACACACACAGAGACACACACACACGTCGCTTGACAGGGCCTTGAATTGTTTAATTTTTTTTTTAACTTTTCGTTCTTCTTCTTCTCGTTTTTAGTCCAAAGCACTCTGTTCAGCATTTACTCCGTTCAGCGATGGGGCATATCAGGACTTTAAGCAGCTTCCAGCTGACAGCGCCTGTCAATTATCGTTGAGGTGCCCAGCACGAAGAAGCCTCTGCCACAGTGGGTCAAGGACCAGACACTGTGGCACACTCGAGTGGCATAACAGCTCAGAGTTCAATTCAGCACTGCAGCCCCTAAGTGGACGTGCTCCAACCCAACTCTGCTCTCTCAGCTACAGATGTGACATCATGTTGGATATATGTGTGTATATATATATTAGGTTTTTGGCCACTTGAAAATATTAATTAATTTGTAAATAATATTGGGTTGTACACTTTGTGCCACTGTGCGCTTCTTTTGTCTATAGAGCCACGTTGAGCTCAATGCGACCAATGCGAAATGAGAATCAGCTAGGAAAACAAAGTTTAAAGCTTGTCGCTTGTGCCGGCGGATGCTTCTATGACAAGGACGACGTGGCCAACGACTAGAAAAAAGTTGACGCTCCAATGTTTTTGTCATTAAGATTTTGCCACGTCTACAGCAGCAAGCACAGAGCAGCCCACGCCACTGCCTCCGCCCACAGCTGCTGTCCCCAACCGCTGCTGCTGGGCTTCGCTCAGTCATTCTACGCTTTGTGCTAACGGATTTGTCAAAGGCATTAAGACGAAATCTCGCGCAAACTGGGCATCAATCATGGCAACACACGCACACACGAACCCAAAGACCGGGGCAAGGACAAGCGCCAGAGCACAGGACCAGCATACAATGGCTCATATAACTAGCAAAGGACTCTTCCGGCAAATGTATCTTGCTTTCAAGCCAATTTTTTGTTTTTTGTCACCCTCAGACTCGCTTTCCTTTGCCTTTGTGTGTGTGTATGTGTGTGTGTGTGTGTGTCTGAGAGTGTGCGTGGCGTTTTTGTGAAAGGTGAACAAAAAATCTCACTCATCCTTTAAGCCATGCATCGAATTTGGTCAAAAACAATCAACTGAATAAGCGGCCAATGAAATACAAATTCAATTTTCGGTCACGCTGCCACACGACCAAATGCAACTTGTTAAAAATGCATAATTCGGAATTATCCGTCTATGCAGTTGCATTCTGCAAAGTGCTTTTTAAATAGTTCATAAGTGCTTCAGTTAAATCAGAGAAGAAAAAAAAAAAGAGAATTGATTTTCCATTATGGTTTGTTGGCTTTTTCAATTAACTGCACTAATCAACAAGAGCTGCACGTGGGCATAGAAACACACGCTCATCATTGAAAACTATTTGCAAACAGCTAAGCATGCGGTTGATCGACTAGCAGATACCCAGTACTATAAACGAAAGTGTTTGCTACCAGCTTGACACATATATATATATACAAGAGCTACAGGAAATGCTCTGAAATTGAGTATATAGAATTATTGCAACTAACATGATCTGAACTAGAACAAGTTCTATTTATATCCTTAATCTTTTTAGACTTACTTTACAATTTATAGATTAACTTCGAGAGTTAAGATAAGGTATAAGAGAATTTCACTTATTCTTGCCTGTGTCAAATAAGTCATTTTAATACTTTGTTCCATCCCAAATAAGTTGAATGCTTGAGCATATGAATACATATTTAAAAGTATTTATCTAATTGCATTTGTGGAAAACTATATCTGCTCTTTGCACTTATCGATTTAACTACTAGTGATTGAACTAAGTACTTGAAAGCTCAAATCGTAATTATATATAACAGTTTGTCACAGATTTCATTGCATGTCTTCATATCAGCCTTGGCTTACACGCTTTGCGAGCTTGCAATCAATCAGTCAAGCCGTCAATCTGTCGTCGCTGGGTACCATAATAATAGAGAGAAATCTTTCAATTACAAATCATTTCAAAAAGTTGTCAACTAATGCTTAGAGCGATTAAATAATTGTCAGAATTGAAACGCTTTGCTGAATCCCTTTACAATGTAATCGGCATTTTAGATCAATCAGATTCACAGCTTTATGCTTGACTGAAACGCAACTTGACGCAGTTAACAATGTTTGCTCGTCGTTGTTGTTGTTGTTGTTGTTGTTGTTGCTGCTGCTGGTGCTGCTGTTGCTGCGGTTTTGCTGTGCGGTCATTGTGGTCGCCTCTGGGCGGATTTTGTAGATTTCCAGCGCTTAAATGGAAATTTTCAATTCACTTTGACACTTTATGACAAACTTTGGTTTTGCCAAAACACAAATAAATAAAAAAAATCACCTATAACGCGGACACAGACAATGACTGGGTGGTTGGGTGAGCCGGTAGGGCTTTATAAGCGCATCGATGTGAGCTATGTGGGGTGGCTTTAATGCTGCCACGCCTGTCAGACGCACTGCTGCCACCCGCGCAGCCAGCGCCAATCCCTCCGGGCCGCTCCCTCTTCGCGCCAGACACCCTTCCCTTCCCATTGACCCCATCCATTTCAGCAGCAGCCCAATTTCGCAAATGTTGTCAGCAGTTTTTGGCAACCATGCTTCACTGTACATAAACATATACACGCACACACAGACACATACATACATGCATGCATACATATATATTTATGCATCGCATATATGGTTGCTATATACATATACATATATATTTCTGGCCTGTCAGCTGCCGTAAAAGCCAACAAAAAGCAACGCCAGCGCCTAGCGAAAGGTGTTAAGCTGCCAGAATCTGGCAGAAGTCGCTGCCTGCCCAGCCATTTGGCCCGTTTGAATCTGAATCGCTCTGCTCCGTCTGCGCCGTCTGTGCAGTCTGCGCCGTCCGCCCAGCTGCTGGCCTCATCATTTTGCGAATAAAGTCACGTTTTGCTTATTTAACATTTCGTTGATTTCGCTCGCGAAAAACTGCCCGACAGCAAGTGACTCGCTCACTACTCTCTGCCCCTTCGCCCTGGCCCAATCCCTATATATACCGGCAATCCGTCGCCTTTTTCATTTAAAGTCATTTGCCATCAATTTTCTCCATCATTTTGCATATCTACAACGAATTCTTCAATCTCTGATTGATATTCATTAACACTCAAGAGGCAAGACTCACTGACTCATTATATGTAAAATTTTATAGTGGAACTCTAGGTTATTTATAGGCATTCTGGGAATATATTTATGAATGCATCAAAATTGAATCAACATGAGTCCGAACATAAGTTTGAGGTGAGAAATTTATAAAAGTAAGTCTTTAAGTTATAAGCTCTTATATAATATTATAATACTTGGGAAACCTCTTTCTATAAATTGTTACTCTTGGGATACAGCTGTGTAAGCGGAACTCAGATTCTTCCTCTCTCTCTCTCTTTCTCTGAGTAGCGGTAAGATGCTGGTGGAGCTCGAAGGAACAGATGAATTATGTTCGTGTGTTGAAATTCGTATCTTCTTATAGGAACATTCTATCAAATAAACATCCTTCTACTTAAAAAAAATTGCCATTTTCTTCCACGCCGTGAAATGGGAGCAAAGGGAACAAGTAACCCTGTCAACATACTCGATCTCTTTGACATTGAGGATGGTCGTAAATGCCATGTTCAAGCTTAAACATTTTCCCGAAGGTCGAAAATTTCGTTCTTTTTCCGTTGAGCCGTCCGCATGTTCATGCTTCAACAGTTATTAACTGCGGTCTTCTCGTTCACTGGTAACATTTTTTAATAGGTTTTTGAAAAAAAGAAATTAATTTTGTGATTAAAGTTCTTTACAAGTTGCATTCAAAATAGCGAGTCTTAGCGCGACTGAGAGTGTGAAACATCAATGTTTCCTCAAATTTCAACATTTTCCGAAGCGGGATTTACATGCGCCTAAGATTTCTGCCTTGTCTTTAATGAATCTGCATCTGTTACCATTGGAGCTCAGTTATCGCAGTTTTCTATGTATTGGTCTGTTTATTATTATTAATTAGTATTTTTATGACGCTCTATGGATTCTGTTTTGGTGGCTGTTTAGTTCAGCTGCAGCATAAAAATTCAGTTGATGAATACTTTGCCTTTTGAATCTTTACTGAAACTGAGCTGAAACAGTTTTAGAATTAAGTTGTATATATTAGTGCCAATTCCTTCATCAAATCCTTTTCCTAATCCCAACTCTTGCATCTAAGGGTATCAGAGAAGTAGCTTATGTGATGATGAGCATAAGATGTAGCTGTGGCTAGTCACTTAGCCCTCTAAATGTATTTGGCAAGTTCTTCTTCTTCTTCTTCAAGCCCAGTTTCAATGACCGATTTCAAATCCAGGCTCAAGCCAGGACTAGAAAGTGATATCAGTATGTGGCTTCGCAGACAATTCTAAATGTTCCAATTAATAACTCAATTGATTCGTTTATATGAATCAGTGATCCTAACCATAGTCGTGAACAAGTTCATTCTTAAGTCTGTAATATACAGTTATATGAATGTATTTTACAGATGCGAACAGTTTTGAATTTATTCATTGTTGCTTAATAGAAATTGTAAATATTTTAAAGCTACTCAAAATCCTGCAAATATTTATTGCTGGCCAATTCGTATTTATGCTAAATATACACAATACACAAGTTTTATGGAAGACATTTGTGCTCTGCGGCCCTGTGGCTGCAAGCTGGCATCCTTTTTGAAGTCGCCTACAAAATGTTCCTCAATACAGTTGGCCACATTTGACTGAACGTGAGTTGCTTGACTTGCGGCACGATTGCCAAACTTTTGGCCAAGTTTGCTTAAGGTGGCCTAAGAAGGCTAAAACGGATTTGCTCTAAGTTGGAGCAAACCAGACAGAGAGAGAGAGAGAGAGGGAGGGAGATAGAGACCGTCATGTGGCCATCTACTCAAACCATGCACTAAACAATGAACTTTTAAAGCGCCTTCTGTGGCTCGCAGCATCACTAGATCTCTCTGTGTGTGTGTGTGTGTGTGTGTGTAGGCGGGCAAGTGCTGTGCCAAGTGTTATAAAGAGGCAATCGAGCGGCAGTTTTTGGCCAGAACCTGATGTGTGCCATGTGCGCATTGTTTGCCTTTCCCAGGCGCCAGCCACATTTCACTGTTTTAATTTTCGTTACATTTCGGTTTCATTTCACTCTATATGTATATACAAATATATATGTATGTGTGTGTGTGTGTGCGTGTGTGTGTGTGTGTTTTTGGCGTTGTCCGAAAACACCAGCAAATTGCGTTCGGCCATATAGACAAATACATAATAACAATGGACGCACACAGCAGCAACAACAGCCACAAATATTATGGCCAGGACAATCAAAAGTGGCAACCACAAGCCCCCCCAAAAAAAAAAGAAGAAAAACACCAAAACAAAGCCGAACAAAACGGCCATTGGCCAGCGGCAAAAGCGTCTTCAAAATGAGGCACAGCTGCAGGGGCAGCAGGCGGAGAAGTAAACAGAAGTTGAAAGCGTTGGGGCAGTGGCAGGAGCACTGTGGAGGGGGCAGGATAGGCGCTCGTCTGACCGGTAATTTGGCCATTTTTGTGCTGGGCCGCACACAGACACACACACACATACACACACACACACACACACGAACAATAAATAACTCAATTGCAAGCTATTTGTTTGAAAACTTTTACCCAGCTGGGCAGCAACGAGCGAGCGAGTGAGCGTCTGACTTTTACAGCCTATCGACAATGCCGCATACTTCAGCTTCCTATTCACACACACACACACATACAGCACATCCCCCCAGAGTCCAAGACATTTCTTGGCCATGCAAAATAGTTGAAAAATTTAAATAATTCCAACAACGTTGTGGGGCAAATAATTCATTAAAAGAATATCAAGTGTTAAAATTCACACAATTTACAAAATACAAAAGCAAAAGCGCCGAAAGCAATTGCTTCTCTCTATCTATCTCCCTCACTCTCGTTTTTATTCACTCTCAGTGTGTTTGTGTGTTTGTGTGTGTAGGTGCGTGTGCAAGTGTGTGGGCTGTGGCCCTCATTTGCACTTCGGGGCATTTGTACACAATATTTGAGCTTCAGTTTTTTGTTCAGACTATTGGCCGGAAAACTTTTGCGCATTGCGAAACATTTTTCCCCCAATGGTAATTGAGAATTAAGTGCCTGCAGAGAGAGAGAGAGAGAGAGGGAGGGAGAGGGAGAAAGAGAGATAGTCGCTACATTGATGCTGTTATCGATAAGCTGTACAGTATCATTGAATATCAAGAGAGAGAGAGAGAGAGATTGAGGGAGAGAAAGCGAAAGAGAGAGAGGAAACACATGATATAATTACTATTATTAAGAAAAGAACAATTGGGGAGAGGGAGAAAGAAGAGATGTAGAAGAAGAGAAATCTTTATCACTTGAAGGAGAGTGAAAGAGAGAGGTATATAGAGAGGGACAGAGAGCGGGAAGGAGAGATACAGGTAAGAAAACAGCAATTAAAGAGGGAGAGAGAAGAGATGAAAAGATGAAAAAGAAGAGAAATCCTTAACACTTAAGTTAGGAAGAAGTACTCATCCTTTCTCTCTGCGTCTATATAGCTCTCTCTGTTGAAGTGAAAGAAAGAGATCAACAAAATTCATAATTATGAGTAAGTCCTGAAGACGATATGTCTACCATAACTAAAGTAAGATCTTACTTCTATCATCGAAGAGATAAATAAATTTGATTTGTAATTCGTGAGCTCACACATTCTCTCTCTCCCAATCTCTCTCTCTCCTTCTCTCTCACAACTCACTCCCAGCACCAATTATACAGACATTTATATTTTTTTATACTTTTCAGATCTTTACTTATTTTTACATTTTGGAAAAATCTGAACACACTCAGCGACAACACGTGCTGCATACAAATTTCAAGCGGGGCGACGATGGAGGCTGTTGACAAAAGGAAGGAAATGCCAAAGGCCAAATAGATAGTTGAACAAACTGTTAAAAATGTAAGAGTGCGAAAGGCGCTTGATGCCATTTGGTATTCGGTATTTGGTACTCAGTACTTGGTACTCAGTATTGGGTACTTGGTACAGGGTACTTAGTACTTGGTACTTTGTCCGCTGCTAGCCGCTATTTGCATTCGGCATGTGCAAATGCGATGCTATCGTGATGCTGTCTGATGCTGACACGTACAAGTGCTAATTTAAACAGAGAGAGAGCGAGAGAGAGAGTGAGAGCGAGAGAGAGAGAGAGATAGAGGCAGAGAGACATACGTTCGGTAGTTCTGTTATTCACTTACTCAAATGCAGACACGTAAGCATATGGGGCTAAAAGAAACGAGCTCGCATTGCGCATACGACGCGTTGCACATACAGATATCAAGTTATTAATATCTGTATATATATATATATATTGCGGCTGCTTAAGCTGTGTGAAGAGCTGGCACAGTAAAGGCATTGTTATTATTATTGTTATTTTTGTGAGTAGGTTGTTGTTGACATGCACATATTGTAAGTCTGTAATTGTGTTGAGTCTCTGATTACTTATATTGTCTACATCAAAGGGTAAATATATTCCTTTGTATAAATTTATACATTTGTTGTTGAACTATGAAGCAAATAGTCATATTTCAATAAGTATATATATGAGTATGATAAAATTTAAATTTAATTTAAATTATCTTTGACTTTGTGCTGTTGATAATTGCAAGTCCTTTCATAACTTAATTATGCAAATTTTAAATGTTATATTCCAGGTAAGAGTATATAGTTTCCAGCCTCAAAGAAAATGTTTTTTTTTTCATTCTTGCAATTCTATTCGAATAATTTTCCGCTTTCCCCTCTAACAATAATCCCGACTTGGCTCCATTATGAGCTCATCGATTCTTGTTGTTCACCTGCTTGCTTCTGTCCTCCTGTATTGCTCTCTTCATGTATGTACATGCGCTTACACAGACAGGTAGGTATGTATGTGTGTGTGCTTGTAATCATTGGTGGTTATACGAGTCGCTATCTCAGCATTATTTGCAGCTCTTTATCTGGTTTAAATGAATTTTATTTGTGTGACGGCGCATGACAAATGTGATGAGCACCTAAAGAGGAAGCTGTCTCATCTATTCAGCTGTCTCCTGCAACGCTCCCCTCGCATTCTCTTAAAAAGAAAAAAAAAAACAGAGAGGGAACTACCCAGTGTCCCCTGCTGTATGGAATAAGTTGGCTTGCGTAGTTTCGCCCGCTTCTGGTACGTGAGCGCACGTCGCACTCTGCAAATTAAGTATAAGACATGTTGTACGGCATTGTCGTCGCTTGACGTCGCCCCACAGGCATTGCTATGTGGAGGCTATGCTGGCAATACGCCAGCAATGCACCCTCTATCTATTTATCTAACTTGCTTCTTCTCCCACGCCCTCTCTCTCGCTCTCTCTCTCTCTCGCTCTCTCTCTGTCAGCATTAATTATTGTAATTAGAAATTTTTCAGGCTCTGCGGCGTCGTGTCCCGAGTTGGCATTCAAAATGCTTTCGCTTTTCAATTTTCGCACTGCGCCCATCTCTCGCAGCAGCACTCACTGGCAAATGTACATTATTTCTCTCTTTTTTCTTTCAATTTCAACCTGTCCTTTTTGGCTGATGCGAAATTAACCCATGAACCGCGCCACTCGCGTCTCGAGTTTGTCAAACAATGTTGCAAGCACATTTTGAGTAACTCGCAGCGCACAATCCGAACGGTAATAGCAGCTAAAGAAGTTGTCGCATTTCCTACTGTTCTTGTTGTTGTTGTTGTTGTTGTTGTTGATGGTTGATGGTTGATGGTTGCTGATGTTACTGTTGTTGTTGCTGATGCTGATGCTGTTGTTCTTGTTATTGTTGATGCCGCTCAAATTTCAAATTGCTTACTTAAAGCAATAAAGACACAGCAACACTCAAGCAGCACACACACACACACACACACACACACACACATCCAAGGAAGCACTCAGCCAAAAGCTGCGCCCGATAAAACATAAAAAAAATCGAGATATAAGTAGTGTGAGTGAGTCGGACTATGACATACTCTAGTTTTGACTTAACTCAAGTGCACAATAACTCCAATTGGAATTGTATGAAACGAAATATGTCCTATAAGAATAATACTACTTGGGAATGAGAGAAAACATTTTGAAAAATTAATATATATATTTATATTTACAGTATTATTACTAAAACTAGTAATTATGCAATTAGTATTATCATTATTATATTTATTGTCATTATGATTATCATTTCATTACCATTGATCATTATCATTAATATTTTAGTTTACAAATCTGTAAGCCAGTCGTGTATACCCCTCCTGGCCATTTGTAGTGGGCATGACATAAAAAAAGAACGCAACAAAAGGAAATAAATAAAAGCAAGAAGCAACTGACAACAAACATACAACAAAAATGTGAACTGAGATCTGAGCATCAGTAGCACTGAGTGGCATCAACGAGAGTTTTGCTCTTCTTCATGTTGTTGTTGTTGTTGTTGTCTTCTTTTTTTTTTTGGGACTCATGACGAAAATTTGAAGGCGCTTTTGGAGGCTCGTTTTCTGTCAACCTAACATGGTCGTTACCCTACCCTACCCTACGAAAGCCAGAGTCCAATGCCATTGCCCACTCCCCTGGCGTAAGTCGTCTCCTCTATATGTCTTCATCTATCTGTTTTCTCTCATTCTCAGTTTTTGTCTTCTTTGCCTTTGCTCTGGTGTCGGTCTTAATGTTGTCGCCCGTTCACAATGGATATTATGGTATTCGCTTATTGAATACCCTACAATTCTTGATAAAGTCTAAAAAAAATCATAGAGTGTAATCAGGCGAATTGAGTGGATATTAGGCAAATGCCTCTTAAGGGCAGATAGTGTAGAAAGTGGACGATTCCTTTGTATCTTTAATGGGAATTTTTATTAGAATTAATTTTTCATATGTCTTATATCATATGCAACCAATTTTAATATAATTTTATTGAAATACCTTTTGTATTTTTTGCATGTCAATGGAAAATGTTTTTCTTCAAGGTCAGAGCTAAAGACACTTAATTCAATTGATTGATTCTTGTATTGCCATATGGATATCTATAGGATAAGATTGAAACTATATGGGACAAGGAATAATCATTTATAAGATTGTTTCATAATAGGTTACCTACAGGCTATCTGCTAGTCAGGTACTCCCGACTAGAGTACTCATTCTTTTAGTTTCATTTTATCTTTGTTGTCTACTTTTCGGGGCCACTTTCTAATGCTGTTTATATAATAAATGCTGCCATAGTTACTGTTGCTGTTTGTTGATGTTGATGCAGCGCGTAAATATTGTTTTAAATTTCGTATACGGCCGGGCAATAGAATGAAATTGTTGCTAAAGACAAAGTCAAACTTGAAACGCAACAACAATGACTATAACGACAACATTTAAAGCCGGTAGATAAATGAACTTAACGTACAGTGTGTGTGTGTGTGTGTGTGTGTTTTGGCCAACAGAAGCTGTGGCACTAGGCGATGGGGCGGTGGGCGTGGTGTAGAGAATAAGCTGAACGAGGCGTGCCAGCAGTTAATAGTCGACGGCCAAAAGCAGAACAGTCGCTAGGCAGGGGTAAGTAAAAGTTTTTGATTTGTGTGTGTAGAACACCAACACCAACCCACAGACATACACTCATATGCCCAGTGAAAGTAACAACTTTCATTTCAATTTTTGAAACATTGGATGGGGGAACACAACCAGCCCACTTTGCTGCGGCACTAAAGCCCACAAATATATTATGCAAAAAAATTCATTGTGAATGAACTTGCTTGGATAACAGATACCCTTCGGCTTGTCAAATTAGCGTATGGTAAGTAAACTTAATCATTTAACTTTATACAGGGTACAAGAGAGTCCATATTCAGGAGGATAAATCCTGCTCCTTTAATCAACAGAGCGACATTCGTCGCGACTTTTGATGTTGTGTGCTTACATATACAGACATCCATATATGTAAGTATATGTACGCA